>CM077034.1:175264741-176003762 GCA_039090855.1 Macrothele yani | reverse complement strand
GGAAATAATTAGAGATATTTACTTTATTATGGAAAATAATAATACGTTTATTTTCATGTTACATTTTTATGCATCATAATTGCTATAAAGTAAATGCAATGCCCTTTTTCACGAAATCAATATATTCTAGCATTCATTTTTTCTGCTCGGTAGGAACAGACACTTCATTTTACACAAATGTGCTTTTATTCTAGTTTGAGTGATGAAAATTATTGAGAAGACATCCTTCGTAGTTACAGTTCGGATCTACGGTTCACACGTTATGGTAGGACGGTCATGTCCCTCAGTGTCGTTACGAGCATTTCGTTCACGAGGAAGAATGGATGATAAACCTTCCTGTCTATTAAATTTGGTATGATGCCCATATAAAAAATGCTCACTTTTGGAAAATATGCAAAAATGTCCACATCTTGAAAATAGGAAAATAGGCCAGCTGTTGACTGATGTTTAGTTACGTCTGGTTAGAACGTATGGAGGTGGGGTTTTTTTATTTCATGAATAAAAATCCTAATTTCAACTCAGAAATCGATAAAACTTTGCCCCTGCAGAAGCACATAGCGTTACCTAGAATTACACTGCTGGCCATCCAAAAATGCAACACCAAGAAGGAAGCATCCCATTGGCCTGAAATCCACAGCATGAAGCGTCGCCCGCGAGAGGGCATGCAAACGATTAGCATTGCAGAGCATATGAAAATCATGTGCGCTCGACACGCCACTGAGAAGCACTATAAGAAGGGCGACAAAGCAGGAAGGTGGGGTGTAAGTAGTGGAAGTGTGTTGCACTGCCGGACCTGTGCAGTGTGAAGCTTCCTGGTGCCTCGACGCAGAATACGGCAGTCACTCCAGCACGTTTCGGATCTCGACAGAGGATGAATAGTGGCTTATCGCGACAACGGCTTATCGTACAGAGACATCACCGGCTCCCGTGTGGGGCGACATCCAGCCACAGTCAGGTTAGTATGGATTCGGTGGGTGCAGGAGGGACGGACGGACTGACGTGAGCGATTTCCGCAGCCGCGGTACACCACCGAACGAGAGCACCGCCATGTTCTGCGGCGGACATTGACGGCTCACACCGCCACATCACAAACTTTAGCGCAGGTGGAATTAGGGTGTGTTGCGTAACAACCTGTCTCAGCACGTACCGCTCGACGTCGTCTGGAGGAGCGGGGACTTGTCGCACGGCGCCCATTGCTCCGATTACCATTGACGTTGCACCACCGGGGAGTGCAGCGGCAGTGGGCCGTTGAACGCTGCACCTGTACTACGGAATGGCACGACATTGTCTTCTCCGACGAATCCCGCTTCTGCCCGCAACACCACGACGGTCGGATCCACGTGTGGCGGCACAGAGGCGAGAGATCGTATAACCTGCATTATGCATCGTCATACCGGTCCGTCGCTTGGCGTTATGGTTTGGGGCGCAATTGGATATGACAACCGCACCCTTTTGGTACGCATCGCCGGTACAACTGAACAGCCACCGCGCCATCTCCGACGTTTTGGAGCCTGTATGTCCTCCCTCATATGCAGGACCTGCAAGAGGCCACGTTTCAACAGGACAATGCGCTCCCGCAAGTAGTACCTGCGCATCGTGCAACAATTCTTCACGGGCCACCAGACGTCACTGCTGCCGTGGCCTGCCCGTTCTCCCGATATGTCGCCCATCGAACACATCTGGTAGCTGATCGGCAACCGAGTGGTCCGGCAAGCACCACCCGCGGCTACGTCTGATGAACTGTGGCAACGTGTAGAAGCAGCCTGGACCGACATATCCCAAGCCCACATCCAGAGCCTCTTTCGTTCGATGCCGCGGCGTACAGCGGCCGTTATTGCTACAGCTGTTGGGGCCACACGAACTATTGATGTCTGCGTGTTTCGCAATTCGCTCGGGCCTATTTGCTCAATCGTTTCATATTTGTATCTGTTGTTATGCGTCCAGTAAATCTGGTATCGCTATCTCAGTGCCCTTCTTGGTGCTTTTGGTTTTGGGTGGCCAGCGGCGTGCGCGGTTATCGTGTAGTCACTGTAGTGTGCTCCCAAAAATGGCAGAAGAAGCTCATTGTCAGGAGAGACAGAACAATGCTGGCATGTGTAAAAATGGAATTAAACATTACCAAGACTCAGTAACGCATTAAACTTCAAACGCTCATTAAAACTATTATTGTATGTAGGAATTTTAGTTGCCCCCTAAAACCCCTATGATGGAATGCTTTGTTTATGCAAAGGTGGCTTTCTTTTCATTTTACCATGTGTGTAAGATTTATTTGGAAATGCTTCATCTGTAATACCCCACTGACTGAACAGAATTGCCTTAGGCGTAATTATATAATGTTTGTGCATAAGCCATGCACATATTCATAAGAACAATGAGCCAAATCTGCCATTTTCGGGAACAAACTATTATGTCCTTGTAAATGCAAGTTAACGTTATGATGTTGACAGAGGAAATACTCTGACTATTTTTGTCGATTGCTCATTTGGAGTTGCTTTTTTCTTCTTAAAATTAAGAAAAAATTCGTGTTTCTAACAGACGTACAGTTAAATTGCCAAGCAATAGCTTAGGTATCTTCCTATTCTCAAGATGTGGGCATTTTTTCCTCTTTTCGAAAAAGTTTTGGCATTTTTTTGTGGGCATTTTCTCAGTGGGCATTATTTTGTATATTCATATTCCAGTATGTTTGAAAACTGTGTCATAGGAATCCTTTTAGTGCTTCCTCTATTTGATATAGTATTTGTGTTATGAGTATCAGGGACCCGAAAAGATCGTATAGCATACTGTACTAGTAATAAAGGTGTGGCCGTGGTCTCAAAAATTCCAATAACTACCTGAAAATCACAAAAATACTTAGAAAGTTGCATAATGAATACACACCTTATATAAGCGGAACATACAACTCGTTGGATATGTATTTTATTAGTTCAACTTCAAATCTAATGCGACTTCCAAGTCTTTGGAAACTGTTTGTCCGGCTGAAAATATGGGTACGTTGGCTTTGTAGGCAAACATAATTGAGTTCCTTCCTCGAAAAGAAATTGATATCATATTTGGAGATGTTGTGGTGAATATGGTTAAGAGTAAAATGATCGAAGCAGGTTATTGATATCATTTTGAAAGGCAAATCATATTCAATAGTCTGTACTTAAAAATATTGCTTGAGATCATCAACGAACAACAGGCAAGGGCCACCAATGTTGAAAGTTAAGTGACTGATGTAAATGGAAAACATTATTGGTCTTAAAGTTGCATTTCCTAGGACAGCAAGTACCAACCTGGACAGGAATTACTTTTCAGGTCAATTTTCAGTGAAGCTTTCAGTACCGCGGCTCTCAAGCACGCAAGAATACCCTCGGTTAAGTACGTCTTTGCGCGATCCCCGCTTTTTCTGCACAGATAATAATTTCCCCATATCACCAGGTAAAACTGTCGAAGCAGGATCTTGAAGAATCAGAGGTAAAAAACACAAGTGTATACTCCTTAACCGATAAAGAATACATCAAAATGTATTCTACGTTAAAATACACACAGGTTAAAAGTTCTACAAGTACTTTCGGGTGGAACATCCACCCATCTTCAAGATGTACAAGCTAAATGAGACATAAGAACGGTGTTGTATATATGGCTACATCGTCAAGATAACAATGTATGACCAAATTGCATTGAGACTAAAAGTGCAATCTCATCGACCTATTGGGCTAGTTCGTATTAAGGTGTAAGCAGTTACTTCAGCAGCATCATGTATTATACTTCTACAATTTATATATCCCGTGTTGATGATCAGTATAAGTGATATCCATACCGTAGGAAAAAGGATGGCATGTCGTCGTTACAACATGGGTCTGCATATTTACAAATATACAGAGTTTTCGCAGTAAAGGTGTGTTTTTTTTTTCTTAGGTTTATTAATACACGCGCTTCATATAACGTGTAACGTTTTATGCATTGTTCTGATGGGAATCCCTGGGATCCAGTCAATCATGTGCAGGAGAGTATGACGTCTACCGAGTACAGCCTACCTAAATATGATTGCAAACCAGATACATCTTTTCATGTCAACGGTATTTCCTACTGGTAGTGCTTTCTTTCATCAAAAGTACAATGTGCCAAGCCACATTGCCGCGATTATACAAGACTGGTTCGTTGACCTCCCAGTTCTCTGCAGACATTAATCCAATCCAGCACATGGGGTTTGTGTGGGAACAGGAAACCTGATCTACGACGGCTGTACCATGTAATTTACCAGAGTAAAATGATTCACTGGTAAAAGTTTGGAACCTGGTACCACCAGACCCGCTTTGCAAATCTTGCAGCATCCATGTCTCGCCGGCTAAGAGCTAATTTGGTGGGACGTCGTAGAACACAGAAAGCACATTAGGAAATCTTGCATTATCCATGTCTCGCCGGTTAAGAGCTAATTTGGTGGGACGTGGAGGAACAAAGAAAGCACATTAGGAAATCTTGCAGTATCCATCTCTCGCCTGCTAAGAGCGGATTTGGTGGGACGTGGAGAAACAAAGAAAGCACACGAGGTAACCTTGCAGTATCCATGTCTCGCCGGCTAAGAGCGGATTTGGTGGGACGTGGAGGAACAAAGAAAGCACATTAGGAAATCTTGCAGTATCCATGTCTCGCCTGCTAAGAGCGGATTTGGTGGGACGTGGAGAAACAAAGAAAGCACATTAGGAAATCTTGCAGTATCCATGTCTCGCCGGCTAACAGCGGATTTGGTGGGACGTGGAGAAACAAAGAAAGCAAATTAGGAAATCTTGCAGTATCCATGTCTCGCCGGCTAAGAGCGGATTTGGTGGGACGTGGAGAAACAAAGAATGCACTTTAGGAAATCTTGCAGTATCCATGTCTCGCTCTGCTGGAGAGCGGATTTGGTAGGACGTGGAGAAACAAAGAAAGCACATTAGGAAATTTTACAGTATCCATGTCTCGCCGCTTACGAGCGGATTTATTGGGACGTGGAGAAACAAAGAAAGTACACAGGGAAATCTTGCAGTATCCATGTCTCTGCCGAAGCTAAGAGCGGATTTGGTGGGATGCGGAGAAACAAAGAAAGCACATTAGGCAGGTGATCAAAGCGTTTCGACTCTTGAGTTTATATATTCGGTGACGGTGGAGGACGCTACTGATAAGTGCTGTGATCGGCGTCAGTTTTTGACGATATGGCTGCTGAATGCATTTTTGTTTACTCCTTATTCTGATGGAGAAATTTTAATGTGTATGCATATATTTGGTTAAATTTTTCAGTGATTGAAATTTCCTGTTTTTTGTTTCTGTGAACTTGAAGTCATTCCTTTCCAGCGCAGAGAATTCGGATCCCTCAGTATTAAATCCTCTTCTTGCAGGAACATGAAGAACTTGACAATTCTTCGTTTAGATACAGTCGAGTGTCTCAATGTGGAGGCCATGGGAATTATTGCCAGTTCCCTCACGGAACTGAAATTCTTAAGTTTGATGTTTACCAACATTAATGACGATGCATTGTTTGTACTTTCCGGTCATACAATTGATGGTACAGATACTGGAAGTTATTACTATACAACAGAGTGTGGAATGAACAGTCCATTGAAACTCTTGGAACTCCACATAAATGGTACAAAAGTCAGCAAGGCTGGAGTAGCTTGCGTTCTAACACATATGCCAACACTTCGAGATCTAAGCCCTCCCTCCTTTGATGATGTACATTACACCTTGTGTCAGATAGACATGCACCGAAAGACATGCGGAATTCCCCAACCATATGTGCAGCTAACGTCTCTTTGGTGCCATGAATTCGGTGGAAACTTGGAAACTGTATTTAGTAGTTGCCCAGAATTACGGGATGTAGAATATTCATTAGTGATGATGATAATAAACGCATAGACCAGACACTGGCCTTGTGCAAACTCACTAACGTAACACGCATTTCTCTTTCCAGTACAAGCAGTGATCATCTCAGTGAAAGCATGAAGATGTTCTGGAACAGCAGAGGATGTCAACAAAGTATTTACACCTTTTTGGAGAAATGACGAAAAAGATGTCATTCGACACAGAAGATCTCCAATATATACTAAACATGTGTCCCCATTTAGAAGAGCTCAATTTGAGGGACATTTATGTGAAATAGCCTCCAAGATTCCGCAACAGGCCTTTCAGAAATCTCATAGGTACCACCACTTTACAAAAACTGCAAATAAAAATGGAAGGTGAGCTGCATTCCATGGTTGTTAGAGAAGCCTTCTAAGATCATTTGTGAAGCTATAGACATAAAGGAATTAATTCCTGATCATACCTGCAGAACTAAAGGTCGTTTTTGGTTTACTGTCAGAAATAGATTTTCTCTCAATAAATGAAGTAACCTATACTGACAGCCGTCAAGAGTATCCAGAGGATACCTATCACCGGCGTTATCAAGATGGCGCACACAATTAAATGTATAAAAAAGAAGCTATTTCATTACAAGGAATTAAACTGACTATTCTACTTTCTGTAAATGCCTTGCCAACGAAATATCACAGAATAAACGGCTATGTTTGAAATTTTTTTCTTTTTTCTGATTATAACATTTTTTTAACAAGTATTCATATGCTATAGATTTAGGAGGCACTTATAAAACCAATTTATGCTCTCTTAGTTAAATCAAGTATATATATCATAATCATCATCATCCTCATCATTGTCAAATCATTACCTATCCTGTGCTGGATGAAGGTCTCTCCAAGCTTCTTCCACAACAGTCTGTCTTGCGCCAGTCTCCTTCATGTTACTCCTGCATAATTTCGAATTTCATCCACCCATCTCCCATGTGGTCTTCTTCTGGGTCTTTCCCTGTCCCTTGGAAATCAATCTAAAATTTCGATAGTCTGTCCCTTCTTCACAGTATGTCTAGCCCATTGCCATTTCAGGGATTTTACTCTGATCATGATGTCTTCCACCCTTATCATTTTTCTGAACCATAATTTCCTCTTCTTATCTCTCCTGGTTACACTAAGCATGCACCTCTCCATATGCTGCTTTGAGTCGTCTGCAGCCTTTGTATGACTCTTTTAGTTAAGGACCACGTCTCTGCACTATACGTAAGCACCGTGAAGGATGAGCTGATCAAAACACTTTTCTTTTAAGACATAATGGCATATTGCTCTTAAAAATTATGCTGTTTCTTCCAAAAAGCTCTCCAGGCAAGTTTTATATGCCGATTAATTTCTTCATCAATCTGACCCTCACTTGATATATCTGTTGTCCAAGATAAAGGTACGTGTCTGTTATCTCCAGCTTTTCTCCATCAACTGATAAATCTTTATTTCTTGTAAACGCATTGAACACTACTTTTGTCTTCTAAAAGTTCATTTTTTATCCAACATCTTTACACTTGTCAGCAAGTCTCTGCAGCTCTGATGTGGTAGCGGTAAAAATGACTACGTCATCAGAAAAGCGAAGGGGAGTTAGATAATCTATATCCCTTTGTTTTCCCAGTTCAGTGATTGAAAGACATTTTCCAATGTACATTAAAGAGCTTGGGAGATATTATCTCACTCCCTTTCCCCACCAAAAGGTGTATTTTCAAACAGCCGAATCTTTGCACCTGCATTTTTATCGATGTTATTATACAGAATTTGAATGTATGCATCTTCAATAACGTGATTTTCAGAGTCATTAGAATCGCTGATGGTTTCCGACTAAATTAAAGGCTTTTTCATAATCGATGTAAAGCTTGGCGGCCATTTGGAAGTTCATATTCCCTTGCTCGCTTTTAACCAGTTCTCTCAGTACGTGGATATGATCAGTATTGTGTGCTGTAGCCACTCCTGAATCCAGCTTGTTCTCTCGGTTGAGCCATGTCCAGTGTCACCTTCAAGCGGTGCAGTGAACTTTAGTGAAGATTTGAGAGTAAACCACCGATAGGGAGGCTGATAAGTCTCAGTTCCCTGATGATCCTCCACTTCTGTAGTGAAGACGGATAAACCACTGATATGTTGAGTAGGTCTGTAGTTCCTGAGATCCTCAATGTCACCTTTTTTACGTAGCAGGATCACAGCATTGTTCCAATCTTCAGAATTCCTTCCTTCATTAGGGCATCGAGCAAAAATTTGGGCGAGTACTGTTTCGATTTCTCCAATTGCTTCTTTCAGATGATGTCTACAGTAATTCCATCTTCTCCTGGAGCTTTTCCTCGCTTCATGTTCTTGATACATGTGCAACTTCGGCTGGAAGGACTGGAGGAACTCTGGTACTGGTATCTTTCATGATGCCTGGAGCGCATATATCATCCCTTTCATATACAATTTGGAGTAGAAATCTTTCACTCTTGTCAAAATTTCGCCTCTATTTCTTGTTACAGAACCTATCTTCTTTTCTCAGTGCCATAATCTGTTTTCTTCCCTTACTGAGATGTCCCTTTACTATCTTTAGGCTTTGGGTTGTTTTCAATTGCTTTCCTCACTAGTTCACAGTTGAATTTCCTTACGTCTTCAGTGATACTTTTTCTTACTGTCTTGCATAGATCTATATATTCCACTTTGGAAGTTACATCTTCTTCAGTTGTCCTCATCTCTCTTCTTTTTTGCACTAACATTTTAAGTTTTCCTGATAATTTTTGTTCACATGTGCAACTTGTTCTTAGACCCAGCTACTTTTTGTTGCTGCTTCCATAAGAGTTTTGGTTACTTCTCTGTTAACTTCAGAGATGTCCTCTGCTTCTGATGTTAGGCCTTCTAAAGCAGAGAATATGTTCCTCATTTCCAATTTGAAGGTATTATGATACTTTTTAAAGAAGGCGACGTCAATACACTTTGTTTGTTTTATGACCTTGATGCCTTCGAGTTTAGTGTTGAGGTGCATCTTACATCTTATCATCTTCAATGGTCACTACCTGTAAGCTAGAACCTGTTCAGCACACTGCAGTCTTCCATGACAAATTTCTTGTTACACATAATAAAATCAATTTCTACCCTCCATCCCTATTGGGATGTCTCCATGTCCATTTCCTTGTTAGGAGTTTTTCTTGAAAACAGAGTTCATGACAAAAACTCTTTTGCCTCTGCAAACTCAACGAGAGTATTTCCACGCTCATTTCTATTGCTGTGATCGAATTACCTACTGAAGTTTCATTCTGTGGCTGTTGCCCTATTTTTGCATTGAAATCTCCCATAATTATCTTTTAAGTGATGCTTGCCTCTGCCATTTAGATGACGAATTTCCCTATAAAAATTCTTCAATTTCTTCTTCAGCATGACTTGTATGTGGTGCATACGTTTGCATAATCGGAGACTTGTATCTTCTCGATAGTTGGACAACGAGTCGTGCAGCTCTGTTAGAGGAATTTCTCTGCCTCTACAACTTTGTCCTTCAGTTTCTTGTTTATTATAAATCCAACACCACCAGTTCTGCCAGTACCTGTCCCACGATAGTAGAAGTTATGTCCACTTTTCAGTTCAATGAGATCTTCTCCATACCTCTCTTATCCCGACGATAATCCACTTGATCCTTTGTAGTTCCTCTTCCAATTCAAGAAGCCTTAACTTGGAAGAGTCTATTGTAAGTAGCCAAAGTCAGCATCAAATGGGAGCGTCTATTGTAAGTGTAGCCAAGGTCAGCATCAAATGGCAGACTGGTCCGGGTCCTCCGGTGATTCTTTGCACCCTCTACCTTCATGTCGCACTGGCCGCTGCCTTGGCCAGGTACATTCCAGCTGCCGGTGACTCAGGGCCATGATTTTAAGTTGTGGAGTCATTTTGGACAAGTTTGGCCACAGCTCACCACGTTGGCTGTTGGATTGGTGAGCGTGGGATAGCATTTCCTCTAATCCCGATGGTACAGCGTACCGCTATTGGCGGTCGTCAGAGCCTTTTTAGTGGGAACAGGATGCACCACGAGGAAGGCGGGATTGAGATTTGCCAAGGAGAGGCTGGGGCTGCTGTGATGTTTCGAATCCTCTGACCTTACATCCCTATAATACAGTTACACGGAAGAGCAATTGAATTAGAGATACCTGTCTAGTAACGTGTAGCACCACCTTTTGTCCTTATGACTGCGGCGATTCGTGTCGGCATGGACTCGACAAGACACCGGGGCTTTGGGAAGCCATACGGATCCACGACCCCTGAACAAGCTCCCACAGTTCACGAAGATTTGATGGAGGGGGTCAGAAACTCGAACATCTCTCTCGATGAAAATTCAGGTGTACTCGATGGGATTGCGGTCAGGTGACCAAGCTGGCCAAGAAAGTGAGCTCACGTCGGTGGAGGTTTCATCCAACCATTCGGATACAGTTCGAGAGCGATGGCACGGTGCATTGTCTTCTGGAAGTATGAGGTCCCCAGTGGGATATTGAAGACGCACAAACGAGATGTTCTGGTTCTTCAGTATATTCCGGTAACGTTGACCTGTGAGGAACGATGTCACACGTACCAGTGGTCCGATTTCAGTCCACCTAAGCAGTCGCCATACGAGAATATCACCCCCACCAGCTGGAAGAATATCCTGCCGGAAAAAAGTATCCATCGCTTCATGTGGTTTGCGCCGTACTTGTATCCTGCCATCCGCATATACCAACGTGAATCTTGACTCATCAGTCCAGGCAACATTTTCCCACATGTCTAGCGTCCAGTGGCGATGTTCCCTTCCTGACGCTTATCTTTGTACCCTGTGATGTGCGGTCAGCAGCGGTACACTCGTGGGACGATGGCTTCTGTACCCCATAGCGAGACGATGGTTCTGGATGGTGTGGCTGCTTACACGTTTTTGTGCACGAGCGTTAAATTGCCGAGTGATTTCTTACACTGGGGCTTCTTTATCCGCTGTTACCATGCGAGCCAGTCGACGATCACACCTCTTGTCCGCCATCGCTGTTGTTCAATGGCAGTTGGCCCTCGCAGAGATGGTCACTCGGATTCAGCGTACTCGTGGTGTGCCCGTGACACAGTGGCTCGTGAAAATCCCATTGCCGGCACGACTTCTGTAATGGAGTGAACGCATCGTTAGGCTCCGACAATTTGCCCACGATCAAATGCGCTTAGATCCTTCGTCTTACCTATACTGCGTCCGACTCTTACTGATTCCTGTCGCATCACTCCTTATATTGTCGGATCCCGCCATACGTCATGTGTTTTCCGTTTACAGGGCCGCGAACAGCGCCACATATGCATAACGCCAGCTGTCTCTAATTCAATTGTTCTTTAGTGAATATACGTAGAATAATATAAAAGTCCGATACTATGAGGAGCTTAGACAAAAATCGGAAAAAACTGTCATTATAACGGATTTCATTATCACAGCCGTATCAGGACAAGTACTAGGTACATGTATGTACCTACTATATATATATATCATCATCATCATCATTGTCAACCATTATCAATCCACTGTTGGAAGAAGGTCTCCCCAAGTTTCCTCCACAACGGTCTGTCTTGTGCCAGTCTCCTCCATGTCACCCCTGCATACTTTCGAATTTCATCCACCCATCTCCCATGTGGTCTTCTTCTGGGTCTTTTCCTGTCCCTTTTGAATCCAATCTGTAGCTCTCTGCTGTCAGCTCATCAGATGATCTGTCCTTCTGGCAGTATGTCCAGCTCATTGCCAAATTTCAGGGATTTAACTCTGATCATGGATGTCTTCCACTCTTGTCGTTTTTCGGATCCACGAGTTCCCTCTTCTTATCTCTCCTGAGCCATACCAAGCATGCACCTCTCCATGCTGCTTTGAGTTGTCGGTAGCCTTTGTATGTCTCTTTCAGTTATTGTCCACGTCTCTGCACCATACGTAAGCACTGGAAGGATGCATTGACTAAACACTTTTCTTTTAAGACATAATGGCATATTGCTCTTGAAAAATTATGCTGTTTCTTCCGAAAGCTCTCCAGGCAAGTTTTGTATGTCAGATTAATTTCTTCATCAATGTGAACCTCACTCATATCTGCTGTCCAAGATAAACGTACGTGTCTCACATCTCCAGCTTTTCTCCATCAATCGATAAATCTTTCATTTCTTGTAAAAGCATTGAACATCACTTTTGTCTTCTGAAAGTTCATTTTTAACTTCTCACTTCTTTTTACTCTTGTCAGCAAGTTCCTGGATCATACTTCTGCAGCTCTGATGGGGTAGTTGCAAAAATGACTACGTCATCAGCAAAACGAAGGTGGGTTAGATAATCTCCATTAATCTTTATTACTTTGTTTTTCCAGTTTAGTGATTGAAAGACATTTTCCAATGTGGCATTAAAGAGCTTCGGAGATATGGTGTTACCTTTGTCTCACTCCCTTTCCAATTTTTAGGTGTGTTGTATTTTCAAACAAAATGCCACAATCTTTGCACTTGCATTTTCATAGATGTTATTAATAATATTAATGTATGCATCTTCAATACCGCAGGTTTTCAGAGCCGATTGTAGACTGCTGATGGTTTGCACCGAATCCAAGAGCTTTTTCATAATCGATAAAAGCCATGCACAATGGAAGTTCATATTTCCCTCGCTCTTTTCAATTAGTTCTCTCAGCACGTGGATATGATCTATTGTGCTGTAGCCACTCCTGAATCCAGCTTGTTCCTCTCGGGTTGAGCCATCTCCAGTGTTACCTTCAAGCGGTGTGAAAGAACTTTAGTGAAGATTTTATAAACTACTGATAGGAGGCTGATAGGTCTGTAGTTTCCGAGATCCCTCAATGTCACCTTTCTTATGTAGCAGGATCATTGTAGCGGTGTTCCAATCCTCAGGAATCTTTCCTTCTATTAAGGCATCAGAGTGAAAATTTGGGCGAGTACTGTTTCGATTTCTCCACTTGCTTCTTGTATGATGTCTACAGTAATTCCATCTTCTTCCTGGAGCTTTTCCTCGCTTCATGTTCTTGATTGCATGCGCAACTTCTGCTGGAAGGACTGGAGGAACTCTGGTACTGGTATCTTTCATGATGCCTGGAGTGCATATATCATCCCTTTCATATAATTTGGAAGTAGAAATATTTCACTCTTGTCAAAATTTCACCTCTATTTCTTGTTACAGAACCATCCTTCTTTTCTCAGGTGCCATAATCTGTTTTTCTTCCCTTACTGAGAGATGTCCCTTTGCTATCTTTAGGCTTTGGTTGTTTTCAATTGCTTTCCTCACTGAGTTCACAGTTGAATTTCCTTACGTCTTCAGTGATACTTTTTCTTACTGTCTTGCATAGCTCTATATATTCCACTTTGGAAGTCACATCTTCTTTAGGGGTTGTCATCATCTCTCTTCTTTTTTTTGCATCAACATTTTGCTTGGTTTTCCCTGATAATTTGTTCACATGCAACTTGTTCTTAGACCCAGCTAATTTTGTTGCTGTTTCCATAAGAGCTTTGGTTACTTTTCTGTTAACTTCAGAGATGTCATTGTACTTCTTCCGATGTTAGGCCTTCTAAAGCAGAGAACTTCCTGTTCTTCAGTTCCAACTTGCATGTATCTATGGTGTTTTTTAAGGTTGAGGTTATGTCAATAGATTTTGTTTGATACTTATGAGCTTACCACGTTCAAGTTTAGTCTTGAGGCGCATCTTACATCTCACCAATCTATGGTCACTACCTGTGTTGAACTTGTTTAGCACACTGCAGTCTTCATATGACAACTTTTTGTTACACATAATAAAATCAATTTCACTTGTCGTCCCATTTGGATGTCTCCATGTCCATTTCCTGTGTGGCTTTTTTCTTGAAGAAGGAGTTCAAGATGAAAAACCCTTCTGCCTCTGCAAAACTCAACGAGAGTATTTCTTTTTACGCTGGTTTCTGTTGCCGTGACCGAATTTACCTTACTGAAGTTTCATTCTGTTGCCATTGCCCTATTTTTTGCGTTGATATCTCCCATAATTATTTTCAAGTGCTGCTTTACCTTTATTATTTAGAATGACAAATTTCCTCATAAAATTCTTCAATTTCTTCTTCAGGATGACTTGTGGGGATGGGTGCATAAGTTTTGAATACATCTCTTGAGCCTGGTATCTTTTCGAGAGTTGAATAAGCAAGTCGTGCGAAGACTCTGTCAGAGGAACTTTCAACTTTCCTTTGGCAACTTTATTTGGGATCCTTCAGTTTCTTGTTTATTATAAATCTAACAATGTTCTTTCCAGTTCTGCGCAGGATATCTGGTTCCCACGATAGTAGAAGAGATGTCCACTTTTCAGTTCGATGAGATCTTCTCCTTTTCTCCTTTCCTCACTTAGCCCCACGATGTCCCACTTGATCCTTTGTAGTTCCTCTTCCAATTCAAGAAGCCTTGAATCAAGAAGATAGGGAGCGTCCATTGTAAGTAGCCATAGGTCAGCATAAGATGGCAGCCTAGTCCGGTCCTCCGGGGGATTCTTAGCACCCCTCTGCCTTCATGTCTGCACTGGCCGCTGCCTTGGCCAAGTCTGACTGAAATTTTCCAGTCGTGCCAAGCCCAGGAAGACTCAGGGCCAAGATTTAAGTTGCAGAAACTCATCCTTTGGAGGGGTATTGGCCATAACTCACCACGCTGGCCAAGCGGGTTGGTGAGTGTGGGATAGAATTTCTCTGTCTGAATCCCGATGTTATAGTTTATACCGCTATTGGCGGTCGTCAGGAGCCCTCTTTAGTGGGGAACAGGATGCACCACGAGAATGCGGGGTTGACATTTGTCAGAGTGAGAGGCTGTAGATGTTACGCATCACCTGACCTTACATCCCTACATATATACACTATCTACCAACAGAGTGATTATACACAACTGCAATCGACGATATCTGCGGTCCTGATGCATGCTCTTCACGGCCGCCACCACAGTTAAATATCGATGGGAAACAACAACGCAACCAGTCGCATACAGCAAGATGCCACGCAGTTCGGGAGCTTTCTGATTTCGGAGAAAGGTGTAATCGTCGGGTAACACAGAAATGGCCGATCCATACGTGACATATCCAGCGAGTAGAAGTACCCAAAATCGACAGTGGCTTACGTGATTGGCAAAGTGGAAGATGCAGATGTGACTGGTCGGAATCATGCCCTGACCCGGCAAACCCACAAAACTGGGAGTCAGAGACCGACGGGTGCTGGCCAAAGAAAGTCGGAAGAACCGTACCAAATCGATGGGCCACATCCGCAAGGAGGTTTCAACAGGCATCCGGGAGTGTTCTTTCGATGAAGTACTCATCCTTAAGGAAGCCCATCTGCTCGGTGTTATCATGGACGTGCTGCCGCCCACAAGCCTTTGATCACCAAGTCCAATTAGCGCTGCTCGGCTAACGTGTTGCAAAGAACGTCGTGAAAGTGGACCGTTGAATAGTGGAAACAGGTTCTCTGGAACGACGAATCCAAAGGTTCACCTTCTACCGTTCGGATGGCAGGGTCATGGGTTCGCATCTTCCTGGAGAACTCCCTCCTGCCAGCAATGTATGTGTGCCAACTGTGAAGTTCGGCGGCGGTGGAATTACGGCTATGGGGGTAAGTTTCTCCTGGTATGGCACGGGACCCGTGGCCCCCAAATCCTGGTAGACTCCACGCAGAGACCTACTGCACCATTTTGAATGACCATGCGCTTCCTACGTTGTGGCAGTTTTACAGGAGGTGATCCCATGTTACTTTCAGGATGACAATGCCACCTGTCATGTTGCGAGGTCCACCATGGCTTGGTATGGTGACAATGGGGTTAATCTGAATGAACTGGCGTGCGCAGAGCCCGGACCTTAACCCTATCGAGCATTTCTGGGACGAGTTGGAGCGTCGACTTAAGGGGTGCCCCCACCGTCCGGGAAATCGGTTAAGGAACTGACCTGTCTTCTCCAAGACGAGTGGAAGAAAAATACCGCTAGCCGTCGTACAACGCCTGGTTGAGAGTACGCTCCGGAGGGCCGCAGCTGGATTCGCCGCTCGTGGGAGGCTCCACCAACTATTGAAGGTGAATAAACTTCGTTTTCCTTTTTATCACAGAGTGTCCAATTACTTGTTGGTAGATAGTGTATAATACATATATAATATATATATAATATATATATAATATATATTTATATCATCATCATCATCATTGTCAACCATTATCAATCCACTGCTGGACGAAGGTCTCCCCAAAGTTTCCTCCACAACGGTCTGTCTTGTGCCAGTCTCTTCCATGTCACTCCTGCATAGAGATTCGAATTTCATCCACCCATCTCCCATGTGGTCTTTTTTCTTGGGTCTTTTTCCTGTCCCTTGGAATCCAATCTACAAATTTCGGCCGTCCATCGATGGTCTGTCCTTCTGGCAGTATGTCCAGCTCATTGAAATTTCAGGGATTTAACTCTGATCAGGATGTCTTCCACTTTTGTCGTTTTTTCGGATCCACGAGTTCCTCTTCTTATCTCTCCTGGTTACACCAAGCATGCACCTCTCAATGCTGCTTTCTGAGTCGTCTGCAGCCTTTGTATGTCTCTTTTAGTTAAGGTCCACGTCTCTGCACCATGCATCGTAAGCACTGGAAGGATGCATTGATCAAACACTTTTCTTTTTAAGACATAATGGCATATTGCTCTTGAAAATTATGCTGTTTCTTCCAAAAGCTCTCCAGGCAAGTTTTGTACGCCGATTAATTTCTTCATCAATGTGACCCTCACTCCTTGATATCTGCTGTCCAAGATAAAAGTACGTGTCTGTTATCTCCAGCTTTTCTCCCATCCCAATCGATAAATCTTCATTTCTTGTAAAAAGCATCGAACATCACTTTTTGCCTTTCTGAGAAGTTCATTTCCTTTAATCCCACTTCTTACTCTTGTCAGCAAGTTCCTGGATCATACTCTTGCAGCTCTGATGGGGTAGTTGCAAAAATGACTACGTCATCAGCAAAACGAAGGTGGGTTAGATGAAATCTCCATTAATCTTTATTACTTTGTTTTTTCCAGTTTAGTGATTGAAAGACATTTTCCAATGTTGCATTAAAGAGCTTCGGAGATATGGGTGTTACCTTTGTCTCACTCCCTTTCCAATTTTTAGGTGTGTTGTATTTTCAAACAGCCGAATCTTCTTTTGCACTTGCATTTTCATAAATGTTATTAATAATATTAATGTATGCATCTTCAATACCGCCAGGATTTCAGAGCCATTGTAACTGCTGATGGTTTCCACCGAATCAAAAGGATTTTTCATAATGGATAAAAAGCCATGCACAATGGAAGTTCATATATTCCCTCGCGTTTTCCATTAGCTCTCTCAGTACGTGAATATGATCTATTGTGCTGTGGCAGCCACTCCTGAATCCAGCTTGTTCTCTCGGTTGATCCATATCCAGTTTTACCTTCAAGCGGTGTGAAAGAACTTTAGTTGAAGATTTGATAAACCACTGGTAGGAGACTGATTAGGTCTGTAGTTCCTGAGATCCTCAATGTTATCCTTTTTATGTAGCAAGATCATTGTAGCGTTGTTCCAATCCTCAAGGGAATCTTTCCCTTCATTAAGGCATCGAGTGAAAATTTGGGCGAGTACTTTCGTTTCGATTTCTCCACTTGCTTCTTGTATAATGTCTACAGTAATTCCATCTTCTCCTGGAGCTTTTCCTAGCTTCATGTTCTTGATTGCATGTGCAACTTCTGCTGGGAGGACTGGAAGAACTCTGGTACTGGTACCTTTCATGATGTCTGGAGTACATGTATCATCCCTTTCATATAATTTGGGAGTAGAAACCTTTCACTCTTGTCAAAATTTCCGCCTCTATTTCTTGTTACAGAACCATCTTCTTTTCTCAGTGCCAGAATCTGTTTTCTTCCCTTGCTGAGATGTCCTCTTTGCTATCTTTAGGCTTTGGTTGTTTTCAATTGCTTTCTCTCATTAGTTCACAGTTGAATTTCCTTACGTCTCCAGTGATACTTTTTCGTACTGTCTTGCATATAGCCTTCTATATATTCCACTTTGGAAGTCACATCTTCTTTAGTTGTCCTCATCTCTCTTCTTTTTTGCATCAACCTTTTTGGTTTTTCCTGATAATTTGTTCACATGTAACTTATTCTTAGACCCAGCTAATTTTGTTGCTGTTTCCATAAGAGCTTTGGTTACTTTTCTGTTAACTTCAGAAATATCCACTTCTTCCGATGTCAGGCCTTCTAAAAGCAGAGGAATCTGTTCTTCAGTTCCAACTTGAAGGTATTATGGTGTTTTTTAAGGTGTGGTTATGTCAATACATTTTGTTTGTCTTATGAGCTTGCCACGTTCGAGTTTAGTGTTAAGGTGCATCTTACATCTCACCAATCTATGGTCGCTACCTGTGTTGAACTTGTTTAGCACACTGCAATAATCTTCTATGATGAATTTTTTGTTACACATAATAAAATCAATTTCACTTGTCGTCCCATTTGGATGTCTCTATATCCATTTCCTGTGTGGCTTTTTCTTGAAAAAGGAGTTCAAGATGAGAAACCCTTTCTACCTCTCCAAACTCAACGAGATTATTTCCACGCTGGTTTCTGTTGCCGTGGACCAGAATTTACCTACTGAAGTTTCATTCTGTTGCTGTTGCCCTATTTTTTGCATTGAAATCTCCCATGGAATTATCTTGTAAGAGCTCCTTACCTTTATTAATTTAGATGACGAATTTCCTCATAAAATTCTTTTTAATTTCTTCTTTAGGATGACTTGTGGTGGGTGCATAAGTTTGAATAATCTGAGACTTGTATCTTCTCGGAGAGTTGGATAACGAGTCGTGCAGCTCTTGTCAGAGGAACTTTCAACTTCTAAGGCAACTTTATTCTTCAGTTTCTTGTTTTATTATAAATCGAACACCACTAGTTCTACCAGTATCTGCCGCATGATAGTAGAAGAGATATCCACTTTTTCAGTTCAATGAGGTCTTCTCCTTTTCTCCTTACCTCACTTAGCCTGACGATGGCCCACTTGATCCTTTGTAGTTCCTCTTCCAATTCAAGAAGCCTTGAAACAGAAGATAGGGAGCGTCCGTTATACGTAGCCAAGGTCAGCATCAGATGGCAGCCTAGTCCGGTCCTCCGGCGATTCTTAACACCCTCTGCCCTCATGTCGTACTGGCCGCTGCCTTGGCCAGGTACATTCCAGCTGCCGGAGACTGAGGGCCAAGATTTAAGTTGCAGAGTCATTTTGGAAGGGTTTGGCCATAACTCACCACGCTGGCCAAGCGGGTTGGTGAGTGTGGGATAGAATTTCCTCTAATCCCGATGGTATAGGTATACCGCTATTGGCGGTCGTATATATATATATATAGAATAAAAATATTACAGAACTAAAATTTCAAAACAAGTGAAAACTGAAACGGGTTGCCGTCATCAGGAGAGCATCAACCTGTGGGAGTGGCCTTTCTAGTACCAACAAAACGACAAGTCAAGCCGAAATTGTCGGTTTGTCATGATCCCTAGGCTGCAAAACCAAATTCAAATAAACATAAAAATTCCAAGAATCAAATTTATAAAACTAAAAAAAGAATTAAAAGCTTACCGGCAGAACAGAACCCGCCATGACAACAAGTCAAACAAGACTGAACAGAGCACCCACAAGAACCCAAATATATACACTGGTACGAAAGGTTGTCACGGTTAAACAACTACCTAGTAAGCCAAAAAATGTGTGAATTGACAAGATGCAAAACTGTGAATGTAGATAAGATCTTCAGCTATTAGGGACCCACCAAATAGCACTTCATATTACCTATATACTTAAAATTGTCAGGTCCTAGGGGAATAAAGCATGTCAATGTGTAATTTGAAACTCTTGGACATCGAAATATAGTTTAAAATGAAATGGTTAAAATGATGTCTTAAGAATTTTTTAGGAAAATTGTTAGATTGCAATTTAGAAAGAAGAGCTTCCAGATTTTTTACAAGTAAGAGCTGTGTAGAACAAGTTTTTGCTGTTCTATGAAACTGAGAGACGAGTAGATTGCGATGTATAACTTTTGAAATGTTGGATGACCAGTGAGTGTAGAGAATGATATCAAACTCAAAAGAGTTTCTTTTATCAAATAAATTCACCACACCTGTTCCCTCCTCGTCCAACCGAACCTCTAAATTGAGATAACAAACATAAGTAGACGATCTGTTGGCTTTTTCCAGGGTAAGGTCGTCAGGATACAAGTCAGTGGCGCAACGCAAAAAGTCCGGAATGTAAATGACAATGATGTCATTAACATATCTTAGAGCAATCCCAGGTAAAGGATGATTGGCAAAATATCTATCCTCAAAAAATGTAGATAGAGATTAGCCAAACTGCTAGAAAAGCGACTGCCCATCGGGATACCACGAGTTTGGAGGTAAAGCCCATCGCCCACGGTAACGAAATTGTTATTGATACAGAAATCCAGTAGGAAATGCCAATACTGTTCTGTAGTCCCGGGCTCGAACTTCGTATGTATATTTAGGGCTACCTGCCACAGACCCTTCAATGAAATTGAGGTGAGGAGGTTTTTAAAATCGTAAGTATCCACAGATGTGACAGTCACCGAGCCAAGTGTCTCCAAGACTCTGTTATTGCTCCCAATAATCCAGGTCGAACCCAACCTGCGAAGCGCCACGGACAAGTATCTCTGAAGCAACCCACCCGCTTTACTATTATAGCAGTTGCGTCCACTAGTAATGAAACGGAAGGAAACAGGTCCCTTATGAAACTTTGGGATAGCACAACTAAAAGGAAAGTTTAAGTTGGACACATTAACCTTATCCTTTTATGCAGAGCGATTATTTTTTTAACAATGTCTTTATGGTTTTGAGAAACCGGAGTGTAAGTATCTGTGGTATTCATCTCCTGTATTAGGAGATCCTGATGGAACTGTTTACAAAAGAAGGCAAAGTTCATCCACTGGAGAAATAGTGAATAAGTTTTGAAGTTCATGAATTAGTGAATTAATCAAAGCAAAATTGTGTGATTGCCGGGTACAAACACCAGAGCTCTTTTAACTTGTTGATAGATATGTTGCCAATCATCCTTTACCTGGGATTGCTGTAAGATATGTTAATGACATCATTGTCATTAACATTCCGGACTTTTTGCGCTTCTGCCACTGACTTGTATCCTGACGACATTACCATGAAAAAAACCAACAGATCGTGTACTTATGTTTGTTATCTCGATTTAGAGGTTCAGGTGGACGAGGAGGGAAGAGGTGTGGTGAATGTATTTGATAAAAGAAACTCTTTTGAGATTGATATCATTCTCTACACTCACTGGTCATCCAACATTTCAAAAGTTATACATCGCAATCTACTCATCTCTCAGTTTCATAGAACAGCAAAAACTTGTTCTACACAGCTCTTACTTGTAAAAAATCTGAAAGCTCTTCTTTCTAAATTGTAATCTAACAATTTTTCCTAAAAATTTCTTAAGACATCATTTCAACCATTTCATTTTGAACTATAATTCGATGTCCAAGAGTTTCAAATTACAAATTGTCATGCTTTATTCTCCTAGGACCTGACAATTTTAAGTATATAGGTAACATAAAGTGCTATTTGGTGGGTCACTAATAGCTGAAGATCTTATCTACATACACAGTTTTGCATCTTGTAAATTCACACATTTTTTGGCTTACCAGGTAGTTGTTTAACCGTGACCACCTTTCGTATCAGTGTATATATTTGGGTTCTTGTGTGTGCTCTGTTCAGTCTTGTTGGACTTTTTGTCATGGCGGGTTCTGTTCTGCCGGTAAGCTTTTAATTATTTTTTTAGTTTTATAAATTTGATTCTTGGAATTTTTGTGTTTATTAGAAGTAGGTTTTTAAGGACCGACAATTTCGACTTTTATCAACCGACAATTTCGACTTGCCTTGTCGTTTTGTTGGTACGAGAAAGACCACTCCCACAGGTTGATGCTCTCCTGATGACGGCAACCCGTTTCAGTTTTCACTTGTTTTGAAATTTTTGTTCTGTAATATTTTTATTCTATATAAGCTACTAATGAGGTTTAGCTGCCTTTGGCGCTTCTCATGGTATTAGCCTTTTTTGTCTAATTTCTTTTGTGTTAAAATAATTTATTTATAAAGTATTTTTTTTGTTTTATTTATGCACTATTTGATATACACTGGCGGAAAGTGAAAAAAGAACACCAAGAAGGAGACGTCTGATACCAACGAAATTTATACAGCATAATAACGGAATACAGAGGATAACGTGATCAAAAACATTATGGCAAAATACAGCTGTATTTGCTGGTAAACTGAAAAATTAAATTTCCATGTAACATAGGTAGTAGAGCGATTAGTACGAGGTTGAACCGCGTCACACTGTGCAATTCTGGCATGGAGTCTGTCGTACAGATGTTGAATGTAAGTTTGGGGTATTGAGTTCCAAGCATCCTCAACCTGGACGCGTAAATCGGGGATGGTCGTGGCTGGCCGTGGAGACTGGATAAGTCGTTGTCCCATAAAATCCCACACGTGCTCAATGGGGGACAAATCCGGCAAACATGCAGGCCATGGAATTTGTCTCACACCCTGAAGTGCATGTTGCGTTGCACGTGCCGTGTGTGGGCGTGCATTATCTTGCTGGAAAACACCACGATAAACCGACCTTACAAATGACACAACAACGGGAGGAAAGATGTTGTTGGTGTAGGAGGTGCTGTTTAACGTACCCGGTAAAAACACTAGTTGTGTAAGGGAATGATAACTGATCGCTCCCCACAACAGGAGACCAGGTGTAGGTCCTGTGTGGATGCAAGAAGGGTGGAGACGCTCCCCTGTGCGTCTGCGGACACGCATACGGCCATCGGAGGCTCCCAAGCAGAATCTGCTTTCATCGCTGAACAAGACAGATCGCCATTGCGTTCTCCAGTGCAGACGTTGGCGACACCACTGCAGCCGTTCCTGACAGTGGGCTGGAGTCAGAGGTACACATGCCAGAGGCACACGTGCACGTAGTCCTGCATCCAGTAGACGGTTGCAGATTGTTCGCACAGTCACCTCAGGTGCAACGGCAGCTCGGATTTGCGTCGCAGTGGATGTTCTGCTTGATAACGCCGCTCTTCTTATGCGTCGAGCGGTCCGCTTATCAGTCCGCCTGTGACTCCTGGTTCCACGTCTTCTCGTGTGGGAATGTTCCCCGGACCATCTACGCCACCATCGTACCACCACCGATACTTCCCGTCCAATTCGCTCCGCAATACGACGATACGACCACCCGGCCTCGCGGAGTCCGACTAGACGACCTCGCTCAAAGTCCGATAACTGCTGAAATCGTACATGTCTTCCATGTCCAGGCATTGCAGCTTCTTCAGGGTCTTCGCACGTGTCCGTACGCCGACGACTGATTACATTCACTTCGCCCTACTCCTTAAATACCACCGACGATAATTTGCATATTATGCCGTGCTGTGGCGTTTGCGCTCACCGGTTGGTCCCGAAATTAACATCACACCTACGTAATCTCGACCCCATTAACATATGTAAATTTCATGATCGTCCGCCAATTCCTTCTTGGTGTTCTTTTTTCACTTTCCACCAGTGTTTGTATATATATATATATATATATATATATATATATATATATATACGTAAGAGCAGAGTCAAAAACAAAAGATATCACCTAAGAATTTAAAACGCAATTTGCAAAATAACCTGAAAATCATGACGCGCAACGCAGCAGTTATGAAAATTCAGAATTCACATACTATTAAGAAGAGACTCAAGCAAAAACATTTACAAAAAAGAAAACATACCAAGAACAACATAGAAAAACTCATATACCGACAGGTATGAGTAAAAAGAGGATAAAATAATAGCAACCTGAATGTAGAAAGTGTCAAGAATGCCCAGCCAAGGCTGGGCATTCTCGACACGAGCAAAACTCTGCATTTTCTCGCTTCCTCAAAGACCTAGTTGGAAATGGGTTTTTGCAAAGCCATAAATGCAAGTAATAAGCCCACCAAATTTTTTTTTAAATATCATAACCTCCTCAGAGTTACTTGACGAAACACAAAGTTAATATTATTTTTGCATGCATCTGTAACTTTCCTGGCCCAACCCATGCTCTTCATCTGCAACTAAAAAACAGAAAAACGATTACAAAAAAACACAAGTTGTGAGAGTGACTGAATGAAGCAGTAGAATTATTCAGTAATAACACATTGCTAAGTTACCTAGCCGCCCAAGAAAGAATTTAAACGAGAATAGTAATACTAAAGTACTGCAGATTCTTATGCTTTGCAGTGAAAAACAGCTTTATGGAAAATGCCATATAATAAAAAATAATTTCTTTTTAAAAAAGAATAGATTCCTGTAAGAAAACTGGAATATTGAACCTCCTACTCCTCAACAAATGACATCACAAGAAAAAAAAATTAAAAAATGATAATAACAAATAAAAAATGCTTTGTGAAGATTATATTACGTTAACAATTAGTTGCAATATATACAAAGTATTCCAGGAGTGCTTTAAGTGCATAATAATTTAGTTATTATGTTCTTGTCTGCATTGAAAATACATCGTTGACTACAAGAACAAGTGCCCTAAAAAACACGCTAAGATTCCAAGTAAAGTGAAAGTGAAAAAAAAAGCACAAAACGTTAATAGACTTGCTTTCAATTAATTGCCTGATGCGAAAAAAAGAAAATAACTGCTTAAAAAGTTCATAAAATTGAACTTGGAACTCCCGTATTACTAGAACAAAGAAGAGAGCTTACCTCTTATGCTTCTTTTCTGCCCCCACTGTCAAAAACATGGCTGAACTTTCTCCCCGGCCACTCCCTAGATGCTGGTGGGGGGGGGGGCGGCCTGGGAGGGTCTGAAGGCTTCTACTCGCTATAAAAGATCCTACTCGCGGAGTTTTAATCTAGAGAATTATACAATAAGAATGGAGCCCTGTTTGTTCAGATAGAGTAGAATTAACTCTCCAGAATACATGAAAAATATTATCAAATACACGTGTATTTAATAACCTTTATTTGTATTTAATCACTTTAGTGAACTTCTACAGACAATAATTCATAATCCTATTTATTTTAACGTTAGTTTTGCTGTTTTTAGTTTAGCTATTCTAGTGAGTGAATACCTAGTTTTCTTTTTATTTTATTTTTTAATCAAATTTCAAAGTTTCTTTGTGTGATTTTTTTCGTATTAATTTATTTTAAATTTTTAATAGGACTGTCCTGTCCATAGCACTAAGGTTCCTTTTTGTAGTTAATACGGATCCTCTAGACCACCTTCCCAAAAAGGCTTTCATTGGCCAGAATCATTTTATTAACGGTGTAGAAATTAAAACAGATCTGCCAACCTTACTCTATTATTCAGAATAATTTTTCTTATAGTTCTTTTGATGAAAGATGTTGGAATTTTGTTTTCTAGAAAACAGTTTATTAGTATTCTAATGTGGTTATTGAAGTCCAAATTGTTGCTGCAAAGTTTTGAAATTCTAAGTACCTGAGAAATTAGTGCATTCTCAATTACTTTGGTTCAGATGTTCTTGTTCCAGTGCAGATATTTAATTATTTTGAAAGAAAAATTAACTCTTTTATCAAAAAGGCTGATGGGTGGGTTACCTCTGTTAAGTTTAATGCTTAAAATCGCTTAGAATCACAGTCATCGCGAAGGCACTTCCTTTCTTATAGAAATAAAAAAAGGTAGTTATATTCTTGGCATGTGACTCACACGTAACAGTTATTCTTTTGTTTTAAATTGCCTAAACTCAGAAGTTTAACAAAAACTAATAAACATCATTAATAAAATTTAATTAAAAATTATGAATGATTAAAACAAGTCAGACTTTAAAAAATCTTTTATAAGTCTTTTTCCAGTTTTGTTTTTGCCTAATCCTTTCACCGCTAAGGCACATTTTTTATTTAGAACTGCATCACTGGCTATAAGCAGTAATTTAGGGCCACTAGTTCCAGGGAAGGGAAAGAGCCTGGTCGTACGACAAACACAACATCCATGCCTCACCAGGATTCGAAACCGGGCTCCTCCCGCGCGAATGATCAGAAGCCATCACTTAGACCACTACGCTACCGCGGCAGCCAATTTAATTTTTATCACCCTTCGGATGCTATTTTGATAACCTTTCTACTGAGACGTAAACAACGCACTTCCTATGGGAAAATACGTACGACTACAGGCAAGCTCATAAGACAAACAAAATGTATTGACATAACCAACCTTAAAAACACACCATAATACCTTCAAGTTGGAATTGAAGAACAGATTCTCTGCTTTAGAAGGCCTAACATCGGAAGAAGTGGATATTTTTTAAGTTAACAGAAAAGTAACCAAAGCTCTTATGGAAACAGCAACAAAATTAGCTGGGTCTAAGAACAAGTTGCATGTGAACCAATTATCAGGAAAAACCAAAATGTTGATGCAAAATAGAAGAGAGATGAGGAAAACTAAAGAAGATGCGACTTCCAAAGTGGAATATATAGAGCTATGTAAGTCAGTACGAAAAAGTATCACTGAAGACTTAAGGAAATTCAACTGTGAACTAGTGAGAAAAGCAATTGAAAACAACCAAAGCTTAAAGATAGTAAAGGGACATCTCAGTAAGGGAAGAAAACAGATTATGGCACTGAGAAAAGAAGATGGTTCTGTAACAAGAAATAGAGGCGAAATTTTGACAAGAGTGAAAAATTTCAACTCCAAATTATATGAAAGGGATGATACATGTACTCCAGACATCATGAAAGGTACCAGTACCAGAGTTCTTCCAGACCTCCCAGCAGATGTTGCACATGCAATCAAGAACAATGAAGCGGGGAAAAGCTCAAGGAGAAGATGGAATTACTGTAGACATCATACATGAAGTAAGTGGAGAAACGGAAACAGTACTCGCCCAAATTTTCACTCGATGCCTTAATGAAGGGTAGATTCCCGAGGATTGGAACAACGCTACAATGATCCTGCTACATAAAAAAGGTGACATTGAGGATCTCAGGAACTACAGACCTATCAGTCTCCTACCAGTGGTTTATAAAATCTTCACTAAAGTTCTTTTACACCGCTTGAAGGTGACACTGGACATGGCTCAACCGAGAGAACAAGCTGGATTCAGGAGTGGCTACAGCACAATAGATCATATCCACGTACTGAGAGAACTAATTAAAAGCGAGCAAGGGAATATGAACTTCCCTTGTGCATGGCTTTTATCGATTATGAAAAAGCCTTTGATTCGGTGAAACCATCAGCAGTTACAATGGCTCTGAAATCCTGCAGTATTGAAGATGCATACATTAATATTATTAATAACATCTATGAAAACGCAAGTGCAAAGATTCGGCTGTTTGAAAATACAACACACATAAAAATTGGAAAGGAGTGAGACAAGGTGACACCATATCTCCGAAGCTCTCTATTGCCACATTTGAAAATGTCTTTCAATCACTGAACTGGAAAAACAAAGGGATAAAGATTAATGGAGATTATCTAACCCACCTTCGTTTTGCTGATGACGTAGTCATTTTTGCAACTACCCCATCAGAGCTGCAGAGTATGATCCAGGAACTTGCTGACAAGAGTAAAGAAGTGGGGTTAAAAATGAACTTTCAGAAGACAAAAGTGATGTTGAAGAAATGAAGATTTATCGATTGATGGAAAAAGCTGGAGATAACAGTCACGTACTTTTATCTTAGACAGCAGATATCAAATGAGGGTCATATTGATGAAGAAATTAATCGGCGTACAAAACTTGCCTGGAGAGCTTTTGAAAAAAACAGCATAATTTTCAAGAGCAATATGCCTTTATGTCTTAAAAGAAAAGTGTTTGATCAATGCATCCTTCCAGTGCTTACGTATGGTGCAGAGACGTGGACCTTAACTAAAAGAGACATACAAAGGCTGCAGACAACTCAAAAAACCATGGAGAGGTGCATGCTTGGTGTAACCAGGAGAGATAAGAAGAGGAACTCGTGGATCCGAAAAATGACAAGAGTGGAAGACATCATGATCAGAGTTAAATCCCTGAAACGGCAATGGGCTGGACATACTGCCAGGAGGACACACCATCGATGGACAGTCGAAATTTTAGATTGGATTCCAGGGGACATGAAAAGACCTAGAAGAAGACCACATGGGAGATGGGTAGATGAAATTCGAAAGTATGCAGGAGTGATATGGAGGCGACTGGCACAAGACAGACCGTTGTGGAGGAAACTTGGGGAGACCTTCATTCAGCAGTGGATTGATAATGGTTGACAACGATGATGATGATGATATACACTATATTGACAAAAGTCACCGGACACCTAGAAGAGAAACACAACATAGCATTTTTCGACATACATTAGTACGGTGTCGGTCCATCTTCTGCCTTAATGCATGCACTGACCCTTCGAGACATGCTTTCGAAAAGGTTTTGGAACTCAGCGATAGGTATGCGCTTCCATTCAGTACATAATGCTGCCGTATTAAGCCTTGGTTTCAAACTTTTTTATGCGGCGCACTAACTCGTTCCGTACGTGCTCTGTGGGATTAAGATCAGGGATCTGTTTTGGCCAGTCTACACACTATATGGAATTATCGTTAAACCACGCCGTAAGAGTCCTTCCTTTTCTTGAAATTAATACCCACTGGCTCTTTTTGCACAATCGCCTCCTGTTCCGTATTTTCTCTTTCGCATGTCTCTTCTCTCCTCCCCTCTCTGCTCATTCTGCGCACAGGAGGCAGACGTTTCTCACGTCTACCTTTACTGTCCCATCCTGATGCCTCTCCTCCACCAGGCTTTCCGGATTGCCAGTCGCTCTTGTTCTCAAGATCTTCCGTTCACTGCCTACAGACATCTTCTTCTGCGGGCTCATCCACCTACGCCTCTTCCGTCAGTATGTGCCTATCTTTTCGTGCTGGTTAAACACGTTATTTACGTATACCTTCAACAACTCCGCAGCGTTTCCTCGCCGGTCTCTTTACACCAGGCCAGCGCAGCACTTTTGTGCCATTTTCAAGATCGATTGCACTCTCGACTCCGCCTGGAGTACCAGTCGGCTTCTTCCAGTCGTCGAGAAGCCACCTTCTATGCTACCTGGGTGCCGGCCGCTCCATGGTTTGCGATTGATTCTGGACTGCTACACCTATCAGTACCCTAGGACTTTCTACACCTCCTTTGCTAAGTTCCGTGGCACCCTGGTGCCCCTCCTCCACTCTACGACTCGTGCAATCCACACTACCGTTGAATTGTGAATGCTAATGCCATCTCAGTGTATTTTCATGCTTACTTGTGTACATTACTTACTTTCACCCCGCCTGTATTATGTTGCTTTGGTGCCCTCGTTAAATAACTTGCACAATTGTGCACGCTGTGTTTTTATCTCATGTATGTAATGTTTTATTTTCACGGCGGTGTTTTTGCTGTTCTTTTTCTAATTGTGTACTATTGTTTCGCCTGTGTTATCCTGTAAATCATGCCCAACCAATGTCATGTGACACGATGTGTTTCTCTCTGTCACTTCTACAATTTTTATTCAATAAGCTTTGCTTGCAGCATTTGTTATTCATCCCCATTGTCATTGCAGTGTATATACCATCATGTTTTTAACAGTTTTGTATTTTTTCCCAGTGAGACGCCCAATACTGTACGTCTCCCTCTTATGTTTTCTTATGATAAATTAGAATAAAGCGATTTTGAAACCTTCCTTTATGGCTCAGTGCATTATCCTGCTGGTACCAACAAAATCTCGATTCTACAGTATTGCCACAGAGTTGGTAGTGCATAATTGTCCAAAATATCGAGGTAGACATGTTGGTTAATAGGTTTGTCAACGATAACTGGTGTTTTTCGTGGCTGGGACCATGCCACGAAAAACACCCCCACACGAGTACACTGTGAGCTCCAAACTTGACCGAAGGAACGGTAAGTACACTGTGATAAATTGCTGTCCCCCGGCTGACGCCATACCCACACACGGCCATCAGACTGATGGATCATGTATCTGGATTCATCAGTCCATAGGACCAGTTTCCATTGATCTACGGTTCACGATAAATGTTCTTTACACCATGCTAAACGACGAGTAGCATTCCGAGTGGAGATGAGAGGTTTATGAGCAGCCGCACGACCACGGTAACCCATCGAATGAACTTCTCTGCAAATGGTACGTGTACATACCGAGCTTTCAGCATTTTTACTCACCTGTACACTGAAGTTTTGTGCAGTACACCGTCGATTAGCTGTAACGACTCTCCTGAGGCTTCGACGTCCTCTATCACTGATTTTCTTTGCTGCTTCAGGCACTCCACGTGTCTTCCACTTCTTCAGTACATCCAAAACAGTTGACTTGAATATGTTTAAACGCCTCTCGGTTTCTCTTATGGACAACCCATTAATATAACACCCAACAGTCTTTCCTTTCTCAAAGTCAGTTCTATCCCGCCGCGATATTTTCACTCAACCTCAAAGTGCGATATGATTGCGGGCAGCTGCAGGTTTGTTTTTATACCGATTGCAGCTGTACCGCGCACGTTAACAACGCAGCGGATCCGTTCATTTTCTTTTGGAGGGGTGTATGATGACTATTGTCAATATAGTGTATATAACAGAGTCAAAAGAAAATACTTTTACCATGTGCAAAACTTATGACATCATGTTAAGTGTGTTTTTTCATATTCAAGAGTAAATAATTTAAATAATTTTAGTCTTTTTGTGTCACATTTCTGATTATTACTTTTTGCTAGCTTATGTTCTGTACTTTGTATAATTCGGAATGTCATTTAAATACTCTCACACAGCCGTTACGTGTTTTCTCCCTTTTACCTTTGTTGTTACCGCGGAATTTTCTATATCCCCGTAACATTTAAATTTCATCCGTATAATTTTGCTAATTTATTATTTTTTTTTTATGTTTACTCTAAAGCGGTAGGAAATAAATATTTAAATTGCCAAAATAGAATATCAATGATTAAAAATTACTTTCCGGTGAAGCTGAGCCAGGCTACCCGAAAGTTTCGGTTGATAATTAGATCAGTCCTAATTGCACTCAAGCCAAATGAAAAGGGGAAAATTATATTTTTTTTCTCACGGAAACTTGATGAAAATCCCAGATGCGAAGGAAGAAAAAGGAAGACACTCACAGTTCTTTATTTTTCTCACGGAACGCACGGAAGGAAGATATAATGGCAGTAGTCTCGTAGCCGAAGTTGAGAGAATAGCAGGAGCGCAATAATTCCTTTTGGGGGCGTCACCCCTTTTCTGAAGCAACGCTTGCGAGCATCTCTGTATCGTCTGGGATATCGGCGAAATTCGGGATAAGTCACGTCGCCGGAAATACCTACGTGACAATCTTCGCTTCTAAGTAGCTAGGCACGGTCAATTAACAAAAAGGTGCGAGAACAAGTTGACAGCTGAAAGAAGACATAATTTTTGGGAAAGTGACCCGAACTGAACGGATAGCAAGCGAATCATATAGCAGGACGGCTATCTGTGAGGGCCGAGGACATAACCCGACACATATCGGACGGCCGGGCAGTCACGCCTCAAGATGGACACCGGTCACGGGAAAAACAAAAATATTAACTGAATGAGGAATGAAGACTAAAGAGGATAGACCTCGGACTACAGACTAGAGACTAGAGATTCTAAGATAACGACAGAGAGAACACTCGAAAATTACATGCTGAGTAGAAGAGAAGTCTCAGCAGTTTCGGAGGAGTGATGTTTCCACGACAGCGGATGAGATAATTAAAGAGTTAAAATAGTCTACGACCAGCTGGCAACCGAGTTTCACGATCGGGGCTTCTCAAGGAAAAGAGGGTATGATGACATATATATTACACATTTCTGATTCGTGCCTCATAGCTTTGCATGTGCTATGCAGGACTAGTTACCCGAAAGTGTCTCACATAGTGCATTAATAATTTTCCTCTGTCAGTTATATAATATTTAAGTGCATTATACCCGTTTGAAATAAATACTAAATTGCTTAGCTAAAACAAGCAACCTCACCGGTACATTGTACCTAGCTTTAAGTCCTTCTTCTAAAAAGAAATAAACAGTTAAATTTTAATTCACGTGTAACTCAGATCATTTCTCCAAATTTAATTAGAGTTCAATTAGTGATTTTATTATTGTTATTCATGCAGCTTTTTATTTTAACTTCTTTGCGGCATATGAATGAGCATGGAAATCCCATGCTAATTCATACGAAGCACAACGCGATACATTTGTCGACCCTGAGCTTGGAGACCCTTATTTAGGGAATCCAAATTCATTGTTGACACCACTAGGCGAAATTTTGGGGGTAAATTTATTAGTATTGAATTTTGACCTTTTTAACTTTTTCCCACTACGGCGAATAAGACGTAGTAGTGGTTCGCTGATACCCGACAGGAAGCGATAATATTGTGATCGTGAAGCATTTCAGAGAGGCTTGAAATAAGGCTCTAAAAAGTAAAATTTTCATGATATGATTAATTTGTCGTAAGTGTTTTGTAATACTGCGTATTGGTATAAACCTAGGACAGTCATTTTAATTACAACGTGTACATTTATAATGCACGCAATAAAGTGTAACAATTTCGGTTTTACGAAAAATACCTGTACGTTCCAAATAATTTGAAGCATTAAAACGCCCGTAAAACCTAGTTCATAATATGGAAGTTAAAATTTTCATTAATTGAGAGCAAATAATTTTTCGGAAAAGGGCGTCGAAGATATTTTTTCCGAGGGGGGAGTCGAGTTTCTCAAGTACGCTATTGTATTGAAATCATAGTTGTTCAACCCATTTGTTGCGCTTTTTTAATTTTTACGAAATACGAGTCCAAAAGTTCATCTTTTTCTAAAATAAACATTTTGGTTCACGACTAGTTTCCTTGATAATTATATTTTAAGAATTTAGCCGGTTCAGTTTTTTTCATTTTTAAACGTCATTGGACTGAAATGTGAAAAAATCATACATAATAAAATAGTTTAACTTATAAAATAAAGACATCAGTTGTAGCAGGTAATTAAGACTAAATAAAAAAAATGGAAAAAAAAAATTCCGTCATGAAACTGCGGCAAAACAATTTATTTCGTATTTACAAAATGGCGCTCTTCTTCCACGAAAGCAGAAAGCGTTTCGTTAGGTGACAAACGTTAAGCAAGCTTCCCGTGGCGATCACGTGACTAACTTTCCCAGCAAAGTTGAGAGATGCAGGTGTTTCTGCCCGCTGAGGGTGTTTGTGTGTGCGCATGCGCTAAAGATGTGAAACTGTTTATTATTTTGTGGGTTCTTGATGCTCCATAGAAAAAAAAATGTCGGCATAGGTACAAGACAAAATGTTGTTCACAAGGAGTTTGTTATTCATTTGGTTGCCAGTTTGAGTAGCGCTCCGGTTACACTTTCTTAGAGAAAAAAAAAAAAGTTTTGAACATTTGCAGCCATTTGAGCGTTTACGATAGCAACAAAGGAATTCAACTTTATGTGTCTGAATCCAAATAAAAGTCATAACTGAAGTACGGATTACCGTAAAAAAATGTTAATGTGTGTGTTTATACACTTGATCGATGATAACATTATTCAAGAGATAATAATATCCATGTTCACTATTAAAGGCATTTATATATTTCTGTTTATTTCTTTGGCTGCTTGACTAAAGTGAACCATCTGTAATTAAATTCTCATAGGATTCACATATCACAAACAATATAATTTCTTTTGTTCGAACGTTTGTTCCCCTATGACAAGCACAATTGAAAGAGTGCTTACCTATTTTTAATTGTCAAATCCCTACCTCAACCAATATTCTTTTTTTTTTTGTTATGTTATGTTAACAAAAATGCTTCCACATTTCATGTCACATAACAAATAGAAAATACCTAGTTATTAAACAACTACTCATATTTGCCCCAATGAACCATTACATTATGACCACCCACAGCCTACAGAAATGAGCGCGCCTGGAGACCGAACGGTGGCGCAGGTAAAGTTCATAGAGCACTATATATACAACACTTCAGTTAGTGGAGCCGCGGGTGGCCTAGTGGTAAACTTTCGTGACTGTCACGGAGATAGCCTCATGTTCGATCCCAGGCAGGTACAAACGCTCGAACCACTAAATGTTCGTCGGATGGGCACGTTAAGACGTCAGACCTTTCCTCCGGTAATAAATTAAGGGCGTCTTCCTCGCCCTTTCTACCTCGCTTCCGTGTGATTTTACTGTCGGGCACTCTAGTGTTACAGTAGACACCCCCCCCCTCCCAACCTAAAAAAAAACCTGAAGAAAACTTAAAAATTTGTCCGCCATGTCGCGTATTGTATGAGGCTGCTAGGAATCACAGTTCGGCAGGCTCGCATGTTCTTTTACAGTTCACAGCTTTTTTTTTTATTTATTTCTCATTTACGTTGTTTCTTCTTTCGGCTGTTCTCAAAATTAATTAACAAAATTGCGGGATAATTGGGAAGTCGCTCCAATGCTTTTGAAGGCTAGAAACGCAATATTTTTTGCCATTTTGAATTGCTAGACCTCACACATAGCCCTGAAGTGAAACATAAAAATTCCTATCTCAAGTGTCTTCGAGGGGCTGCAAAACGGACGAGGGAAATGTGTTTTCAAATGCGGATGGAAGCAGCATTGTTCGAAGTGGTTTTTCACTTTTCTTTTTTATCTTCTTTTCCGCTTGTAGCTTAACGCTGTGGTCCGTATGTTTACTTCAGTGGTTGGGCCAAGAGACCCTCAGCAGACACATAACTCTGTCAGCAAGAAAGATACTCTGACGTCTGCTAAGGACAATGGGCAATTAAGAGTATAGAATCGCCGAAAAGAATAGGGGGTGAATTCGAGCGTCGTTTTCGGTCGGCAGTTGCTGATATACGCTTAAGGTAAAAGCACGTCTGATTTCGCTCGGCCGAGAAAATTAATCTCAGGGCTGGCGGTCGCAACTCGATAAAAAAATGGAAACAAAACCTGCGAGGGGCATATTTGAACTGCGTACTAAGGCAGGGTAGATGTTATGCTAACGGAAAGGAACTGATTGAATTGGGAATGAACGGTCAAAAAGGACGGAAGGTAGCGACGGACGGAATCTACTATAGCAGCAGCGGAAGTGAGGGGGTCCCACTCTTCAGGCAGTTGACGGTCAGAATTATTTCTTCACGACAACAGAAATCATTTCCCACGAACACAGAAAATCAGTCTCGGAAACTGCAACAGCAGATGTGAGAGGGGCTATTTTGTTTAACGGCCACCTTTAAATCTTCACAAGAGTGGATCCGTGTATACTCGCATCAGCGCAACAAAGTGCGGCGTGATATCACCATTTTAATTGTGTGCTTCATTTACATCAAGCGTCAAAGTGAAGTGTTGAATCATTGGTGCTGCCACATGGTGCAGGTGTCTGTGTGTGTGTGTGCGCGTGTTTTTTTTTTTTTTGTCGTGTGATATTATGTGATGCTCAATGGATTTGCACAGCAAAGTCACGAAACTGTAAGTAGATAAATATTTCCTTTTTCTTTCTTCGCACATCTGTGAACTTGTGCCATACCGACACCTAAAGCTGCATGGACATAGATGCAGTAATAAATACTGAGTGACTGAACCTCAGAGGAAATACCTGCACATACAGATTTCAATTTCTTACAGGGCCCATTTCCTGATTAATTTTTTTGCATGAATAAGGGAGAGGGTGTGGCCACAAATTCCGCTGGACGGGACAGTTTCTTTTAACTTTGGTTCAGGGCCAACGCGAGCGGGGAAGGGCATGCTTCTTATGGGCATGTGCATGCTTCTTAGATTTAGTTAATTAACTTTGGCAGTATTTCGCACCTATAATCTTATACCGCAAATTAACGCGCTTGTGTATTTTGTGTCACGAGTATTTTTAATGTGATCGTTTGCATATATTTTTTTTTCATTCACTAAGCAGTTGTATATGAATATCACCTGCAGCTCTATTTAGTGTGTTAACGATAGTATCTCTTGTTCAGATAGTCCGGTGGAGACTCAGTCGGCTGCGTCTTCCGACAGTAAAGTGTGACACCGTATGCTGCCCACATAAGAGGGGCAATTGTCTATGTGCCTAGAAAGCGCCGTATCTGTTTAAATCTCGCAGAACGTAATTAAATGTTGTGTTGTGTATTTGAGAATCATGTGTTATTTGCGAAAGTGAGTGTTGTACTGGCTAGTTGGGGATTGAATGTACCGGAGTAAGATCCGGACCACTACACTCAGTCACGAATTGGTGATTGCGGGTGAACCTCATCACAACTCTCTGATCCCAAAGTATTGTTTTTTAGTTTATTTTTTTTTATTGTTGTTGTTATTTTTGTTCACACGGTGGATTCACCCAAGCCTTATGCTTCGGGTCATTCTTCAACTTTTCATTTTTTATGTTCTGGTGTGAATCTTTGAGTGCAGCGGTGCACCTGAGATTCTCACCTGGTGCCGCGGCCAACTAAATTGTACTTCAGGTTCGAAGCACCGTTACCAGCCGACTTGGCAGGAACACTGCTAGCGCCGAGTAACACTAGCCTAAATCTCCTAGCTCCCTACTTCTAAGGGTTGTTAAAAACCTAGGGTCAGACACTCCCTTCCTAAAATCCTCTACATATGATCTGATCTGATATACAACTCGAGGACCGGCTTTCGGTTAGCGGAGCCACGGGTGGCCTAGTGGTAAACGTTCGTGACTGTCACGGAGATAACCTCAGGTTCGATCCCAGGCAGGTGCGAACGCTCGAACCACTAAATGTTCGTCGGATGGACACGTTAAGACGTCGGACCCTTCCTCCGGTAATAAATTAAGTGCGTCTTTCTACCTCGCTTCCGTGTGATTTTCCTGTCGGGCACTCTAGCCCAAATCTCCTAGCTTCCTATTTCTAAGAGTTGTTTAAGTCCTAGGGTCAAACATTCCCTTCCTAAAGTCCTCTACATATGATGTGATGTGTGCTTTCTCTCGGTTAGTGGAGTGTTCGGAGTCAGAATGGGATAAGATGCCGATTCATCGGAGTTTGATAAAGGACAAATTGTGTTGGAACGGCGCCTCGGAACTACGATCTCGGAAATGGTTCGGCTTGCAGATTGTTCACGTGCCGCTGTACTGAGTACGTATCAGAGGAGGAACGCATATAGCGAAACGAAGAACCGGCGCGGCGTTCAGCAGCTTGTCGTCTGCAGCTCACGTCACAGGGGAGCGAACAGTGACGTAGTTCTAAATAAAAAAGTGCCTTAGCAGTGAACGGACTAGGAAAAATTACTCTCGAAATTTTCAAAATCTGCTTCGTCTTTTTATTATTTATTGTTATATTTAATTTTCATTACTAATTACCAACATCAATTTATATTAAAACTGCGTAATATGAGCAACTTTAAATAACAGGAAGAATGTAACATGAGAGACATTTGCTAAGATTATACATTTTTTAAATTTAAATACGGCTCTGTGTTGTTCTATACGATTTCAGATATTTGTGAACTAACAGAGTAACATCAATTCAGTATAACTAATGCATCGTTCTCACTTAGATCATGTGGAAGATTTTTGTGTTGCCCGTAAGGAGCCAGAGAATGAGCTCAGGGGATTACTTTTATTGGAGCCGATATAAGTGGCAAGTTGCTTAAATAGTTGTCCACCAGTACCGCTTTCTCTCTGAGCACTACAGGGTGTCCACAATGTCTTATTACCACCCCTGTAATAAGAAATGTAAGTGAGCTATGTATCTGTTGCATAATTATATGTTGAGTTATATGTTGATGCATCCTTAAACATCCAGTGAATCCGTTTGGGCTCCGTCATTCTCGTGACAGAGAATAATTTTATGCCATGTTCTGTGGGACATTTTCCGAAGCAGTTGCTGGGTGATAGGAGAGAAAGCACGTCTCACTGCTTGTTGAGGATAATCAGTGGTTTGGTAGCGGTGCTGTGCAACAACCTCCTTTATGAAACCCCAAAGGGCATTATCACACGTTGAGAGATCTGGGCTTCGAGGTGGCTATTCAAGTGGAACGGGCAGCACTGCCGAACCTCGGCCGATCCAACGATCTCGAAAGACCACACCAAGGTATTCCCGAACAGCGATTGCGTAATGGGTGGGTGCCCCATCCTGTTGGAACCATACGTCATTCAGAATGCCAAGAATTCCAAGTTGTGGCACAAACAAGGTTTGCAGCATGTCCAGATAAGTTGTCTGATTCAATGGGCCATCAGAGAAATACGGTCCGAACAGATGTCGATTATTCATTGCAGCCCATATCATGACATGCGGAGGATGATGTTCCAATTCTTCGACATAATGTGGGTTTTCCTTGGACCAGAACACAACGTTCCGTTATCGACAGCTGCGGTATATCGCACATTCATCACTGAAAATGACGTTTCCACGTTTTGGTATTGTAGCAAATGTCTAAAGCATCGTTGCACATGTATCCCGTCTGCGGTTTAAATCGATGTCTGATAACTCCTGAACGAACATCGGGCGATATGCGTGCAAATTCAGATCATTCTTTATGTGTTTATGCAGTGTCTATCGTGGTATTCCAAGTTCCGCTGATCGTTTGTGGAGCGACTTCGTCGGTGACCTGATAACTGATTTCTCGACCGCTTGACACTGTTGCTCTCTGGTTGATGGTCTTCCCGTTCGTGGTTTATCCTTGATGTTGCCTGCTTCGAAGAGTTTATGTTCCCACCGCAGAAGAGTCTGTTTTGGAGGGGGGCTCTTTGTCGAAACCTTGTTTTGGAAATCGGCACGCACGTTACACGCATTGTCTCACCTGTGTGTGGACGTTCGTGTACCCAGACACTAACAACAATCCGCTGGGTGTATTCGCTGGTATCACACATGGTTCCGGTACCTAATCTGTAAATAAACACAATACAGACCAGAATTCAACATATACATCATACAACAGATAATAGCTCACTTACATTTCTTATTACAGGGGGTAGCAAGACATTGTGGACACACTGTACAATCTTAACCCTGCTGATAGTAGCCATCTCTTGCAAATTTATTGTGACTGCGGTCTGGACAAAGAAGTTGACATTCTCTTTGTGATAGAATCTTATGATTTTTGAGACACCCTACTGCGTAATCCAACGGTGTAGATCAATCTGCACAGTATTTTTCGTTTGTTTATTTCTGGGTTTACCATGGGTAATTCGTATGGCTATAAGCCGCCGCCCGTCCCTAATTTCGGGTCACTCTCCCCAGGGAAGAGACAGATCCAGCACCTTTGGCTATGCACACCACACATGCCTACTCATCCGGGGTTGGAACTCAGTCTTAGCTCGGAAGGATGGTCGTACACTTCAGACCCATGTACCACCAGGGCGACCATTTCTGTAGTAGAAACGTCCGGTTAAGATACGAGTATGTTTGCAAACAGAACACAAATTTCCCTATTTTCACGTACAAAATCGTTTAAAAAGGTTCCTTTGCCCAGTCTCTTGCCATGTAAACACAGAAAGTGACTTAGCCTGGAAAAATCGTGCCTTAGCGCTGCTAAGCCCCATCTATATTATTGGGAGCGGAGGCTGTCGGGCATTGTTCACAGCTACCGCAGGCCCACAGTGAGCTACAAAAGTGGTGTTCAGGACGAAATGTGTCACAGCACACAGCTCTTCGCAAACTTCTGCGCATGAGCCTGCGTAGCCGAAGATCCAGATGGGTCCCCATGCTCAGTTGGGCTCAACACCATCGAGATTGGACCGTGGATGGTTGGAAGAAAGTGGCCTGGTCTGACGAATCAAGATTCCTGGTGCATCACGTAGACGGCCGAGTGCCGATACTCCGATTACCAACGGAGGCGGTACCTGGATCTGCGGTTGGGCGGAAACATGTCGGAAGTGTTATGCTGTGCGCGATATTTTCTTGGGACAATTTAGGCCCCATTATCCCAATAGCACAATCCCTGACAGCTGTCAGGTATCTGAACTAGAGATGAGCTCGGGCCTGGCCCGGGCTCTTAATTACACGTCTTCAATTTCATTACTGCAATTAATTCAACACGTGTAATTCCGAGACCGGTTGAATTACACGTGTTGAATTTCGTTGTGGATTTGTTACCATGGTGGAAGGATTTTCAATTTCCTAAGCTAAAGTTGCCATTGCAAGATAAATTTTGCTTAGCAAGACTTGCATTATGCCTTGTCCAGAGCTATGGCCCAAGCAAGGATTACTTTAAAGAGTTCTGGTGTCGAAAAAGTGAAAAAAATCACATTTTCATTTTTTGTATTTTATTAAAAATCAAGAATCTTATATTAAAAATGATGTAATAATTTCCAAAATTGTGCAGTTAGAAGTATTGTTATTTATTTTTTTAAATTTCCTCACTCCCGCGATTTTTGAGGTGACGTTGGTTTTTAGTGCAGCAGGTCGAATTTTAGAGAAAAGAAGATTAAATTGAAGCGCTGAGGCATTCGATGCAATTCTCTCTCTCTATCTCTCTCTTGTTTCATGATGAACTTGATCTGGAAACTGCAGACACATATGATAATATTGTGATTATTATACTATTAAGCGTAAAGATTTGTTAATGTTACAAAATGCAGAATAATCTGGTCTGGAATGCTTTTACGTTCTTTTTTTTTTTTTTTTTTTAAGTTTGGAAATTTCCCTACATGCTTTTTCTTTATATTCTACTACATCACTCTAAACTACCTTTGCCAATTAGCAAATATGTAAATTATATTGCAAAGATTAGTTTTCTAGAATCAAATTTTCAAACACTTGCAACTGTCTGTACGGCGTTGTACGTTTTATATTGCAATTGATTCAAAATAAAAGTAAATTTAGAAATCAAAAAGAAATAACAAATGGAATTTTTTGTTTCTAAACTATTTCCTTTTCATCAGCTTTTACCAAAATTACTGATTCCCATAATACGGTCGAAGGGCACGTTGATTATTTATTTGTTTTCAAATTCACATTTTAAAACGTTTGGCTTTATGCGCAGTATTTCTAAAAACTCATTAATATTGTGAAGTAGATTAACTGAAGTAAACTTTTTAAACTAATCCTTGCTTGGGCCTTATCTTTGGCCAGTGTATAATGCATAAATGCAAGCCTTGAGAAGCAAAAGTTTTCAAGAATCCGGGCCTTGGCTCAACAAACGCATGTAATCAAAGAAAGCGGGCCGGGCTCCTATAATTGAGCCCGAACTCATCTCTAACCTGAACATCGTTGTGGACCACGTTCACCCATTCCTGGTAGTTGTGTTCCTTGCTGCTGATGGTCGTTACTAACAGGTCAATGTGCCATTCATCGGAGTTTGATAAAGGACAAATTGTGATGGAATGGCGCCTGGGAACTCTTCCAGAATCGTCAAGGATTGGTTCGATGAACATGCTGGTGACTTTCTGTTAATGCCCTGGCCTCCAAATTCACCTAACATGAACCCAATGGAACGTTTGTGGTTCGACTTGGAAAACTGGGTTAGTCCTAAATCACCACCACCCCAAAATGCACGGGAAATGGAGAAAATTCTGTTGACATTATGGTACCAGATATCCCAGGATACCTAACGCCACCTCATCGAATCGATGCCTTGCCGAGTGACCTCTGTTTTTCGGGCTAAAGGAACTCCTACAGCTTATTAAGTAGGTGGTCACAATGTAATGACTCATTGGAATTCCGGTAACTTCCTCCCACATTTGAAAACTGCCTCATACAAAAATTCCTCCACGGAAATCTCACCCACCTTTTCCAGTCAGGAACCGTGCCCAAATTCAATTTCACACAAAAGATCGAATGTGGGGGAGATTTCTGGGTTAACCAACTCCATTTTCAAGCACTTCAAATGAAACAACAGCCTTACAAGTAGCACAAACCTGTGGGGAAAATTTCCGGGTTCGGCATTTGGATTTTTAACTCAGCGTGTACACGGCTGGCCTATTATCGGGCGGGTTCCAATTTGGGTTCACCCGGCGTAGTATTGGGAGCCAAGAGGGTGTCGAGTTAATTGTGATTCTGCGATTCCCTGATTTAGGGCTCAGGATCCACTGACGGGGCGTTGTGATTCACACAGCAGATTTTTCTTTGGGAGTCAAAGTGTCTGCTGTGTGCCGCAATGTTTTCGTAAACGTCTAGTTTAAAAAAGAAGCATAAGTGAACGTATTTTCTAAGTCCCTGCCGTAAAATATACATATTCTCCAAAAATCCAGGGTTGAGCACACAATTTGTAACTAATGAAACACTCATGATAGAACGTAGACAAATTAACAAAGAAAACAACTTATTAGTTATGCTTTGGCATAATAATAAATACACACTCACGATACTAGCAAAAACATTATTCCGACTCTCTGACAGGAACCTGTACTCAATTAACTACTCGCTTATAAAAACATAACTCTAACGGAAGACTTTCGTATGGACTGATCCGATAAACATATTATGAGGGGACACCAAAAGAAAGAATAGGATGGATTTCCTACCTTAACATCCGAATCTGCATCAGGGGTACGACGTCCTCGCGGTTACACAGAAGTGAAAAGTTCTTTGAACGATGTTGGCTATGGCCTCTAGGTAGTCGCATCTTAAAGTCTCTTGGTTCGCGCCGCTGACCACTCCTGATCCGGGAAAATTCTCGTCCGGTGGGTGTTATCTTCCATCCGCAGCTTGGAAAATAGTATGCTGGCTTACGGTAGCTTCAATCTTGCCGTAATATTTGGCAGCTCCTAGGTGACAGTCATGGAGGAAAGTGCAAGTGATGCACGCCGTGAAAAAAGTAAAAGTAAAGTGATCAAGTTCGTCTCTTCCCTTGGAAAAATTTCGACAACCCCCAATAAAACCCACATTACCTCAATCCAATCAGTAGCTGGCAAACGCAAGCCTCCCGAATTAAATTCACAAGTCTAAATCCTACTGGTCAGAGAATTAACATTCTGTTCATCCATTCGTTAGGGGGTCAAAATCCCTACCCGTTCCCGCAGAAATTCTGAGAACCGCTCAAGTTACGTTAGCTCCGTGATATAACCGCCGGGCCATAAATCCTTACCCAATAAAACTGTTAGATCTGGTTCCAAAAAGTCTACGGTCTACCCAACACGCATTGTGGATGCTAGACAAGTGGACACTTCTATTGCCCCAATAAAACATACTACAAAGTCAGCCCGTCCGTGGTGACGCCAACGCTGTCTAGCTAGTCTTACGCTATGCGAGGCCTTGCGCTGGGAGATGGGGACGGAGAGAAAAAAAAGGAAAAGAAGAATCACCATAAAGTATATGGCGAAATAAATAAAAAGTAAATAAAACGTACTCTTTCCTCAAAAATTACACGAATTAATAAAAAATTAATAAATAAATGAATAAATACAAGGATGAAATTATTAAAATTTGAGGTAATTCGGATGCATAGAAAGTACAAAAACCAGTACGGAGAGTAGCTACCATGGGCATGAATAACCGCTGCCAGACGGTTCGGCATAGAGTCGAAGAGACTCTGGATATCACCTTTGGATATTGTATTCCATGACGCTTCAATTCTGTGCCAGAGTTCATCTACTGTAGTGGCCGGTGGTCGTTGTCGGGCCCCTCTCCCACGTCCAGGGACGAGGCGTTTTCAATAGGCGAAAGATCTGGCGATCGCGCCGGCCAAGTGTGTAGTGGAACATTCTGGCCATCAACGAAATGTCGGACGTTGCCTGCGACGTGCGTTCGCGCATTGTCTTGTTGGTAGGTGGCCACCCGGAGGCCCTGTACATATGGAACAACCACAGGCTCTAACACCTCGGAGATGTAACGGTGGCTGTTCAAATTTTCATCTATGCGTACTAGACGCGTGTGGGATGAATATCCAATATCACCCCATACCAGGTGGTGGACCGGTATTACGACCCAGGACCCGGTCTCCATGGATACGGCCATCATGTTGCTGGATGTAAAATCCGGATTTGTCTGAAAAAACGATGTCATGCCATTCCCGCGTCCATCTGCGTCGTTCAGCGCACCATTGGTGCATCAGACGCAGAGTTAAAGGTACGCGCAGCAATGGGCGCCGTGCAAACAGTTCGTGCCGCTGCAAACGACGTCGCACCGTACTCCCAGATACTTGTAGTCGTGCCACAAACCCTAATTCGTGAGCTAGGATCCGTGACGCGCTGGTTCGATATCTAAGGGACATGCGCACAATATGTCTGTCCTCTCGGGCGTTGGTGTGTCGGAGCCGTTGTGATCCTTCTCCTCGCTCCGTCGTACCTTCCTGGACCCATCGATTCCAGATTCACATCACAGTTGTCGGATTCGTCCCAACGCGAGTACCAGCTTTGCGGCAGGGTAATCCACTGTCTCTGTACGCTACGATTCTGAACCGTTCTGTCTTCTTACACGAGGCATCCTGAGACCTCCTGCAAGAAAAAAACCGCGAGCAAACACAATTCCACTATGGAAAACCAGCTCTCTAATCTACTCTCTTATACTGCTTATAGGTGTCGTTACTGGCGCAAATGATTTGCATCAGCAATGCACTGCTACTCATATGCATGCGCTACCATACGGTACGCATCATGCAAATGTCAGGGGTGTTGGATGCTTCCTTCTTGGTGTTGCTATTTTAATGGTCAGCAGTGTATACACTGAGTTGAAAATCCAAATGCCGAACCTGGAAATTTGTCCCACATATTTGTGCTGTACTTGTAAGGCTGTCGTTTGATTTAAAGTGCTTGAAAATGGAATTCGTGAACCCGGAAATCTCCCCCACATTCGATATTTTGTGTAAAATTCAATTTGTGCAGAGTCCCTGACTAACCGAAAAAGGTGAGAGAGATTTCCGTGGGGAATTTACCGGTTACCGAATCTACCTCCTATAACGTCATTTTGAAGATTGCGGTTGTAAAAAAGAAGTTATCAGTCTCTTAACATGTAACGTATACTCTATATTCACTTTCCTTTTGATTTTACTATCTCTGGTTATTTTATTTTACTATGTAAATTATCTTCCTACTCAACGAAATATTATTTCACCCGCTGAATGAGATCTGGCAATGAGTGTAAGTCATGACGTGGTGGTAGCTAGTATATAGGCGCGTTCATCGAGACTTAGGAGAGCTTTGTGTGTTGTTATGAGAAGAGGTTGTGTGTTGTTATGAGGAGAGATTATTCATTATTGTTCTATAAGTGTGGTGTGTGCCCTAGTTGACCAAGAGTCGTTCAAATAAAGAAGTTTTCAGTAAGTTCAGTCTTTCTCAATTCATAGTTTCTGTCAGACCTCTGTCTGGCTGTTAGGTTTATAATATTTATTGATTCCTATAAATAACCAGCGTTGAGACTTTGTTTAAGTTCGTAATTAACTAGTAACAACACCCTTTTGAATTCATTATTTTGAAGCTTAGTACAAGTATATCATTAGCTAGCTGGTAGGAAGAGAATCATTCATAATAATTAGCTTAGCGGAAAGTAAATAAAGCTAATTCATTATAAACACTAAAACTCTTGCGATTCATGAAATGTCACAGAGCGTGAACAGACTGTAACACGATCATTCGTTTGATGTACAAATACTGTACGTTTGCGTTTAAAACACAGCAATTACCATTTCTACCTACACGGCCATCTAAAAGTACCTTTGTCCCGCTTTAAATATGAAAAGAGCCTTTGCACCGCTAAGCCGCGCTAAGGCTCTTCTACATCTCTGGAAATGGTGAAGATAATTAAAAATTTATAATTACGTACGTAATATTAGAATAAAAAGGAGAGCCACTGCCGTGAATTCTATAGGTTTTAGGTGTGTTTTTTTAAAGAATCTCACCCATGTTTTTCTAGATAAACATCTAATTTGGCAAACCTGAACCATAATGTGAGCACAGGTATATTAGATGGATATCTTCCTCGCTTTCTTAGCGGCAAAACAGGTCGTAACATCCTCAAGATCAAGTTTTCATGTAAAATCACTTTCTGTTGTTAAAAATTGCTAAAATAATAATAACAATAAGAGAACTTTCAATAACGACTAACTCGTTTCTAGAAACAATTTTTTAACAAGTTAGTAAAATCATGCAATGCATTGATTATGATACGCTTTCCAACATACCAGAAATCATTACTCTAGTTATTACGCACGTTATGAGAAAAATGGCTGTGGAATAAATCTCGCTCCTGTGTCCTGACCTTTGACTCAATTTCCATGATATTCAACAGAACCGGTTCAGTGTACCTCAGGAATAACATACTAAAAGTTTGCCGCAAAAGAAGCATTTTTACGTAAGTTATGAGAATAATGGCTGTGGAATAAATCTTGCTTCTGTACCATGACTTTTGACCCCATTTCGTCGATATTCAACAGAACCGGTTCACTATACCTCCGGAACAACATGATAAAGTTTTGTCGTAATCGAAGCATATTTACGCAAGTTATGAAGCATAAAGGCATGGAATGGATCCCGCTGCTATGTCCTGACCTTTGACCGCATTTCACCCATTTTCAATAGAGCTCGTCTGCAGGTGGTCCCCTACCACATACTAAAATTTCATCGAAATTGAACTATTTTTACACGAGTTATGGCGTACAAGAGCAATGGAATGGAGTCCGCTCCTATGTCCTGACCTTTGACCCCATTTCGCCCGTTTTCAATGTAGTTCGTCCCCAGATGGTTGCCTACCACATTTTAAAATTTCATCGAAATTGAACCATTTTTACGCAAGTTATGACGTACAAGAGCAACGGAATGGATTCCGCTCCTGTGTCCTGACCTTTGACCCCATTTCACCCGTTTTCAATGGAGTTCGTCCCCTGATGGTTGCCTACCACATACTAAAATTTCAGCAAATTTGAACTATTTTTACGCACGTTATGACGCATAAGGGCAATGGAATGGATTCCGCTCCTATGTCCTGACCTTTAACCCCATTTCGTCCATTTTCAATGGGGTTCGTCCCCAGGTGGTCCCCTACCACATACTAAAATGTCATCGAAATCGAACCATTTTTACACGAGTTATCGTGCGGACGGACAGACGGACAAAGCTGGATCATATACGCTTCTTCAACCTACGGTTGGAAAGCGTAAAAAAGGGCCTTGTTACATCCAATAGGCCGTGCAGTATAGTTGCTGTTCAGAAGCAATCACCCCTGATCACTTACGGACTGGTGCAGCAGCGGTTTATGAGGTAAAGGGTTCATTTTCGAGTGCAAAATGTGACGTGTAAGTTCTCAGGTTTTGTTCTTCAGATCTGTTTGTCTTCTCTCCGTGCAGACACCGTGAACTGCGGGGAAGCTACACAGGTTCTTTTACGATTTTAAAAGTGTTTGGGAATCTTGGTACATAAATCAGAGTTGGTACAAAACCTATTTCTTTTGTACCCATTTGCTTTCGCAATTTAAATTTTTACGAAATATGGGCCCAGAGGTTTAACTATCTTTCTGTACAACTGATGTTCTGCCATAGTTAACTTGACAGCTATATTCCAGGATTTTAACCTGTTGAATTTTTTGATTTAAGGTACAATTTTTAAACGCCCCGGGTCCAAAATGGGCAAAAATCATATATTCAGTTCATTATAATATATTTTAACTTATAAAATAATGTCATCAGAGATGTGGGCGGTAATTAAGCACTAGAAAAATTTAATTAAAATATTGTTAGGAATCTGTAGCTAGACATTTTTATTTCGTATTTACAAGATGGCGTTCTCCTTCTTCCAAGAAAGAAGAAAGCCATGCGTTATGCGACAAACGTTAACAGGTGTCTGGTGGTGGTCACGTGACACATTTTCCCAGCAAAGTTCAGAGCGAAATGCAGGTGCTCGAGGAGAAAGTTTTTGTGTGTGCGCATGCGCAAAGAAATGTGAAACAGTTTATTTAGTTTTGTTCTTGAAGTTGCGAAAAATAAAAAAATGCCGGCAAGTATACGCGACAAAACTTAGTTATTAATTTGCTATTCATTTAGTTGACACTTTGAGCAGCAATGTTTTCGTGGAGAAAAATTGTGAAAGAAAAAAATACTTTAAACATTTGCTGCCCTCTGAGAGTTTAGGATAGCAACAAAGGAATTAATTATCTTCACGTGTCTGAATCCAAACAAAAGTCATAACTGAGAGAGAAGTACTGATTACTATAAAAAAAATTTTTATTATGTATGCTTATACACCTGATCGATGATAACATTATCCAAGGGATAATACTCCTAATATCCATGTTTACTATTAAAGGCGTATATCCATTTTTTGCTTTGGTTTGTTGGCGAAAATGTGCCAACGTTATCTATAAATAAATTCTCGAATTTATAATTCTGCTGAATGTAAGTTGAAATTCTTTAGGGGGTAGATTAAAATTTCTGCAAGTGAAATGTACCAGTCGTCAGTAAATATAGCATGTTAAAAAAGAAAGTTCCCATCGGAATTGCTGAAAGTTTAAAGCAAAGGGGGGTGGATGGGGGTGGCAAGGTGCTTTCCCTCCCCAAAAGAGTTCCATTTTTTAAAATGTTTGCTGTTAAATGTGACTTGCATTTGATAAAAATGCTGTAATTTAATAAAAATGCATGAACTAACATTAGAAAAGAAAAACAGATTAATTTTTTCGTCTTTTTTTTCATTTCTTTGTTTTGTTCTGGTGGATTTCAAAAACTCCCCCCCCCCTTCCGAAAAAAAATCTACGTACGCTCAAGGTTTATAAGAATTTCTTCAAGAAAAAATTGCCAAGGAAACAATTTTGAAATTGCGGCGCATCATTCTAAGCGAGTGCTGGCTTATGGCGGTTCGTTCAAGGGGGAACCGGGTTCGAATCAGGATCGGATTTATTATCGCTCGGGTTCCGAATTGGGTTCACCCAGCGTAAAAATTGGGAGCCAAGGGGGTGTCGTGTGGATTGTGATTCTGCGATTCCCTGATTAAGGGCTGACGCAGCTTCAGGATCCGCTGACGGGGCGTTGTGATTCACACAGTAGATTTTCCTTTGAGAGTCAAAGGGTCAAAGTCTGTGTGCCGCAATGTTTTCGTGAACTTCTAGTTTAAAATAAAAAAAAAGCATAAGTGAACGTATTTTCTAAGTCCCTGTCGTAAAATTATATATTCTCCCCAAAATCTAGGGCTGAGCACACAATTTGTAACTAATGAAACACTCATTATAGAACGGAGACCAATTAACAAACAAAACAATTTATTAGTTAGGTTTTGCATAATAATAAATATACGCTCATGATACTAGCAAAAAATGATTTACGACTCTCTGACAGGAACCTGTACTCAATTAACTACTCGCTTACGAGAAGCTTAACTCTAACGGAAAACTTCCGTATGGACTGATCCGATAAACATTTTATGAGGGGACACCAAAAGAAAGAACAGGATGGATTTCCTACCTTAACATCCGAATCTGGCCTAGATGTCGCGCTGCTACCCTCCTACCACACGGAAGAATTGGAACCACCTGAAAGTCCAGTTTTTTTGTCATCACTTATTGTCCGTACAACACTATTATCGCTGTTCCTCCACCAAGGGTACTGGTCTGCGATGGATGTCCCGGCCTGTCATAATTGGTGTGGGCCCTCATCATCCTTAGCAGGGTTCCCTTCCTTAGCACCTCGACTGGCAACGATTAAGTTGCCAGTCTCTGATACCTCATGGCTGTGACCAGGTTTTGTGCCACCAAAAAAAAAAAAAAAAAACCCCAAGTGACAAGTCACAAGGAATAAAAAGTAAAAGTCAAGTGAAGTGACGAAGTTCTCTTCCCTTGGAAAAGTTTCAACGACCCCCAAGAAGACCCACACTACCTCACAATATGCCATCATCCAATCACTAGCTGGCCAACGCAAGCCTCCCTGAATCAAATTCCCCAGTGTAAATAAATCCTACTGGTCAGAGAATTAAAATTTTGTTCATCCATTTGTTAGGGGGTCAAAATTGCTACTCGTTCCCGCTAAATTCTGAGAACCCCTCAAGTCACGTTTGCCGGGTGATATTACGACCGGGACATAATTATTTGCCCAATTAAAGCTGTTAGCTCCGGCTCCAAAAAGTCTACGGTCTACCCAACTCGCATTGTGGATGCTAGACACGGTGGATACTTCTATTGCCCCAATAAAACATACTACAAAGTCAGCTCGCCGATGGATGTCGCCAGCGTTGTCCCCTTACAATGTTGGTTCGTCCATGATGACGCCAACACTGTCTAGGTAATCTTACGCTATGCGACACCTTCCGCTGGGAGAGGGGGAACGCAGAGAAAAGAAAAGAAAAGATTCACCGAAAGTATATGGCAAAATAAATAAAAGTAAAATAAAACGTACTCTTTCTTCAAAAATTGCACGAATTAATAAAAATGAATAAATAAATGAATAAATAAATAAATAAATAAATAAAATAATAATTAAATAAATAAATAAACTAGGGAATGGATTTTCGACCTAAATGTGCAACGCTCCAGTCTGGGCACTGCTACAGATTAAGGGGAGAGGGGTCTAGCGGGGTTATATCCTAGGGGCCTACCATCACCAAGGGCCCAGCAAATGATACACAGCTTACATATTTATATAAAGAGGGAAGAAAAATAGTTTTAGTTTCGTCTCGTATGATTTTCACTCGATCACCAACTGTGGCTAGAAAACGAACAGAGTTCAAGACAGTTACTCACCAAGGGTGAATGTTCCAGGTCACAGTGTGCATCGCTGTCGTTTAGACTGTTTCAGCTTTTTCACTACCATTCACCTACAACTCCCTGTTTGCACTTGGGACCGTTAATGGGCGAAATCCACCATGACTTTAGATTTTATAACAAAAAGGATGCAACAAGAAAAGTATACAATGCTAAATTATTAAAAAGTCCAAGACAAAATTTAGGAATCTTAAGCCGTTAACTCATGTTCTTGTGAGAACAGTGGAAAATACAATGACTTTTTATGAAAACTCTACCAGTAATTTATTAGCTTAAAGAATGCACTACGTATTAATTATTATCACAAGCATATTGCTGTAGTTTCGTATTGTAACGGACTTCTATAATGATTGTCCTTCATAAATTATTTGGGGGCCCACTAAGGCCTTTATCCGGCGCTGGTTCGAATCTCAGCGAAACATGGGCGATGTGGTTGTCATTCGGCCCAAGCTCTTTTTCCTTTCCTTGAACCAATGACTCATAATTGGCGAAGGGCGACTGCTTATATTGCGCTGTGTTCTGACGGTGGTAATTAAAAAGAAAAATACTTTTTTACGATTTCCAACGGTAGGTTGAAAAAGCGTATATGCTCCAGCTTTGTCCGTCTGTCTGTGGTAGGGGACCACCTGGGGACGAACCCTATTGAAAATGGACGAAATGGGGTCAAAGGTCACGACACAGGAGTGGGATCCATTCCATTGCCCTATGCGTCATAACTTGCGTAAATATAGTTCGATTTCAGTGAAATTTTAGTATGTGGCAGAGGACCACCTGGGGACGAACCCTATTGAATATGGGCGAAATGGGGTCAAAGGTCAGGACAAAGGTGTGGAATGCATTCCAATGCCCTCTGCGATCTAACTTGCGTAAATATGATTCGACTTCGATGAAATTTTAATATGTCGTAGTGGACCACCTGGGGACGAAGCCTATTGAAAATGGGTTATTTGGGGTCAAAGGTCATGGCATAGGAGCAGGGTGCATTCCATTGCCCTTATGCGTCATTACTTGCGTAAAAATGGTTCGATTTCGATGAAAGTTTAGTATGTGGTAGTGGACCACCTGGGGATGAACCCTATTGAAAATGTGCGAAATGGGTTCAAAGGTCAGGACATAGGAGCGGGATGCATTTCATTGCCGTTATGCGTCATAACTGGCGTAAATATAATTCGATTTCAATGAAATTTTAATATGTGGTAGACGACCACTGGGGACGAACCCTGTTTAAAATGGGCGGAGTGGAGTCAAAGGTCAGGACATGGGAGCTGGGTGCATTCCATTGTCCTTATGCGTCATAATTTGCGTAAAAATGGTTCGATTTCGATAAAATTTTAATATGTGGTAGGGAACTACCTGGGAACGAACCTTATTGAAAATGGGTGAAATGGGGTTAAAGATCAGAACATAGGAGCGGGATCCATCGCATCGCCCTTATGCGTTATAATTTACGTAAGAATGCTTCGCTTGAGACAAAACTTTATCATGCTGTTCCGGAGGTATAGTGAACAGGTTCTGTTGAATATCATCGGAATGGGGTCAAAGGTCAGGTCATGGGAGCGAGATTTATTTTACAGCCATTATCCTCATAACATGAGTAATGATTTCTAGTATGTTGGAAAGCGTATCATAATCAATGCATTGCATGATTTTACTAACTTGTTATGTTTCTTCCCGAGATTTTAGCCATAACGTACACCAGTCGTGGCACCGGAAAAACAATTAGTTGTCCAGGGTGGGGTCCGGGTTCGAGTCCCAGGTGAGGCATGGGTGGCGTGCTCGTCTTAAGGCTTTAGGTCTGTCCTTTCCTCAGAGATAGTAGCCCTAATTATGACAGGAGACTACTTATAGCTCTAACAGTTCGTTAAACCCCTAGCCCCAAAATAAAGATAAAAACATTACACGAACACGGAATTGCAATGAATGCCAATGAAATGAAATACGGGATTACACCAATACAATAAAAATTTAGAAGATGTGAATCCGTTTATTGCTCTATATGACAGATAATATCCGAAAACTTGGTCGTCCTGGAGTGGGAATCGAACCCGCATCTCCCGGATAGCGTTCGAGTATGCTAACCACTACACCACCCAGAACGGCCAAGTCTCAAGTTTCCGATTAATTTGAATATAACCATCACAGGATTGGCTGGTCGAAGCAACCGGCATTCATATATAGCGAATCTGGAGGTTTTGAATTCATTCCCGTGATTGCCCCCATGTGCAGAATATCAGTGAATGAAATACGGGTTACACCATTGCACAATACAAATTCAGAAGATGTGAATCCGTTTATTGGTGTAAACATGACATGGATTTTTTAATTCAGATAATCTCCGAAAACTTGAAAATTTCGCCGTCCTGGAGCGTACCTCCGGATTCTCTATGTACAAAGGGTATCTCGAAAGTAATGCCTTGTTCCTTATAAGATTTTTTTTTGTACCAGAAAAAATGTGAAACTTGGTGGCAAAATACTTGGACATATTGTTAATAATGCTAGATTTTACGCTTCTGCTCCGTTATTGCCCATTACAACGGATTGTATGCACTCTCCTACAGCTTCATCGGATCATTGTGCCATCACTATCTCCTGTAACTCTTCATCTCGTCTGCATGTTAGGCCTCGGTCATGGACACTAGACACTTCTCTCCTAGCTGATGAGAATATATGCACCGAGATCAGATATTTTCTTGATTATATGCGAGAGGGCCTGTCCACTGCACCTTGTGCCATCAATTACTGGCTCGAGGTAAAATCTTACCTAATTTATCTTCTTAGACGTAATTCCTTCTCCGAAGGCACGCAGCGCTCCATGGAAGAGCAAAATCTCCGAAACATCCTGTTACAGCTTGGTGCGAGTCATCCCATGTATACAGCTTACCAAGCGGATCTTAGAGCACTTCTTGAGCCTCGTGCACGTCAGGTAATTCTTCGTCTCCGTTTACAACATCTATCACCAGAGGACTGCTCCTTTGAGTTTCTATCCGCGTTAGAAGAAAAACGCCGCTCGTCGCATCAGCTTCGACTACTTCGGCGGCCTGATGGTGAAATCACCTCTGATCCGGATGCAGTTTGCTCTCAGGTTCGTCGATATTTTACTATCAAATACAGTGAAACTCCTCAGCCTTCTGTTTCTGCTTCTGCTACTTTACTCTCTGCTCTTCCCCAAGTTCCTTCCAATCTCTCTGATTCCCTTTTACAACCTATTTCGCAGACTGAACTTCGGACCATTCTTACCTCTCTGAATTCCCGTGCTGTCCCAGGTCCAGATGGCCTTCCGCTCCTTTTCTACCGTACTTTTCTCCCTTCGTTGCTTCCATTTCTTCTCGCCGCTTTCAATGCTGCTCTTTCTTCCTCTTCTCTTCCGAGGGGTTTCACAGAAGCTCATATGGTGTTATTTCCCAAGAAAGGCGATCTGCTTGACTTGGGAAACTGGCGTCCTATCTCGCTACTAAACATTGACTATAAACTCTTCACTAAACTTCTTTCCAGTCGACTCAACCAAGTTCTTCCATTTCTTCTTTCTCCCGACCAGACCTACACGGTTCCTGGTCGGTCCATCACTTCTAATCTCAATCTCCTTCGAGATCTCCTACATCTGGCTCGTACTAACTCTGAACCACTTGCCCTCTTTAATCTTGACCAAAGAGCTGCTTTCGACAATATCTCACATTCGTATCTTTCTGCTGTTCTTATTGCTTTCGGCTTTCCTTTTGCTTTTGTTACCTCTATTCTTGCCCTTTATCAGGACGCTGCTTTCCATGTCAAGACGGCCGCCTTCTTGACTGCACCTATTCCTTTTCGGCATTATAAAATAATGTCATTCTATTCTTTTCGGCATTATAAAATAATGCCATTCTATTCCTTTTCGGCATTATAAATAATGCATTCGGCAGGGTTGCCCACTTTCTGGGCAGCTCTTTGCCATTGCTTTTGAGCCGTTTCTTCGGTCTGTCCATCGAGCCTTTATAGATGCACTGCCACCGCCTACTGCAAGTACTAGGCACTTTTCTGTGACATACTCTGCCTATGCCGATGACGCGACCTTTTGTGTAAGGACAGACGCTCAATTCGACATCTTGCTCCAGATTTACGATCAATATTCTTCATGTTCAGCGGCATCACTTAATACATCCAAGAGTGCAGGTCTATGGAGCGGAGCGTGGGCCTCTAGGACTGACACCCCGTGGGGCGCCTCATGGACTGCTTCATCCCAAAAATTCCTTGGGGTCCATCTCGGAGTCCGTCTTTCTGCTCAAAATGAAACATGGAATGCTCTCAGAACACGCCTTACTCGAACTGCTGCATTCTGGCGAGGTTCCCAGTTTTGTACTTCTTACTTCTCAAGAGCTAGAATAGCTCAGACTTATATTCTTTCACCATGCCTATATGCATGGTCAGCAGAACGTATGCCCATTTATCACCTCAATGAAATCACTCGAATCATCTCAACGATAATATGGAACAGGTACCATTGGATCCAGGTCTCCACTCTCTGTCGTCGAGTCACTGATGGAGGTATTTCACTGCTGGAAGTTCGCACCTACTATAAAGCACACAAAGTGGTTTCTTTCCTTCGGCTACTAAGTGCACCAGAGTCGCCAGTTACGCTCGTTAGAGATGTCATGATATCGCCTAGGAATCCCCGAATCACTTTCTCTTTTTTTTTTTTTTCTTTTGATTGGAGGTTTAACGACCACCGTGAGCAACTCAATGGGCTATAAGCAGTCGCCCGTCCCTAATTTAGGGTCACTGGTTCCAGGAAGGGAGAGAGCCAGTGCCGTAAGACAAACACAACATCCATGCCTCACCGGGATTCGAACCCGGACCCCGTTCGGACGAATGATCAGAGGCCATCGCTTAGACCACTGCGCCACCGGGGCGGCTCCCAATAACTTTCATCACGTATCTTCTAATGGACCAATCTCCTTTTTTTCATTCTAAACTTTCCCCTTTCTACAAAGAGGTCCTTTCCTTTCTCCGTTCTCTACCCCTCTTCCGTGCTCCACCGGCTTCCACCACTGAACTATTAGCTGAGCCCCTGTTCTTTTCTTCCATCCTTCGTCCCCCTAATGCTCCCTACTTTACTGACCTTTCCTGGCTCCCCGCCGGAATAGTATCTGTTCAGGATCTAATTTCTCCAGATCTTTCTTGGAAACCCTTCTCTGATCTGTCCCCCCACATCTCCCCTACCTCTTCCTCTCTTTCGCTGTATGATTCCTTCCGTTCTTCAATCATTACCCTCTTCCCTAACCTTGCCTCTCAAGCTGGGTTAACTCTTGTTCCCTCTGCCTCTCTTCTTCTTCCCTTTTTCCTTTCCGTTCGGGGCTCATCACTTCCTCTCTGGAGTTTTTCTGTCTCGTCTCTTTACCGTTGTCTCATTGATCCACTGTATGCTGCACCATTGATGATTCCAGATGTTCCGAATGTCAACCTTTCACAAGTGTGGTCCATGTCTAATTCGCCACTATCTGTTCCAGCAGAAAGAAACATCCAATGGTTGTTTCTTCATCGGCGGTTACCAGTTCCTACCAAATTATTAAGGATGACGCTTGTTGATTCGCCTAACTGCATGTTTTGCTCTACGATTGCGGATGTAGATCATGTGTATCAACATTGCAGAGTGCTTCTTCCCTTGCTACATCTGACCTTCACTACTGCACAGTGTCTTAGTACTAATGATCTCTCCTTCTCAGCCTATAGCACGCTACTCAGTTCAAGTACTCCGCCTATTCCTATATCAGAGTCATGTGCTTATGTATTCATATTAGCAAAACATGTGATTTTTTGCTACTATCAACAGCTACGTTCTACCCCTATACAGCCTACCATCTTTCAGGCGGGAGCTGCGATGTGCAGTCAGTTCCGGAACAGACTGATTTCACGCTTGAGGCTTGCTTTCACTGTTGCTAAGGCTGCGAATCGAATCCCACACTTTATGTCAGCGTGGTCACCTTTTCGTCAATGATTTTCTGGTCCATCAGAAGACCTTAGACTTTTGTTCTGACTTCTGTGAAATTGTTTGGACTAATTGAAGTATAGTTTTGTGATTATCGTGTTCTTAGGTGCCCTTGTCATCATTGCTTCTTAATGTTACTGCACGTTTGCATGTTTCTCACCTACAAGGTCCTGTAGGTGAGTTTCTTGTTATACCACAGGCACTTAGAATAAGTTTAAAGTTTTTTTTGTTTTTTTTTTCGGCACTTTCCTTATGTCTGCCGGGCTTTATAATATATGGTTTTTGCTCACGGTGCTAAGCAACTGTTTGATAGTGTTTAAATTGTATTATTGATTTTGCACAGTGTGGTTTTTGATCATGTTACATGTACATAAAGGGATATGATCAGTCGATTACACCATGTTCTGCAAGGTTTAGCACTTTTGTAGTGCAGGGGTAATTGTTCATCATTCAGTTATTTGTACTGTACCTGAAGTATAGTTGCTATGCCAAAAGCTCAGTTTTGTATATACTAATGTACTTTCCTAATTGCACTGTAAAATTTATGTTCGGCACATTTCGCATGTTGGGTCACGATTAGATGTCTTCAGTTTTATGCTCATGGTGCGGAGCAAACCCTTTGATAGTATTTCAATTATATGTTAATGTTACACAGTGTGGTTTTTCTCATGTCACATGTGCCTAACAGGAAATAATCAGTCTATTAGATAATGTTCTGCGCTGTATTGCATATTTGCTGTACAAAGAGTCAGTTTCATATTTTCATTATTTGTATTGTACCCGAAGTATAAATTTTCTGTAAAACGCAAGTTCTGTTTGTACTAATATACTTTACTCTTTGCACTGTGAAATTTACAGTTGTACCATGGAATTGTAATTCCTTATTAGTGTCTTCCCTATGCCGTTGCATCTTGTGTACATATGTTGTTGTTCATTACCAGTTAATCTATAGCACTGTGATTGAGGCACTTGTTTAAGCCTAAGTAATAGTTCTTTTTGTAATTTGACAGCATTTCACAAGAGAGATATTGCATTCAATTTGTATAGAGTTCACACCATCATTGTGGATAGATCATTTATTCGCTTATCTTTCAGATACTGAAAAGTATAAACCTTCTGCTCTTTTCTTCTTTTTTTCAAGATTGCTCAAGATATACATGTTTGTTTTTGCACTGTAAAATTTATAGTTATACCTTGTACTGGTGTTCACCTATTAGAGATGGCACTCTGCTGATGCACATTGAGAACATATGATGTACACAGAGTAAGTCAATCCTTAAGTCAAGTATTGTCAGTGTTATGAATTTGCTTACATTGTATATAGTGCATCCACATGATGTAAATATCTCATTGTCATTGTAAATAGGTCATCTACTTGTTTATCTTTTGGTAACTGTTAAGCACAGGCCATCTGTATCTTCCTGTCCATGTTTGCTCCAAATAAAAAAATTGTTGAAGCTCACGGTGGTAGTTAAACCTCTACCAAAAAAAAAAAAAAAAAGTACTCAGATCTCGTTATTTATAAAGGTCTGGAAGAGAACTCCCATCATCAGGTGATTGAAACAGCTTTTTCTATGAATTTGTTGAATGGCACTGACTTGTACTCTGAACTCCTCTCCAAATAAACTTTGGCCGCCCCGCCCCGGTGGCGCAGTGGTCTAAGCGATGGCCTCTGATCATTCGTCCGTAAGGGGTCCGGGTTCGAATCCCAGTCAGGCATGGATGTTGTGTTTGTCTTACGGCACTGGCTCTCTCCCTTCCCTGGAATCAGCGACCCTAAATTAGGGACGGGCGACTGCTTATAGCCCATTGAGTTGCTCACGGTGGTCGTTAAACCTCCAATCAAAAAAAAAAAAAAATTTAGATTTTATGTGAAATAACTGACGAATATTAGATTTGGCCTGAGTGGCAACACTCGCAGAGTCAGCTATCCGATGATCCTACAGGCAGACGGAGTTTTACTGTGGTTAGTTCTAGCTCTGAATATGAAGATTTCGTACTTGATAGATGAAAATGAGAAACAAATTTGCTGTTTGTAGTACGATAAGTTAAAACAAATCCCTAAAACTGCCGAATAAAACTCAATTTATTTACAATTTTAATAACCTATTTACATAGCTAACACTTTCGGGGCTCACATGGCCCCATTTTCAAGCTCAAAACCCCCGGAACACAGAGGCAGCGACTATATACGTTCTATAGTTATTCGTGACTAAGCTGATATACGTCACAAAAATAACACAGGTGATGCCATTTACATTAAGAAAAAAGAGGAAATTAAAGTCCAAAAACAAATACAGAACAAGTTCAAGTAAAAGTCTCACCTTCTAAGTGTGTCATGGGGAGAGCGATCATCTGTCTCAAAGGTCTTGGGACTGAAGTCGGAAAGTCCGTATTGCAGCAGACGTCGTGATATTTAAGAATAAACAGGCTTTCCGAGAGAAAAATGGTATTCTTGTTAACAGAGGAGTTTAAAACTTTAGCATTTTGCCAGTCCGGTTTGTAGCCTTTCTGTTTGACTGCAACGGTGAGGGCTGTGCTGATGTTTCCACTTCGTAGAGAATATTGGTGCTCCTTCAGTCTTATATGTAACGATCGAAGTGTCGAACCGATGTAAACCTTAGAGTCACGGTTTGGGACTTCTGAGGTCTGGGGTATGGAGTAGACACCCGGTTTGTTAAACATATTGACTTTATACCGGTCTCTTCGGACTAATGGAAAGACATTTCGTGGTACAGATTCCAAAAGATAAATTATGTCGCTGACAGACTTTTTCAGGTAAAGAACAATATGGGGAATAAAATCCAATTTACCAACAAATTTAGGCAGAGGAGCTGCATTAACCGAAGTGGTAAATCGTAGTTTTGAAAATTTACTGAGTAACCTGTGAAAGAGAGAGGTTGAGAATCCGAACTCCTGGGTTGAAGCTTGAATCTTATTTAATTCGTGAATGCGAATCTTGCGGGATGAAGAATGGGTAAATGCTCTTTTAATCAAAACACGAAGAGCAGAAGATTTATGTTCCGGAGGGTGAGCAGAAGCAAAAGGAATAATACAGGTAATAAACGTTGGTTTTCTGTAAACTAAGTACTGAAGTTGATTCGAGGTTAAATACCTTGTTAATAAGATATCAAGAAAAGGGAGTTTTCCCTCAACTTCAAGTTCCTGGGTAAAGGAGATGGTCGGATATTGAGAAGACAGACATTCATTAAATTGATTCAAGAGAGAGAGAGAGAGAGAGAGAGAGAGAGAGAGAGAGAGAATAAGGCCAGAACACCAACATGTCATCCACATACCTCATCAGAAGTAAAGGTTGGACAGAAAAACTTGCTAAGACAGTCTCCTCTATAGACTGCAACAGGATCTCGGCTAAAATGGGGGATAAGGGGGACCCCATAGGAACACCTTCTGTTTGATGAAAAAACTGGTCATCGAATTTTAAATACGAACGTTTTGCAAGAAGTTTAAAGGCGGATAAGACAGCATCAATTTGAAGTGGGGAGATACAGTTGTCTTGAGTTAATTTTTCAAAAATAATAGAATGGACGGAAGAAAGGGGTAAATTTGGAAATAAAGACACTACATCAAGAGATGCCATAATAAAATTAGTTCCAAAAGAGTTGAAAGCCTTAATACGGTCGAGAGCCTGTGTAGTGCTTTTGATAGATACTGAGGAATTCATTATTAGGGGTTTCAAGTATGATACGAAGGTTGCCTCTAATGGACGAGTTGGGCTTGCGTACCCTGAGACCAGCAATCTTAGTGGGTGATCCGGTTTATGAGTCTAGCTATGTAAATAGGTTTTTAAAATTGTAAATAAATTGAGTTTTATTTATTTTTTATTTTTTTTTGATTGGAGGTTTAACGACTACCGTGAGCAACTCAATGGGCTATAAGCAGTCGCCCGTCCCTAATTTAGGGTCACTGGCTCCAGGGAAGGGAGAGAGCCAGTGTCGTAAGACAAACACAACATCCATGCCTCACCGGGATTCGAACCCGGACCCCTTTCGGACGAATGATCAGAGGCCAGCGCATAGACCACTGCGCCACCGGGGCGACAAATTGAGTTTCATTCGGCAGTTTTAGGGATTTGTTTTAACTTATCATACTACACACAGCAAATTTGTTTCTCATTTTCATCTTTAGTTCTATCTTCTAGGTACTGACGGGAATAATTCGTAAGTAGAAATTTAATCTGAAAATGTCTAGAAAAAGCTAAAGGGTAGTATTATTTAGGATTTATCGATTTTTCATTAAATTAAAATGAAAAAGTGATAATGATATGTTCTGTGCAATTAAAGCTTCCTTGATGCTTTCACTTCTGGTTGAGGAAATCATCTGCCAGGCAGGTGGTTTTATGAAGTTTGTGACGTATATTCTAGATTAACTTTCCTTTTTTAGTTTCTTTCCCTATGTAAATCTTGAGTTTATTCTCAGTATTCTTCACGCTTAACGGAATATCTTTTTTTTCCTTCAAATGAATACGTTTGGCAACACAATTGAGGTGGAATGCACGTGACGTATGCATGTAATAAGATAAGAACAAGAGATAAAAAGCGACGACTGATCTGTTGTAGGAGAGAGGTGTTGATATTATTGAGAGCGATTATTGAGGTGTGTTGATATTATTGAGAGCGATTATTGAGGTGTGTTGATAAGAGCGATTATTGAAAACTATTATTGTGAGCGATTATGATGAGCGTTGTTAAGAAAGTGCTGTACGAGAGCTAAGGACTTCCTGTCTGAGAGCCTTGTCAATCCTTAAGATCCTTGCCTCAGTCTCCTGGGGTGCAGACAGGACTTCTTTGTTCCGTATTTACCATTCTCTCATTCGGTCTAAGCTGGATTATGGCTGTATGGTGTATGGCTCTGCGCGTCCTACCGTTCTCCGGCTGTTGGATACCATCCACCATCAAGCGCTGCGTCTTTGTACGGGAGCCTTTCGTACGTCACCCATTCCCAGCCTTTATGCCGACGCGAACGAACCGTCGCTTCATTTACGCCGTCTGCAGCTGTCTCTTCAATTTTGCCTGAAACTTAAATCTCTCTCAGACCAACCTTTATACGATGCAGTTTTTCATCCCCAGCATGCTCGTTTGTTCGAGATCCGTCCCTCGTGCATTCGAACCTTCGGTCTTCGTATGGCGGCCGTAGCTCGTGATGCAGGGCTCGACTTGTCACTCGTTGGAGAGACCAGGGGCTTTGAGGATCCCCCATGGCATCCTCTTGGTGTCATGGTTGATACCAGCTTTACATCTTTTGACAAGTCCTCAACCCCTGCGTCAGTGTACCAGCAGCTCTTCGCTGAACACCGTTACGTCAATGCAGACTTTATTCCTGTTTTCACCGATGGATCTAAGGCGGCTGGTGTTGTTGGATCCGCCGCCGTCTGCGTTGACGAAGTTTCTGTTGCCCGCATTCCTCCTGAGGCCACGGTGTTTTCGGCGGAGATGCATGCTGTGTATCTTGCACTTGTTCACGTGCAGTCGAGCTCTCATCAGCGTGCTATTGTGTACACTGATTCGTTGAGTGTTGTGCAATCATTGTCATCTTTGGATTTCACTGGCCACCCCTTCTTTTTACCGTACGGAGACTTCTTCGTTCTTTGTTCGAGGCTGATGTCCAGATTCGGTTCTGCTGGATTCCTGGGCATGTTGGGATCCCAGGGAACGAGTCTGCTGATGCTGCTGCTAGATCTGCCTCCTCTTTGGTTGTCACACCGTTGCCACTGTTCCACCGTGATTTTCGCTTTCTTGTTCACGATCATATCAGACGAACGTGGCGGGGTCTGTGGGACCAACAGGTGGAGAATAAACTGCACCGTGTTAAACCCATCCTTGGAGTCTGGAAATCATCGTGTCGCCGGAACCGTAGGGAAGAAGTTGTTCTTGCGCGTCTCCGCATTGGGCATTGTCGCTTCACGCATAGCTATTTGCTGTGTGGCGACGCTGCCCCAATGTGTGAGGCGTGCGACTGTTTACTCACCATCTCTCATGTTTTATGTAGTTGTGTTCGGTTTTGTAATAATCGGTTTCACTATTTTCAGTCTCATCTGCTGGACGAGGACGCAGCTACGCTTCAAAAACTTTTGGGCGACCACTGCGACACTTTCGCAGTATTTTCCTTTTTAAAACAGATTAACTTTTTAAAACTTATTTAAAAAAAAAAAAAAGTTATATAATAAATATAATAGTAAACTAATAAAGTTATATATAAACCTAATTAACTAACTAGTCTTCACATCTTTCATCATCCTCTTTTCTAACTTTTACTAAGCCCGTCTGCTCTTAATCATTCTCCACGCTTTTAAAAATCTTTAGCTGATAGTTCTGTGTCTGGCGCTCTTTGGCCAAACCTGGCCCTTGCGCCACTAAAATCAATTAACTAACTAACTAACGAGAGAATTGAAGAGTGTTGAGATGAATGTGTAGAGAGTGTTGTGATTCGATTCTGAATAAAGGACTGTTACGGTAAGTTGACTTCTGGTTATATGTTTTGTCTGGTCGTTAAGGTTTGTTTCATTTAGGAACAATTTATTAGTATGTTGATATTTTAAGTTAGCGTAAAGGTCAAGATTTACTTTTACGCCACAAGTTCATATATGGCAATCAAAAAGGGAAGTCTAATTCTGACATTCTTGAAATTCGAACCTATTTTTTTATAAATGTGTCGTGCTAATAGATACTGTCATTGTCAGATCGTATTCTGTATTTCAAAATCTGCATATTTACGAGTCATTTCTTTCGCTGTAGTTACTTGTTGAAAATGTATGCATTACCAGATCAGTTCAGTTGGTAACTCAAATGGCATTACTCTTAAAAGTCTTGAAGTTAATCTGTTCTTTAAAGTAAACATTCTGAAGTGTTGATTAAGAATTGACATGTTTATTTAATACATTTAAATGTGTTATTGGATTCTGCTTTACTTCATTCCCTGGAGAGTCTGCCAGAAAAAACAAAATGGCGGACTGTTTTGTGCGCAGATCATGAACTGGCTTCCGACCAGAAAGAAATTTAAACTACCGTTCATAGTATTTGTCGTTTTTCTTTTTGTATTAGTGACAAATTATTCTGAAAGGTGCATATTCCAAAACTGGAAGTACTCTTGGTGTTAAAACCATTGCGTAGAAAATACGTTTTTATAATCCAGCAAAAAAAAATAAAAAAAAATGCTTGAACGACATGAATATCAATCGTGAGTGGGATTTCTGAATTTGGTCGATTTAAATTTTCAGTCAAACAAGAGACACAGTGTCTAATGTTTGTAATTTATAATCTTTTAAGAGAAAATTAAGAAATGTTCAAGTGTTTATGAATAACTTCTGCATTTTGGATGTTCATTGGATGAATTAAAAATCAGAACAAAATGAAACGATAATTTCCTTAACTTTACATTCCTCACACTTACAAAATCTTCGTAGTCTCTAAACACTATGAACGATTTCCATTTTGCGAATGCAGAGAGCGTGTCTAGGGATTTGATCAATGCCTGGCTATTTTCTGAACTGCTGTTTTAGTTTTGCGTTTACTCATCGGTTCTGATTTTCTCCCTTCCCTGATTCCAAGAAAACGAAGGACTCTCAAACAATACATTCGCTGTTCCCTGCAGACTTACGCGCTGATGGGAGAGAAGTATTTATTGAGTTCTATTTAACTAAATATGTAAAGTACGCGGAATAAAATAGTGTAAAGCATTAAAAAATTTAATGAGCGAGCACAAATTAAAAACAAGAAAGAAGTAAAGTTTAAAAAAAAACACACTTGGAAAAGTTTTATGCTGTCTTTAAATTTGCTGCTACATATATTCCTTCCCATTTTTTTTTCTTACATTCGAATTCTTAAATTTTTAATTAATTTATTTAGTATTTTTATATTCCACAATTGTTGAAATCTTTTCTTGCGGTATACTGTGCCATTAGTTTCCGCAACAATAATAATTCATATGATTTTTTGAGCAATATAATTTGAATTCGTTATTGAACAGCAATATGTTTTCATTACACTCTGAAAAAAGGCAATAATATTTCGTTGAACTGTTGTGTGTAATGTACGAAAATCTCACTAACATTGAAACTATTACGAAATCCGTTTCTTGTTGGCGTTGCACTGTGTCACGTGTCTGCTGCCAGCGGGTTTTTATTTACGGTTTTGATCGTTACTCTCTGCGTGTAACTATACCCTATAAATAGTTCCAAGCTAATTCTTCTGGAAAATTTGAAACGGCCTCTCCAGCTATTGTTTCGGGTTTGACATAACGCACGAAACTTACGGTTAGCACTTTGATCTTACTGTGCAATGAGAAATTTGACCGGCATTTCACGGCCAACACACAAAGCAAAGAGCCACGAAGACAGAAGAAACTATGCCGTTATGTACAGCATCAAGAAGTTTTACTGTTCAGACTTGCATGAACCACAAAAAAAATCTGATACTGTAGCAGCTCCTGACGCAAAGAGTGCAAAAAGCAGAATGAAATGTTTTTCTTTAGAGAATTAATTTTGGTTGAGATTTGAGGGAAACATATTCAACAATTCTCAACCTTTGTGTCCACAGATGACTGAAATTGTGCCGAATGCTCAAAGAAATATCGAAATATGTCTTTCTGCACGGCATTAAGAAGCTTCATCTGATAATCAAACCGAGCTCCTAATCGGACGACTAGCCAACTGTCTTCTTCCCCCTTGATTACTCGGCCGTATCCGCGTTCAATCTTTATTCACTGTTTGGTATAAACTGAGTTCATAATTAGTCGTGAGTGGTCTAGTGATTACAGCAGCCGTCTTCCGACCAGATGGTTACAACTTTGATTTTACGTAGGTTGAATTGCTTTTAACCTCTCAATATTACCCGAGGGGCCGATAAACATGCTAATCCGTACGAGGTATTGGATCCTCCATTACAAAAAAGGTTATCCGTATCTTCCCTCCAGCCCTTGTTCTACACTATCTACCAACACGTAATTGGACACCCCAGCAATCGACGATATCTGCGGTCCTGATACACGTCACGGCCGCCGCCGCCGTTAAATATCGTGTGGGAAACAACAACGCAACCAGTCGCATGCAAGATGCCACGCAGCTCGGAGCTCTCTGATTTCGACAAAGGTGTAATCGCCGGGTATCACAAAAATGGCCGATCCATACGTGACATATCTAGTGACTTGAAGTACCCAAAATCGACAGTGTCCTACGTGATTGGCAAGTGGAAGATGAGAGGTGACAGTCGGAATGTGCCCCGACCCGGCAGAACCACAAAACTGGGAGTTAGAGACCAACGGGTGCTGGCCAGAGAAATTCGGAAGAACCGCACCAAATCGATGGGCCACATCCGCAAGGAGTTTCAATAGGCATCCGGGAGTGTTCTTTCGATGAATACCATCCTTAAAGAAGCCCATCTGCTCGGTTATCATGGACGTGCTGCCCCCACAAGCCTTTGATCACCAAGTCCAATAGCGCTGCTCGGTTAACGTGGTGCGAAGAACGTCGACAGTGGACCGTTGAACAGTGGAAACAGGTTCTCCGGAGCGACGAATCAAGGTTCACCCTCTACTGTTCGGATGGCAGGGTCTGGGTTTGGCGTCTGCCTGGAGAACGCCTCCTGCCGGATGTATTGTGCCAAACTGTGAAGTTAGGCGGCGGTGGGATTATGTTATCGGGGTGTTTCTCCTGGTATGGCATGGGGCCCTTGGTCGCAATTCCTGGTAGACTCAACGCCGAGACCTATTGCACCATTTTGGATGACCATGCGCTTCCTACGTTGTGGCAGTTTTACGGGGTGGACCCATGTTACTTTCAGGATGACAATGCCACCTGTAATGTTGCGAGGTCCACCATGGCTTGGTATGGTGACAATGGGGTTAATCGAATGGACTGGCCTGCGCAGAGTCCGGACCTTAACCCTATCGAGCACCTCTGGGACGAGTTGGAGCGTCGACTTAAGGAGTACCCCTACCGTCCGAAATCGGTGAAGGAACTGACCTGTCTTCTCCAAGCCGAGTGGAAGAAAATACCGCTAGCCGTTGTACGACGCCTGGTTGAGAAAATGCCGCGGAGGGTCGCAGCTGTAATCGCCGCTCCTGGAGGCTCCACCAACTATTGAAGGTGAATAAACTTCGTTTTCCTTTGCTATCACAGGTGTCCAATTACTTGTTGGTAGATAGTGTATCTTCCTGGAAGTGATGGCTGTGACGTCATATAATGTCTCTCCCATCGTTTCAATGCAATTGTACCGTACATTACGTAAGCACGTGACCAGCGTAAATCATCTGAAAGTGGAGAAAGGAAAAGAATAAGCAGTCATAGTTGGAAATTGGCATACTTATTGCCCCTTTTACTGGGAAATGCGGTGCGAATGAAAGAACGCCTGAAATGCTGCTCTCTCGGGAAGAACCGCCTAATGTAGTGTGCATTCTTCTTCTTCTCCTTTTCTTTTTTTTTTTTTTTTTTTGTTCTGTTTGGATCTTCACTGCCCGCATGAAAATCTAAGACTACGGAGAGCTACCCGCTCTACATTTAGAGCCAATGTTCCCAAGGAACAAACAAACCACCATTCTTCATTTGAGAATGCAACCGAAATCCAAATCGGAGGACGATGACAAGCCCCACACAATCACTTGGCCGTTTCTGCATTGTCTCTACGGCCGCCCCGGTGGCGCAGTGGTCTAAGGCGCTGGCCTCTGATCATTCGTCCGTCTGGGGTCCGGGTTCGAATCCCGGTGAGTCATGGATGTTGTGTTTGTCTTACGGCACTGGCTCTCTCCCTTCCCTGGAACCAGTGACCCTAAATTAGGGACGGGCGACTGCTTATAGCCCATTGAGTTGCTCACGGTGGTCGTTAAACCTCCAATCAAAAAAAAAAAAAAAAAATTGTCTCTACTTACTGTTTTGCATAAATTTAAGGAACAGTTCCTAGAACTTATTCAGTGGACGTCATTAATATGTTTCGCCATCTTGAAATTCCCTAAACCGAGAGACATATTCCAAATTCAAAGATCATATTCAAATAAACCGTTCTTAGATTTCCACGTATTATTTACTTTCTGCATTCTACATAAGTTTAAGTTTACAATATAGTTGTTCAATCAATGTCGCTTGACTTCTTTCATAAGACGAACTTCCTTTCTTTGCAAAATCAGATCGTGTCATGGACTCCAGGGAATTGGAGTGTCTTTCCAGTGGCTTTATGTTTTTCATATTTTAGCAGTGCCATTTCGTTTCACACTTAAATAAATGCACGAATTCCACAAAGGCGATACAACGACAGTTGCTATTCTTGCATTTAATTTTAATTTAGTTATTTTCCTGAAAGAGAAAATGGACACGCTCTTCTTTGTCATCCTGAATACCTCTTTCGTTTTTCTATTTTCAAGGAAGCAACTACGAAATAATCTTTTTTCAGTAGTTGCAAAGTTGTGTTTACAATGAAGTCTGTTCTGTTGTTCAAACAAAGTAACATTCAAAATCAGAATCTCATGAAACAATAAAATGATTTCAAGAGAAAAAGAATCGACGCAGACGATCAAGTCGCACGGAAATAGAATTGAATGACGTCACTTCCGTTAACCTACTGTATTTGCGCGTCGGCCACGCTTAAGGCAGACGATGTTTTAATTTAGTGTCGCGCAGTTACGTCTTTCATTAAGAGGAAGTTTTTTTTCGCTTTTCTCTGGGAAAAAACTGTCACGTAAGTAGAAATTTAATTTGCAAATGCTTAAAAAAAGTTAAATATATGCATGTTTCAGTGTTTACCTGAGGTATTCGATTAAAATTTAAATATCTGGATATGCGTTACAGTAATTCCAGCGTGACCATCTGCTCAAGAAAGAAGCATCGTAATGTGTTGAGTTAGGAGTGACTAAACCATCTGCCCTTTAATTTATTTATGGCAATGACAAATGAAGTCAACTAATTCTATTTTTATTCAACTTCGAACTTACTTTTGATAAATGTGGAGCATTCATTGATAATTTCGTTGCCAGACTGAATTCTGTTATTCAGAATTTTGCGAAATTCTAGGAAATTTCTGTCCTTGTAGTTACTTGAGAACTTGTGCGTTAAACAGATCTGTTGTATTTCTGATGCAACTGTCTCTTGGAACAAATATTGAGTTTCTAAATATTTGAAGATTTTTGCGTAACATTTATCATTAGATGTGTTTAATTCCTATCATTAAACTTCGTATTCGGTTCTGCTTTCTTTTATTCCATGTCTTGTCTGACCGAAAAACAAAATGGCGAGTTCGGCTCTGAGCAAGACGACATGAAAAGTTTTTGAACCTCAAAATAATTTTTAGCAACCTACTCGTTCTACTATTAATTATAGTGGAAATTTAGGGTAAACTGTGTTGTGTATATTTATGACTAATAATATTTTTTTCCAGCTGAAATGAAAAATTTCAATCGGAAGTTGAAACATAGACCACAATCATGTGAGGGAATTGCGAATCTGTTCATTTCCATTAAATTTTCTATAATCGTAGTGACGCAGAGAAAATTTTTGGTATTGATTAATTTTTAAACAACTAATTTTCTGAAAATGCGCCTGACAATATTTTCCCTGTAACTGGTGTTCATTGGACAAATAATAAAATGATATTTTTAATTGTGTATTCCTCACGCAACGTATTAAATATATCTAGCATCTCTTCATTTATTTATTTTTTTGTTTGGAGATTTAACGAACGTCGTGAGAAACTCAGTGTGATTTAAGCATTCCTCTATCCCCAATTGCTCGTTCCATGCTAATACTGGGATTCGAATCCGGACCCATTTCGGAAGAGGGAACAAAAATCCAGCGCTTTAGAACACTTTGCTTTATGACGCAGTTATCTGGGGAGGATGGTTTTTGGAGATTTCCCGTAAGTGAGTATAATTTTCATAATTACGTCGAAACATTAACACTGTTTCACTCTTTGAGTGGAATACAAAGTCTTTGATTAATAAAAACGCGAAGATTGTAGAGAAAGTGAATTCCCTACAAATTAGAAATTTGTGCGCAGTTCATTTGCTTGTACTGAATACTATGCAGATACGGACGGTTTCAGTTCAAAATGACGCAGCAGAATGTGAACGCATGGAATTGAGTTTAAGTCCGAATTTTACTTTTCGATAATTAGATGTCAACATCATACTGTATTTAGGCACCTGTTTAAAAAATTACATTGCGTAAAGTTCAATATTTCCTAACCGGTCAGCTTCAATACCAAAATGGCTGAACTTGTAGCAGACCACGAAAAACAACCCGGCCGAGAAAGAAATCAAAATTATAGCTTCACTGCCACCTCCGTTCTTTTTCTACTTTTTTTGGGGAGGGGGGAATATAGTGTCAACTTTTAGGTAGACTGAATTTCAGTGAGGCATGTGATATTTACTACATCTGCACGTCATTTAAAGTGTAGAGATTTTGTAGTGTAATTAGAATCAGTGTTATTTTTTCATATAAAAAAAATGCATGGATTGAATCTGGCTGCGGTCCTTGTTACTAATATTGCTAAATATTCATTAGAATATCTTCTTTTGTAAATAATTTTGTTGGCCGCATTCACGATTGCCTCATATGGATTCATGGACTTGTTGGAAAAAGTGGACTCCGCCCCGGTGATTCAGTGGTCAAATGCGATGGCTTCTGATCATTCGTCTGAAAGGGGTCAGGGTTGGAATCCCGGTGAGGCATGGATGTTGTGTTTGTCTTACGGCACTGGCTCTTTCCCTTCCCTGGAGCCAGTGACCTCTGCTGGAGCCAGGTCAGGGGAATAAGGAGTGTGGTAAAGCTCTGCAGCCTGAGTGCGAGGCAAATACCTTTGCACATTTTTCGCTCTGTTAAAAAGTTCATTTTCATGAAAAAACCTCTAACTGTCGGGCAGGGCACAAAAACTGAAGAAAGTTAGAGCGAATCAAACAGGATAGTTTGTAAGTGAGAGAGGGCACACTAGATGGCGCCACCGTACAAACGTACGATTTTGTACATGGAAGGCAGAACGAAATTTGGGTGGGGGGTGGTGGTTAGGAATGAGCACCTTTATATGTAACCGGGGGATTTCTATCCGGGGGCCGTCACTTAACGTGCTCGTCCGATGCACGGCGGAAATTCAGCGTTTGTTAGAAATTCACACTACCACGGAGAGCCCACAGGTTCAAGCTAAGTTTGAACCTGGGGTCCCTCTGTTAGTAGTCTGAATCTCTAACCACTAAGCCAACCGCTGCTCGATTTCAAATTTGGAATACATGTACTTCATGCAAACTCATATATTCAAAGAATGAACTGGAAGTATATTATTCGATGGCACATCTGGGATAATAGATAAACTCGTTGTCACATGCTGGGCAAATGGACCGCACAATTTTATGACAAATACAGCCATGTAGCGACAATATATTAATTATGAGATTGACACAAATATAGTTAATGTTAAAACGTACACAAAGGTACTTTATGCATAGTTAAATTACTTGTGATCAGTGACTTTGTTGTACTAATTATTTGTGTGTCACTTTACACATTTATTAAACAATTTCTCTTGAAATTTATAATGTCTAAAATGAAGTAATACGAGATTATATTTATATTTATTGACGCAGTTATTTGTAAATACGTATGGTTACTTATATTTGAGCATGTCATGTACTCGTTTACGATAAGACACGGTGCACTTAAAAAAAAACTCGAGTAGGTTCAGGTTCTTATTTTTAAGTAGATTTTTTTAACAGTGTGCACTTACAGAATTGTACTTAAAAGATCGTGTGCCATCTCTCACCCTTCTTCAGTCGCCTTAAAACATTAAAATATTTGCGTCGTTGACTAAGCTTGACTCCCATAAGCTGTTCTTAACATTTCGTGAGTTTCAGTTAGACTTCTCCTATTTAAAGAAAACGTGATGCCGATTTTTTGCTGAGCATTTTGGTTTCTGACGGACACGTTAGGCACGCAGCAAAAAGGAACGACCTACATGAAACACCTTAAGGTCAACTGTCTTAGGTTAAAGTCATCTCAAAGGTCACACTTCTATGATTTTGTAACGGCCTCTTTTGCAGCAATACATTATCCGTATTTTTTCATTCTTTTTTTTTCAGTTCTACTAATTTGTGACCGCAGTTTTTGCAATCTCCGCTAAGTAGCACGAGCAACAAAGATAAAGAAACTGGCAACCAAGTCCCAATGGTCGAGTGGTCAGAAGGGTAGGTCTCTGATTAGTTGTCCGTGCCGAATCCGGGTTCAAATCCCGTGCGTTTGTTATAAGATCCTGGTTCTGTACCCTCCCTGGAACTTGTGACAAAGAAGAAGGTAAGAAACAAAACAGGGTTTTACAGTGAAAGTCAGGTTAATTTTTGATAACTAAACCTCTGCATGGTAATCTTTGCAACATATGAGAGAGATGTCTTTCTTAAAAAAAAAGATACAGAAGGGATTTGTTTTGAACTTCCAAAGCAAAACAAGGGCACTTTGGACCATTCTGGCAAACTGTGCCGAATGGTCTGAAGCCAGCCAGCTACTTACATCACAATCCTTATTAAGGGTTTATGTTTTCGAAGTGACGGTAATCAGAAAAATATGGCTCCTAATATGAAGGAAACAAAGTCGCTGGTACTAGAGCGAAGAATGTGTGTAAAAATTATTAAGGATGGCTTTACAACACAGAAAGTGGGGGTTGGGGAGTAGACTGTGCGTGCTGGTGATTTCAGATGAATTAAGTTAGGGGGAAATTTAGAATTCTCTGGCACCCATAAGAACTTCCGCGTTTTAGCCCCACGGTCAAATATTAACCTGACAGTGCCATCTCGCGATCGTGACGTCATCATTGTTTAGATAGCGGTACATAAGATACACCAGAAGATTAATACTCAGGAGAAGATTGATATTTAATTTATTTAATTACTTCTTTGAACAGATAACAAAACTCTTGCCTTGATATTGCTAGGAAAGCGAGGGACGCAGGGTTCGCTAATAGTGAACAAAAAATAGAAGAACTATATGCAATTCTCACTCATGCCTTTCCTTCTAAGTAGGAAATACAGCAAGGTCTAGCTATTATGTCTAATGATATTTCCTATTTTATATGGAAGAGGGTGGAAAACTGTGTTTCTGTGATTTCTCCTAAATGGCAATAGCTTAATGTAGCAGATATTAATAGCTTAGTGACACATATTCTGTAGTTAAACATAATTTCTAACTATTACACATTTTGTGTTACACTCCGCAATTTCTCATAAGAATTACTCCCAACGTTAGGTTTAGACACACCCACCAATTTCTTAGGATACAGTGTGAGAGGCGGTAGTGACGCAAGAGCGCGAAAAAACACCCCCAACAGTAATGTTTGAAGCTCAAGTAGGCACAGCGCGCAGGCGAACGAGTGAGGCTGTGAGGACCTTATTTGTTACGGGGGTCTTTTTACATTGAGGCCTACGGCTTAACGTGTTTTCTGAGGCAATCCTGAAATTGGCAGTCCAGAGGTCGAAGTGCTGGGTTATGAACATTCGTCCAAGAAAAGGTCCGGGTTCGAATCGTGGTGAGGCATGGGTGTTGTGTTCGTCTTACGTGACTGGCTCTTTCCTTCCCTGGAACCAGTTACCCTAAATTACGAACGGGCGACTGCTTATACCAAATTGAGTGGATAATGTTAGTCTTTGATCCTTCAAGCAACGAAATATAAAAAAATGCTGCCACTGGTTCCAGGAAGGTGAGAGTCATAAGTCAAACACTTCAAAGATAATCATCCGGGAACCACACCCAGACCCACTCCGACTTCAGAAAAGAGCACTGCTCCACGGGACCTGCTGAATGTGTTGTATGCCTCTTTTTAAGCCATGACGACATTCCCGCATAGATATGGTGCTGTTCCTTTAATGTTTTGTGTATCACATTTACGAACGTTGTGTTTTTGTAAAGGATCACGACGTTCAGGGTTTCCTTACCAATTGTAATGGTCGCCCCGGTGACGCAGTGGTCTAAGCGATGGCTTCTGGTCATTCGTCTGAGATGGGTCCGGGTTCGAATCCCTCGAGGCATGTATGTTGTGTTTGTCTTACGGTGCTGTCTCTCTCCCTTCCCTGAACCCAGTGACCCTAAATTAGGGACGGGCAACTGCTTATAGCCCATTGAGTTGCTCACGGTGGTCGTTAAACCTCCAATCAATAAAAAAAAAAAAAATGCCGTCCCGGTGGCGCAGTGGTCTAAGCGATGGTTTCTGATCATTCGTCCGTAAGGAGTCCGGGTTCGAATCCCGGTGAGGCATGGATGTTGTGTTTGTCTTACGGCACTGGCTCTCTCCCTTCCCTGGAACCAGTGACCCTACATTAGGGACGGGCGACTGCTTATAACCCATTGAGTTCCTCACGGTGGTCGTTAATTAACCTCCAATAAAAGAAAAGGAAAAAGCTTTCAATTAAATAAAAAACACAAAAACAAGTAGTATATCCTGAGAATTTAAGGAAGTCCTAGTTAACCAATAGCTGAGCTCGATTACTCCATGACGTCACTTCCCTTCGCTTCTGTAAAGCAAATCTCACACACCAGGCCACGCGAGAACGCAGATGGATTTGCTCTCAAATGCAACAGCTTCAAGAGAAGTGACGTCATCTGTTTCTGCCGCTGTGAAACTTTATCGTCTGCGTCCAACCTTCGTTCCGGAACTTTCTGTCATTACACGACATTCTGATCAGTGAAGTAACGTTGTTTAAACCGCAGCCACACAATTCACTTCACATGGAGTTAGTTCATTGTAAACACACTGGTCTTTCACATACTCGTAAAAGATTATTGGAAGGCAGCTAAATTAAACAGCAGCGGCAACAACAACACGCTCAAAAGCAAAATGGCTGTCAATATGTTAATATCAAGGATTTCAGAATAAGATATCTGCGATGCCCTCACCAATGGATTGTTTTTTGTTTTTTTTGATTGGAGGTTTAACGACCACCGTGAGCAACTCAATGGGCTAAAAGCAGTCGCCCGTCCCTAATTTAGGGCCACTGGTTCCAGGTAAGGGAAAGAGCCAGTGCCGTAAGACAAACACAACATCCATGCCTCACCGGGATTCAAACCCGGACCCCTTTCGGACGAATGATCAGAGGCCATCGCTTAGACCACTGCGCCACCGGGGCGGCACCAATGGATTGAACCACTTTGCGTGAATTCTGTGATGTGTGGGCAAGCCGGTGGTTTTCAAGGCTATTGAAATAGTTTTTTTGTTTTGCAGATCGCATTCTTTCGTCGTTAACGTTTCTACATTTGCATCGTAAATATGTCAATGTGTGAGAAAATACTGGATTCATTAATGTTTTAAATATTTTGAGGCAGCTTTCCATTTATATTCTAAAATGAAATACATGAAACTTCAGTACCAGTTCTTTTTGTTTTCTTTGGGGGGTTTAACGATCACGTGAGCAACTCAATGGGCTACAAGCAGCCAAATTTAGGGCCAATGGCTCCAGAGAAGGGAGAGAGCCAGTGCCGTAAGACAAATACAACATCCATGCCTCACCGGGATTCGAATCCGGACGAGGTATAGGTCATTTTCAGACTTGCAATTGCAGCATTGCACTTAGCAGAGCCACATTCTGCCCTCTCCCCCTTCTTTAAGACCCCTAAAACATTGAAATGTTTGCACCGGTGACCGAGCGTTATCCCCACAAACTGTTTTTAACATTTGGTGTGTTCGAGTGGGACTTCTTCCCCGCTTTAGACAAAATTTGATGTCGATCTTTTCTGTACTTTTGTTTTTCTGACGGACTCCTTGTACACGCAACAAAAAGAATGACCGTATATAAAACAGCTAACGGTCAACTGGCTTCGCTTAGAGTGACCTCAAAGGTCACACTTTTGCGATTTTAAAACGGCCTCTTCCGGAGCAATACATTCCTGGGATTTTTTTTTATTTTCTTTCAGCCCTATTAATTTCTGGATGCGACTTATGTGTTCTCCCGCTAAGTAACACGAGCAAGACCGATAAAGTAACTGGCAACCCAGTCCCCGTTGGCCATGTGGTTAGAAGTGTAGATCTCTGACTGGTCCTGCGTGCCGGACTCTGGTTCGTGTCCCGGATGAGGCCTTGGTGGGGTGTTTGTTGTAAGACCCTGGCTCTGTACCCTCCCTGGAGCTTGTGGTCATAAATTTGAAACAAGCAACACTTTAGTGCCCATTGGCCACGAATGGCCTAGTGGTCAACGCATTCGTGACTGCCACGGAGACACCTCAGATTCGATCCCAGGCAGGTAAGAACGCTCGAACCACTAAATATGCACTTTGCGTCGGATAGGCACGTTAAGCCGTCGGACCCCGGATACTGGCCCTCCCTGGTAATAAATAAGGGCGTCTTCCTCCCTCTTTCTACCTCCCTTCCGTGTCACTTTCCTATCAGGCACTCTAGTCCAAATCTCCTAGCTTCCTCTTTTTAAGGGTTGTTTAAGACCTGGGGTCAGACGTTCCCTTCCTAAAATCCTCTACATCTGATATGATCTTTATAGCCCATAGAGTTGATCATGGTTATCGTTAAACTCAGATAGAAACGGGGGGATACATTGTAAGTAAGAAACGAGAAAGGGTTTCACGCTGAAGGTCAAGTAAATGTTTGCTGAGAAAAAGTTTGAACTTCCAAAGTAGAACAAGGGAAAACCAGGACTCATCACTGCCGAATGTTGTAAACCCAAGCGGGAAACATCGCAACCCTTACTGAGGGTTTATGTGGCCGAAATGATAATTAGAAAAATATGGCTTCTAATATGGAAGAAATAGAGAAAAGAGGTGAAAAGTTATAGTCATTGGTACAACAGCAAGGAATGGAAGTAATAAGATACCTACGCAATTAGGTAGCTTTACAACAGGTGAAGCGGTGGAGGGTGAAGGGGGGGGAGTGCTCAAGATTTCAGGTAATTTAAGTTAGTGGAAAAATCTGTGTTCAAGAGGAGATTAATATTTAATTTATTTCATTACTTCTCGCAACAAATAACAAAACCCATGCTCTGACATTTTTTCGAAACAGAGGGACGCGGAGTTCACTAATACTGAATAAAAGATCTAAAAATTATATGCAATGTTCTCACTAATGGTTTTCCTCCTACGTAGAAAATATATACACTGCTGGCCACCCAAAATGCAACACCAAGAAGGACACGAGATAGCAAAGCCAGATTTACTGGACACATAACAACAGGTGCAAAGATGAAACGATTGAGCTTACAGGCCCGTGCGACTTGCGGAACACGCAGACATCAATAGTTCGCGTGGACCCCATGGCTGAAAATAACGGCCGCTACACCCCGCGGCATCGAACGAAAGAGTTTTTGGATGTGGGCTTGTGGTATGTCGGTCCAGGTTGCTTCCACACGTTGCCACAGTTCATCAGGCGTAGCCGCGGGTGATGCTTGCCGGGCCACTCGGTTGCCGATCAGCGACCAGACGTGTTCGATGGGCGACATATCGGGAGAACATGCTGGCCAGGGCAGCAGTGACACCTGGTGGACCGTAAAGAATTGTTGCACGATGCGTGCTACGTGCGGGAGCGCATTGTCCTGTTGAAACGTGGCAGCTGGCAGGTCCTGCAGGTAAGAATGGACTACAGGCTCCAAAACGTCGGAGATGTAGCGGTGGCTGTTGAGTGTACCGGCGATGCGTCCCAGAGAGGTGCGAGTGTCATATCCAATTGCGCGCCAAACCATAACGCCAGGCGACGGACTGGTATGGCGACGCATAATTTAGACGTCACACAGTCTCTCGCCGCGGTGCCGCCACATGCGGATCCGATTATCGTGGTGATGCAGGCTGAAGCGGAATTCGTCGGGGAAGATAATGTCGTGCCATTCCGTAGTCCAGGTGCGGCGTTCAACGGCGTACTGCCGCCGTACTCGCCAGTGGTGTAACGTCAATGGTAATCGTGCAATGGGAGCCGTGCGACAAGTCTCCGATCCTGCAGACGACCTCTAACAGACGTGCTGACACAGGCTGTTGCGCAACACACCTTAATTCCTGCGCTAACGTTCGTGATGTGGCGGTGCAAGCCGTCAATGCCCGCCGTACAACATGCCGGTCCTCTCGTCCGGTGATGTGCCGCGGCTGCGGCGATTGCTTACATCGGTCCGTCCGTCCCTCTTGCACCCACCGAATCCATACTCGCCTCACTGTGGCTGGATGTCGTCCCACACGGGCGCCGATGTCTCGGTACGATAAATCGCTGTTGCGATAAGCCACTATTCGTCCTCTATCGAACTCCGAAGCGTGCGAGAATGACTGCCGTATTCTGCGACGAGGCATCAGGAAGCTTTCCACGCACAGTTCCGGCAGCACAACACATTTCCACTACTTACACCCCGCCTTCTGTGCACCCTTCTTATAGTGCTTCTCGGTAGCGTACCGGGTGCACATTATTTGCATATGCCCTGCAATGCTAATCTTTTGCATGTCCTATCGCGGGCGACGCATTCTGCCAATTTCAGCCCAATCGGATGCTTCCTTCTTGGTGTTGCATTTTGGGTGGCCAGCAGTGTAAGTGTTGTTCAATAAGCAGTGAGGCTCTATGGCTGGAGTGCGTCTGCGCTTGCTAATTTGGTCAATGGGTGGGGCTAGTGTTTAGACGATGTAAAGGCTGTGGAACTTCATTGCAGTTTGCTTGTTACGGAAGCCGTGTAACGTGCTGGACTAATTTTATTGTTCTCTCGTAGGAGATGGATACGTCCCAAATTGCTGAATGTGCTGTAATTCAGTTTTGGAAAGCGGAGAAAACGCCAACAAGCGAAATTCATACACGAATGAAGGCGGTGTATGGGCTTGCTTGTCTTCCGTGCAGCACTGTAATGAGGTGGTGCCAGCTCTTTATTGGTTAACGAACATGCACTGGCGACCAGCCAAGGTCAGGAGCACCAAGTCGTGCTATTTCAGTGACGACAATTGCACGTGCAAATGTTGCATTGAAGACCAACCGAAGAATCACGACCCGAGAAGTGAGGAACAGTGCAGATGTGAGTATTGGAACTGCCAATATAATCATTCATTCGCACCTTTGAATATGGTAAGGTCTGCAGTACGTGGTTACCGAAACATCTATCCAATGAACACATGAGTCAACGAACGGTACTGTCGTTACAGCATCTGTTCCTCTATCAGTGAGAAGGTGAAGATTTCCTGCTGCGCACTATTGCTGGAGACGAAAGGTGGTGTCATCATTCCGAGCCACCGCCGAGGAAATCTCGGTCTTTCATTTCCACAGGCAAGGTGATGTTAAAACTGTTCTTTGAACATCGAGGACCATTGCTTCTTGAGTGGCTACCAAAAGGTTCAATTATCAATGCCGAACGATATTTTGAAACATTGATGACACTTGGACAAGCCATCAAAAACAGGAGACTTGGGAACCTCACTCAGTATATTGTGCTTCTGCATGATAACGACCGGCCGCAATCCGCCGTTTCCATACAAATGACATGGCAGCACTTTCTCTAGGAAGTCCTTCAACATCCGAGGTATAGTTCAGTAGTTTCTATCTCCTTTCATATATTTGGACCTATGAAAAATGTATCCAAGGCAAACGTTTCACTTGCGATGATCAGGTGCGCGAATATGTAGATAACTGGTTGCAGCAGCAGCAGCAACAGGTTGCCTCCTTCTATGCAGCAGGAATACCAGGACTTGTGCAACGATGGGACCGTTGTCTAAATGCTGGTGGCGATTATTTTTAAGTATGCTGTGTTCTAACTCTTTCAGGCACAAAGTCTCAGGCTTTATTGAACTACCCTTATAACAAGGTCTAACTATGTCTAATGATATCTCAAATTTATATGAAAGAGGGCGGGAATCTGTGATTTCTGCTAAATAACAATATCTTAATGTAGCACTTAGATTTAATTTATTGATAGTCTAGTGATGTGCATTTTAAAGTTATCTAAACATAATATCTAACTATTATACATTTTACATTACACTCTGCAATTTCTCCTAGGAATCACTTCTAGGGTTAGGTTTATACACAACCACCTATTTCATAGGGTCAAGTATGAGGAACGGTAGTGAAGTAACGGCGGGTAAGAAGACCCCTAACAGGAATGTTGGGAGCTCAAATGGAGCACAGCCCCTGGGCGAAGGAGTGAAACGATGGAGACTTTGTTAATTTTGTAAATAGGTTTTTTACCCAGTGGCCGAGGGATTAAAGCATTTCCTGAGGCACTGCGGATATTTTGCAGTTTAACGAGTGCCGGGAACCTATCGTCATCGACGTGGTTTCGAGAGAGTTTTTCTAAAAACTATCCGTGATTTTACACTTCATTTTGTTCTATCGGACTTCATTTTGTTCTACTTGACCATAAAAAGTTCGGGACATGAAGTTTGTGAAGGCGCATGTTATGTGTACCTCCTTCTATATTATGATGACGTCACGACCACGAGATGGCGCTGTTATACTATTATATCACCGTAGGACAAAAACGCAGGGATTCTTATGTATTGGGTACACAAATAAGTTTTAAAGCGTTTCTTGTGTCACTTATACCGTTAATTTACATATATCTGATATTCCCCCACGTTGCGGTCATGTGACCGTAACTGGTCCAGAGTATAAAAGGTTACGCAGATGTTTGTCCAATAGTCAAACGCACTTTCACATCGGTATGTGAAAGATGGCAATCGATACTGCATTTATTCGACACTGCATTCGTTACGAATTTCATCAAAGAAAAAGTGCTGCAAAAGCATGTGCATCGATTTGTTCTGTTCTGGTGGAGAATATTGTATTGAAAAGCACGTCTGAGTTGTTGTTTAAACGATATAAAGCAGGTGATTTTGATGTTAGTGATCGAGAACGTAGCGGCGCCACGCAGAAGGTTGCACATGAGGAACTGCAAGCATTGCTGGATGAAGATTTGTCTCAAACGCAAAAAGAACTAGCTCAACAACAGGGTAAATCAACAAACGATTTCCCATCGTTTACGCTCAATGAAGTGTTTGAATTTGTTGAATAAACAACACAGAAAGTCTTTCCTTTGGAAAATCGTTACGGGTGATGAAAAGTGGATATGGTACGACAATCCCAAATGCAAAAGACACTGGGTAGATCCCGGTGAAGCAACGACTTCGACACCGAAACGCAATATTCACTGCAAGAAAGTTCTGCTGTGCATCTGGTGTGATATGAAGGGCGTGCTCTGTTATGAACAACTGGAACAGGGTCAAACTGGTACTGCTGATCGCTACAAGCAACAATTGCTGCGATTGAACCAAAAAATCTGTCGGAAACGACCATTCACAGGCAAAGGATTGCGTCTCGAGAAATGATTGCATGACAACGCTAGGCCGCATGTCACGAAATCGGTCAAGGAAACGTTATTGACGCTTGGCTGGGAAGTTTTGGAGCTCCCAGCGTATAGTCCCGACACAGTCTCTTCAGACTATCATTTGTTCCGATCGATGCAACATGGTTTGCCTGCTGTACGGTTACGGACAAGTGACGAAGTGCAAAAATGGATGGAAGACTTCATCGCGTCACACGGCGAAGTATTCGTCATGGCTGGAATCCGTCAGCTTCCCGACCGATGGCGGAAGGTGAAAGATAATGACGGTGCATATTTTGATTCGTAAAGTTATTGTTTTCTCTTAAATTAGATGTTGCTTTGTCTTAATACGCTTTGAAACTTATTTGTACACCTAATAATACTATAGCAGTTAAAAATATCACATTGTTAATTGAATCATTTTGTTGTTCTTGTTTTTTGTTAATGGTTTTAATGACCACCATGGGCAACTCGATGGACTACAGCAATGTCGCACATCCCTAATTTGGGGCCATCGCTCAGTTGGCGCAGTGGTCTAAGGCCTGGCTTATCACCATTCGTCCGAGATGAGTCTGGGTTCAAATCCCGGTGAGCCATGGATGTTGTGATTGTCTCACGGCTCTAGCTCTGTCTCTTTCCTGGAACCAGTTGCCTGGCGACTGCTTACAGCTCATTGAGTGGTTCATAGAGGTAGTTAAACCTCCAAGCTAAAAGAAAATGATAATATAGGGGTCACTGGTTCTACGAGAAAGGGAGAGCCAGGGTCATAAGACAAACATACCAAAGATACTCTAGACGAGACTCGAACCCAGGCCCACTTCGACGTCAGAAGAGAGCACTGTGCGACCGTAGCGGTGGAATTTAGACTCTTTTTAGGCTATGATGACATTCCAACATGGATGTGGCGTTGTTTTGTTAGTGTTTTGATTTTTTTTTATTGGAGGTTTAGCGACCACCGTGAGCAACTCAATGTGCTATAAGCAGTCGCCCGTCCCTAATTTAGGGTCACTGGTTCTAGGGAAGGGAGAGAGCCAGTGTCGTAAGACAAACACAACATCCATGCCTCACCAGGATTCGAACCCGGACCCCTTTCGGACGAATGATCAGAGGCCATCGCTTAGACCACTGCGCCACCGCGGCTAGTGTTTTGTCTATAACATTTATGAACGGTGTATTTTTGTTTGTAAAGGATCTCGACTTTCAAGGTTTCCTTACCAATTGTAATGAGATTTACGAACGCATCTATGCCGTCCCGGTGGCGCAGTGGTCTAAGCATGGCCTCTGATCATTCGTCCGAACGGGGTCCGGGTTCCGAATCCTGGTGAGGCATGGATGTTGTGTTTGTCTTACGACACTGGCTCTCTCCCTTCCCTGGAACCAGTGACCCTAAATTAGGGACGGGCGACTGCTTATAGCCCATTGAGTTGCTCACGGTGGTCGTTAAACCTCCAATCAAAAAAAAAAAAAAAAAACGCGTCTATGCCGCCTCGGTGGCGCAGTGTTCTAAGCGATGGCCTCTGATCATTCGTCCGGAAGGGGCCCGGGTTCAAATCCCGGTGAGGCATGGATGTTGTGTTTGTCGTACGGCACTGGCTCGCTCCCTTCCCTGGAACCAGTGACTCTAAATTAGGGACGGGCGACTGCCCATTGAGTTGCGTTCACGGTGGTCGTTAAAAATCCAAAAAAAAAAAAAAATTAAGAAAAAAAAAGAACGCATCTATATTTACCTTTTTAATGTGTGATGACGTCATCACTGTTAGAAGGAGGGAAATTTTTAAATATTTATCGTTCGGTTTCCAAGCGCAGATGTATTTTGTTACATTATCTTCCTACTTTGCTCATGAGTTTTAAAAAACATATTTATTACTTAATTTAAAAATGCGATGCCATCATTATTACCATATTTTTCGGAAATGAAGATGCCATCGCATTTGTATGTGTTAAACCTTCTTCTTCCCCTTTTCATATGACATATTTCTCAAGGAAACTAAAAAATAACAGAAAATGAATTATAAAAACATTTTTATCGGGCATTCTGCTAAAAACATGTTAAAGAATGATATTGGTTAAGGCAGATCACAGAAAGGATGAACCAACATGTTCCTACTTTTGTAACCCATGCATGCATCGCACTTAAAAATCAATGGAAACTACAGCCATTTCAGAACAGATATTAAAATGGAAGGCGGACAAAAGTAATGTAGTTTCATCCTTTCCTACTCCTGGAATGCGAAAGGAAAGCTTGCCCATACATGACTAAAATACATTGTCCATACTTTAACATGATTGGTCAAGGGTTAAAATGAGTTCTTCGGAGATAAGAATAGGAACTGAAAGTAGCATATGACATACAGGGCCAAAAAGCCACGTCAAGAAACAAAAAAATATGAGTTAAACAGATTCGGCGTTTTGCAGAATAAGGAATAAAGTCTATAAATAAGCAACTCTTATGCGGAAATGTCTGCCGGAGAACTTCTGCGATCAGCAACTGGAAAGATGTTTTTACGCAGTGGCTCAGTGGCATTCGTATGAAATCTAACCTCCTCTCGCAAAAATAATTTTCAGAAAAACTGTCAAGAATTAGAAATAACCTGAGTGGCAACAGCCGTTCAGTGAGACATTCCACAGGCAGATGGAGTTTTCGTTAGTGTGACGCAGTTACGTCTTGTAATGTCGTCGGAATTATTTCGCCTCAGTACAAGATATTGACGAAGCTGTCTCGTAAGTTGAAATTTAACCTCTAAATGTTTTAAAAATAATAAATATGTGCGTATTTTAAAATTGAGCGATCTAGTTTTTGTTTAACATTAAGAAATCACGATATTTGTTGTAGTATTGTGAACATGAACAGAGCAGATGTGTTGAGTGAAGGAAATATCTGCTGGGCAGAGATGGTTTCAGTTCGCATATCGTAATGAGAAATGAAGTCTAACTTTGATTTTATTCTGTTTCAAACTTAATTTTTTTAAATGTCTCGCTATAATCGATAATTTCATTGTCAGTTTGTATTCTATATTTAAAAATTTTATTTATTTACGAGTTACTTATTTCGTGGTCATTATTCACAAATGCATGCGTAACGAGATGTGTTTATGCTTAAGTGTGTTTTGCATTCAACAAGATTGGAGTAAGAAATATATTCGATAAAACCAAAGATTTATACGTCAATTAGGTGACATATTTATGTCGTATTTAAATTTCTCATTGGATTTTGCTTCCCATTGTTGCATGTCGAGTCTGCCAGAAAAACAAAATGGCGTGCTGGATTGTGCGTCTTTGGTAACACATCAAACAGGCAGACGGAATTTTCGTTTAGTGTGGCACAGTCAGTGTTCTGTGGAATCATCGAAGTTCTTTCGCCCTTCTCCAAGACACTGACGGAGGTGTTGGGTCAGCAGAAATTTAATCTGCAAATGTTTTGAAAAGGGTAAATATGTTTATATTTCAAGAATGACTTAGTATTTGGTTATTGAAATGTTAGCATATGTGTTACAGTATTAGGAACGTGTTCTAAACAATAGAAGCATCGTAATGTTTTGAGATAGGAGTGAAGAAACCATCTGCTGAGCAGATGGTTTTAGTTCATATATCACAATGAAAAATGAAGTCTTCTGACTCCAATTTTATTCAGTTTCAAAATTAGTTTTTATTAATGTGTACATATTTTCATCGTCAAAGTTTTATATTTAAAAATTTTACCCATTTATTTGTCTTTCTCTGTCGTTATTTCAAAATGTATGCGCCAACACAATGTGTTATGTATGTTACGTCCTAAGTGGACCCTGCGTTAAAACAAACTTGAAGTAAAAAATATGTTAAGTTAAAATGAAGATTTATGAGGCCGGTCCCGGTGGTGCAGTGGTCTAAGCGCTGGCATACGACCATTTGACCGTGATGAGTCCGGGTTCGAATTCCGGGGAGGCATAGATGTTCTGTTTGTCTTACTGCGCTGGCTCACTCTCTTACCTGGAACCAGTGGTCCTAACTTAGGGACGGGCGAAGATTTATAGACCACTGAGTTGCTTATGGTCGTCGTTAAACTTACAAAAAACGAAAAAAAAATAGAAAGAAGATATATAAATTAATTTTATTAGACGACATCTGTACGTTATGTATTTAACACTTATTGGATACTGTTTCACTATATTGCATTTTGCATGTCAAATCTGCCCGAAAAACAAAATGGCGAGCTCGATGATATGCTCAAAGACCATGAAATGCTTTAAGATCCAAAAGATATTTTAACCAACCGTTCACAGCATATATCCTTTTACTTTTTATTTCAGTGACAAATTATGAAGTTTGCTGTGTGTTCCGACCATTGAAATTACTCTGTGTACGAACGACGAGCTCATTAAGGGTAAACAATATGTATTATGATTCAGCAAACATTATTTTTTATGTTTGAGTCGAAGATGAAGGCATGAATCAAGATATTGCGCGAGATTTGTGAATATGTTTAGTTCATGTAAATTTTTCATTAACCGTTTGATGTAGTGTCAGAATTTGATATTGTTCAATAATTTTTGACATCATTAGTTTTTCGAAACGGCGTGTGCGATCTGCAAATGATTTCTGCCGTTGGATGTTAATTTAACAAATGATAAAATGAAATAAAATGATTATAAAATAAAGCAAATGAGAAAATACCTAATGATATTATTAAGTTTTCGTTCCTCACTCATGCAAAATTCTCGTAGCCTCTAAGCACCGCGAGTAATTTACATTCAACGATTGTTGAAGGCATATCCTTAAGTTCGAGAGATCGAAGACATTCTCTGACTGATACGTGTGTTTCGTGTTTGTTTTGCAGTTCTGGTTTCTTCCCTTCCATGGAGCCAGACGGTCTGAATAAGAGACGAGCTAATGAGAAAATAAGAACTGAAAAGAAATCAATGAATATGTGAAAAAATAAACAAGATTAAAAAACAACAACATAAAAATTAAATAAGCACACGAAAATAAATGAATAAAAAGCAGTAAACTTAGAAAAGTTTTACGCTATCTTTAATTTACTAATTAAAATCAATTATTTCCTGTGACGAAGTGGCCAACTAACGGTATTGTATTCGTCCTACCCGCAAATCCTGGGTTATTATGTGTGACATGTTCGCCATGCCACACCACATAATAGAGAGAAGGAGAAGCCGCCCCGGTAGCGCAGTGGTCTAAGGCGATGGCCTCTGATCATTCGTCCGAAAGGGGTCCGGGTTCGAATCCCGGTGAAGCATGGATGTTGTGTTTGTCTTACGGCACTGGTTCTCTCCCTTCCCTGGAACCAGTGACCCTAAATTAGGGACGGGCGACTGCTTATAGCCCATTGAGTTGCTCACGGTGGTCGTTAAACCTCCAATCAAAAAAAAATAGAGAGAAGCTAGTTCCCAAATGCGCATGCCTCGTTTTTGTTACTAGTTGAGTTTTGCTCGCTGTCAACATTGTTAAGTGCGGAGGGCTTCCCGTGGAGACTAATGTGTCGAAAGATAAGTTATGCTTAGAAAAATATTCATTGATGATTATATATTTTAATTATGCCATGTTCTGTTGATTTACTGGTGGTTTCTCAAGACTGTGAGATACAGTGGCGTAAGTAGCACAACGTGCACTCCCAGCAAGATTTACTTGAGCAACCTTTAAACACAGTTATTTCTTCGGGATTTCGAACACGAGGAAGGATGTGATTTTTACGGTGTACGTTTGTGGTGGTTGTGATTATGTATGGAGAAGGGGGCGGGAGGTCAGGACCCTGTAGATTTTTAAGTAATTTTGGAACAGAAGCACTTAATACAAAGTTATCAATTAGCCAATCAGGATTAACATGGTGCGCAGATCGGTGCATGTTCATGAACATAACTTGTATCACAAGAAACGAATTCGATAAAATGTATTTAAATGTTTAAGGTTAATAATCATATGATTTTAGTGAACGTTACTAGATATGATTGCATATAAATAGATAATTCAGTGTTCTACTGCGTAACAACTGAATACGGACTTACGTAGCTACAGGTATTTATTTGCATATACGACATAACTTCCGCAGTGCAGGCCACGAAAAAATTGTGAATGTGGAAATACAATGTGCATGTACGTGATGTGCATCAATATACTATACGATATAACTATTAACCATAGATATGATATGATATAAATTAAATGTACATGATTACAATACAAATAGAAAACATATTATTTTATACGATAAAGGGACATTTTCATGTTTTTAGTCCTAAGCCTTTCTTTCTAAAATTCATTTTGGCGAGCTCATCAGTCGAAGCATCAAGGCTCATTCTTTTAGCAAACTTGTTATAAACGAGATAAATACATTCATCAAAACTACACACTTTTAAACCCCCATAGACAAGTTGTTAGTAGTCTTTTTGTCACCACACTTACGCAGGAGAAAAAGTACCAACGAAAAGTTGTAGCAGTTGAAGGAAACCTCGTCTAGTAATAAACGAACATGAATTGTTCAATATTTTGAAAAAGACTTCTTTCAGTTTTACTTAGGAAAACAGCAATTGCTATTTAGGTAAAATTCGTTTTTGTATTTTAATTTTCGCCGCATGCTAGTCGAAACCATTATTCATTTACACAACTCAGCGAGGAAACTGCATCCAGAAGGATTCTACAAATTGAAAAGAAAAAAAAAGTAAAAAAAAATCTCTTCAGCAGTACTCAGGAAATTACGCAGTAAACCATCCACTGCGCTCAAAAAAGAATTTTCATGATCTTATTTCTTGAATGATAAATATTTCGCAAACAACAATCTATGTGCTAGACGTGAGTGGGAAAAGCGTTGTATCCAAGAAACGTAGTTTGGATTTACGTGGGATGTACAGACATCCCACGTAAAATATTTATAACCCTACGTAAAAGCATGCATCTGTGAAAAAGTGAAGGTGCAAGTACGAAAATGAGAATAATTAATGAAAAAAAAAATGGTTCCACGTATTCACCTTGTCTCCGTTCTGGTTTAGTAAAACATATGCGTATTCTCCGACTGCGTATTGTAGTTAAATAACTTCTCACGTATTTCGCACAATAGGGAAACTCTGTTTGCATTGACCCAACATGAACTAACAAATTATTATTTTCAAATTTCATCCATGCGTAGTTCTTCTCGAGAGGACATAAACGTACGTTTGCATTTTGCATGACATCTCTCCTAAAACACTGGATAAACCCAAAATCCGTTGTCAAGTTGACAGGTGTAGCCATGAAAAAAATGTGGGTCAGAAACGACCACATTCCGGTGGACGACTTGTCAGAAGCGCGAACTGGTGACAAATCGCCCGAATTGGGCCTGGGTTTTTTAGTTCTTGATAACACCTGATTAATGAGCCTGTCGTATGGCACTGAATGTAAAGAAGGACGAACGAATCTCTGTAGCCTCCAGTACTTAAGAGGAGTCATTAGACCATGGAAAAAAATAAAAGAAAAACATGACGATGCTTTTCCACGAAATTTCTGACAATTTTCTCTCTTCGTACAGTATGAGGTTTTTCCCAAACTTAAATATATAATCGCATTTGCGATCGTATCTCCATTTTATAAAATGAATGGGTAAAATTCTTTTTGCATCGCATGGCTGAAATAATTGCTAGGATTATCCGTGCGTCATTTTGTATTTCGGAAACGCAGTTCTTGCCAGGTGAGATATTTCAGGAAAACGAAAGCATATTTTTGCATTTCAAACTATATCTCCGCTTCTAAAAGTCAAACGGGAATTACGTTTTTTCATCGAAAATTTGCTATTGCGACTGGGAATTTTTGTGCATTTTTCATCGTTCTGTAGTTTCTGAATTCCCGCTAGATGTTGCACATGAGATGCATTTATCAGTTCGTCTCTGCTTTTATTGGTTAGGTTAGATAAATTTACTTTGAATAAAATAGCTTTTGCTTAGATTCAGGCTACTCACGTATATTTCTGTTCTCTTTTCATAATTTAGTCATACACGAAGGCTAATAAAATTTATCGATTTTTCAACTTTCCAGCTAACAGACTTTTCACCAGGTGGCGACAATGTGTACTTATTTTCAGAACGATAGTTGAGTAAAAAAAAAATGGCAAATGCACAAAATTGTTGATTTTGCGGTACAAGTATTGAGAACGCATGTTAAAGTGGCTTGAAACACATTTGAAGTACCGCATTTCAGAAGTTTTGATCGAAACCTTGCTGACCACACTAGACCTTTTGCATGGATGATATCGACTTCGTTTCGAATTAATTCTGTTAATCGTAAGGATTTGAATGCATATAAAACAATTCAATCCTCCTAAAACAGATCAGGCTTAATCTATGCGTTCAAGAAAATCTCTGAAATTTCCGACATCTATTCAACCAGTAACCTTCGACTGTCGACAATGCCTGGGTTTTTTAACATGGCGGCCGCCGTCTTCCTCGCGCAGATGATCGTTCTCCGAGAAGTAAAAAAAAAAAAAAAAAAAGAAGAAGAAACAATAAAATGGTTTCTATCCCTCTTCCTGAACCAAAAAGCTCGATGCCTCTGCTGCCTGTCTTCTTGCGATCCAAAAGCGTCGCACAAAATTTTTGATGTGTTTCCTCCAGAATTAATGACCCATTCGGAAGTAAGTTGGAAAGATCACGACAGGAAAGATTTGATTTTGACATGTATGTACATACAAATGAATGAAAAAAAAGAAAGAAAAAAAGACTTAAACAAATTTAGAGTTTTAAGGATTCGTCGGAGGACTTAAGAAGCTATTGTCATGTAGAAATCTCTGCTCGAACAGCTGTCGTGATTAGCGGATGGAAATAATTTTATGCAGTAGCTCAATGGCATCAAATGTATACTAACCTCCTCTTGTCATAGATAAAATAACTACCGAGTATTAGAAATGACCTGAGTGGCAACACTCGTGCAACATTCTTCAGGCAGAAGGCAGACGCTTTGCGGGCAGACGATATTTTCTTTACAGTGACGCAGTTAGGTGTTACGTAAGATCGTTGGAGTTTTTTCGCTTTTTTTCGTGGTGTCGACAGAGAAGTCCGGTAAGTAGAAATCAAATTCACAAGTGTTTAGAAAAAGTAAAATATCTGCATATTTCAGGATTAAGTGATTTAGTATCTGTTAAAACACAAAAATTAGGATGTGTTGCAGCAATGCGAACGTGATCTACTGCGCAATAAAATCATCTTCAAGTGTTTGTTAGGTGTGAAGAAACCATCTGCCTTTATATCGTAATGAGAAATGAAGTATAAATCTGATTTAATCCAGTTTCAAACTTACTTTTAATAAATGTTGCCTTAATTCACAGTTTTATTATTAGCTTGCATTTTGTATTTAAGAATTTAACATATTTACTGTTATTTCTTTCATTGTAGTTACTTCAAACTTTATGCGTTAACGAGATCTGACGTCTTTGTTGTGCAAGTGTGTGTTGCACAAAAGAAACTTAAAGTTAATGATGTGTTTGTAAAAACTGAAAATATTTTTGTACCTGTTTTCATCAGTTGATACATTTGACTCATATATTTAAACGTCTTATTGTATTCTGGTTTCCTTTCGTTCATGTCGAGTCTGCCCAAAAAACAAAATGGCGAACTCGGCTGTAAGCAGATGATCACGATATGTTTTTCAACTTAAGAAATCTAGACTAGCGCTCAAAGTATTTATAATTTTGCTACTAATTTTAGTGATAAATCGTTGTGAGGCGCGATTTGTATTCCAAGAAATTTAAAATACGGTGGATATTACATTTTTATGTGTAAGTTGGCATTTTTTGTGCTATCAAAGTGAAATAAATAAATCAACGTTCAATGGAGGATTGAAACAAGAACCATATGCCAAATTTACGAAACTGTTGTCTCACGTAATTTGTACGTCATCCCACTGACGTAGCGAACTATTACGGCATTCTTTGGTTTTCGAACGGAATTAATTTTCCACAAATGTTCCTAACAATCATAATTTCTCAACGTTAGTTGTTCTTTGGACGAAAGATAAATTAAAATTATAATATTTTTAGATTTGCCTTCCTTACACGTAGAAAATTTGTGTAGCTTTTTATCACTATAAAGTAATTTTTATTTAATGATGGCGGAAAGTATATCTTGCAGCCCTGGTAGCCGAAATACCTGAGGAGTTGACTTCTGACCATTTGTCCGAATTCGTCCAGGTTGAAGCATGTTTGGTGTGCCTTTCGTACAGCGCTGATTTTCTTCGTTTCCCATTGTTCTTGGGACGGAAGAGATTTCCTGACTGATACACGAGGTTCTTGTTTGGTTTGCAGTTCTGGTTTTTCCCTTCCCTGGAGACATGTTCCAAATTAGAGATGCGCACTTTTTTTCAGATTTTCGCACTGATAAGATGGGAGTAGTTATCGAATTGCAAATAAATGAATACATAAACCAAATAAAAACAGAATGAAATAAATAAAAGAATGGACATTGCAGGAACAAACAAAAGCAAAAGAGAAAAATTGGACACACACTAAATTTTGAGAAATGTTAGTGTACTTTCACGTCAGAGTTTACATATTTTCCTCTTAATTGAGAAATATTTTCTTGTTTCTGGTAATCAAGTGGTGTATGATGTTCGTTCTGGTCTCGAGTATCGGGTAAAGAAATGAATGAGGTGTTTCTCCAGTTCCACCCAGCAGCAACGAAGTGAACACTTCAATTGCTGATGGCAAATGGAGATCACGCTGTCTACCAAGTAGTACGAGAAAAACCTTAGGATGATTAAAAGAATATTGATGAAAAGTTATACGTTTAAATTATGCAATATTCTGTTGATACACTTGTTACTTAAGTCTAATATTGCAATATTACACCTGCCATGAAATGCAAAATATAATTTGGAAATAACTCTCAAAAATGGCAACATAAAGAAGAAGAAAAACTATTCTTCATATGGATTTCTTTTTTCGATAACATGTTCATGAAACTTCCGAAATCAATAATCTAAATTATAATAACAAGATTATAGGAATATTAGTTAAAATTACATCAGTTCCAATCAAAAAGTGCTTATAGCGCAGTAAAATCCGTTCATTTACTGGCGTAAAATGTACACTCCTGGCCACCCAAAATTCAACACCAAGAAGGAAGCATCCGATCGGCCAGAAATTCGAGCATGCATCGCCCACGAGAGGACATGCAAACGATTAGCATTGCAGGGCATATGCAAATCATGTGCACCCGGCACGCCACCGAGAAGCACTATAAGAAGGGTGCACAGAAGGCGGGGTGTAAGTAGTGGAAGTGTGTTGTGCTGCCAGACCTGTGCGTGGGAAGCTTCCTGATGCCTCGTCGCAGAATACGGCAGTCATTCGAGCACGTATCGGAGTTCGACAGAGGACGAATAGTGGCTTATCGCGACAGCGGTTTATCGTACCGAGACATCGGCGCCCGTGTGGGACGACATCCAGCCACAGTGAGGCGAGTATGGGTTCGGTGGTTACAGGAAGGACGGACGGACGGACCGACGTGTGCGATTGCCGCAGCCGCGACACACCACAGAATGAGAAAACTGGCATGTTGTGCGGCGGGCATTGACGGCTCGCACCGCCACATCACGAACGTTAGCGCAGGAATTAGGTAGTGCTGCGCAACAATCTGTGTCAGCACGTGCCGTTCGACGTCGTCTGCAGGAGCGGAGACTTGTCGCACGACGCCCATTGCTCCGATTGCCATTGACGTTACACCACCGGCGAGTGCGGCGGCAGTGGGACGTTGAACGCCGCACCTGGACTGCGGAATGGCACGACATTTTCTTCACCGACGAATCCCGCTTCTGCCTGCAACACCACGATGGTCGGATCCGCGTGTGGCGGCACCGCGGCGAGAGACTGTATGACGGCTGCATTATGCATCGCCATACCGTTCCGTCGCCTGGCGTTATGGTTTGGGGCGCAATTGGATATGACACCCGCACCCTTCTGGTACGCATCGCTGGTACACTCAACAGCCACCGCTACATCTCCAACGTTTTGGAGACTGTAGTCGTCCCTTACCTGAAGGACCTGCCAGCGGCTACGTTTCAACAGGACAATGCGCGCCCGCACGTGGCACGCATCGTGCAACAATTCTTTACGGCCCACCAGGTGTCACTGCTACCGTGGCCCGCCTGTTCTCTCGATACGGCGCCCATCGAACACGTCTGGTCGCTGATCGGCAACCGAGTGGCCCGGAAGCACCACCCGCGTCTACACCTGGTGAACTGTGGCAACGTTTGGAAGCAGCCTGGACGGACATACCCCAAGCCCATATCCAAAGCCTCTTTCGTTCGATGCCTCGGTGTGTAGCTGCCGTTATTGTCAGCCATGGGTGCCACACAAACTATTGATGTCTGCTTGTTCCGCAAGTCGCACGGGATTGTAAGCTCAATCGTTTCATCTTTGTATCTGTTGTTATGTGTCCACTAAATCTGGCTTTGCTATCTCGTGTCCTTCTTGGTGTTGCATTTTGGGTGGCCAGCAGTGTATATAGATGCTTTCGGTCTCCGCAGAGAGGGTTTTTCAAGGCAACAGGTTGACATAAAATGCAGGGAATTAGAACACGCATGATATATTTACCTCTTGCTTGGAAAAATCCTTCTAGTGGAAGACGCAAGCTTGGTGAATCTAAATATAACTGATAGTTCTGTGTCTGTCGCTCTTTGGCCAAACCTGGCTGGCCCTTGCTCCACTAAAATCAACTAACTATCTAACTAACTAACTAACTAACTAAGTGAATCTAAATACATCTTACGCAAGTAATTAAAGGGATTTAACTACGCTATAAGCAGTTTTTCTTAAGATTACAGTAATATTAGGGCTCAAAGATTAATTGATTTTTCTCCCTCAAGTCCACTTAATCTGGTACAGAAGGATTACGTGGTACACAAGTTGGCAAGGTGATGGCCTCCGCACGGAACTGTCTTCCTGAAATTTCCAGCTTTGGGTTTTACAGCCACAATTGGATAATGTCAACTAACTTATCCACTCATTTAAATTTATTTGCAAAAGGAAATATTCCCTGACATTTAAGATATCATAAAATTGCAGTTTTATGCAGAAGCCTGAAAATCCCGGCTTTTTAAAATATGTATCTTATCTAGCCTGAGAGACGGTTTTAACACCGGCTCTAGGAATACGTTTAGCAAAACTTTTTGTTTTCATTCTTTCGTTTTTATAATTTTTTTATGTGGGTGTGTTTGTTTGATAACGGGAAAAAAATTAGCACCCTTGCCTTACAAGACAGTTATCCCTTAAACCTTATAGCGTATAATTTCTCAGCCTGCGGTGAATTCGAACCCACGTTTTCTTGCTCCGGAGGCGACTATTCTCCCAACGGAACTACACCGGCAAGGCTAATCCATGCAACTTTGCCGGTTTGACTTATACGTCACGACAATGGTACGTCATCTACGTAGTACGTAACAATAGTGTAAAAGTTCCCATTACCGAATTTTCTACCCGTAAAACTGCTTTACTTTCAATTTTTATTTTTTTATTATTTTCACTGCGTAAAAATCCATTGAAAATATTTTACCTGTTTTTATGCCAGATTGCACTAATAATTTAATTCCGTGATGTAGAACTTCTGTTAACAGCTTCCAACAGGGCATCTAATCTGCTCATCTCTCATTCGAAGCACGATGTCTGCCCTGAGGCATGTTCCAACAATTTAAGTATAAAATAACATGAGCTAACAGCTCATGTTAGCTTGGCACTCAACATGAATTTAGCACTTAGCTGGGCTCTCAACATGGATTTAGCACTTAACCGGGCACTCAACATGGATTTAGCACTTAGTTAGGGGCTCGGCATGGATTTAGCACTTAACTAGGGCACTCCATATGGACTTCCAAAACCGTGAAAGCAAATGAATATGTGTCATATTTGAAATGCAGCTCTTTTAGGTTTCAGGTGCAGGTGGTTGGCTAAAATATTTAGTACCTTCAACTCCACATGCACTTTCAACACATCGCTAAATTTGGTCATTATCCCCATTTTTCTCCAATACAATCCTCATCTCTTACGTGCAAACGGAAATGTCTTTACGACTTTCTCATCTGATGAAGGAAAGAAAACACATCTGCTGTCCTTCTATTATAACTCACACCTCCCCGGTGGCCGAGAGATCAGAGGCGTAAGTGTCGGGCTATTCGAGCTGGGACCAGATTCGAGTTATGGATGATGGTTGACTGGTGTGTTTATCTTATGACGCTGGCTCTCTCTCCGCGATAGAACCAGTGGCCCCAAGGACGGGCGAATGCTTATAGCCTCACGGCTATGGTTAATCACTGAAAAAAAATTATATTCGACAAGCAGCGATATTCTTTTTAACTGACCGTTTCTGCACCCCTCTAATTCTACGAACCCCCAATTGGTGTGTCTTTGTGTGTTTCTGTTGTTACCATCTGACTTGTTTGTCAGATTATAAGACTTTCGTTATAGTTCGCGGTCCATCAAATAACTGGCTGTACTCTGCTAGTCTTTTATAACCGATAAAATGTCGAAGTTCCTTGTCTTCTTATGGCTGAAATATTTTCATAATGCAAAACTGCATGAAGTTATATTTTCATAATGCGGCACTGCGGCACCAGAAATTTTCGCTGAAAATGTTCAGCAGAGCTCGATCTCCGATAATTTTGGCCTAAATATAATTTTGTAAATTCTGAATTTAAATACACCAGTTCTAAAGTTCATTTTCCAACGACAAATTTATTATAGTAATGTTTATTTATATAAATGGATGGCTCTAAACTGTTATTTTATAAGCGTCTGCCAGAAGACTCCTATCATCAGAGGATTGAAATACCCTTTTTTATGCAGTTGTTGAATGGCACTGACTTGTACTCTGACCACCTCTCGAAATAAATTTAGATTTTATGCGAAACAACTGACGAATATTAGGTTGGCCTGAGTGGCAACACCTGCACAATCAGCCATCTCACAGGCAGACGGAGTTTTACTTTAGTGTGACGCAGTTAGGTGTGTTGTACATTCAGAAGAGTTAGTTCTTCCACATATTGACGAAAGAATTTCGTAAGTAAAAATTTGATTTGTAGATGTTCCGGAAAAGATAAAGGGTGCCATAATTTCAGATTTATCGATTTATCATTAAATTAAAATGAAAAAGTTGGCGAGTGTTGTGAAAATGCTAATACGTACTGCGCAATTAAAGTGTCTTTGATGCCTTCACTTATGGGTGAAGAAAAACCGTCTGCTAGGCAGATGGTTTTATGTAGTTCATATATGGCAGTCAGAAAGAGAAGTCTATGCCTGATATTTTTAAGTTTCGAACTTAATTTTTATAAATGTGTCGTATTAACAGATAGTTTCATTGTAAGATCGCATTCTGCATTTCAATTTTTGCATATTTACGAGTCATTTCTTTCTCTGAACTGGAAAATTGATGCGTTTATGAGATCTGTTCTGTTGATAATTCAAATGTCTTTGTACTAAACAGCTTTGATGTCAACAATGTATTCTTTAAAATCAAAATTTTAAAGAGACGGTTAAGCATTTGGCATGTTTATTTCATATATATAAATGTTTTATTGGATTCTGCTTTAATTTATTTCGTGGTGTGTCTGCCAGAAAAACAAAATGTGCGCAGAAGTTCCAGAAAGAAATTTAAGCTGTCGTTCATAGTATTTCTTCTTTTGCTTTTTGTATCAGTGACAAATTACTGTGAAATCAGGTGCATATTCCAAAACTTTGGAAATAATATCGCTGTCAATGTATTAATCCATTGCAAGGAAAATTGTTTTTATAATCCAGAAAAAATCATTTTTTTGCTTCAGTCGAAAATGAAGACATGACTTTAAATTGTGAGTGGGATTTCTGAATTTGTTTCGTCGAGTTAAATTTTTGATCAAGCGACGGACTGTGTCAAATTTTTGCAATCAGTAATCTTTGAAGATAAAATTTATTAGGTAATATGTGAGCGTTTAGGAATACTTCTGGTTTTTTTTTTTTGGTGTTCATTGGACGAATTAAAAAATAAAACAAAGTGAAACGACAATGTTCTTGACTTCACATTCCTCACATTTAAAAAATTTTTACACTCTTTAAGCACTCTGAATGATTTCCATTTTGCCGCTGAAGAAAGCGTGTCCATGGGTTTGGTCGACGTAAGGCTATTTTCTGAACTGTTATCTTAGTTTTGGTGCTTGCTCTTCGGTTTCGATTTTCTCCCTTCCCTACACCCAGAAAAACAAAGGAGTTCAAAATAGTACATTCGCAGTTCCCTCTAGATTTATTCGCTATTGGGAGAGGAGTATTTATTGAGTTCTATTTAAATAAATATGTAAAATGAACGAAATAAAATAGTGCGAAACATAAAAAATAAACGAAGTGAACTTGGAAAAGTTTTATGCTACCTTTAAATTTCCAGTTACACATTTTTCTTTTTCTTTTTTTTATGACTGATTCACGCATTTCTTGTGACCAAGCTGTGTATCTTCGTTCTGTTTTCGAATTCTGGGCAAGACGTGGATGACTTGTTTACCCTACGCAGATCTGGGGCCAACTTCCCTTCGTCGAGGAAGGAAACCGTCCCCACAAGAAAGCGTACGACATTCTTGTCGTTTAGTGAGTTCTAACTATCAGCCTCATAGTGGGTATTGAGAGTTTCCGTTGGAGACGAGCGTGTCACACAATGCTTAGCATGCATATAGACACATTACTTTCTTGTTTTTCTTTTTGAGGAGAACAGATGAGAGAAAGAGCGTTTATCCACCTATCTAGGTGCTCGACATGCACTTCCAAAGTTGTACATGAATATACAGGGTGTCCGAGAATTATTGGACTCCTTACAAAATTATGTACAAAAAAAAAAAAAAAAAACTATGAGCATTGTCCGTTTTTCTGTGTCACGTATTACTAACACGGTTTCTATATTTTTGTTTTGCAGAATTTTTATTCCCAGAATCCGATAGATGGCGCTAGGTGTGGCCTGAAGAGGAATGTATGAGAAATGCGCAATCAGTAGTCATGTCATCCGTACAGCAGAAGGCGACGTGTGTGTTATGGCTTGCGGAATTAAAGTCTGTCATTAAAGTTAAAAGACGGCACCGTTTAGAGTATGGTTGTAATCCTCCGTTAATGAATTCAATTAAGCGGTGGATGAAACAGTTTAAAGAAACTGTAATGTGGAACATCGTGGAGGAGCCGGCAGGCTTAGTGTCAGCGGTGAGACAATTGACCAAGTTAATGAAAGTTTCCGATGAAGCCCCAGGAAATTCGTTCGTAAAGCAAGCAGAGAACTGCATTCCGAAATTGACAGTTCACGATATCTTGCACAAAAACTTAAAGTTTCATGCTTATAAAATTCAAATAGTGCAAAAGATGCATGTAAATGATCACACTCTGCGATACGATTTCGCTGTGGATATGCTGAATCGAGTGGAAAACGAGGAAAACTTTCTCAGTACTGTCATTTTTAGTGATGTATCCACATTTCATGTGTCACGACTGTAGGATATGAGGCAGTGAACCGCCTCATGCTGCTATTGAAGTGGAACGTGATTCTCCAAAAGTTAATGTGTGGTGCGCCCTATCAAAAAGATGTGATTGACCCTTTCTTCTTCAGCGATAAAACCACAAATGGTGACATTTACTTGGATATGCTAGAAAATTTCGCTATACCCCAGATCAAAAAATATTACATCGTCGTTTTCCAACAAGACTGCTCGCATACGCATTGGTCAACGTGTGTACGTAAGTGCCAAAAGGAGCATTTCCCCAACAGATGGATTGCGCGTGGTTTTCCCATTCCGTGTCCTCCTCGCTCTCCACATCTAACTCCATTGGATTATTTCATGTGGGGTTATGTGAAGGATCGTGTCTATCAGACGCCTTGTACTGATTTGCAGGAACTGAAACAGCGTATCACAGCGGCTATTAATTCCTTAACTCCTCAGATGCTTGCCAATACATGGCATGAAATCCAGTATTGCTTGGACGTAGTACGAGTAACCAAGGGATCTCACATCATAAATTTATTAACTTGTGTAGTTACATTGTAAGTTAGTACAGTCAGTTTCGTTCTATCTGTTTAATGTTTTGTTTTATATAATTTTGTAATGTGTCCAGTAATTCTCGGACACCCTGTATATCAGTGGTTTATAAAATCTTCACTAAAGTTCTTTCACACCGCTTGAAGGTGACACTGGACATGGCTCAACCGAGAGAACAAGCTGGATTCAAGAGTGGCTACAGCACAATAGATCATATCCACGTACTGAGAGAACTAATTGAAAGAGCGAGGGAATATGAACTTCCATTGTGCATGGCTTTTATCGATTATGAAAAAGCCTTTGATTCGGTGAAACCATCAGCAGTTGCAATGGCTCTGAAATCCTGCGGTATTGAAGATGCATACATTAATATTATTAATAACATCTATGAAAATGCAAGTGCAAAGATTCGGCTGTTTGAAAATACAACACACATAAAAATTGGAAAAGGAGTGAGACAAGGTGACACCATATCTCCGAAGCTCTTTAATGCCACATTGGAAAATGTCTTTCAATCACTGAACTGGGAAAACAAAGGGATAAAGATTAATGGAGATTATCTAACCCACCTTCGTTTTGCTGATGACGTAGTCATTTTTGCAACTACCCCATCAGAGCTGCAGAGTATGATTCAGGAACTTGCTGACAAGAGTAAAGAAGTGGGATTAAAAATGAACTTTCAGAAGACAAAAGTGATGTACAATGCTTTTACAAGAAATGAAGATTTATCGATTGATGGAGAAAAGCTGGAGATAACAGACACGTACGTTTATCTTGGACAGCAGATATCAAGTGAGGGTCACATTGGTGAAGAAATTAATCGGCGTACAAAACTTGCCTGGAGAGCTTTTGGAAGAAACAGCATAATTTTCAAGAGCAATATGCCATTATGTCTTAAAAGAAAAGTGTTTGATCAATGCATCCTTCCAGTGCTTACGTATGGTGCAGAGACGTGGACCTTAACTAAAAGAGACATACAAAGGCTGCAGACAACTCAAAGCAGCATGGAGAGGTGCATGCTTGGTGTAACCAGGAGAGATAAGAAGAGGAACACGTGGATCCGAAAAATGACAAAAGTGGAAGACATCATGATCAGAGTTAAATCCCTGAAATGGCAATGGGCTGGACATACTACCAGAAGAACAGACCATCGATGGACAGCCGAAATTTTAGATTGGATTCCAAGGGACAGGAAAAGACCCAGAAGAAGACCACATGGAAGATGGGTGGATGAAATTCGAAAGTATGCGGGAGTGACATGGAGGAGACTGGCACAAGACAGTCCGTTGTGGAGGAAACTTGGGGAGACCTTCGTCCAGCAGTGGATTGATAATGGTTGACAATGATGATGATGATATATATATATATATATATATATATATATATATATATATATATATTCTATAAAGAAGATACCTAAGCAAAAAAATACAGATATAATTTTGACTCACACCTAGTACAACATAGAAAAGGTTATGAAGATGGCTAAGCTTGTTCCTTTTCTATGCGCTGTTTTTTCAAAGTCGTTAAGTTCTTAATAACTAATTAATTATGCACTTAAAGCACTGCTGAAATACTTTGTACATATTGCAACTAACTGTTTAAGGTATATAACTTTCACAAAGTTTTCTTTAGTTAATTATTATCTTTAACTTATTCTCGTTTTCGTGCTGTCATAAGTTGTAGAGTAGGGGGTTTTAGACTCAAGTTTTCTTTCAAAAATCTGTTCGTTAAAAATTAATATTTCCTTTTTTAATTGCAATGTAAAAATTTGGATTTCTTTTGCATTGATTTTCAGGTTTAAATTCTCTCTCAAACGAACTTGGCGTTTCGTTATGGCTGAAAATCATTTCTAATTATTATGTCACTCTCACAGCTTGAGTTCTCTTTAATCTTCTTCTCTCTGTTTAATAGTAACAGATGAAGAGCATGGGTCGGGCCAGTAAGGTTAATGGATGCAAGCGAAATTGTTAACTAGTGCTAGGTCATGCAACTCTACGGAGGACATGACATATATATATATTTTAAACTATTTTAGGTGGGAATGTTACTTGCATCTATGGCCTTGCAGAAACCCATTTCCAACTAGGTCTTTGTGGAAGTGAGAAAATGCAGAGTTTTTGCTGGTCCTTGATAAAGCCAAGGCTCAGTATTCTCGACACCTTCTACATTCAGTAGTTTTATTTTATTTTTTTATCTTTTCTCCTTTTACTCACACAGGTAGATACATAACCTTTTCTATGTTGTACTAGGTGTGAGTCAAAATTATATCTGTATTTTTTTGCTTAGGTATCTTCTTTATAGAATGTGAATTCTGAATTTTCAAAACTGCTGCGTTGCGCGTTTTGATCTTCAGGTTATTTTGCAACCTTCGTTTTAAATTCTAAAGTTTTTCCTTAGTCTTCAGTTTTGCTCTTAAGTATATATATATATATATATATATTATTTCAGATGTTGCTTTCAGCTACAAGATATAATTTTGGCTACAAACCGTTTTAGGGTCGATATTTCGTTCCGCGGCACCGTATCCTATTCAACTTTGGTCATTGTTTTAACAGAAACATCTCTTACTTTCAAATGGAAGCATGTCATCCAAATGTTTCATCTTATGAAGCAGACGAAATATATCTGCTGCCTTCCAGTTGTATTTCGTATGCAACGACATATATTTTCCATAACTTTCTGTCAAACCGCAATTGGTATTCCTGGGCTAATTTCTGTCATTAACGTCTGTGATGTACCACTGAGGTGCATTAGTCAAAAAGGCAAGTTGCACTGATAAGCCTTGCGGCGTTGTTCAGATGAAATAATACCTGGCTCCGGAGTAGGAATCCGTGAATTTGAACCCCACCGCCGGCAGAAAAGTCTTTGCTCGCTATATTGGTGCCCGAAAGCAAATTGAGTCTCCTGGTCGTTAAGGTTGAAAAAAAAAAAAAAGTGAGATGATTCTTTCACACATCGCCCGGAAATAAAAATAATTTCTTCTACAGTGAGATTCTGGTCGCTCCTGAGTAGAAAGATCTGGTTTCGAAATTTACCATCGCTAAAAAAGTATTTTTTGTTTTTTGGAGGTTTAGCGACCACCGTGAGCAACTCAATAGTCAATGGGCTAAAAACAGTCGCCCTTTCCTGATTTAGAGTTACTGGTTCCAAAGAAGGGAGAGAGACAGTGCTGTAAGACAAACACAACGTCCATGCCTCATCAGGATTCGAACCCGGACCCATCTCGGACGAATGGTCAGAAGCTAACGCTTAGGCTACTGCGCCACCGGGACGACCTAAGAGGATCCGTTCGCTATACATCTGCCCACTCTCTCAGAATTTAAGGCTTTCGTTCGAGATCATTGTGCGTCATGAAAACTACTCTACCCTTTTAGTCCTTTATAATGAACAATTCACATTTTCTTGGCTGTAGAGTGTAAGAGTGTTTTAATAATGCACGATTGCATGAAATTGTACTTGTGTAACGCAGGACTGCAGTAACAGAAATTTTCGCGCAAAACGGTCAGCGAAGGTCAAACTATGTCTCCATTTATTTTGGCCTAAATGTAGAACCACCTTCATGCGATGTTTATTTATATAAAGGGAGAGAAAGTAAAATAAAAGTAAGAGAAAGTTATACCGGCATAAAGGAAGACGGTCTTCACCGATGGGCTTTTAGTTTTACGAAACCGACATACATATTGCCATGTATAACGAAGTAAATTTCTCCGTCATTTTTATCCGCGCCGGGGCTCGAACCCGGGTCCCCTCATTCCGGAATAAGTTGCTCTACCAATTGAGCTACGCGGACATTGATTCGAATTGCTGTCTGCCTTTATGTCGTGTGCGTCCTTCTGGCAGGTACGTCACATCTCCTGGTACGTTACATCATCTCCCCCTTATTTTTTTTTTTTCGAAGTGCTGGAGAAGGGATTCTCTTATTTTTCCTATCTCGCGGTGTGGAAATAACATCACACCAATGCGAGATTTTGAACGGTCGGGTCATCCGGATAGTTCGGGCGCCATTATAACGAATTAAATTTCTCCGTCATTTTTATCCGCGCCGGGGCTCGAACCCGGGTCCCCTCATTCCGGAATAAGTTGCTCTACCAATTGAGCTACGCGGACATTGATTCGAATTGCTATCTGCCTTTATGTCGTGTGCGTCCTTCTGGCAGGTACGTCACATCTCCTGGTACGTTACACATGTCGTCAAGATTTCGGTGCAAACCACCCTTAAAGTAATAGTGGAAAGAAAAGATGCACTACGGAAAAGTTGTAGTAATACATGTAAACCACTGCATGTACATCCGTAAATAAATTGCTTTGTAATTCCTAGAATATCTTGAAGCCGTGAATTGCTCAAATTGTTGAGAAAATGCTCTTCTCAACTGCACTCGGAAAAACTCTATTGCAATTAGGAAAAAAGTCCATCGCAATTATAATTTAAAAAATATTTCAATATCAAAGAAGTTTTAATTTTCTTTTTTTACTACACCAGGATTAGATCAGATTTACACATCTCCTAACCGCAATAAAATTTAGTACACAAAATTTCAAAGAAATAGAAAGACTACCAGAGAAATATATGCTGATTAACAGTATGTGGAGAAGCACATTAATTCTTGATCTTAACAATGGCAAATTGAAATTTTTTTAGTTCTCCACAGAGATGAAAAGACATCATTTTCACATATTCTCAGAGTGAAAATATAACACGTTGTTTTTCATATCCATATGTACGTCATAATATTGCTAAAAAAGAAGAAGGAAAGAAAAAAATTGCCAACGTCTTTTTCGTGTCTTCATTTTGAATCAGGGCTTCGTAAAACTTCCAAAAGATGAAAATTGTTTGCCCCTGTCCTTCAGCAGAAAAGGGCATAAAGGGTAAATGGATAATTAGAGCGTATACGCTTCACACCACGCTGATGGAAATTCAGTCTATGAGTTTAGAAGGGAGTGAAATTCAATTAATGATTCTTGAACGAAAATTTAAGCAAAAACAGCAAAGTAACTTAAAGCGATTTAAATGGAAATTATCTCTTGCGATTCCTCGGAAAAAAATTCAAGCCTATCCAAATATCACCCGCTGCAGTGTCGTACAGACATTCGTCAAAAAAGAAGGGATGGGGGTGGGTGGTGGGGGTGGAGGGAAGGGCAGAAGGAAATACTATGATGTATTACTATCCATCTATTACTTATTTGTGGACATGATATCTCCACACCTATAAAGCAAGGTGAAAAAACTTTTCCATGAGTTGTATATTATACAGCAACACAATAATATAATAGATTTTCCGAACTGTTTTCGTAATAAATCTGATACTTGCAACGATGATCATGATCATCCACAGGTTTTCGAATTTCTGTGATACACAAATTACCCTCTGGATCGGAGATTTATCTAAAGCAGATATGAACAATAATAATTTCCTGGATATCTTCATTTTCGTACAAATGTATTCCCAACGATATCTCCGTTTTCAGATGTTAGATCAACTAAATTATTTTTCGTGTACAACAAAATTCTTTTTCGTGTAAGTTTGAGTGACCGGATCAATACAAAAGCAACGCCAGAAACGCTTCGGATGTTCTGCGAAGATTTTGCACATCCATCCACGTTTTCGCGTTGTGTTACAAGGACTCTAAAAAACGGAACTGGATGGGCTGCAACTCGGAATCGTGCACAAAACTCTGTCCTGCCACACATGCACGAACTTAGCGATATGCCAGGGTTCCCATGCCAATTTACCTACTAGATTAGTAGACGCAGAATGATACATAGTCGAGTCACATTATTGTGAACGCTTCCTACTTTTAACGTCAACAGCGCGTAGGCAATGAAAGAAGGCACATGTCGTGAGCTGGCATGGAGGATATATAAGGTGCGATGTAGGCATTATGAAAACATATCACTCGTTGCTGTCATGGATACAAGAAGCGATTTATCGGATTTGCAAAAATGGATGATTATCGGCTTTTGGAAACAGCGCAGTTTGTGAACTGTTCGCGTGCTGCTGTGGTTAAAGTGTCCCCTTGATTGGAGAAATGGCACCATTGCGAATAAGCGATGTGGAAACTGCTGAGCACCGCGTGCCATTGATGTGAGAGGTGAACGTTGGCTGCGAAGGTGCGTGAGGGCTGGTCGACACGCTACAGTGGAGCAACTCACTGGCCGAATGAACCAGAGGGCTAAAGGAACTGTGGCTAAAACGACAGTTCAGCGAACCCTGCTGCGTATGGAGCTCCGATGCAGGCGGATAGTCACTGAACCTATGCTAACGAAGATGCATCGGCAGAAAAGGCTTACATTTGCACGGAAGTATCGGAATTGGACCTCCGCCGATTCGCAAAGAATTGCATTCTCCGATGAGTCACGTTTTCTGCTTCATGGTTGGTTGGTTGGTTAGTGGATTTTAGTGGCGCAAGGGCCAGGTTTGGCCAAAGAGCGCCAGACAAAGAACTATCAGTTAGTTAGTCTGCTTCATGGAACGAATGGACGTTGGCCTATAAGGCGAGAAACATCGGAGAACAAACACTCGTCAACCATTGCTGGCAGAACACAAACTTAAAGGGGTAGCGTTACGGTCTGAGTAATGTGTTCGTGGCATTCTCTGGGTCCATTCATACCTGTAGAAGGCACTATGGATCATCCTTGCAGACCACGTACACCCAAACATGCTGATTGTCATCCCTGGGGCGGATGGGATCTTCCAGCACGACAATACGACGTTTCACACAGATAGAAAATGTCCGAGACTGGTTGGAAAAGCACGATGAAGATTTCAAAGTTCTTCCCAGGCCCCATAACTCCCCAGACTTAAACCCAATTGAGCATCTGTGGAACCACCTGGATCGTGTTGTTCGCTATATGGATCCTCAACCACGTACACTCCAGCAGCTGTCAGCATGGCTCCACATACCTGCGAACACCTTCCAGCACCTAATTGAGTTACTCCCAGCACGTCTAGCTGCTGTCCGCGCTGCTCACGGGGGTTACTCTGGATATTAGCTGGTGGTCACAATAATGTGATTTGACTGAGTATTTACCAGTGCATTTCTGCTTTCAGCTGTCAAGTTAAACAAGAAAGCAATATCCTTGATCAAGACAATTAGCGGGTCATTGGAATATCTTGTTATAATTTTCATTGCTACCTGGCTAAGAGCAGGGGGCTTATTCAGAATTATTTTTAGGGAGGTGGCCTCGAAAAAGAAGTTTCTGAAATCCACCGGTACCAAAATAATTATTGAGAAATAAATTAAAACAATTAAAGCATTATTTTATAATGTACTTTGATGCATTTTATTACATTAAAGTACTTTTTTCAAATGTAAGTCGTGTTTTAACCAAAACTTGATACACTTTCTAATGGCCGAGGAACCTTCGTCCACCCCCTACAAATACGCCCCTGACTAAGGGTGTAGTTATGCGTTTCCCTAGATATGAGAATTTTGACAAGAGATAAGAAGGATACTCTTTACAACATTGAATAGCTGCTATCGGTTTTAGATAAATTGCAGTTTTTTCTAATTTTCGGATTACCGTATTTGTTCTCAATTGATGTCACTAATGGTTATTCTCAAAGCCATGGTTTCAAAAGAGGAGAGAAAAGTGTATTCGAAATCTTCAGTTCATGGACTAGTTTCGATAACGAGCTATAAAATACCTCGATGCTCATTTAGAATGTTGAATTTTATATCAGAAAATGTACTGATGTAGAAATTCATGCAATCAGCCTTGTTGAGTATTTCTTCCACTTCCTAAAAAAGCTGAAAGCAAAAGAAAATATCACACCGACACGACAAGGCCCATGTTCTAATATTTATCTGTGTGTTCAAGATTCAAAAATACCGATTTTTACACGACGGAATATCGGAAGAAAAATAAAAAGGAGGGGTATGTGAAGGGGAAAAGAATATTCTGTCTCAAAACTGTTGCAATTAGCAGTGGGTAAGAATTTGTGCTTTGAGAAAAATGATGTCATAACATCTGCTGACATGTGACGTCACTAAAAGATATCGAATTTAGAAGAAATTTAACTGTATTGCAAAACTCTTGAATGGCAACAGCCCTGCGTGACGACCGGCAGATGAACTTGTTTCTTTTTCCTGTGACGCAGTAAGTTATCTACGTAGGATTGCTTCTTAAGATTTAATGTAAGTAGAAATTTAATTTTTGTACTTGGTAATATTTTTATGACTTCACATTTTGTGTGTGTTCAATGTTTGGTTGATGCGTTAGTAAAATCTTTAATTGGTGCGCAATTTTCTACTTTCGCCGATCGCCTTTCACTGAACAGAAACTGTCTGTTCGGCAAATGGTTTCAGTTCAAAATGGCGCAACAGAAGTAAATGCAATTGATTTGAATAGTATTTTGATCTAAATTTCACTTTTAGGTATTTAGAAAGCATTACACAATGTACATAATGTATTTAAACGAGTTTAAGAAACGCATTATGTGAAGCTTCACTTTTCGTATCAGTGTGCTTCAAAAACAAAATGTCTGATCTTTTAGCAGACCATAAAGAAGCAACCAGTCGGAGATAAATAAATAAAGATTATCGCGTTCATGCTTTGCTCATATTCGTGGATGATTGCATTTACACCTTGCGTAGGCGCTTTCTGGGTGGTTTGTGCTATTTCTGAAATCTGGTTACCATTTATAAGGTAAAGTGATGTTTCTGCTGCAACAAAAATGTTATGTCTCTCATCGAAAACAAATCTGATATTAGTAGTGAAACAATCGTCACCTACATTGCTAAATTTTCGGTATTTTCTGGCAAAATAAGAATCCATTGAGACGTCTAAAGTGCATTTCTAAATGATGCATGTTTACCCCATGTCTATATACATAAAAACCTCATTTTTATAGATATCACAATAGTGTTGTTGATTTACAAAACCAATGGATATACATTACCTACTTTCTATCGTAATGAACTTTTGTTTTTATTATTTACATTTTCCTGAAATTTCTAATGTAAAGTTTAAAGTGGTTGTATGTTATGTTGGTCCAGTGGAAACAAATATAAATTATGGTTTTCGATGTCAAATCTGGTTTCATCCTTTCATATATTCGGAAACACGTTTCCTTTTCCCCAAAGTTGAACTGAGATCATTGTCACGCAGAGACAGTGTCATATTCGATCGTTCATTTTGTTTTATAAAATATGTAAGAATTTTCAGAAAGAGTGTAGATTTTCGTATTATATATTTTTCAGCCTTCGAGTACAATGACTGTACAACTAGAAACTTAGTTCAGTAAATTCTTCCATATCGCAAAAAGTTCCCGTTTCAACATGACATCGTTTCAAACCGAAAACAAAATCATTTTTCCAGCATGAGAAACCTTCGGATTGAGATATTTGGTGTAAGAGAGATTAATAGTATATCTTCCTGCTATTGGATAATTTAACTTCACCGTGAAACATGGTGTCGTATCGTTTTGCGGTTTCTTTAGTATTTCCCTTGGAACAAGTCTTCTGCCTCCCTGCCCCCCTCTCCCCTTTTTTTTCTTTCGAGGTACAACAAAGCCTTTGGGCATCAAAGGCTACATGATTGGATGATTTTACTTCGCCGGTCCTAAATTCTGGGAAATTGATCCCGAGGAAGGAATCCATCTATCGTCGTAGGACGAGCACATCGCTTATCCTTTACTTCGGTCCCAGCGATATTATGCAGCGTAAAATATTACTGATTTTTGTTGCAACAAATTCCTGTTGTGATCTGTGATTTTTGAGGTATCATTCACAGTCGTTGTTATTATTATCATTACTATTGTTTGTTGTACGTTAAAGTCCATTCCTTCATCAAAATGTATAAGAGTAATTTTAATTGCCATATACCGTAAATATTTCTAATAAATTCGTTTCAGTGTTTGTTCACAGAAAGCAGTTCTTATTGAATGAATATTTAGCACAAACTGCAGCAGTCTTTAAAAAAGTTATACAAATATTTTTCTCCTTTAAATACATATGTCGATATCGTTTCCCTAGTATAGTTTGAAAAGCATTTATTAATTAGTGGTATTGGAGTACATCTACGTGCACAGTTTTTCTCCTTGCACGATAATTAATACCTCAGTTAGAAGTGGTCATTGTTGCGTGATTTTTTTGTGCACGTTTGTTTCACCTGATGACACCTGCCGTGGCGGACATGAAAACCTGAGCGTTTTCATGTCCGCCACGGCGAACTTGTGTTCCGTGCATCTTCTTAATGGCGAATTCTGATCTCCATTCTGTACGGTATGAGGTCGTACAACAATCTTACACCTTAGTATTCATCCTCTTTGACAGCCTTCTACCAGAGAGAGTAAAAGATGTTTTACTCTAGTTATTCCATTCCGCATGCATGTTTTACTCTAGTTATTCCATTCCGCATGCATGTTTTACTCCAGTTATTATGCCGCTCCGCTTGCATTCTGTTAATGACTTTTTAATTGTCCTGGAAAAGGAAAGGGCAGTCCATTTCTTAAAGGGGTTCAAAGAAAGCAGTTCTTGCAGAATGAGTTCTCAACAGAGGCTTTAAAGATCACCATTACCAACTCTTAGGGATATAAGGAGTGGCTCGTCCGTAAATTAGAGTCACTGGTTCCAGAGAAGGGAGGGATCCAGCGCCATCTGGAAAACACACCATGGCTGCTCAAGGAACTGAATTCAGTCACATTTGGGAGCCATGGTGGAATGCCAGCACCTAGAGGCCTTGGCCAATTCTTTTCAAGTTGGCTCGAAGCCTGGAGAAATGACAGGTAAAAGCTTCGTACGAACATTTTCCTGATAAAATTTTCCAATTCCAGCCGATTTATAATTCATTCAAATTAATTTGACAAGATTTAAAATATGTGGTATTTGTCGTTTCTTTTCTTCCATATTGATGTGGCGTGTCCCACTAGGAATGTTAGGTTGCTGTAGTTCTTAATGTGTTCTGATTTGTAGTGGCACTATGATTCAAAGGTGTTACTCTAAGAAATTCTGTAGATCCGACATTTTAAAGTTCCTGAACTTCTTCTGTTTCGCTGAGGTCGTGTCGTGTGTCAGAGAGAAGGAGAGAGAGAGGTACGTTTTTCTTTTTTTTAAACATCAAACCTTTTGCCCTTGGATTGTGCCTCAGCTATTCCGATGCTTTTAAAGTCAGGAGTTAATGATTTTACGTAGAATTTAGGGGCACACCTTAGCTTCATTTTGCAATCAGAGCGTTCGTCTTTAATACTCTTCTTTCATCTGAGCATTTTGTTCTGCGTAAATTCAAAATTTTGTTTCCTTTGTAATGATACTATATACCCAAGCACGTAGCTCACAGCATTGACTTCCAGTGAGAGAGCAAACATCACCGTATGTGTGTGTGTGTGCTCTTTAAGTCCCGCTTCCTTGTTTTCTCCTGCCTTTTTGTCTGACATCAGCAGACTTCGTTAAATTATGCTCTAACGCAAGGGCACCAGTGTCACTTAACTTCTGTGTCCAACAACTGGTAGCTTTGTGAAGAAATGGCAGCCATTGGTTCTGAAGCTGCCCCTTATTTTCCTTTGTCCACATTCCTCATATGTATACATCAGTTCACCTTTTAAAATATGGCCTGTTGTCAATTTGTCAAAAACTGGCTGAGGTTGTAAAGTGAAATAATATTGTTACACTCTGACAAAGCTTTATGCGGATCAAACGGTTAGTTTATTTAATAAATTAAAAGTAACATTCTTAGAAGAATATAAGAACAGCATATATACAAGAAGATCCTATTAAGCTGAAAAATGAGAAAATAAAACAGATCAGTTCATAAGGTCTGGAAAGTTTTTGCTTCAGCTTTTCACTGTCGTTCAGTTGAACTTCCAGCAGAACAACGTTATTTATGTCTCAGGTTAATTTCTTACTCTCATTCCATTTTATTCAGCTTCAAAGCTTGCACATTTTAGAACCTTATCCGTTTGGTTGCAACTGTTGTTTGCAACGGTTACGCGATTGATAACAAACAAACCGACCGTTACACACACACACACACACACACACACCGAGAGAGAGAGAGTCTGGGTGTTCACATGTATAATGCCCGATGAGTGCGACTTGGCAACGTATGCGAATTCTTATTTGTACACATTGCTATGACACAAGGAAAGACTCGTTACCATTTAAGGAACGAATTTCTGGGTTTGTCTGTTCTCGTCTCCACACCGCCTAAGCTTCCTACAGAATTCAAGAGAGAGAACCTGCTCTGTAGTCTCATCCGATATTTAGCCGAAAGTCTGAAATTCTATATCTCCCACTGTCTTTATAAGAATAGAAATAGCAATATCGGAAAGATGCATATATCATTTAGAAATAAAATGATTTCTCAATAAACTATTAAATACTTGTCAATAAGCAAAGCACGTGAAAATCTGCAATTTTGTTTGCTAGAACTGTGGTAGACCCGATTGAGAACCATTCTGTAAAAATTTTCAGTGCACGGTTCACATCATATAATGATTGCATTCAAATTTCAAGTTTTTGTGTTTTCGAAAAAAAACCTCGTTTAATTATTTCACTTTACGTGAAAGTGAGATACATTTTATTGATTTGTTACAGAAAATCAAAAATAAAGGAAAGAGAAGATTATTTAGTGATGTCTAGTATTGAAGAAATAGAAAATTCCATCAAGGAATATTTTAGCGAAAGGAGATTGGAGGGCGATCTCTGATTATGAAAAACTTCGTTTCTTCAATATGAAGAGAAACTACATGGCAATGCTCTCCTGTGGTAATGTATTTCTTTATTATTATTATTACTATTATATTTTCTCTTTATTTTCAAATTTAAAGTTTTAAACGTTTGTAAACTATTGATTTTATTTGTTGTTGTCGTAAAAAAAACTATATAAATGTTATGTATAAAAATTTCATCGTGTCTCTTTTAAGAAAATTAAAAAGTAGATTAAATAACTTAAAAGAGTAACCGCAGAAACACAAAGAATATGCCAGTGAAGGAGTCGGACACATTGGCAAAAGTAAATACTGACCCCGTTGCCAGTTGGGATTAAAAATCAAATTTATAATTTACAAACTTCGTACGAATGACTTCATTTATGAAATATTTCCTCAAACATTTGTTAATCTTGGATAATCTGAATACAGCCATCAGACAAAGATAATAACGGGCCTATGTCCCAATGTTATGATATTTCGTTTTCTTGAGCAGCAATCATGAAAGCTTGAAGAGTCGCGTCATTGAAAACGTCTCCAAAAATGCCATTTCGTTTGAAAACGTAAGTAGGTAATTTCGGAATTAAATAAAAAGAGGGAATTCAAAGCACGTTCCAGTTGCAGTAATTCCCTGACTGAAACAGATTCATTTCATTTAGAAAGAGAGGGTTTTACAAAGCTTTTTGAAGTCGTAAGTACATTCGAATACAGGCGCAGAATTGGATTCATGCATTTCAGTCTTACTGTATTATTGCCAATTTGTTACCTAATTAATGAAAAATTGTAGTGTAATTACTTAATGCATTATTTTCACAAGCAAAATTTCAGTGTATTTCATTCTAGGTCAGTTTCTGTATGAAGACTTCCCATATTGTGTCTGATATTCTCTGACCGAAACAGTTGTCCATAATATTTCTTTTTATATATTGACACTACTAAATTTTGTCTTGAAATATCAAATTTCAGGATGTTAATTCATTAGCAGACACCTTCATAGAATGCATGGTAGCTCTATTTCAATCTTAAAGATAAATTAGAGAAATTACTATTTTTAAATTCTTACCAGAGAGATGAATTCACATGATTCATGTCAATTTTAGAATATAATGAATTACATCTGTTAGTTTCTTTTTTTCCCTTTTCTGTGTATTGCTGTTGTATTTTGACTCATAAAATAGCTGATTGCGCTTTCTAAGAAAAGAACGTTGTGTTTCTGATCATCCAATGATAATTACATTAAGATCCAGAAAATTGGTTTTATTAGAGAAGCAGCACCAATTTAAACCTCAAGAAAAACTGTGGAATATTTTTAGAATGTTCTTCCTTTTACAATTCGGATCGCCATCTACCGCATCCGGAAAACCGTTCTATAACATATCTTGGAAATAAAAAAGAAAGAAGGAACAAAAAGCAATAATTTAGACATAAAGGAAAAATAAAATAAAAATGTAATTAAACCTTGTGTTCCTGTTATAAAATGATTCATATTATTATCGCATGTAAAAAGTATCATGATTTCACTTTCTTGATCTCTTACATATGTAACCTACCGAGTCTAAATCTTTTATACTACAATAACGGTTACGTCCAACCCTCATGTTCAAGACCTGCTATCTTATTGCTTCTCGTTCGAGATTAAGAATGGACGCTGAAAGTGTTGAATCCATTTCATTTTCAGTGTGTTTTGTTCCCCTAATTATACGAGTCCAACTTTTGGCTAAAAATAGAATTAAAGTTCAAGAAAAGTACACAAATTTTGTGGCTTCTGTAAAATAAATGGAGCTTATAAAAACGAGCAATTTATCATGTCGATTTTTAGTGAAAAATCAGTTTAAAATATTTTCCTTTCATTTACGACATTATAACGAAGTAAATTTCTCCGTCATTTTTGTCCACGCGGGGCTCGAACCAGGGTCCCCTCATTCCGGAATAAGTCACTCTACCAATTGAGTTACGCGGACGTTCGTTCTTACTGCTATCTGCCTTTATGTCGTGTGCGTCCGGCTGGCAGGTACGTCACATCCCCCCCCCGAAAGAGGGCCGGGGGCATGGCCCACGGGTCAGCCTTGACCACGAATCGTTGCAGGCAGCCATCCGCTGTAGAACGTGCACCTGATAACTCCCAGTCAATCTGGTGTGTGGAATGCAATGTCACACACATTAATTTTTCGAAGCGCTGGAGAAGGAATTCTCTTATTTTTCCTATCTCGCGGTGTGGAAAGAACATCACACCATTGCGAGATTTTGAACGGCCGGGTCATCCGGAAAGTTCGGGCGCCATTATAACGAAGTAAATTTCTCAGTCATTTTTGTCCACGCCGGGCTCGAACCCGGGTTACCTCACTCCGGAATAAGTTGCTCTACCAATTGAGCTACGCGGACGTTCGTTCTGACTGATATCTACCTTTATGTCGTGTGCGTCCTGCTGGCAGGTACGTCACAACATATATAAAGCAAAGTGGAAAAATGCGAGTGTTTCCATCTGTGAATTGTTCGACCACTTCTAAATAATCTAGAGATCTAAAAGTTGTCATGCTGATAGGTCTTCAGGTTGAGATACCTAGAAAGTTCGAACATCAAAACTCGGCTTTGAAATACTGTCCGTTTGAATTGTTTTACCACTTCTAGAAAAGTCTGAAAACCAAAGTATTCAGAAGAGTGGCTTAGTTTTACTGTTCAAAATGCTGATAGATCTTAAGGTTCGGATATCTAGAAGAGTCCGAAAACCAAAAACAAATCAAAACGGCGGTTTTGGAATATTGTCTACTTGAAGCTTTCTAATACTTCTACACCTAGAAAAGTATGAAAACCAAAAAAGCCAAAAGGATTAGCCTTACTGTTCAAAATACTGATAGGTTTAAAGATAATTATGCCAGAAACGTTGAAATGTGCAAAGATTTCATGAAATTTTAATTTAAAATTAAGGGGCACCAAAGCCTGCTGCTAGTTTACGTCAAACCGTATGCATTTACTTCACCACCTTGTTATAAATTGCAAAATACACTGACGGAAAAAAATCCCAACACCAAGAAGGGGTTGTGTAAGATAAACGACAGTTGGTAGGCGGTGAGAGTACATCTGTAAGATGACTTCTATACAGATTTCCCGCTCGGCGCATACGTGTGGCGCTAGTAGCGCCCCTCGGAACATGCAAAGCAGGTTTGCTGTAAATACGCGCTGTAACGTTCGTGAGCGTTAGTTATCGTTGAGATTCGACGTAGGGTGTTGATGTTAGTCAAGAATGCTTTTAAGAAGACGAAGAAGCCATTATCAACAGCTCACGGAGTTTGAACGAGGTCGTGTAATAGGGCTACGAAAAGGTGGGTTTTCGTTCCGCAATATTGCAGAACGACTTGGCAGGAATGTAGCCACTGTACATATGATTGTTGGCAGCGGTGGTCAAGGGAAGGTACTGCCTCAAGAAGACCGGGTTCCAGCCGGCCACGTGGCCCTACTGCGAGAGAAGACCGCCGTGTACGGCGTATGGCCGTGGCGCATCGTACCGCGTCTGCGGCAGCAGTTCGAGCTGCAGTTGCCACCACAGTGACACAACGAACTGTTACAAATCGGTTACTTGAAGGACAGCTCCGAGCCAGACGCCCAGTAGCGTGCATTCCACTTACTCCAAACCACTACCGTTTGAGACGTCAGTGGTGTCAAGCTAGAGCTCATTGGAGGACGGAGTGGAGATCTGTTGTGTTTTCTGAAGAAAGCCGGTTCTGCCTGGGTGCCAGTGATGGCCGTGTGTTGGTTTGAAGGAGGCCAGGTGAGCGCCTGCAACCAACCTGTCTGCGGCCGAGACACACTGGACCTACACCTGGAGTTATGGTCTGCGGAGCAATTTCCTATGACAGCAGGAGCACTCTCGTGGTTATTCCACGCACCCTGAGGGCACAGTTGTACGTCGGTTTGGTGATTCAACCTGTTGTGCTGCCATTCATGAACAGCATTCCAGGGGGTGTTTTCCAACAGGATAACGCTCGCCCGCATACCGCTGTTGTACCGCTGTTGTACCCAACATGCTCTACAGAGTGTCGACATGTTGCCGTGGCCTGCTAGATCACCAGATCTTTCACCAATCGAGCACGTATGGGACATCATTGGACGACAACTCCAGCGTCACCCCCAACCAGTATTAACCGTCCCTGTATTGACCGAGCAAGTGCAACCGGAATAAAACTAAATCCCACAAACTGACATCCAGCACCTGTACGAGACAATGCATGAAAGTTTGCATGCTTGCATTCAACATTCTGGCGGTTACACCGGTTATTAATATACCAGCATTTCACATTTAAAATGGCTCTTCTCGCGCTTACATTAAGCTGTGATCTTGAAACCTTAATCGATCAAATATGTTAATAATACAAATGTATTGCCGCCATTTCATTCCTCTACAACTATTTTTTCATGGTGTTAGGGATTTTTTTTTTCCGTCAGTGTAGTTACCGATCTTAAGGTACTTTTGTTTCCCTTATTTACTTTTCCCTTTCTTTAATTTTATGTTCAAAAAATAATTTGATAAATTCACAGTTCGGAAAACGGGCACGAATGCTATTGTTACATATGTTACTTTTGTCTTATGTCTCTAGGACTAGACGCAAAGCCTCCCTTCTTCATGGAGTGCGAGAAACAGGACTTAAAAAGAAAACGCCCAAGTCAGAGAAGAGGCAAGAATTTCGCAGAGAAACCTGCAAAAAGATTCCACTTTGAGTCGCCCAGTAGTAAGAACCAATATTTCATTTTCCTTACTTTCATCTGCTTCTTGCTTTCCTTTTGTTTTTTCTGCGTCCATGTGATATGAAGAGTATTGTGAATTTTATTTTTTCAATGTTAGCTTCTTGTCCAACGAAATATGTGCTAAACAATTGCTATTGTAGTGTCAGTTTTGGCATCAGTCGCAAACGTCTTCTGTTCACTTAGAAAAGTACAGAGCTTCCTTCAGAGCTAGCTGGTACCATCTATAAAGGAATTTATTCACCGATGACATTGTTTTTTCGTAATCGTCGCTAACACTACTGTGTTCATGAGGGGAAAATGTGAAAGTTTCTAGCCAGAATTTCTTAATTATTTTCAGAACTGTTCGATGGACATGAGTTTTTAGCAAAGCAATGAATGGTTTTCATGTCAGAGTATTATACCCAGAACTCAGCTGAAATTATAACCCGCCCCTTCCGATGACCTAATAATTGGCATTGTATATGAGAATTTCAGAACAGCGACTCCAAATTTTCAGTGCCAGGTATATGCGACCTCGAAGTCCACTGCTAACGTCAGAAAATTATCCACATTTTCGTTTTACTAAAATAGCAAACTTAAATGTTGTTAAAATGTCATGCATTTGACTTGTGCTTTAGATCATTCAAAAGAAGAAATGTTTCTTCAGACAGGTATGAAAATAATGCAAGAGGTACCTGCTTGGAAAGGATCATTTTAAAAGCCAGCCACACATGAAACAAACAATTTGTATACTTTAATGTGTTATGTCTTTGGCGGCCTTAAAACACCTGAACGAAATAAATTCAAACCTGTTGTTGCTCTGAGTTTCTATTAAGTATGTCGGTATAAAACAGATATTTGGTTTGCCAGTATTGTCTCGGTTAATTTCTATGTATCATCCGACTGTCTTGTCGGAACTAATTTATTTATTCATCGGGGCAGCTGTGAAATTAACAAAATGACAAAACAAAAAGCGTTAAAGAGATCCAGAAGCGGTTATGAAGGCTTATATTTCGAGAAAAAGTTTTACAATTAAAAGAAATATGAGATAAATTTTTCTTTCAGTTAGGCATTGGACGATAGAGGCAATCTTGTTTTCTCCATTTTTCTTAACCCATCATCTATAAGAAAGCCGATGCTGATAAAAAACTTATTTTTAGTTCTCATAATTAACAGGAGCGGCACTTTTCCCGCCATGCATATGCCAATTCGATTGGAGTTAGCAATTCATTACTACTTTATATATAACAAAAATTCTATTGTGGAATCCCTGTGTTTAAAATCCCTGTACTCAATTTCGCAGTTCTGGTCCGCATGGCAGCGAAGGAAGAAAGCGCACACTAGTGGACAAAATGTATTTGGAAGAAACTGCTATGGATTAGGGATAGAAGTGCGTGGAAGTTCGTTATGCAAATTAGAATCACTACACTTAAACTTTTACTGTGTTTTCGTCGTTGAAGGTGAACAAACTATTTTTTCTCTCAGAATTCCGCGTTCATTAAAAACATATATGCCATAGCAGTTGACAAACATTATCATCATTTTTACAAAATGTTGGTAAATCTCATACGAAGAATAAGATTTGAAACCATATCAAGAAAAGCCACAATGTCAACTTCAAGAAGAGGAAAGAACGAAAAATAACAAATCCTTTAGTTCAAAACTATGAAAATCTATCAAAGCTTTTGGCGAATGCTTCAGAATAACGACATCATTCTGAGAAAGCGCAGAACTGTTCTAAAATGTTCGCTATGATAGTGTCAGATACTCATGATGTCCTTTAACACACTCAACACACATTAAAGGTAAGAAACATTGACCTTTTATGCCTGTTCCGCAAAATGAAGCAAATTCTCTGTGCGTGTGCCTGTGCTCGTAAGATGAAAATAAAAAAGAACATGCTTAATGAGGATGAAGACAAATGACCAGAGGTTGTGCGTCATTGCTCTGTAGGGATGAAGAAACATAAAAGCTTTTATTAGAGGATGGTGTAGAGAAATCTCCCGGCTGTGATCACCATTTCTGGGGTACGGCAACTTTAGAAATTATAAATGGAAAAGTCACCGGCTTACCGTAAGGATCAGCAGCATATTTCGTTAGGAGAGCATCATCACAAGGAATACAATGCATAAAATTGAAACAATGTATCTCATTAAAAGTCTAAAGGCTTTTCAAGATTTCTTTAAATTCAGGTGTCAGTTTCCCAATTGAGTGTCACAACTCAGAGAAAAAAAAAATGATTGTTGCCAAAGGGATCTCGAATGTAACTTAGCAGCTGCTAATCGGCTTTTCGAAGCCTGTTTTTTGTTGTTGTTTATTTTTTATTCATTCATTTCTCTTTCCGTTTTCCTCTTTTTCTGACATTATGTAAATAATCATACATAACTTCAGTGCCCTCGAGGGTAAAAGTATGTCTCACAATAAGTACATTTTCTTTTCAGCATCAAAGGGAGAAGATGCTGATAGTGATTCAAGTACAAGTGCGGATGCAGACTGCAGCACAAGAGCGCAAACAGATGCTGTCTCTTATTCAAGGTCAAGTTCGACATCAGTAACAGATGATGATGTTTCAAAGGCGTCCATTTCAAGAATCCCAGGAAATGCTTCCCTCTTTCCAAGGCCATCAACTTCAAGAACAGCACCGCAATCTGAAGTATATTTAAGGCCATCTACTTCAAGAACAGTAGCATATTCTGAACTGTGTTCAAAAGCATCAACTTCAAGGGCACCAGCAAAACTGTGTGCTTCTTCAAAGGTAATGTGTCAAATGATTCCTCAAACGGCAACATAAGATAGTCACTACTCGATATACTTTCCTGTTCTAATTTATTTATTTATTCGACAGTTGTTAATGACACAAAAACTATGTTTGGTCAAACAGCAATGTTTGTAATACAGTAGATTCAAAGGTCGGCTCGGACCACTGAGTGTTGTTCTCCATCATTTTCAGAAATTTAAAACTTGAATCTCCTGTGTTATATTTTGTTGTTTTCTCTGATGCAATTGTAAATTAATCAAAAATTAATTCCTTTTTCAGCACTTGCCCGAACTCTTTTGTAAAACATTTATGATTACTTGATCAATCGTTCCATTGAATAAATGTCTAAAGGTCAGGGCCCTAGGAAGAAGAGAAACACGGAAACACATTGCTGTAATATCTGCTCTTCACATAGAAGTTGATGTTAAATGTACAACGTTGCACACAAGAACTTTGCTATGTGGACGAATTTGAAACTCAAGCAAGAAAAAATAGAGAAACGTACGGACGCGTTTGTCTAATCAATGTGATTCTTTCTTAGTATGCATACAGAGTTCGTGTTTTATTCATAGAGTAATGGAACTCATTGCGTGGAAAGACGCCCTTATGTAGGAATTATCGACTTTAAGTTTTTGAATTACTCTCCGGACTACAGAATACAGACGAGAAGAAATGAAAAACAAAGAAAGAAATACCAAAAATAACATAGCAATAAAAATGACACCCTGGAAAGAAATATCTATTTAAGAATGAAATATTTTCAAGAGTGTTGAAATATTTTCTACAGTGGATCTCTCTTCTCTCTTCCTTTTTCTCTTTCAGTCTGCCTTTTTCTCTGACTGTCTGTCTCTCTCTGACTCTGTCTCTCTCTCTGACTCTCTCTCTCTCTCTGTTTAAATGAATTGATTTCGTGATGACCTGCTGTATAGGTGCATTTGCATTTCTCCTTTGGTAATAAAGGACTTGAACAGTTCCTTGAAAACTGCGAGATATCTGAAGCAGAATTATTCCAAGTTTTAAATTGTTCATTGTAATTGCATCTGTAAATTAAGAAGGGAATTTTTTAGTCTCGGGTTTATATGTGCAAGGTGTTTTTTCTACGAAATCTCTTTCTCCTATACGCAGCGGTCAATGTGTGGTTAATTGGTCCACGTCACAGATTAAACAAAATGCAACTTTCAGCTGCGTTTCTTAATGCAACGTTCATGTTGAAAATGGGATGTGTGAACAGCTTTCCGTTCAAAGCAGTAATCATAGCTTGATGTGTGTCCAGAAGGTTCAAATGATTTCTGTTTTAAGCTGATGACCCCAGAAGTGTATCGTGATATTAAGATGTCCCCGACCGTAAATTAAGGTCACTGATTCCAGGGGTGGGAGAGAAACAGAATCATGAAACAGAAATGTCATCCGGACCTAGCGTCAATTTGAGTTCGGTACTGTAATTAGTGGTACTGTAGTGATTTTAGAACTTTGTTGTTATTATTGAGAATTTAATTCACTAATACAGTATAATGACCTTGAACTAAATAATTCGCAGAGCATGTCACGTAATAAACTAAATTTCACAAACTAAAATAACGCCCAGTGTAAAAAAAATAAAGGAGAAAAACAGCCACTTACGTAAACTTGAACTGGTTTTATTTTCTATGCATGAAGTAATAACGAATAGAAAGTTGCAGTCACAAATACACTTTATCTTTGACAATCATCAGTTTATAAATCATCTGGTTATCCTAACAGCAAGATTATATTCGTAATAAACATAACAATCTCCTCAGTATAGCTCCTACAAGTTTTATATCCCCCAGACCTGAACACACTCGTCTTAATTCTTTACTTTCATTTGATTAAGTGTTTGCGTTGCCAAACGAACAATTTGTTCAAAGAAGAAATGCGCCGTTCAGTAAGCAACTCTTTAACAGGGAACCAACGATATTTATATAAGAGACTGAAATTCAAAAAGGAAGGTTAATTAGAGGTATACATCCCTGCCAGAACCCTTCTCTCAGAAGGACTGTATGAGTGAGTGACTCGGACAGTTCCCTGTTCTCAATTATAACAAAAATGATGTCTTTGCATGAATGCAAACTAAAGTGGGGAATGATTTTATGTAACACAAAATGAAAGCTTTGGCTGCCATTTTCTCTCCCATTTTCCCATTTGTTTTCCAATTTTTGCAAAGTGAATTGCTCTAAATGAATGAATTTTTCTATATTGCTGTTGAACAGTTTAAGTTTAGTATTTTACGTGAGTGGCATTTTATTTGAAGTTGGTGATTATTATCATTCCAATTTAACTTTGTATTTGTGCAGTATATTAGTAAAAAAATTAAATATGAAATAATAAGGTCAATGAAAAGTAGCAATATGAATTGTTCTCCTAAGTCTTTAAGCTTTGCTCCTAAAATAAAAACCGGGAATTTGCAGTGGTGTCTAAAACCTAAGGACCAACGCTCTTTCAAAGGTTATAAGCATAGAATTACACGTAACAGCTTCTGGCCTGTCAATTTGCATAACGGGACGTTCAGTAGAAATCCTGTGCACATGCACAATATTGAATCGTGCGAACAGGAGTCACGTGATGTCATTTAAATGGATAAAAGAGGAAATGGCGCAGTAGCCGACATGTCTGAAGGAAAATCTCGATGTGGAGGCATAAAGATACGAATGTATTATTCACGTTATGTCTCAAAGACATCATCTAGATGATTTCACGTGGGAAGGAATTACAGAGGACCTGGAAGAAGTTCGACGAGTGAGTGATGTAACCAGAAAGTTTGGAATCGTACATAGTGTGGTATCCAGGATCTGGACAGCTTTTCAAACCAATGGAATGTGTCCCAGAAGCGTGCTAGGAGGTTGCCCTAGCTCTACTATGAAGACATAGTTTGAATTGTAAAAACAAAACGCAACCTCTGCAGCACAGCTGGTCAGATTGTGAGTAGACTCCATTCCAGTAGAGGAACGCGGATATCCCGACAAATTCTGACAGGACTTCTGAGACATATAGCGCTATACGATCGCAGGTGTGTAGTTTGCGTCCCTCAATTCAGAGCTGAAAGTAGCGTACGTTTTCAGTGGGGTCATATCGACAGAAATTGGACACGTCATCATTGGGCCAATGTACTCTTCACAGAAGAGAGCCTGTTCTCGGATTCTAGACATCAGTTGCTCTGACGTGAAAGGGATACTGCGTACCAGCGCGAGAATGTGCAGGAAAAAGACAGATACTGCGGTGCCTTTGCCATGGTGTGGGGCTGCGTCACGATTAATGGACACACCGAGCTACAGGTGCTGGGAAATGGGACTATGGCGGGCCAACGATATTGCAACAAAGTTTTTCTACGTGGTGTTCCATTATTCTGTGATACTAATTTAGGCGAAGACTTCCTGTTCATGGATGAGAACGCGACACCTCATTGTACGAGAGCAGTGCAGACAATTCTGGTGAACGAGGATATTCACCGCATCTACTTGCCCGTACGCTGTACAGATATCAACCCCATCGAACACAACACCCATGTTCTGAGGAAGGAGTGGACCAAATTGCCTGATGAACTCCTGGATCACGGAGTCTCCTGAAAAGCTGAAAATAGCTCATGACGATGCGTCTCTGGTGAGGATCGGAAAATTTTTCTCAAATAATTTAATGAAATGTTTAATATTAATAAATAATATGTTTTATAAAATATATAGTTTGTATCTATGTGCGTATATCTAAAAAGGCTGATCCCTTCATCCACTTTTTACCTGAAGGAAGTACCGGCTAAAATAATCCCGAAAGAAATTTATAACAGAGGTACTAATTTATTCAAACAAAGGGAAAACTGTCGGCCAGAATATATTTGCACAGATGTTTGAAAACAAACAGCTCTTTTTGAATGAATTTATGAAGCTTGTTAAATGGGTTGTCTTCAAAATCACATGCCTGAAACCACGACCTCAATCTCTGAGTCTGGAGACTGCTTTAAAGAAAAGAACATTAGTTTTTATTAATATTAGTTACTTCTGACTGACGAAATTTTGTTTTTCCTAAATTATGTTAATTTCTGACACAATCACATTTCTAAAATGGAATCCTAGTGCAAAAAACATACGGTGAATAAAATGAAGACAATTGCTGTTTAGCATTTGCCTTACAATCTAGGGAGAAAAATTAGAAACCAGAAACAGTGATTCATGCCTTGAAAATAAACATTAAGTTATTAGAAGTTAGAACAGAGTCTTAGAAAAGAAGCAGTTGTAAGCACTCGAAATAACTTTTCCACACATCTAAACCAGTTCGCAAAGTGAGAAAAAGGAAAAGCTATCCTAAGAATTTACACCAATATACTACCTACACGTTGGGAAGCTTGTATTTGTATACCCTTGAGTAAAATATTAGGATTTCTTAATGGCAAAAATTTTAATTCTTATTTTATTATATATTTTTACTACTATAACATGCATTCATATTAAATTTAGAATGAGTATTTATTTCATAAACTGCTGATTTCGATAATTTTTAAAGCATTCATTTATGTTTTGATTTTTTTTTTTTGCAGGACAAAGCTTTGGAACGTAAGAAGGCGATCGCGAAAAGAATTCGTCATTTGATTAGGACCCGATATTTGGGTTTATCAAAATCGTACTTGGCAAGATTGTATAAAATTATAGAAAGGCAAAGACAGAAGCAGATGAAAGTGGAAGTATTCAAACCAAAATCCAAACATCCTGAGTCCAGAAAAGCAGAGGAACTGCCACAGCAGCAGGGAAAGCAAGAAAATGTCACTTCACTGATTGCGGAATCAATCGAGAAAACCGAATTGGATGCTGTTGTTATCCAGTCAGATGATCAAGAATTAAGAAAGGGCGATAAGCAGCCTGCAGAAGAAGAACTGTGGAAGACAAATGAAATTGCCTTTGTCTCCGAAGAAACAATGCTGCCAATAGAAAACCAATTTGGCAGAGAAGATAAATTACAGACAAGAGCTAATCAGTCTTCGACAGAAGACATGATAAATATCAAGGAAAATCTCAGTGAGAATGAAAAAGTGACCGAAGGAAGTCCATCTCCTTCTGAAAGAGATCAAACTCTCTTGATAATGAAGAACCAGATAGAAAAGGAAGAGATAGTCAAGACCAATGAGATCCACTCTGGAATCGAAGAGAAAGAGATGGTCGAAGAACAACTGTTTGACAGGGAAGAGATTTTAAGAAATGACATCACTCATACTGCCACTGTAAACAAATCAACAGCCAGGAAAGATCAGTGTGCCAAGAAAAACGTAGTAACCAGAAAAGTTAATCCTAAGAAGGAAAAAGGATTAAAGAAATTGCAGATCCTGAATTTGGACACCAAAAGTGGAGGTAAGATGTTTACATAGAAGACACATTTTTTAAATGTTCTGTATAATATTGTGCTATTACTTGCATTAAAATGTGTTCCATTTTTTTATTTAGGTTTTTACCAAGCCACGTAATAGATCCAGATTGTATTATTAGCACCTCAGGCATAGAGATCTTATTCTATGATGTGTTATTAGACTCATTTGTCAACTTGTATGGAATTTTGTTTAAGATGATGAAAAAAGTCAAAAGAAACCAACGAGTTCGTCTCTCAGTAAAGTTGTTTTTGGCCGGCAATGAGTTTTTTGTGGTTCGAAATTTTTTAGGAGCGTTATCACGAACTAAATTCTGTACATTTCTGGTATTTTTAAGTAAACTTATTTATTTGAAAAGAAAAACCTCTATGAGAATTTTCAAAATCGCGCTAAAAATCTACACAACGTATCCGTTTGATCCTGTAGATTTGGTGCCTCTGTGATCCTATTCCATTCCTAATAGCAAGGATATCAGTAACGTAATTTAACATCTTATGAACAACTTTGCTTCATTCTCATAATGTTTATTGAAAGTATAATAAAAGCAATTTACTCGGTTTAGTGTGCGCTAAATTATGATTTTGTTTCCGACAGATTAAAGTTCTGTAAATACATGAACATTTTCAGCAGCATTTGGAACTTAGGGAAAATTCTACATTAAATGGACTTGATTCTAATGCTTTATCATTCAAGGCTGAAATAGACTGGCCTTTCGTCCGAATCTCGAAATGTTCTCATGCTTTTTTTGTTTTGTTTTGTTTTTAAACTATGTGGCGTAAAGGAAGTCTTGACCTTTACGCTAACTTAAAATATCAACATACTAATAAATTGTTCCTAAATGAAACAAACCTTAACGGCCAGACGAAACATATAAAACAGAAGTCAACTTACGGAAAAAAAGTCCTTTATTCGGAATGGAAAGCACACCACTCTCCACACATTTATCTCAACACTATTCAATTCTTTCGTACAGCACTTTCTTAACAACGCTCATCATAATCGCTCACAATAATAGCTCTCAATAATCGCTCTTATCAACACACCTCAATAATCGCTCTCAATAATATCAACACCTCTCTCCTACAACAGATCAGTCGTCGCTTTTATCTCTTGTTCTTATCTTATTACATGCATACGTCACGTGCATTCCACCTCAATTGTGTTGCCATACGTATTCATTTGAAGGAAAAGATATTCCGTTAAGCGTGAAGAATACTGAGAATAAACTCAAGATTTACATAGGGAAAGAAACTAAAAAAGGAAAGTTAATCTAGAATATACGTCACAACTATTCATACATTGTGCTATGTTTCCTCTTGTTTTCCTTGCATTTTTGGGTTGTCATAATGTCATCCATTTTAAAATCGTTCTCTTTGTATCTAGGAAACAAGGAAGGACGTTATTCCAGGCGTTCAGTTTCCAAGGTGAATTACAAGGAACCCAGAGATCTTGATGATGACGACTTCTTATGTAAATAATTTTCTCTTATACCTCAAATTATTTCGTACATCAAGTGATACAATTTAAAATATTTATCTGCTTTCACATTTCTGGATATTATTTATTATATCATTTTATTCTTTAAAAGTAATTTACTTATAAAATATGAAAACCCCGTTTAAAGGAGATAAGTTTCAGTGGGACGAAGTATGGAACAATAATAAATGGAATACCTTGAGTTTACTTTTGATATCAGTTTTTGGACTGAAGTGAATGTTGGAAATGCTTCTCGTTCATCCTTAGAATGCCCCTTGATATGCATATGTAAAAATCAGGTATTTTCAAACTCTTTTTATTGTTCTTGCATCCCATGATTTGAGAACTTGATGTCTTCTTTTTCAGAAGCACAACTTGCTCAGATTCGTGATATTAATATTATATATAAATTTAGTACAATGTATCCACTTTTATGTGTGTGTGTGTGTGCTTTGCAGCTAAGAGGTCAGAATGGAACAAAAACTATGGTTATGATTACCATAATTTTTTTAGAGGCTGGAGGAAAACAACTTTCCCTAGAGAAGGGTTCAATGTTATTCTTGTTACACAAAAATAACCATAAGCTAAATAATAAGAAATGCCTGTTAAGAATTGTATTGTTTAAAACTTTTGATTAGTGAGCTAAAAAGAAATTATTGTGCACACGAAGATGTTACGCATATTTTCTGGCATACCCTTTTCGTAACTTCCCTGCGAGGTGTAGGTTCGACAACCGGTTTTCACAAAGTGAATGAACGAGAAATTTCCTCTATTAAGTGTAATATAAGAAACTGAAGTATTGAAAACGAAATGTTTTTTGTGTCTTTCTAAGTTTTCCATGCGTTGTTGAGAAATATGTTGGGTTAATAAACCGTTGATTTGATGTCATCAAATACTAACAGGTATTCCACGATTACTTCATTTAAAATTACCTCCTTCTAACCAATACTAAGCTCATTGGGTTCAAAAGTCAGTTTAATGCATGATGTTTTCATTTAATGTATGTTAGAAGGAATTTTTTGAAATTCCTGCTCATCAAGACAATCGCAAAATTTCTGCTGCAACTCTGAAATTCATCAGACGAATTTCCGAATTCCAACATTAGTCTTCCAAGTTTGTTGTTTCACTTAAAGTCACAAAAACTTCTTTCCTATGAAACACAGATATTAATCAGACCGAAATGCGCGTACAGTAAATTTTTCTGTTATTATTGTATATCTGTATAACCCTGTGTTACACCTGATTCACATTAGCCAAAAAATCATAGCTAACAATTGTTTTCCGAAGGGTGCTATCAGTGCTGTTATTTTTCAAGTAACTAATGAACAGTTTCTGTTTTCATGGGTATGTAGTCGAATATAATGGTGCAAAGGTTTCATTTGAGGAAACAAGCCACCTCACCTTAGTCTGAAAGATCTCGTTAAGGGGATGTTGCCGAAGTAGACACCGCTCGTTTTAAGCATTGTGTAGCTTAAATGGTGGTCGATCAGAAATTAGCAGTCTACCAACCATTTCCCCAAAATCATCCGACAGCAGAGAACTTTAGTCGTATGATTTGGACCCGAGAGTCACCCGGAACAAATATGCTGTGGAAATGATCAAAGGGAAGCTGTTTAACATTGTTTTTCAGCAATGTTAGTCATGTGCTTTGCAGGTGCAGTAGCGTAACATCACGTGACAGACAGTTAACGTTCTGCCGCACATGCAAGCTGATGTGGAAAACGAATGCTTCGAAAACCTGGACAGTTCTAACTTCACTCAGAGTGTGTATTTTAGTTCAGTTTTCAAAACAGATTATTTTCTGACAGATTTGTTTTGATTGCGAAGTATATCATTGATAAATCACTCACTGCTATCGGTATTAGCATTGTTGTCTGACACGGATGGAGATATTTGTAAACAGTATTGGGAATATGAACATTTTCCTACCGTGTTTTTTTTTGGTTCTGAACGCAAATTACACTCCAAGTTTATTCAGAGAAAGACGATCAACAGCTGCCAAAATCACTCTTTATCTTTCTTTTTTTACCTGTTTGGTGGTTTGCCTTTGCACCACAGGTAAAGTTACAAATGCATTCAATCTCCAAAACCTTACTTCCGTTTGAGTTGATTAATATAGCGTATGCTCTTCGATGTGTAGCAATAATTTTCTATTCAGAACGACATTTTCTCTTTTACTAATCTCGTCCTTGAAGTCACACAAGCAGTCCTTTAGGAAAGTATTCACAGGATCCTGCTGCTGCTCTGTTTCATTTGTCGTGTGTCTTATATTTTAATGCATTTCTTTGCGTTTAAACCCAGTAACACTTCTTTCAACAAACCTCCTCGCCCAAAGTTCTCCTTTTGGCCAAGATGTCGATAGTACTTCAAAACACACGCCTATAGGGTTATTAACATATCAATTAGTTGAATATAAACAGCAATAAAAAATTATGGAGACAGACACAAATAAAAGTTCTGACTGGTTATTATTCTCACGTCTTCAGTCCTAGATGAAATACTTGTAAAAGGGAATATGTTGAATATGTTTAGATTTGTGCCTGTAGAAGCCGTCACATAGAAATTTTCAGAACAGCCATTATTATGAAGTCTAATCTCAGACTTCGGGGACGGGCGTCAACGTTTCTAAATTAATTCCATTGATTTTATTTGATCGAAATTTTCTGCACTGCCTAACTAACTAAATATTTTATTAATAAGCATATTGGTTCTGTAGCTGCCATCACATTCTTAAAAAAGTCTGTAATCTCGAATTGATTAAAAGTACGAGTAGATCAATTTGTTTTAAATCAATTTTATCGCTTTTCCATGGATTCAATATTTAACAGGATTTCGTTTTCCTTCCAGTTTGTGAGGAGTGTCAAGCAGATTATGAAGGGCCTTGTCCTGTTCATGGACCAATGAAGAGAATCAGAAATAAAAAGGTACGTTTTGCATCTGATAATTTATAGGGCCACAACTGGTACATGACAACCATATAAATATATGAATTGATACATAAATTTGATATATTTATCATTTATACATACACTGAAGTGCCAGAAAAACTGGTACAGACGAGCTTATGCAAAATACATAGCAACGTCACCTATGCGCGTACTCGGTTGCGTCCGCCAGTGCGTATATAAAGCGATAGACATCCTTGCCAGCTGTCAGAGCTGTTTTCGGCATAAGAATGACAAGTAATAACGATTTAAGCGATTTTCAACGCGGTGCCATAGTTGGCGCTCGTGAGATGGGCCATAATATTTCGGAGGTAGAAACGAAGTTCGGATTTTCACGTACGAGCACTGCAAGGGTGCATCGTGACTACAAGAATTCCGGCAAAACCTCCAACCAACGACACCAGTGTGGCCGTAAAAAGACAATGGGTGAACGTGACCATCGTCGGCTGTCAGGAATCGTTTCACGCAATAGGCGTGCAACACTCTCGCAGGCATCATCGGAATTCAATGCTGGAGCCTCAACAAGCATCAGCGTCCGGACTGTGCAACGTACCCTGCGCGATATGGGCTTTGGAAACCGACTCCCAACTCGAGTACCCTTGATGGGTGCACGACACGGAGCTATGCGCTTCGCTTGGGCACGGCAACACCGCCACTGGACAGTTTATGACTAGAAACAAGTAGCCTGGTCTGACGAGTCGCGTTTCCAACTATATCGGGCAGATGGAAGGATTCGTGTGTGGCGCAAACACGAAGAAGCTAAGGATCCCGCCTGTTAACAGGGAACTGTACGGCTGGTGAGGGTCCGTAATGGTATAGGGTGTGTTTAGCTGGACTTGACTGGCACCCCTAGTACGTCTACAAACGTCTGTGACCGGCCAACGCTATGTGCGCATCCTTTCTGACGAGGTACACTCGTTGATCTGCATTTATGCTGATGTGTTGGGCCTGTTCCAACAGGACAATGCACTTCCACACAAGTGTCGGGAAGCTATATTATGGTTAGAGGAGCATTCATCTGAGTTTGGGGTGTTTCCATTCCCACCCATGTCCCCAGATCTGAACGTGATAGAACACACTTGGAATGCCATGCAACGCGCTATCAAACACGGGAATCCGAGACCTCGGAATACACCCGAATCGTGGAACGCTCTTTAGGAAGTATTGTGTGCATTCCTTACAGCATATTTCCAGAAGCTAGTGGAGTCCATGCCCGTCGTATTTCTGCAGTCTTGCGCTCCCGTGGGGAACCTACCAAGTATTAGACTGGTGTACCAGTTTTTTCTGGCACCTTAGTGTATATATGTATTGCATGATATACAATGATATGTATTATATAAATTGATTATTTATGACAGCAGTGGTGAATCTTTTAGCATTATACACAGAGGAAATTTCAGATCAAATATGTAAAACTGTTCTGCTTGTTAGAATCGGAAAAGCATTTTTACGAAACTACATGGCCTTTTATTTGTGATATTATTTCCCAGTTCAGTTACACATACCATCATTAGGTATGATTTTCAGTACGCACAGAGTACGCGTTTACTTCGTGTTTAATATGGGATGTATTAAGGCCATCAAAGTGCATACCATCATTAGGTATGATGGTATACTGATGCATACGCACAAATTTTGATGAAACAGAGAAAGCAAATGTGCCCTGATTTCGTTTTTTACTCGGTTGTTTTTCCAGTAGCCTCTATGATCAACAGCGACAGAGGAACTGTAATCAGTTAGAAGACCAAAAATTGTAAAAACGAAATTAATCACCTTCATACTTAAATTATGATTGGTCAGTAGATTAAACGTAAAAGAATGTAGAGACCATCATTTTCTTTAAAGTTAAAGCACGCGCTCTCAGGAGGAAGCAAGAAACATCTGATTCTAGAGATCCAAATCATTTGCAAAACAATGGTGCGATAAAAGGTTTGAAATATCACTGAAAAAGTACAAAAGTGTACATGTCTGATGGTGCACAACTAAAAGTCTGTGCCTTTCGGGTGAAAAGCATGGTTTCTTGTTTTTCTCATATCACCTCAATATATATAGGCTGAGATTTTCCCTGTGGCATGTCCTGCGAAAGGATAATATCCCCAAACAAATTCAGCATGTCTTCATCGTTTCAGCAGAATGTGACGATCCATCATTGTATTGTGCCCTTCATTTATCAATCTCTGTTAGGAATTTGGCCTTATCTCCTGTAGATGGACACAGACTGTCACTGGAGTCATTCACTTTTCAGTTTTTGTTTTTTATCAACTGCCAAGGGTTCAGGGAACCCGTCGTGCTGACACCTTTTGCACAGAAAAACTTCTGCTATTTTGCTGTGCACAGGTTCAGAAGAGCTGCGCGCAGCACTGAAGATGTGCCGATAACCCATTACTAGATGTACAATGTCCGTATGTTCAGAAGATATTGTTACAGGGCTTGGTGCTGATATGAATTACAGCGCCTTGTTTGATGCTTCCTTTGCAGTAAGTCGGTATCAGTGGTATAATCCGTAATTCTCCCAGCTGGAGCAGATAAATACAATACAAAGTATGAAAAAGTGAATCGACTGAGGCTAAAGTTTGCAGTGAGGAAGACTTTTATTCAGATGCTACGGGGAATGTCTTTAAGCCTTGTCCTGATATCCGTTCTTTCTACATATTAACCTTTCATAATCTCCTTCCGTCTGTCTCATCATCGGCCTCATTCCTTCCTACTTCTCTTTGTCCCGACGATACTGGCACCCCCACTAAAGATCTCCTGCTTCGCCGACCTTCTACCACCGAGTTCTCTCTGCTCTTTCTTTCTCCCGATAGTCGATCCCCGAACGAAAACTCTCCCCCGTGTGTAGTCCAACGAATTCCTCCTAAGCAAAGCCCCATCCTAAGATGACTCTTCTCCGAAAAACGCAAGATTCATTAATTGGCTCGCTGGCCCCCTCTGCTCGCTTCGCCGCTTTGTTTGGGACAGCTGAAAAGCAATAATGTCCAGTTTCATTCTTCTCACATCGACAAAACTATAAATCTAACACCCTCTGCTGCGATACGTGGCAAAGGAAGTACTTTGCCTGTTCGCTGCCCATCCCATCAAAATGACGGGAATTGAAAGAAAATGATTATAATTCACTATCTCTAAAAATGGCTACTGAATTTCGCTTCTGATAAATATGGAAGCCCCGGTTACAATATCCTCCTGGCATGGGTTGCACAGTGTGAATCATCTTACATATTCTCCATTCTTTGAAATCTGCTGCCCACTTGGATAATATGGAGGACGAAGACATCTCCCCCCCTCTTTAATATTCACAATGTCGCACCTTTGTCATAACACATGATCTTCGGAATCAGCTACGAATCTCCTCTGATACTAAACGTCTGTCATCAGTGGATAATTTTCTCCGTCTTCGTGAAACAACTTCAAGGAACACGGACAAAGGAGAGATCGTTGTAATCACTCATATGTAGTTGATGACTATAGTAAGTATGCCGTTCCGCTTGTCCTGTGGACAGAGCTGAAGGTTTCTGATTAGTCGTATTAGCCGAGTCCGAGTTCGATTCCTGGCTGAGGAATGGATGTCGCATTTGACTTACTCCTCTATCTTCCTCTCTTCCCTAGAACCCGTTGCCCCAAATCAGTGATTGAAAACTGCTTACAGTGCTAAAAGTAGTTCATGCTGGTCGTCAAACCCCGAAACAACAACAAAAACTGGATATCAATTTTTACATGAGTTATAGAAAATTGCAACAGCATAACCCTACACCTTCATGCTGAGGCTTTATATGTATTTCCCTCGAACGCCCTTGGTACACCCAAAATTTATTTTACTTCTCTTAGGAACACAGTGGTCTGCATTAGTGGATTTATATTCCTTTAAATGGCATTTAGGAACGTACTATTGTCTTCTTATTTCGAACTCCTGTGGACCTTTTAACATTCGTTCCAGTCATGCAATGCACATTTTTGGTGTCTTTAATTAAAATTGTTTATTTGAACAATTAACGTGGATCTCAGTTAATGATGTGGATATCTTATTAACTTCAAAGAGATTTTAAATTTTGTTTTATCTCTGCTATGTAGGTCCCTACTGATGTCTCAGAGAGTAACAGGGCAGATCTCACGATCCCTGATGGCCTTTCGATCTGTCCTTCAGTTATCAAACGAGCTGGAAATGGAGTGTGGACAGAAATTCCTCTTGAAAAAGGAGTGATGTTTGGACCCTATGGAGGTGTGATCACCAAGAATAAAGAAAAGGGTGAAAAGAGTGGATACTCCTGGGTGGTGAGAACATATGCTTTATCTTCCTCTTAATATTTAGTTGAATGTTAACATTTATGTTTTTCTCCGTTTAGATTTTTACTCCGTGAAATAGTGAGAAATCGAAGACATTTTTTCGACATACATGTTATAATTTCTCAAAATAAATGTGTATTTATTGATGGTATGGACGTTGATATGGAATTTAAGATGTTACATGGAGATAACGAGACTAAAATGCTTCTGTTAGTGAATAACTGTATACGGTTCAGTATAAGTGAAAAATGTCAGATCGACATCAAGGAGTAAATTGTCTATGGTGTCCAATTAAAGTATTTCAAATTGAACGTGTCTCTTCACATGTTATCAGCTCACTTCGTACAACCCGAACTCGGAGAAACTTCTTTCTTGCATCTTGTTCTCATGAAGCTGATTAGCTTCAAAGAGATTTTAAATGACAAGGACACAATGCATGAAAATGGTTTAGGTAAGTCTCCCTTCGAAGAACAGCAAAACGCGAAGTTTGATATCAGCGCCGCGATTTTCTAATAACAACCTTCTGTCTGAATATATGGGCACAAATTCCAGAACATAAATATGTTACAGTGTTATTTTGCTCATGTCAAATAAGGTCTGGTATCTGGCGTAAAAGTAAATTTATGCTGAAAGTCATAGAAAAAAATTTAATTTATTCACCAAATTTATGATTCAAATATTGCAACAATATGATGCAACATATAGTGATGATTTAAACTTCAAATAGTAATAGAATGTGCTGTAGATTATCTGCGATCATCACAATGCACCCTTACATAAAACGTGATATTATTGCCGAATTCTCGCATCCCCCCCCTTCAAGTCAAGTGCATGTTCCACCTTTCATGATTAGTGATACACTCAGCAAGACACAATAGAACCTATCTTCGATATATATATATGTTCCTTAAAAGTTTATTGAATTCCACAATTCCTCTTCTCATTTGAATCGTGCTCGAGCTGGATCGGAATGACCTATATATTCTCTCAACAGGAGGAAAATCTGGTGACATGGCTGGTCAGGTATGTTTTTTTACATCTCGTTTCGCGAGCCCTATGGTAATGCTGTTGGAATATGGAATAAGGGTCACGGCCTCTTGCGGTCTACGCCATGCACGCACCTTCGAGTTGTCGTGTTGTAGTAGGATCCTCAAATTCATTGCACTAAGCTACCCGTTGCCATCTGTTCATATTCCAGTGCTGATGTTGCTTCGCTCACTGCAGCTTCGCAGACTAGTTTCGTGTTCTTAACAGAGGTACTCGACGGGGGGGTCATTTGCCGCAGCCCATTCGTGTCATAGTACTTCGAAAGTTCATTGCGAAAACCTTTGCAGATGCTCCTACTTTGAAAACCTACTTTATCTTCTTCTGTATAGCCATTTGTTCGTATGTTACAGTTTCTGAAAGATGCGGTCACCACCCCGAACATAAAGTGCCGGTTTGCGGCCACATGTTTACCGTCGATTGCTGGTTTTCGTGTCTTGATACATACGTGCCAGTGTTGCACGCAGAAACCCCAGACCTGCAGTAGCGCAGATGCTGCATCCCAGTTTCCTCATACGGACTACATGCCCACGTCGAACTCGCTAAGTTCGCCGTGTTTATTGATGAACACAACTGGAGGTATGATATACAGAAGGCACGCGTATGACATATTTATAGCTTGCAGGGGGTGTCACGTCTGTGCATTATTTGAGTTCATACCTTTGCCAGTTATGAGTGGAAGAGACACACTAATAACTTTCTATTGAATTTCCGTTTTCCAATTAAAGTTGGAATTTCTTACAGCTTTTGAAATTTCTTGTCCATCATTTTGAATTCTGTCCATTGTTTTCTAAAGAATGCAGACTTTTTAAATATATTAAATCAATGCTTTCATATATTTTGCACTATGCGGCAAAACCCTCAGTCATGGCTTTCCAGTCAACAACACTGCACCTGTCTGTTCATCCTATGATCTGGCTGAAGTCGCCTGTTGTTGTTTTTCACATGTACGGCAATAAATATAACACCTTTTCCTTTATTTTCCCTAACACAGTTATGTTTTCTGAAGAGAACACTTTGTGTTTTAGATGCAGATAACAGAGAAAGACGATCAACCATAACGCATCTTGTAGAATTCAAATATTTTTAACTTCAATTTCCAACTATTTAACCTTGGTTTACAGTCTCACTCTCTTTGTTTTAGAAAGGAAGGTCTGTTTCGAAGCTGAATCATTTTTGTCCAAGAAAGAGTGTTCGGTACTTTATTGTTTGCTTTGTATATGAACTCATAATAACTTCGAAATTTAAAACTGTTTCATGTATAAAAATGGTATTAACAGATCATTAGTCAGTTGTGGTAAAATAATCTTTACTGTGTCTTACAAAAGATGTGCTTCAAATATCCTTCCAGAACAGGAAATATAAGCGGTGTCTTTTTGTTTTCTGCTCTGTTAAACACCTTCAAATGTTTCTTTGTTTGATATTTCGGAGATAACTTTTGTAACGTGCCTCCTGAAGATTAAGACTTGTGTGTAATATTATTAACACTTGCTTCATTCGATGCAACTGAAAATTGCTGCATGATTTCATGTACTCATAGCTTTGTATATTAAGGTATGCTTTACTGGCATTTCATTGAATTCAATCTTTACAGCTCCTGAAATCTGGAAAGCACACCAAATACATAGACGGAGAAGATTTAGATAAATCCAACTGGCTGAGATACGTTAACTGTGCCAACAGTGAGGAGGAACAGAATCTCGTTGCGTTCCAGTACAAACAAAAGATCTATTACCGAACGTACAAGCCAGTAGATTTTGGAATGGAATTGTTCGTCTGGTATGGTGAAGAGTATGCTAAAGAATTAGGAATACCAACAAAACAAAAAGATCCATCAGAGGCGAATAATCAGAGTAATCCAGGTGAGATTACGTTCAGCAAATAATGAATAACATGCCTGCCTTAACTTACTGGTCATGCAATTATTTCTTCCATTTGTCCATGTGATTATGTAAAAGTGAACTACAAAAATAGTTTTTTTTAAAATAACGATTTTGTTTTTTCAAATTGAATGTGATCTTCAAATCACTTCCTGTTAAATTTTCATTGAAAGATGAGAGTCAGAATAGGGAAAATTTTAAAATATTTTTTAAATAATTTAATTTATCTTATTTTATCTCCACTAAAAGTTATATCTGCATTTGATGGTAACATTTACGAGAAATCATAAGTTCTGAGTATTGTTATTCAGCAACTACGCCTATTTCGAGCGAGTAGGACTAAAAGCAGGAGTCGTGAGATTAAAATAAATCTAACTATACCCTACATGAGAAAAAGGGAGAGAGAGAGAGAGAATAGTTGGATCACATAGTTACATTAATGTACAGTTTTGATTCATTTTGCTCTCATCATTCTGTTTGTTCATATGCTAGCGTACAACACGCGGTTATTCATCTAAGCAGGATTTTCATAAATTTCGTTAAGTTGTTTTGTACGTGAATGTTGAAGTAACCAGATTAAATCCGAGGAAGATATTTGAAGTTGTTCCCTTTCAGACAGGGATTGGTGGGATAATTCTGAATCTTTATATTAAATTTTCTTTTGTCATATAGAATACTGTAACTAATTATGTCTCAATAATATGCTATAAATATGGAGAACAATCACTTTAGGCCATCATACGTATCACCAAGCTGTTCTCTGAGATTCAGAGGTCAGCTCCACAAAAAATACAAACTACCAAATAGAATTTAACTGATTATTTACTTACTGTTGCCGTATCAAACTTCTCCATTTACATAGATCTTGACACACAACTCGGGTTTCACTGACATCCATCACACGATGTACACAAGACCTGTACTTCATACTCATAATCTTTTTTCTCATGCAGCCACTCCTGAATCTGATCCTCCTATGACTTCCCTTGTCTTTCTCTGACTTTCCTTCCTGCCACTTGGGCAAAACAATTTCTTAGTAAGCATCTCATCACTCATTCTTTCAATATGTCCAAACCACCGATCCGTTTGAGGTCTTGTAATCTTTCTAAAACCTTAGCACATGAAGACAATTTGAGTAATTGAATTTCAGAACACACCTTAAATGATTTTAGGTGAAAATAGGGATGCCAGCTACAGAACGAAGACTTAAAAGCAGTGTTAAACGGCAGACGGGGAGTAGAGGCCTTTTAGAGCATGTTTAGGTAATCATCGGAGGCGAAATGTAAGCATCTGTACTTTTACTTGTAGACCAGGGTTTGCCCTTGTAGGAGTACAACGCATAGCCTACAAGTGTCTAACTTGTGGAAGTTACCTTTAAGAGATGAATTTCTGAGGAATGTAAGAATTTCGTGTCTTACATCATCTAAACTCAATAATGTTAGTTTATTTCTAAGAAATCTGAAAAGCATTATCTTTTGGAAGTCCACTCTTGAAACTATGAGTGTTTGTTCTTACGATCATAATGTTCAGCACGCGGGTTGCACAAAATTCATTCTTAAGACAAGTGCCGTTAGTAAAGAACTAATTTACATGTTGTTAACCGAATTAGATTTCCACAGGGTAATTAGGAGCGTTGGTAACAAATTCATCATATTTTTAACCGTATACAGCTAAGCTACAGCTATGTAATGCGCATCAACGTCTGAATTACGGTCTTAAGTTTCTTTTGAGTGCTACTGTTTCAAGTACAGTCTACGAAGATGCAGCTCAATAGTCGAGCAAGCAGATTGACTGTTGTAAGTGGGAGCGGAGAAGGTCGTCTATGGAAGTTCAGTCCATATTTCGCACAAAATTCGGCAATTAAACACCTGCAAGAAAACTGTGTATATGGGGTACAACTCATTTCCTGAGAAAGGTTGTTCATGTTATTAACAATAGGTGGTGATATATCATATTTGTCAGCGGTCTGATGAAAGAGTATCACAAAAGTTTCTTCTTAAAGCACAGAGATCCGCATATCTTTAACGTCCAAAGTTTAAAGTTCCTGAGCCAAAAGAGAAAGTTTCTGAAGCCGAGATTTGCTTTTTAAGCCATACAGTATTGAATTTACTGGCATTAAGTGGAAACGTTAGACTTAACCAATGTCATCATTGCTGAGACATGTTTCAGCAAATGGAAACAGACGACTATAGTTGGACAGAACGTGTTCGCTGATGAGGTAGTCTTTCATGTGAGGAGAGAATTAAACAAAGAATGTTCGCGCTTGGAGAACAGAAAATCCTAGGAAAGTGTTGAGGCACAAGCGTGCAAGTTAAATTCTGATGTTTACAGCAATAAGCAGGAAAAAAGTGTATGAACCGTTCTTTGCGGAAGCAACCGTTACGGGAACTGTGTATCTGGATACTTTGAAAGACTTTTTCATTCCGTAACTGGACTCTGGCAGGGAGTCTGACATTCTGTCCCATAAAAAAAAAAAAGGCTTCGTCACATTTCACAAAGAATGCTTACAAATTCTTCGGCAACCCTATCATTGCAAAATGGATCTGCCAGGTGAATTTTGTTTCGTGACTTCTAAGGTCACGTGACTTAACAGCTCTGAATTTCGCATTATGGCCCGATGTGAAGAATATTGTCTACGTTCCTCGATGCCCAACGGCGTTGAAGATTCAAAAAACAGGAGTTTCAGAAACTATGTTTCAAGTGCACGAGGCAATGTTGGATAGAATTTGGCAGGAATTGGATTATTATCGGTGCAATATGTAATATGGCACCGCATTTTGAACACATGTGAAAGAAAGATTCATTTTCTGTGTTTCAATAAGCTACCAATTTTTAAAATTGTTGCCGAAGTTCGCAATTACCACGTATTTTCGGACAGACAAAAGTCCGTATTTTCCCGTTCAGGCTTTGATGTAATGTGTCGACATAAGTAGGTTCAATGTATTAAAACCTGCTTGATCGAGCTTAGGAACAGCACCAGTAGACAGGAAGCGACTCATTTTATATACAAGTTAAGGAATGTTCTTTTTATTCGGTGATTACATAACACTGAAACAACTCTTTCCTCATTCAGCTGGGAAGACACCCCAGTAGTAGAGGTGATTTTGCAATTCGACTGCTATTCGTATATTTCAAAAGTGACCAGCTGACCCATGATCGTGCTGTTCTGGTTGCTTTTTGAAGTTCTGGAAATGGCGTTGGGCGACATGGACTATTTTTATGAAAATGAGTTGCTCTCCTGTCTTATTCGTAATTCAACCATAAATTGACAGCAGTTGGGTTGCTAATATCAGCATGACTCTAGAGACTTGTGTTTCCACCAATACTATTTCATTTAATTTCAAATCGTATATTCATTTCCGGTTACTAGAGTATATTTATTTGGCCGATAATAAGCAGCTGATTACAACTGCAGTAATTGTTTAAAGATTCTGCAGTGAGTGACAATTTTTTATCTGTAAACCATTAGTAAGCTACGTGAAATCACATTCTGAAGGTCTACCACGAAATAAATTTAGGTTAAGGAACAGTGTCTCTAATGTACATTCCTTACCGCCAGTTTTTTACCAAGGCGAATTGAGAGTTAGTTGGATAAAAACAAAAACTGTAGGATAAATATTGAAGTAAAGTCAAAATCTTAAATCTCCGATAAAGTAATATGTTACCGGATCTTCGTCGCTTAGAGATAAGAGTGTTTTCCTTTCACTTTTAGAATGCAGAATTTAATTTCTTCTCCGAGGATCTGAGATATTCATCCCTAACATTAGGCCACAGGCTCAAGGGAAAGGAGTGATCCAGAACTGTTAGAATGAATACTATACCACGTGTTACCCAGAACTCTGAGGACCTGTAATCCCGCTTCATACACACTTCTATCATCAGGCGAATAAAAGTATCTGCTATCAGAAATCGTCGACAGAATTATACCACATTTCTGATTCCAAAGCTCTTTGACTAACATTTCCTGCAGGGACTGCTGAAAAAAGAATTTTGAAGAAATACTGAGACCAAAGTCCCGAGATCATTTTTCTATATTTTATGTATCACGGAATTTCCACCTTCTTAATATAAAGAAAACCTGAAATAAAGAACAGATATGCAGTTGGTTCGACGATAGTTGTGCGCAGTAACTTCTTAGTACAGTTTATGACGACTGACTCTAGGGAAAGTATATCATCAGAACCCAAGGAAAAGCAAAGCTGATGAATCCGCGGTTCAGTGGGTACTTCAATTCTCAGCATCAGTGGGTGGTTTCCTCATTTTGTTTTGGACAACGTACTGACTGTCGTGCTGCTCATAGATCCCCTTTCTTAGTACTTTGCAAAGCTTCCTGGATGTCATTCAAGTTCGGGGATCTCAGTATTTTACTGAATTACTGAAAAATGTTCGTGATAATTTCCATTGAAGGACAGACGCAGATTGCGGAAACATGTGGCTCCGAATTTAAACATCAAATTGGTATCCATCTTTTTCTTCTTGTTTCTCTTAACAGCTGTGTTGTGTGAAGGCATTCATTAAAGCATACAGGCCAACTGCACTGTTACAAGTCACGTATCCATTCAGGAAAACTCATTCCTCGAATTCATCCACATGCGAGTGTTGAGAATTCTCCTAGAGTGAGTTTTCTTTAGACCTGTCCTCGTTGCTCTTGAAATCTTTGTGTGGCAGAATAATATAAGTCCTAGTTCGATTCAAAGTCTGCGAAAGGAATTTAAAAACCCAGCTAATCTCTTTTAAGGAGTTATAAGAGAAGAAAAGAAATGAAAGAGAGTGATGAACCGTAAGGTGTTCGAAGAGGCAGGGGTATGGATTTCTGTCTGGTTATCCAAGAGGGTTCCGGGTTCGAATTCCAGATGAGGCATAGGTGCTGTACTTGTCGGAAGGCGTTGGCTATGCCCCTTCCCTTGAACTAGTGTCCCTAAATTAGGAACGGCCAATTACTTATTTCCCAACGAGTTGCTCACGGTGGTCGTCAAACTTCGAAACAAAAGAAAAGAATGCTACGCACTAATAGAAGTTTAATATGAAACAGTGAAGTGAATGTCCCTGTAACCTGTGTTATAATGATTCACGCTTCACTGTTTGGCTATTTTCTCGGAGTTGGAAGCTCGGGAAATAACGAGACTTCCAAGGAGGCTTATGTCAGTACGTAGTGATTTAATTTAAATATATATATGCTATCGCATCTCCACCATAAACTTTGCAGATATGTTGAAAACAATTCGTTGAACAAATGAGTGAAAATATTTTTAAAAGCAGAACCAAATAAAGTATTTCTTAAGATTATCCCCGCACACTTTCACGTTGTTTACTATTACAGAGTGTCCGTGTTTTACTGGTACTACCATGGACATTGCGTGTAACAGTTTTTATCCCTTGCCTCACTCCTCAAGTAAAAGGAACGGTTATTAAATAATAATTTCGCTTCTCCAGCTGATGCGACTCCTCAGTAAAAGCTGTCTCATGACATTCATCGTACCTTATCGAAATCATTCAAGTGATCTCGGAATTAGGACCACCCCTATCAAAAGTGGATGCTTCCCGTTGACCACATGACTTCCTAGAGGGCGTAATAAGTCCACCGACGTAGCATATACATATGGTGGGAGGGGAGCAGTAGGTAGTAAAATTCGGGGCATGATGGATAAACCGAAGTATCTGTCCGTCTTTGACAAAGGACAGATTGTTGGGGTGCGGAAAGCGGGTTCCTCGATTTCCCAAACAGTTGAACTGGTGGGTCGTCCTTGAGCCGCCGCCATAGTTAAAGTGTATGAGGACTGGCGTCAAAATGGTCAAAAAACGACCCGCAGGCAAAACTGCACAGGGAGCAAAAGGTTTATGTGAGGTCCGATGACTTACACAGGCCAACGGACGCAGTACTGTTCAAAAGTTGTCTACCCAATACAACAGAGGTCAACCCGAAAGAATATCTGTCATGACCACACTCGCACATATGGGATATAACAGCAGATGACCCCTGGGACATCCTCTCCTAACCACCGACCGACGTAGCATCTGCGCAAAAGGTTTGCCAGGTTCAAAGATTAGTCAAGTTGGATGTCGGATGACTTGAAAAAGTGTGCTGGTCTGACGATCGCATTTTTTACTCCACTCCGTGGATGGTCGTGTATGTATTTGTTGCAAACAACATCAGCCACTGGATCCATCTTGCATGGTCTCCACAGCGCAAGCCAGTGGAGGAGGTTGTATGGTGTGGGGGAGGTTACCTGGCAGGAACTTGAACCTCTGGTACATGTAAAATAGCGTATGACTGGTGCCCACATCATGAATTGCTTGCCGACTTTGCACATCTAACCATGTTGCACTTTTTCCCCGAATGGGGATGGTGTCTTCCAATATGACAAAGCGTCAAGCCTCAGGTCCAGTTTTGTGCAGGAATGATTTGAGGAACAGAGTTCAGACCTCCAGCATATTAATTAGCCTCAGAACTCCCCATCTATCAATCCCATAGATCACTTGTGGGACACTATGGGCCGGCATATCAGGGGTCTGGATACAACAATCACCTGCATACCGGCATTGAAAACCGCATTACACACAGATTGGTTACCATACCTCTCAACTGCTTCCGCAATCTTATTAAATCGATGCCACGTGGGATAGCTGCTGGTTCGTTGGTTGGTTAATAGAATTTAATGGCGCAAGGGCCATGGTTGGCCAAAGAGCGCCAAACAAAAGACATCAAAAGAAAACAAAATAAATAAAAAACGTACACAAGGTTAAAAACAGGCTGATGTGGTAAAAATGAAATATGATAGTGAACAAGTTAAAATCTAGACGAGTTTAAAAAAGTCAGTTTCCTGTAAAAATGAAAACACTGCTCTCGTGTCGCAGGCTTCGCCGATAATAGTTTGCAGCGTAGCTGCTCCTTCGTCCAACAGATGAGAGTGAAAATGACGAAAACGATGATCACAAAACCGAACACAAGTACATAAAACATGAAGGACAGTGAGACGACAGTTGCACGCCTCACACACCGGGACACTCTCGCCACACAGCAAAAAGCGGTGAGTAAAACGACAGTGCCCAATGCGGAGACGTGCAAGAACAACTTCCTCACGACGGTTCTTCCGCAAACTAGACTTCCATAGTCCGATCTGTGGTTTGATAGAATGCAGCTTATTGCTGCCCTGCTGAGACCACAGGGACTGCCACTCGTCCAGGAGAAATGTCCGGATCAAAGGTATAAAATCGCGGAAAGACAGTGGCAGCCGAGCTGGCGACATGGAGGAAACAGACCTGGCTGAGAGATCTGCCAGCTCGTTACCCTGGATCCCAACATGGCCAGGAACCCAACAGAATCGGACCAGGAATCCAGCACCTTCCAAAGTTCCAAGAAGACGACGGATATCACGGATGACAGGTGAGTCCGTGTCCTCTGGAGAAGATAAAACTTGGATGACGGACTGGGAATCGGAGCAAATCATAGCGCGACGATGAGATCTAGACTGTATGTGACACAAAGCGAGGTGTACCGCACGCATCTCTGCCGAAAAGACTGTGGATTCAAGCCGAAGCCCCTCAGCATGGGAGGCATCGCCACACACGAAAGCGGATCCGACAACCTCACCGGATTTCGACCCGTCAGTAAATACAGGCACGAAATGCGGGAAGAGAGACTCGGCAAAGAGCTGTTGGTACACCAGAGCAGGAGTGGAAGACTTTGGCCACACACAAAGGGAAAGGTCAGCCGTAGCTTGAACCGGCTGCCAAGGCGGTTCATTGTAGAAGCGGGTCAAACCAATCCTTGACAAGTCTAGACCAGCATCGCGCACTAAGGTCGACAACCGAATCCCAAACGTCGGAACACAGGAAGGCCGGTGTAAGAATAGGCTAACACATTGCGGTTGGAAAATGGAACCATGCAGTGGATGATCAGGAAGAGACTTCAACTTGGTGAAGAATTGAAGAGACAGCTGCTTACGTCGGATGCACAACGGCGGTTCATGGGCCTCGACATACAGGCTATGCACGGGAGAGGTACGGAAAGCATCAGTGCATAGCCGCAGAACCTGGTGATGGACAGGATCCAGAGGCCGCAACACAGAAGGACGTGCCGAACCGTAAGTTATGCAACCGAAGTCTAACTTTGACCGAATCAGAGAATGGTAAACGCGAAGCATTGAGCACCTGTCTGCTCCCCCCCCGATGTTCGAGAGAGGACCTTGAGGATACCCAATGACTTCGTGCACTTCACCTTCAAAGACTGGATGTGAGGTCGGAAGGTGAGTGCTCGGTCAAAAGTTAGCCCAAGGAACGTGACTTCTGACACCACGGGGATAGTAGAACACCCCAGACGGAGGCTGGGGTCCGGGTGAAGACCCCGTTTGCGGCAAAAATGAACGCAAACGGTCTTCTGGGTCGAGAAGCCAAATCCATTGTGGGAGGCCCAGGTAGAGATCTTATTAATGGCCGACTGCAGCTGCCGCTCAATAGTGCGCATGTTAACAGATGCGCAAGAAATCTGCAGATCATCCACGTACATGGAGCCACGAACCGACGGAGGAAGTAGAGTGAAAATATGATTTACACGAAGGATGAACAGTGTCACAAAAAGAATGGAGCCTTGAGGGACACCCTGCTCTTGTGGGTAGAACGCAGAGAGGGTCGACCCGACGCGCAAACGGAAACTCCGGTCCTGGAGAAATCCGGCGATGAAAGATGGTAAGTTTCCCCGCAATCCGCACTCGTGCAGATCACGGAGAATGCCGTATCTCCAGGTGCGGTCGTAAGCTTTTTCCATATCGAAGAACACGGAGACCATGTGCTGATGCCGGACAAACGCCTCCCTGACAGATATCTCATGGCGAAGATGATGATCTGAGGTGGATCGGAATTTCCGAAATCCACTCTGATGAGGTGAAAGAAGGTAACGTGATTCCAAATAAAAAACTAAACGAAAATTGATGATGCGCTCTAGAACTTTGCAGAGGCAGCTCGTCATAGCAATTGGACGGTAGTTCAACGGGTTAGCGGGATCTTTACCAGGTTAGAGAACAGGAACGACAATGGCAGTGCTCCAAGATTCGGGAAAGTCACGCTCGTGCCAGATCCTGTTAAACAGGACCAGCAGACATTCAAGAGAGGACGGAGAAAGGTGCTTCAGCATTTCATAATGGATGTTATCCGGTCCGACAGATGTTCGGCCGGACCGATACAGGGCAATCTTCAGTTCGACGGCAGTCAGCGGGCTGTTATAATCGGTAGCGGAAAACGGTCCAAAGGAAACCTTGGACCGTTCAAGCCGCGGCTGTACCTGCCGGAACGAAGCAGCGTAATTGCGGCTGCTGGACACCGAAGAAAATGCGGCGCCCAGACAGTCAGCTGTACCCTGAGCGTCAGCAACCGTTCCTCCACCACTCTCAAGAATAGAGATTTCCCCAGAAGGGTACTTACCCCGAATCTTGCGGATCCTGTCCCAAACGATCTTAGAGCTGGTAGTGGTGTTAATCCCGGATACGTATCGTATCCAAGATTCCCGTTGGCTACGACGACGTACCAAACGCGCGTAAGATTTGGCTCTCTTGAAAGCAAGTAGGTTCGCGTCGGTGGGGTACCGACGAAACCTACACCAAGCCCGATGTTGGGCCTGACGAGCTGCCTTGCAAGTGGAATTCCACCAAGGTCGCGGACAACGTGGAAGATTAGTCGACGTCCTGGGAATGGTAGGTTCTGCCGCTTGCACAATACAATCCGTTACTGCCGCAACAGCGTCATTGACCGTTCCTGAGGTCACCATAGCTAGAGTAATAATTGCTGAAGCCGTGAATGTGTCCCACCTGGCGCGATCAATATTACATCTAGTAGGGCGAGTAGGGTAACGGTACCCGACACCTGCTAGACGGAGAAAGATGGGAAAGTGATCACTGCCAAGGGGATCATCAGACACGCTCCAGGACCAGTCAGGATATAACGATGGCGAACTCAAGGACAGATGAATGGCTGAGTACGAGCGGGTGGGCTCATGAAAGTAAGTGACTGCCCCGGTTTTGTGGAGAGAAGGGACTGAACAACACGGCCCCTGGAGTCACGTGTGGCAGAACCCCACAACGGATTGTGTGCATTGAAATATCCTAAGATGAAGAAAGGAGGCGGCAGCTGGTCAACTAAATCTTCCAGATCCGAAAGGCTTAAAGCTTCAGTTGGTGGTATGTAGATGGAACACACCGTGAGCAGAGTGTCCACAGATAGTCGCACTGCCACTGCCTGCAAAGTCGTCCGAAGGGCAACCGCAGTGACAGGGACACCATGAGTAACAACGACGGCCACTCCTCCGCAGGCAATTACGCCGTCCTGGTGATCTTTGCGGAAAAACGTATGTCTCCGCAGCGAAGGAGTGTCCGTCATGCGAAGCTTTGTCTCCTGGAAACAAACGCACACAGGTGTGTGCGAAGACAGTAAGCCTTTCAAATCATCAATGCGTGATCGCAGACCTCGGTTATTCCACTGGATGAGCGTGGCCATAATGAAAAATGAAATAAAATAACAGAATGAAGACAGACGACTAAAAAGTCTCCATGTCGTCCGTCACCTCCAAACCATCAGCAGTGTCTGTAGGTAACACAGGGCTGTGTTTACCCCCTGTGTTGAGAGGTGGTTTTTGCCTGCTCTGTTTCGGGGAGGAAGATCCTGGTTTCAATTTATCCGGCCTCTTTTTTGCAGTGCCCTGGGACCCTGTGCTGGCAGAAGATGTTTTCGGCCAAGAGGAAGGTTTAGGCGACGATGTTGATGTCGCCTTGGAGGCAATGCGGCGAGACTTCAGTTCCTCCAAACCAGCAGCAAAGATGTCCTCGAAATCATAAGGACATCACGCTGGGATGGACATCTCAGTCTGGACCGCCACTGAGGCCTTCTGCACTACAACTGAAGCATAGGACCGCCGGCCTGTTTGTAAAGGGGCGATCCGCCGTCTAGCCTCAGGATATGAGAGATGCTCAGTTGTCTTCAGGCGTTGGATTGCCTGTCCCTCTATCCACTTTGGACACTGCTTAGAAGATGCAGGATGAGTCCCTTCGCAGTTGACACAATGATCAGACTCTGCAGAGCATTCCGCCAAAGAGTGTTCTGTGGAACCACAGCGACCACACTTTGCAACATTACGGCAAGACTGCTGGGAGTGACCGTAATGCTGGCACCGGAAACAGCGCAAGGGGTTCGGGATATACGGCCGAACATCAAGCCGTAAATAACCTGCCTTGATGGAAGTAGGCAGGGTTGGGGAGTCAAAGGTGAGGATGACGTTACGGGATTGAATAGATTTCCCATCCCACCTAAAAAGAATCCGTCGAACCCCAATGACATGCTGTTCACCAAGTTCCTCCAGCAATTCCTCATCGCTGCAGTCAAGCAGGTCGCGGGAGTTGACTACACCGCGAGAGGAATTGAGGTAACGTGGGGAGAAACCTGAACAGGAATGCCAAGCAAAACGGTCGTCTCCAGCAAGGTGGCACTGTGGCGTGGATTAGAGGTCTCCACAAGAAGATCCCCTGAAGGGAGCTTCTTGACACTCTTTGGAGAGCCAGCAACGGCCTGCAGAGCCTTGTTGATCCAGAAGGGACTCTTCGAACTGAGTGACTGTGAAGAGTCACCAGATTTTATTAACAGAAACAAAGCATTGCAAGTTGTTGAGATAAGTTTCTTTGTTGAGAAAGGTGTGCCTTCCTCCACAGGGCGCTTTAAGTTGTTAGCATGGGAAACACTTTGGTTAGCCATGAAAAAGAGAAAAGATTCGTCCGCCGACCTCCCCACCCACTACCGAGCCCAACGAGGGAGAGCCGGAGGTCCGCAAGACCAAGAGGACGCAGGACACGGCTCTAGGGATAGTCAGCGGATATAGCAAGTTGGTAGGGCAGACACACGCTCAGCGTGCACCCAGACTTTCCCGTGCCCGGAGAACACCACTTTGGCATGCCCACCCTACCCCCAAACTCACCCAGCCGAACATAACGACAAGCTGCTAGAAGTCTGGACGCCACAGACTTCCTGACTAGGAGTGGGTTAGCTCCCAGCCTCCCGTTTAGGGTGAAGCAGAGGGCAAAGAGGAGTGTTGGCTTCTGGAGACACTACAACCCGGCCCCCAAATACCTCAGCCTCCAGCATCCTCATTTCCACCTGTACGGGTCACCGCACACGGCAAACATGCAGGTAGGTCTAAGCTAACCAGCTCCGGAAAAAACCAGAAAATGTAACATAACAGAGAAAAGACAGGGAAGGGAACGAGGAACAAAACCCGGAGCTGGCGCCTCATCACAACCTCAGCAGCCTACAACTGAGGCGTGTACATGTCAAAATATGAACGAAAGATGAAAAAGCAAAATTATAAGAGAAAGTCGGCTCGGGCCGTGGGGACGCCATCCCCCATCAGCTGGATGAACAGCTGTCCCTTCGGTGATGTAATCGTCAAAGCCGCAGAGGCAATAGAAACCGTCACAAGGTTAGCTCTGGCCGTGGGGGCGCCGCTCCCCAAATAACTGGAAAACCAGTTATCCCTGTGCGGGGGATAGCTGCTGTACTGAGAGCGAAAGGAAGACTCACAAAGTACATCAAGCCGTAAATAACCTGATCATAATTGAGAGAACACTCAGTGTATGTGGGTTTGCAGCTTGACACGTCCTTCTGGGAATATCAATGTTTATCTATTTGAATCCATGCCAAATAAAGCACGTGTAGACAGTTTCTCGCTTCAATGAAAGAAAATGAAATTGACATTGGCAGTGATCAGTGCTCTGTTTGAATTCATCGTCATCGTTACATAAAGAAATCAAACTAACGTCATTGACAGTTACTTCAAATTCAAAATTCCACGAGAGTGAAAATCCGTTTCAGGTGGGAAATCATAAAAGAGAACATCTCAATTTTCTTTGAAAATTTCAGATGTTTTATTTTCTATCTTTCTCGGTCTCAGTGCTCATGCCATACTCAATATTTCTATATGCAGCCTTTGTGTGTGAGTGTATTCACTCAGTAGACATAAAATTGGGTATCGGGGTGATGGGCAGTTGACATGGGCATTCTTCCTCTCAGAGTGAAAGAGACCTAAACCGAACGTAGAAGATAAATAGAAGGACAGCTGGGATTTCCAGTAATGCCGAGACCGAACTCGGAAGTCGGAGGCAGAGACCGGGATCGAACCGGACTCACCTGCATATTATTTAATACAGTTCGGGCTCGGAGACAGACAGATAGACATAGAGAATGCTATTTTTTTCTTGGAAGTGCCAGATAGTAAGCGGCCGCCGACCACTGAGCGTTGATGACCGGGGTCAGCGTAGACTATCAGGGCTCGTACAGACAGACCGCTCTGCAATGGCAGCTGAAATCACATCCAGTTAAAACGTCGGAAGCCCAAGCAGCGTCAGTGAACAAACGTACGGCACATGCAACATACCCTGTGCCACGGGAGCCGACGCCCTACTCATGTCACACTTGTAACGTACCAGGAGATGTGACGTACCTGCCAGAAGGACGCACACGACATAAAGGCAGATAGGAATCAGAATAAAATGTCCGCGTAGCTCAATTGGTAGAGCAACTTATTCCGGAATGAGTGGACCCGGGTTCGAATCCTGGCGCGGATAAAAATGACGGAGAAATTAACTTCGTTATAATGGCGCCCGAACTATCCGGATGACCCGACCGTTCAAAATCTCGCATTGGTGTGATGTTATTTCCACACCGCGAGATAGGAAAAATAAGAGAATCCCTTCTCCAACACTTCGAAAAAAAAAAAAAAATAAGGGGGAGATGATGTAACGTACCAGGAGATGTGACGTACCTGCCAGAAGGACGCACACGACATAAAGGCAGATAGGAATCAGAATAAAATGTCCGCGTAGCTCAATTGGTAGAGCAACTTATTCCGGAATGAGTGGACCCGGGTTCGAATCCTGGCGCGGATAAAAATGACGGAGAAATTAACTTCGTTATACACTTTTGACTGCTTTTTATCTGTTATTCCGCCTCGTGTACGTCAAAACGTACACGAGATCTGTGCAGGAGGGCGCCGACTCCTATGCTCAGATAAATCCCGTTTCCAGCTATTTCGAGCGGATGACAGGGTGAGGTTGTGACGTCGACATCATGAGGTCAAGACCCCGTTGTGCCATGTCGGCTGTGTTCATGGCGATGATGGTTCTGTGATGGATTGCAAATCCTTCTCATGGGCCACATTAGGACCCTTAGAGTGTCTGTAGAGGTCCTTAACCGCTGAGCACTACCAGCATGTCATGGTTGATCTCGTATATTAGATATCGGTCTTCGCACATCGTGCGTCCGATGGTTTGTTTCATCACGACAATATACCAGTCCACTTGGTCACAACCACCCCAGCATGGCTCGAGGAACACTTCAGTTTCATCACGACAATATACCAGTCCACTGGGCCACAACCACCCAAGCATGGCTCGAGGAACACTTCAGTTTCATCACGACAATATACCAGTCCACTTGGTCACAACCACCCCAGCATGGCTCGAGGAACACTTCAGTTTCATCACGACAATATACCAGTCCACTGGGCCACAACCACCCAAGCATGGCTCGAGGAACACTTCAGTTTCATCACGACAATATACCAGTCCACTTGGTCACAACCACCCCAGCATGGCTCGAGGAACACTTCAGTTTCATCACGACAATATACCAGTCCACTGGGCCACAACCACCCAAGCATGGCTCGAGGAACACTTCAGTTTCATCACGACAATATACCAGTCCACTGGGCCACAACCACCCAAGCATGGCTCGAGGAACACTTCAGTTTCATCACGACAATATAACCAGTCCACTTGGTCACAACCACCCCAGCATGGCTCGAGGAACACTTCAGTTTCATCACGACAATATACCAGTCCACTGGGCCACAACCACCCAAGCATGGCTCGAGGAACACTTCAGTTTCATCACGACAATATACCAGTCCACTTGGTCACAACCACCCCAGCATGGCTCGAGGAACACTTCAGTTTCATCACAACAATATACCAGTCCACTTGGTCACAACCACCCAAGCATGGCTCGAGGAACACTTCAGTTTCATCACAACAATATACCAGTCCACTTGGTCACAACCACCCAAGCATGGCTCGAGGAACACTTCAGTTTCATCACGACAATATACCAGTCCACTGGGCCACAACCACCCAAGCATGGCTCGAGGAACACTTCAGTTTCATCACGACAATATACCAGTCCACTTGGTCACAACCACCCCAGCATGGCTCGAGGAACACTTCAGTTTCATCACGACAATATACCAGTCCACTTGGTCACAACCACCAAAGCATGGCTCGAGGAACACTTCAGTTTCATCACGACAATATACCAGTCCACTTGGTCACAACCACCCAAGCATGGCTCGAGGAACACTTCAGTTTCATCACGACAATAAACCAGTCCACTGGGCCACAACCACCCAAGCATGGCTCGAGGAAAACTTCAGTTTCATCACGACAATATAACCAGTCCACTTGGTCACAACCACCCCAGCATGGCTCGAGGAACACTTCAGTTTCATCACGACAATATACCAGTCCACTTGGTCACAACCACCCCAGCATGGCTCGAGGAACACTTCAGTTTCATCACGACAATATACCAGTCCACTTGGTCACAACCACCCCAGCATGGCTCGAGGAACACTTCAGTTTCATCACGACAATATACCAGTCCACTGGGCCACAACCACCCAAGCATGGCTCGAGGAACACTTCAGTTTCATCACGACAATATACCAGTCCACTGGGCCACAACCACCCAAGCATGGCTCGAGGAACACTTCAGTTTCATCACGACAATATACCAGTCCACTTGGTCACAACCACCCCAGCATGGCTCGAGGAACACTTCAGTTTCATCACGACAATATACCAGTCCACTTGGTCACAACCACCCAAGCATGGCTCGAGGAACACTTCAGTTTCATCACGACAATATACCAGTCCACTGGGCCACAACCACCCAAGCATGGCTCGAGGAACACTTCAGTTTCATCACGACAATATACCAGTCCACTTGGTCACAACCACCCCAGCATGGCTCGAGGAACACTTCAGTTTCATCACGACAATATACCAGTCCACTTGGTCACAACCACCCAAGCATGGCTAGAGGAACACTTCAGTTTCATCACGACAATATACCAGTCCACTGGGCCACAACCACCCAAGCACGGCTCGAGGAACACTTCAGTTTCATCACGACAATATACCAGTCCACTTGGTCACAACCACCCAAGCATGGCTCGAGGAACACTTCAGTTTCGAATTATCCCCCAAGGCCCTGGGAATAAACATTATATATTTTGTTTCGAATGTATTGTATTAGAGTGATATGATGATTGTGTGAAGTAATATGTTGTTTAATATTATTTATGTGGTGATTGTAAATGTTGTTTTTCTTTGTTTGTGTTTCAGGTATTTGTGGCCATGAGTGTGTGGAATGTGGGAAGTTATTCACCAGTGAGAGGGCTCTCAAGGAACACTCCAGATGTCATCCAAGTGGGAAGAAGAACATGAAGCACAAGTGTCCTCAATGCCCTTATTCAACAAATAACAAAAGTAACTTGAATCGTCACCTTTTGACACATAGTGGAGAGAAGCCACACAAGTGTCCAACCTGTGGCAAAGGATTCTCTCAGAAAGAGAACCTCAAAAGGCACCTCCTGATCCACACAGGAGAGAATCCACATAAGTGTGAGTTCTGTCCAAAGACATTCAATGTTCTGTCTAATTTGAATAGTCACAGGGCCATCCATCTTAAACAGAGGGACCACATGTGTAAGACATGTGGAAAGACATTCACTAGAGCTTGTAACTTAAAGTGCCATGTGAGAACCCACACAGGACAGAGACCTTTCATGTGCCAAACATGCAGGCACAGGTTTGCTCAAAAGTCTCATCTGAATAGGCACATCATCTCTAAGCACACGAGGGACTTCCCCACAAGTGCCTTCAGTGCCACAAGGGGTTCCTGCGCCCTAGTGATCTTCATCGTCACATCACCACCCATCACTCAAATGAGGAGTGAATTCCATAACACAGCTTTTTAATTCTGTTCAGTGTGGGTGATGATAAATCTCCAATTGATCCCTTACAGTTCCTTCTCTAGTTTCTATAATTTATATTTGTGTTTTCTAAATTTATATAGTTTTCAAATTCCTTTCACTTTGAATTCCTTGTCATAAATTTGATTTTGAGATTAACTTTCTCAATGTACCATACCGTTTCTTACTTTATTTGTTCATCAATGTGCTTTCACTGGTTTACCCAGCATTGGAGGAATATTTTTACACCTTTCACCTATTTTGGTGTTTTCTTTGATATATTACAGAATTTCTACTCATTTTTAGAATTAAAAGAAAAAAACTAGTGTTTTTGTTTATAAGGATTAATTTATTTTATTTCGTTTATTTTTCCATGGAGGTAGGAATTTAGAGGAGACACTGTTCCCTATTTCTCTCAAGTCAAGGCCATAAAGCTGGAATTTTAGTGATTTTACTGTTCCTCGGTGAGAGTAGTTACCACCTTTCAGGATGGTCACAAATTACTTCGGAACGGTATTTTCTCTGGAGAGGAAGGTGTTGGGCTGGATGTGCTATAAGTAGTAACCCGTCCCTAATTTAGGGCTACTGGTTCCAATGACGGAAGACAGCCGGTGGCGTGACACAAACACAGCATCCAGGTCTCACCGGGATTCGAACTGGAACCCATCTCGCACGAATGATCAGGAGACAGCGCTTAGACCATTGAGGTAGCGGGGGCGGGGGGCAGAACAGAATCGGTGAAAAAGATTGGTTACCATTATTTCCAGTGGAAGCCGCCCCCGCATTACCCACCAAACGCATCTGAGTTTCTGCTTCGAAACGAACAATCCGAATTTCCGATATCGTTCGCTCTGAATATTTCTTCGGAAGTGATATGACTCCGAAACATTTGGCGGCCAAAAGCATCTGCCTTCAGCTGTTCATTTCTTCACATCGGCAGATGAGCAAGTTTTTACCGAGACATTATCAGTTTGCGTTTAGTGGATTTGCCTTTTTGGAAGTTGTGTTATTATTATTATTCTTTCGGGAGTGTCATTTGACAAAGAACTAACCAACACTGCGTATAAAAATGTATTTTAAACGACATTGATCAAAAACATTATTATAACAGTGTGAGGAAACGATACGTGTGGAAATAATTATTATAAAACCTCACTCAATATTTTAATGAAGAGTGATTTTTTTTGCATTTAATAAAAACATGCTTAGTTAAACAAAATTCAAACACAAAAAATAGCGCCCGATTGTTATTATATATCCCGCTATAGAATTATCTTATATTTCATAGTTTTTTGTTTTTTTTATGTAGAATTCAATTATTAGTGTGATTTATTTTGCGTTTATTCTGATACAAAGCTGTTATTTTAAGTTCATATTTTTTTACTACGAACATAGAAAACAGATATTTGTTCATTACACGAGTACGTCTACATATTTTCAATTAATTCTGTTTTTGGCTTTCCTCTGTTCACCATCTCATCTTGTCAGGGTGTGGACCCGGTGGCCGAGTGGTTCGAAGCGCTCTCCTCTAATCATTCGTCCGAGATGATTCTGGGCTCGAATTCCTGTTGAGGCATAGATGGTGGGTTTGTCTTAACACATTATCTCCCTCCCTTCCCTAAAACCAGTGGTTCCAAATCCGGAACGGACTCCTGCCTTTCCTCTAAATCTCTCTGGGGTGCTTACAAAGCTCTAATAAGAAAAGAAGACTTGCCAGACTACTATGCCTTCTTTGAATTGAAGAACGCTATGCAATTTTATTTTATGTTGAAGTCTTTAGGTGCAACATTGCCACCTAACATAAGCAGGCATGGCAAAGTGGATCTTGGCTTTCCAATTCTCCGGGCTGGCATAATTTTCCATCGTCTCCTCGTAGGAAACTATGCAAGCAGGTTGTTACCTAGATCAGGTTGTATGCAGAATAAACAACCTGTAATTGCATCAGTTAAGTTAAAAAGAAAACACACCACTTGTAATTGCAGTACACACAATATTATTTTCAGCGCGGACGACTCCTTCCAAATGAATTATTCCGATTCCGTTTGCGTTTTTCCGACCTACTATGAGGTCAAACTTCCTTTCCCGTCGGACGTGTGACGATGAGAAAAGTTTGTTTCCGTTTCGTGCCGACGTAGTGTGTGACGATCTTTAAAGGCACTATTTTTTGCAAAGGAAGAATGTTAGAAAAGCTACAGAGTGGTTAGGAATATACGCGTACGACATCATATAAGTTTTAACCTGGCAAATGGAAAACAAAATTTGCCAAGAAAGTGTAAAATAAAAATATAAAATAAATGCGCAATAAATTTACACCGAAGCTTAATGTCAACACACTTAAAAACGTTCTGAAACAAGAAAAAATCTGCCCTGGCAAACTTGTTTAAGAAGAATTATCGGCTTTTCTGTGCTTTCAAAAATCTGTGCTCGAAGTGTCTACTGTAAATACCTACCCCCATTTGTTTTCTAATTGAATTTAATAACAGTTTTTGGGCAGTTTGCATTTTGTGACAGGTTATTGTTTAAAACATTTGTTTGAGAGAGTTCCTTTAAACTTAAGTTATATACTTATTCATTATTCATTAGATGACTTCTCAGTTTTGTGTTATATGCTTGTATGTTTAATAATTGCCATTAACTTTATTGAGTAACCTGTTCTTTTGTATTAAATATTTAGTTGGGTTTCAATGTTTTAATTTTTCTATTTCAATAACTGCTTTTTTTACAAAAAATTTCCAACCATATTTTATCGCATTTCTACATTACATTAATTATATTATTGGACTTTCATTTCAACTTTTGCTTCGTGTTTCTGAATTTAAGAATTTATGTAATTTGTAATATCCGTAAATGCTGGTTTGCTCTTAGGAATTTGTGAGTTTTGATCGCTATTATTTTAACAAGCTTACTTTTGATGTACTTTGGTTTTCATTTCAACAGTTTATCTTTATTCGTAGGTTTTAGTTTACAGTTATTGTTTTATTTAACTCAGTTTCTTTCCGTTTTTTGATTTGACAATAGTATTTTATCGTTCTGCGAGTATTGCATTAATAGATTAGAAATAATTTACCTGTTAAGTTTTTATAAGAATGAAACAAAACAAAAAAAGGAGGCAAACAAAAATCTAGTTTAAAGATGTAAATGATACAATACTTTCGTTTTCTGTACTGTTTTTGAACGTGTTTTTTGCATGTTGGCATTCAAATGATATTACGAGCCCCTTCCGGCCGCCAATTCATGGGGAGAACAAAATAAACATGAACCTGAAGAAAATGTTTAGAAAAAAGTGGTCATCAATTTGTTTAGAAAAAAGTGGTCATCATCTGCGTCGAAATGTATGTTATAGCATTCCTGAAAATGTATTGTTGTTATGTCCATTGGATAGCATTGAATTTTTCACCAATGTGCGCCGAAAAGTAAAAGGGTATAAATGGGAAAAGTGTTTCTTTATCGTTGTGCTGCAAAGTTTCAATTTTCGTTTGTGTAAGATATTCGTAGAATAGATATCCGGAGTATTTTGTAAATTTCAAAAGATACACTCTCGGTGTGAAAACCAAAGGCAAAATGTCGAAACTGTTGGCAAAACATTATTTCTTAAAATCACTATTTGGCTGAATGTTTCATAAACTAATTATATTTACTGACAGAGTTCGTTTGCTAATCTTCGACATCTCTTTTGTGAAATAAATCACTTGTATGATCAAAATATGCGTCTTGTTGAAACATGAAATTGACCACCCATAATTTTTCTGCAAATACACTGTAGTTCTCAGTTACCATGATGTGCTTCGTTTTGTCCTATTTATTTCCTTAAAGCTTCTTTATATGATAGTAAAGTAAACACTTGGTAACCGCTAACGAAAACATGAACCTTATTTCCATCTCTAGCAAGACTGCCTGCAGCTTCTATATATATTATACTTTTTTTTTAATTTTCCTCTGAGTGAGCATTTCATCAGAAATCAAAAGTAAAAGGAAAGAAAGAAGTGTTTCTCGTTCCCTGGCTTAGCACCACGAAGTCCTGAGGCCACGCGGTACATAATTCTTCTCACATTCTTTCCTACTGTTCACTTTAATAGTTCTGGTTTACCTACAGTTTCTAAGGAAAATCGTTTGAATTCTGTTTCACAAAAGAATTAGCCAGGCTTGTAGTGAAATTAAAGTATTAATAATAAAATCCATTTTCCAGAAGGTGAGGTGGTTTATACTTGCATCTACAGTTCTGATACGATATAAGTCGCGTTGTTTCTCTTCGTTAAGTACAGTATTTAAGTGAACCACAGGGAAAATTCAGCATTTCGATGTTAGTTCACTACATTTGAACGAAGTTACTTTAGTTCTTCTCCTACCTACTGTGAAAACACATGTTTGTCCACGCCGGGCATCGAACCCTGGACCCCTTACTCCGGAATAAGTCACTTTTCCAACTGAGCTAGGCGGACATGTGTTCTCATTGCTATCTGCCTTTATCTCCTGTGCGTCCTGCGGTGCAGGCACGTCACACTACGCAATCTGGACGGATGTTTTATTGTTGAAAAAATCTCTGTTGTTCTGAAGTTTGCGTCAAATGAATAACAAGTGAAACCCGATGAAAGTTTACTTCGGGCATTGGATCCTTTAGCAATATTTTCAATATTGTTATTGCGTAACGAACTGTTCAACGTCCAAAGAATATGATTAATCACTGAAGGACCCTAGTCCCAAAGGTTAGTCTCACCTACAGTCAGCTAACATGAGATAGCTGAAATTCATTCCCAATAATTCTCTTAGATTTCCTTCATTAGCCTCCAATGGCCGTTCAGTATAATCCCTTAATGTCTGAATATAAGGAGAAAGAAGATTTGAAACAAACATTCGATCACTCTCTTCTTCTGAAAGTAATTTAATCTTTCGTCCACCATACACTGAGATTCTAGTTCATCACGCACACCTACTCTCGTCGCAAATATGTCTCGCCCCAACACGTGAGCTGGGTGTGCGGTGTAAAACAAACATACCAGCTCATTCAGCATCAGTGAGCATCATCCAATTGAGGGTCGCAATGAATAAAACGAGTGATCTGAGCGACTTTGGACGTGGCATGATAGTCAGCAAATACAACATTTTCCAAACGGCTGCCATCCTGGGATTTTCACCCCCATCTTTAGCAAGGGTTTGCCGTGAATGTAGCAACAGGCAAAAAACAATTCGATGAATCTCTTTTCTGCTCGTTGACTCTATTTGAAAAAAGAAAGCTTTGTCATTCCAATGTACTACGGATCTCTTGGAGCCCACTGGATATCGTGTAGACTAGTTCATTAAAATGTGGGGGATTCTCAGTATTTTCATTAATCATGAACCATAAAGATGTCGGAGACCTTAAGGGGACACCTAGGTTTATCTTGTTTGAGTTCGTTCTTCAGCTCATAGGAAACATTTGGTATTTAAGGAATTAAGCCTAGGTAGCGAACTCGTAGCTGCAGCATACAAAGGTTAACACGACTGGTTCTGATTTTTTCGATATAAAGGATCGGAGTGTATGTATTCTGTCTCAATGGACAATTCGATAATGTTTTTTAATTCGCACTGTCTACAAGGAATATCGGAGACGTCGAAGGTTCTTCTGTTTCAACGACGGAAGAAATCAACCAACACGGCAGAATGAGCTGCGGGGGATGAGCTTGGGAACGGATGTGGGTTCATAATAGGTTTGTGTACGAAGGCGATTATCAGGCAATTCGCTCAGTAAAACACCCAGATTAGGCAAGGCGCTATTGTGTTCTAGCTCCATAATTGAATTTATCGCATTTTGAATATAATTGATTTTCTCTAGGAAAAGCCGTGAAGCCATATGAAAAATTCTTTTCTGCATATGGTACTGGTAGGGGTTGGGATGATGTTGGTGAAAATATGTCGTTCGATTGGGCGAAGGATTGCTTCCGCGAAAGTAAGGATCTCATCGGAGCGCCATTTGTATATCTATTGATTTGTCATTGGAAAATGTAGTAGGTAGAATTTATGACCAAGTCCATTAACTTGAAGATGCTGAGACAAGACTCCTCCGAATAAAGTGTTGAATTAGATATGAAGTCTTTTAACGTTCTGATGGCTTCCAGGAGGGAGACCGAAGGGTAAAAGATAAGCCAGTTCGAAACTGCTGGTAATGCCGCGTTGCTGGACAGAGATTTGCTATATTTTCATGCTAAAATCTAGAGTAGCAGTTATAAAGTCCGATTCAGGGAGATGATTTGCGTAGTACTTTCTCTAAATGGTATATTGGTGGGGACCTCCTTGCTACCACTGGTCTCAATGAATTACAGGGTTTTGAATAAAATGCATTAGGTTAGAAACTTGGAGTTCTATTTGCTGCAATAAATTCGGATTACTGATGTAATTTTATTAATTTGAGAATAGTGTACACTTCTTCGATATTAAATAAAATTGTCTTCGTTGCCAGTGGGCTTTGTTGAATTCCACAAGAATGGATTAACAACATGACATAAAGACGATGTTCTCGGATTAAGAACAAATGACAGTAAAATTTTCATAATCATTTAAACACCAGAAATAGGCTGAAGAAATATATATTGTACGTCAGGTGAATATTTCTACTTTTATAGGTACATAAAAATAAGCATATCAGTGTTCTAGATGTAACCATTGGAAACTTGTCCGAAATATTTTAAGATAAATAATACTGCTGTGTAAGCGGAGAATATGCAGTTCAAGATAGAAAACGCATTACCGCCCTACTGACGTTGTGTTTTAAGATCCCTGTGACTGTTCATCCCAGTGGACCTGAGTTCGGATCTCACATGAGGCTCAAGTGGTACGCCTGGCTTATGGCCATCACCATCCCCTGTTGTGAAGCCAGTGGCTCTAAATTAAGAGCAGGCGGCTGCTCTTAATCTGTGCACGGTGGTCGTTAAGCTACCAAGCTAAGAAATAAAAGCCTGATGTCATTGTATAATCCTGTTTAGTCTCTTTTCTGATGAGTGACTGCATTTTTCAGGAAGAAAACGTGTGCCATGTTAGGAATTGTGATTTTGTTTTCTGAGTTTCATGATGTATGTATTCATTTTCAGTGAAGACACGTATGTACATTACATTTCTTATTTATATGCTTCACTTAAAACAAGGGAGTTTCAAAAATTTCTTTTACTGATGACACTCCAAAGCCTCTGCTGCTGTATTGCTCGCGGAAAGAGCAAAAATCACGCACTCGGTGTTTCTCAGCTTGGCAAGGAAAGTTTTCTTATCAACGAATACTGACTTAACTAACAACTGCAATATTTACAGTTTCTCCCATCGGCACACGAAGAAAGTCAATCTGACTTTAAATAAACAGTTCCATTTTTCTAGAACAAGAAAAATCTTTCGCCACTGCGATCTCAAAAGAAACCAAACTTACGCAATGCCTTCGAGATTTCGCAGGAATTGTGATTTTGTTTTCTGAATCTAATGACGTATGTATGAAATTAAATTGCCAGTGTGAGGATCTTTTGTCACTTGGTCTTTGCTCCTCGTGAAGATAGAGTGTAAAATCTGAGTATGGTCCATTTACTATGGCGTGTTTGTTTTGTGGATGTGTCAGTTTTAATTCCACAATGTCAGAGAGGTAGCAAGATCCTTGTTCGAACTTCCGGTGTTGCAGAGTAAAAACTACGTTGCGGTCTGTCATAAGTCTGCCATATTTTCGAAGCTCCTTTGTAAGTATGCACATAATGTCAAACGGTTTAAGAAACAGTTGTGACGTGTTCGTCAATCATTTCTCACACGCACATCAAAAATTGTTTTAAATTCAATACGCTTTTTGTTGAAGTATCTCCTGTTTGTTTGTCTGTCTACCAACTTATTAACGAGATGTCGATATGATCAAACATTGTATTTTGTGATGTCATTTGCAAGCCATCCATGTTCATTGTTTCCAGAAAAATTTCTTTATGTAAATTGATATTTCTTCGTTGTTGTTTCAAAACTAGGTTTGCTGAATAAATTGAGTAATTTATGATATCATGGGGTGTTAGTGATTTAATTTATATTTGCCCTTTTCACTCTTTACTGAATGTTTAGACGTACCTTTGTTGAAATATGCACAGTTAAAAAAAAACGAAAAAAACCGGCAGTTTTTTGGGGTGTTTTTTTGTTCACAAGTTGGGAAATGCTTTAAAATCAGACGCATATTAATGCTGCATCACATGGTAAAATACACTGCTGCTCAAAATTAACGATAATCTTCAAAACATGTATTACCGGCCCAGTGGTTATGCATATATGCTGCCGTCTGGCCTTTCCTACGAGTGGGTTCGAGTCCTGAATACGGCATGGTTGTTGTGTTTACTTTATGGCATTGGATGTATCATCTCCCTGGAACTAGTGGCCTCAAATTAGAGACAGGCGACTGCTTGTAGTCGATTGAGTTGTTCACGGGGGTCGTCGAACTTCCAATCAAGCAGGACGAGAAAACTTCTGTAACAGATGCTATTGCAGGAACTATGAGAGTTTTCAGTTCGTCAAGACTTTGCACTTTGCCTGAATAAACTTTGTCTTCGAAATATCCCCACAAGAATTCCAGAGGCGTGATAGCTGCCGAGCGGGGAGGCTATTGGAATGGGTCCATCTCGTCTAATCCACTTAGTTGGAAATTCCTTATTTTAAAAAAAAAGTTCGCACATTACCCTAATGAGGCGGTGCAACATGTTGTTGCCAAATGATTTTAGAATGTAATGGCAAATTTGAGGAAAAGAAAAAATTTGAATCATGTCTAACTAAATATTTTTTGTCTGTGAATTCTGCAAAAAAAAAAAAAAAAAAAAAAAAAGAAAGAAAGAAAAGAAAAGTCCGGTCACATGATTAGCCATTAGCCATTAAACCACAGCACACATTTACTTTAGGGCTACCCCGCACAAGTTCGATGACGTGATGTGGATTCCCAGACTGTAAAATTCTGATATTGTGGTGGTTGAATTTTTCTGAAACATGAAAAGTTGTTTCATCTTTCATCTGTCTGTCCGATCGGACTGACAGATGAAACAGAGAGATGTCCGCTAAGAAAGTCCCCTTGGAGCTTAAAGCAGTTACAGTTTCAGGTATGCTGTTTATACAACAGTTCATGGGAAATATCTCCACGCAAGAAGACTAATTATTTGTGACCCTCCAACTTTGCCCACCAGGGGAGCTCGCTTAAAGTCGAGTCACTAACTAGCACCAGCACCAGTCACAAATCAGTCACCAGTCAGCGAAAGTTCTTTTCGCAGATGTATCGCGATTCAGCTGAAGTACTGATTCGCGCCGTGTTCGCATCTGGAAAGAGAAAAGAAGCCGTAACAGTCCCTTTAACATTAGAGAAAGGTACTGATCTGGTGGCGTAATGGCTTCCCCAGGAATCGTGAAGAACGGACGCACAGATCTGTACATCATTTAGAATCACTGAAATACTGCCCTGAAGTAAAGAGGCGAAATCCTAAACTCAAATGTCAGGGCATATAACTGAGTCGGTGGTTCAGATTTTCTTCTGAGCGACGATAATGCCTGACCTCATAGAGCAAATTTTGTTGACGAATCACTTTGAGTTATGGGTTCACACAGCATTGGAAGATTGTTTGATGTATTTCACGCAAATTTCAACCGTAAAATTTGATACTGTGAAGGAAAAAATATTTCATTCTGCATTTGAATTTCTTTGAGTCAAGAGCTTATACACAGTACTGGAAATTTTTAATGTAGTCCATACAAGTCTCGACAGCAAAAATACTTCTTGATGCTGTACATAACGTTTATAGTTCCTTCTGCCTTTAAAAATATTTATGCTTCAGCCGTTGGCAGTGCACTGCAGATCAAATTTATGATCGTAAATCACGTGTCTGTAGAGTCTGTTGTCTGCCTGTTATTTAACGATGCATTATTGTTATTCGAGCTATATAATTGTTTTTGGCAGTAGAGGCAGTCCTGGGACAGCCTTCTCCTTCTGGAATCAGGGTGGAAGTATTTAGAGAAAAAAAAAGAACACATAAAGCACCAAGGTCCCATCTCTAAGCACCTCCTACCCATTAAAAAACCTAGGGTAAGAGGGGACGGAAAGAGAGAAAAACAAGATTGCATGAAATGCCATTTGATACACCATTCCTCGCCCGATAGGCATGACAAAAACCCCGAAAAAAAAAGTGGTCTGCAGTGTCGTCCGAAAAGTAAAGAACCAACTATAGACAACTGAGAGGACAAATCGATGGTCAAAGCACATACAAATTCAGAATAAAACCGTCCTGTATACACAGTAGCAAAACATTGCAAACTAAGATGTGAACTTAAAAATTATGACAACGGGAGCAGCAATCATTTGTTATGGGACATGAACAAACAGAAAACAAAATTTAAAATTGAGTCCAGCATTTCGAAGGAAAACAGATCTAGTCCAACAAAGGCACCAAACGCCGAAGACCCTTTTGCCCAGTTGTCCGGCCTACTTGGAGAAAGAATAAGAAGTGCGATAAAAATCGAGCACATGTGTATCTCATCTGAGTTTCTGCTTTGCATATTCCGCGATAACAGAGAACCACACGCACATGGTTTCTTCTTCGGCATCACTATCTTTGCATATTCATTCGCTTTCATTGCATTTCCATCTATGGACAGCGTGTTTAAGGCAATTTTCATTATTATCCTTTGACGTTCCACAGCTGCAGTGCTGGAAATGAAAACTTTGAAGAGCCGGTATACTGCAAAATTCTCCGGATAAAATACCTTCGCGGGAAAATCTCCAGGAGTGGAAAAGTAAAAACATTCCCAGAAGAAAAACTCCTTTGTTTCGAAATGCAATTGACAACTCCGTGGAATACTATTGCACCAGAAGTCAGAAACGATGACGGTCGAATAGAGTTGATTGATTTGTGGACCCTAGCTGGCACTACTTATGCTATAACGAAGAGTCCGTATCTACCCCGGGACCAACGGATTAACGAGACTTCCGAACCCCAGGTAATCATTAATGATTCAGCTAGACTTGAATCCAGAACTTTAAGATCCCGAGCCGCGAAACCAGTCCCCTTTTAATAGGGACTTCCATGAAGTAGAAAGTCAGGCAATTAGAATGTTGAAATGAATATTCTGTCTTTCAGATTAATAGCAATCTCACCGTCCTCCCCCAAAAAGCAGAAAAAAAAATTCGGAGTCTAAACAGTCAACTCATTGCTGCAAATTTAAAGAACGCAGAAAAATTTGCGTTTAATCTATTACTTACAATTCTTCATTCGATGAAGAAGATCTTTAAATTGAATGTACTCTGCCTGACAGAGAAAAATGCCACACATGAAGGAATGCCCGAAAACAAACCAAACTGCACGCACAAATAGCTAAGTAGGTCCTGAACAAATGATTTAATTGTCACATACAGACTAGGCTCCAGTGGCCGAATATACAGTATGGCCCCCATTTAGGGCGATACAGCCTTGAATCCGACGTGGCATCGAGGCAATGAGGGTCCGAATAGAGTCCTGGGGTATCGTGGACCATGTGGTGTTGATCCGAGTCCACAGTTCTTCATTTTGCGGGGGTGGGAGGGTTCTCAACCGACGTCCAATCGTATCCCACAGATACTCGATGGGCGAGAGGTCTTGGGATCGTGCAGGACACGGAAGCATCCGCAGACCGTATAAAGCGTTCAGACTGATCCGAGCGGTATGCGACCGGGCGTTATCCTCTTGAAAAACGGAGTTTGGGATGCCCTGAAGATACGGTAGTGCCACGGGCCGCAGCACCTCTTCAACATAGCAGCGTGCCATTAGTATACCCGTAATGCTTACCAGCTGTGACTCTGATAGCACCCCACACAGTGATTCCACGTTGCGGGCGGTATGGCGCTCCACAATGGCGGAGGAATCCGTCCATTGGCCACGTCGCCTCTAGATTCTCACACGGCGATCATCTGTAGTGAGACAGAACCGCAATTCGTCGCTGAACACCACACTGTTCCATTCGGCTCCCCACTTAGCAGCTATGCAGCTACATCACACCAAGCGGTGACGACGATGGCTCGCTGTTAAGGGTAGTCTTCGCAACGGATGGCTGGACAGCAAATCAGACGCAGCCAATCGCCGAGACACTATCCGCGTAGATATCGGAGCATCGTAGCATCCCCGTACACTCCGAAAAATGTCGCTCGTTGTGGACTGTGGGTCCGCTACGGCATGACGTAGGATGTGAGGATCAGTGCGCTCGGACGTCCGTCTCCGTGCTCCGGTCCCCCTACGACGTTGCACAGATCCTTCCTGGGACCACACTCTACAAATGCGACCTACGGTTGTGGCATCACGTTGCGTTTCTTCCGCAATGCGACGCAAGGATCATCCAGCGGTACGAAGGCCTATGATGACACCTCTCGTGAACACATTCGTTTAACGAAATTGCGAACGACGGCGTCTAAAAGACATTCGCACCCCTTGTTCGTTCTCCATACACGGTTACAGCAGAGCCACTCACTTCTCTGGACCGTGACGACGTCTCGACCGATGGCCTCACGGGCTGGTTGTCCGCTTATAAATCCAGCACGCTGTTCGTGCGATTGGCCTGCAAATGGAATCATTCGCGTAACTTGTACGTGTGCACCCAACCTGTAATTTGCATTGCGTTGCGTTCACCTTTTCTCTGTCAGGCAGTGTATATTAAACCAATGATGTAAAAAGAAATCACCTCCCCTTCCCTTTACAGTTCTCACACAGGTATTTCTCAAGGGCACGAGGCTCATAAGGATTCTAAGTTTAAGAATTAACTCAGTGACGAAAAAAAAATCATTTTCGCTGATCCCACAACTAAAATCCGTGCCGGTATGTAAATTCCGGGTAAAAAAAGTATCGGTATGAAAAAGTAGGAAACAAAAGAAGGGCTGGTATGTCATACCGGAGCATACCGAACATTTCGAGCACTGCACACCAGCATGTGTTCTTTCATACTTTCCATCTGAAACTTCACTTTTTTTATTTATTTTTATTTTGATTGAAGGTTTAACGCCCATCGTGAGCAACTCGATGGGCTATAAGTAGTTCCCCGTCCCTAATTTAGGGTCACTGTTTCCAGGATTGGGAGAGATCCAGTGTCGAAAGACAAACACAACATTCATGCCTCACTGGGATCCGAACCTGGATCCTTCACAGACGAATTGTCACAATCCAGTGCTTAGACCACTGCGCCAGAAGGGCGGCAACTTTCATTTAACTGGTTCCGGCGAACTGTCCAGATTTTAACAAACAGTTAGCTGGAACCGGACCAAATCAGCTACATATCACCCCTTCCTAACCGCCTCTGTGGCGCAGTTTTCTGTCCTGGCTTCTGCCCATTCCTTTGAGATGGGTCCGGGTTCAAATCCCGTGAGGCATGGATGTTGTGTTTGTCTTAGAGCACTGGCTCTCTCTCTTCCCTGGAACCAGTGGCCCAAAATTAGGGACGGTCGACTGCTTATATCGCATTGAGTTTCTCACAATGGTTCTTTAACATACAAACAAACAAACCCTCTGTCTTATCTTATCTGCGGTTCAGTGTAACTTAATATGCTTTCTGATGAGTAGCACTAAAGCCAAATGGGATATTGGTAGTTGCGTCTAAACCTAAGCTTATCAGAGTGTGTAGAAATCTCTGGTTGCATCTTTGAAATCATTAGATATTTGAAGATAAATCAAGCAAAAAAAAAAATAAAAATAGATAGAGGAGGACGTGTTCATGAATGTCGAATGTCATTTCTTCCACAGATTTCTCTTCGCGTTGTTCATTCCACTTCTTTGCCATTTATTTGACAGCTATTAATACGCGCAGTAGTACGTCACTTCAAAATTTGGTTAAAAAATTAATATGAGATCACTTTTTTAAATAACGGTAAGCGATAAAAATTCAGCTGTTGCAAAATGCTGTCCGTGGATGGCGAAGATGTTTCTTGAGAATTTGAAAAATTAAATTGTGAATCTCATTGACTTATTTTGAAACAGGTTCAATTTAAAGTAGCTTCGTTTCTGATACGTAGCACAAGAGTCCCATGGGATATTAGTAGTTGCGTCTAAACTTTCCCTGTGCCTTCTGACCTGTCCCCCTCTGTCATATCTGAGTCACTAGGTTCAATTTAATGTAACTTCGTTTCCGATACTCAGCACAAGAGTCCCATAGGAAATAGGTAGTTGCGTCTAAACCTTCCCTGTGCCCTGTGACCTGTCTCCCCTCTGTCATATCTGAGTCACCAGGTTCAATTTTATGTAGCTTCGTTTCTCATACTCAGCACAAGAGTCCCATGAGACAGTGGTAGTTGCATCTAAACCTTCCCTGTACCCTCTGACCTATCTACCCTATGAGCCTCTAGGTTCAATTTAAAGTAGCTTCGTTTCTGATACGTAGCACAAGAGTCCAATGGGGCATTAGTAGTTGCGTCTAAACCTTCCCTGTGCCCTCTGACCTGTCTCCCCTCTGTCATATCTGAGTCACTAGGTTCAATTTAATGTAACTTCTTTTCTGATACTCAGCACAAGAGTCCCATAGGACATTGGTAGTTGTGTCTAAACCTTCCCTGTGCCCTCTGACCTGTCTCCCCTCTGTCATATCTGAGTCACTAGTTTCAATTTAATGTAACTTCGTTTCCGATACTCATCACAAGAGTCCCAAAGAACATAGGTAGTTGCGTCTAAACCTTTCCTGTGCCCTCTGACCTATCTACCCTATGAGCCTCTAGGTTCAATTTAAAGTAGCTTCGTTTCTGATACGTAGCACAAGAGTCCCAGGGGGCATTAGTAGTTGCGTTTAAACCTTCCCTGTGCCTTCTGACCTGTCTCCCCTCTGTCATATCTAAGTCACTAGGTTCAATTTAATGTAACTTCGTTTCCGATACTCAGCACAAGAGTCCCATAGGACATAGGTAGTTGCGTTTAAACCTTCCCTGTGCCTTCTGACCTGTCTCCCCTCTGTCATATCTGAGTCACTAGGTTCAATTTAATGTAACTTCGTTTCCGATACTCAGCACAAGAGTCCCATAGGACATAGGTAGTTGCGTCTAAACCTTCCCTGTGCCCTCTGACCTGTCTCCCCTCTGTCATATCTTGGTCACCAGGTTCAATTTAATGTAGCTTCGTTTCTCATACTCAGCACAATAGTCCCATGAGACATTGGTAGTTGCATCTAAACCTTCCATGTGCCCTCTGACCTATCTACCCTATGAGCCTCTAGGTTCAATTTAAAGTAGCTTCGTTTCTGATACGTAGCACAAGAGTCCCATGAGGCATTAGGAGTTGCGTTTAAACCTTCCCTGTGCCTTCTGACCTTTTTTTTTTTTTTTTTTGATTGGAGGTTTAACGACCACCGTGAGCAACTCAATGGGCTATAAGCAGTCGCCTGTCCCTAATTTAGGGTCACTGGTTCCAGGGAAGGGAGAGAGCCAGTGCCGTAAGACAAACACAACATCCATGCCTCACCGGGATTCGAACCCGGACCCCTTACGGACGAATGATCAGAGGCCAACGCCTTAGACCACTGCGCCACCGGGGCGGCTCACTAGGTTCAATTGAATGTTACTTCGTTTCTGATACTCATCACAAGAGTCCCGAAGGACATAGGTAGTTGCGTCTAAACCTTCCCTGTGCCCTCTGACCTGTCTCCCCTCTGTCATATCTGAGTCACCAGGTTCAATTTAATGTAGCTTCGTTTCTCATACTCAGCACAAGAGTCCCATGAGACATTGGTTGTTGCATCTAAACCTTCCCTGTGCCCTCTGACCTATCTACCCTATGAGCCTCTAGGTTCAATTTAAAGTAGCTTCGTTTCTGATACGTAGCACAAGAGTCCCATGGGGCATTAGTAGTTGCGTTTAAACCTTCCCTGTGCCTTCTGACCTGTCTCCCCTCTGTCATATCTGAGTCACTAGGTTCAATTTAATGTAACTTCGTTTCCGATACTCAGCACAAGAGTCCCATAGGACATAGGTAGTTGCGTCTAAACCTTCCCTGAGCCCTGTGACCTGTCTCCCCTCTGTCATATCTGAGTCACCAGGTTCAATTTAATGTAACTTCGTTTCCGATACTCAGCACAAGAGTCCCATAGGACATAGGTAGTTGCGTCTAAACCTTCCCTGTGCCCTGTGACCTGTCTCCCCTCTGTCATATCTGAGTCACTAGGTTCAATTTAATGTAACTTCGTTTCCGATACTCAGCACAAGAGTCCCATAGGACATAGGTAGTTGCGTCTAAACCTTCCCTGTGTCCTGTGACCTGTCTCCCCTCTGTCATATCTGAGTCACTAGGTTCAATTTAATGTAACTTCGTTTCCGATACTCAGCACAAGAGTCCCATGGAACATAGGTAGTTGTGTCTAAACCTTCCCTGTGTCTTCTGACCTGCCTCCCCTCTGTCATATCTGAGTCACCAGGTTCAATTTAATGTAACTTCGTTTCCGATACTCAGCACAAGAGTCCCATAGGGCATAGGTAGTTGCGTCTAAACCTTCCCTGTGCCCTGTGACCTGTCTCCCCTCTGTCATATCTGAGTCACTAGGTTCAATTTAATGTAACTTCGTTTCCGATACTTAGCACAAGAGTCCCATAGGACATAGGTAGTTGCGTCTAAACCTTCCCTGTGCCCTGTGACCTGTCTCCCCTCTGTCATATCTGAGTCACTAGGTTCAATTTAATGTAACTTCGTTTCCGATACTTAGCACAAGAGTCCCATAGGACATAGGTAGTTGCATCTAAACCTTCCCTGTGCCCTCTGACCTATCTACCCTATGAGCATCTAGGTTCAATTTAAAGTAGCTTCGTTTCTGATACGTAGCACAAGAGTCCCATGGGGCATTAGTAGTTGCGTTTAAACCTTCCCTGTGCCTTCTGACCTGTCTCCCCTCTGTCATATCTGAGTCACTAGGTTCAATTTAATGTAACTTCGTTTCCGATACTCAGCACAAGAGTCCCATAGGACATAGGTAGTTGCGTCTAAACCTTCCTTGAGCCCTGTGACCTGTCTCCCCTCTGTCATATCTGAGTCACCAGGTTCAATTTAATGTAACTTCGTTTCCGATACTCAGCACAAGAGTCCCATAGGACATAGGTAGTTGCGTCTAAACCTTCCCTGTGCCCTGTGACCTGTATCCCCTCTGTCATATCTGAGTCACTAGGTTCAATTTAATGTAACTTCGTTTCCGATACTCAGCACAAGAGTCAAATAGGACATAGGTAGTTGCGTCTAAACCTTCCCTGTGCTCTCTGACCTGTCTCCCCTCTGTCATATCTGAGTCACCAGGTTCAATTTAATGTAGCTTTGTTTCCCATACTCAGCACAAGAGTCCCATGAGACATTGGTAGTTGCATCTAAACCTTCCATGTGCCCTCTGACCTATCTACCCTATGAGCCTCTAGGTTCAATTTAAAGTAGCTTCGTTTCTGATACGTAGCACAAGAGTCATATGGGGCATTAGTAGTTGCGTTTAAACCTTCCCTTTGCCTTATGACCTGTCTCCCCTCTGTCATATCTGAGTCAATAAGTTCAATTTAATGTAGCTTCGTTTACTACTAATGGAACTACTAATGCCCCATGGGACTCTTGTGCTACGTTTCTCATACTCAGCTCAAGAGTCCCATGGGACATGGCCAGTTGCATCTAAACCTTACCTGTGCCCTCTGACCTGTCTCCTCTCTGTCATATCTGAGTCACTAATTTCAATCTAATGTAACTTCGTTTCTGATACTCAGCACAAGAGTCCCATAGTACATAGGCTGTTGCGTCTAAACCTTCCCTGTGCCCTCTGACCTGTCTCCTCTCTGTCATATCTGAGTCACTAGTTTCAATCTAATGTAACTTCGTTTCTGATACTCAGCACAAGAGTCCCATAGTACATAGGCAGTTGCGTCTAAACCTTCCCTGTGCCCTCTGACCTGTCTCCTCTCTGTCATATCTGAGTCACTAGTTTCAATCTAATGTAACTTCGTTTCTGATACTCAGCACAAGAGTAACATAGTACATAGGCAGTTGCGTCTAAACCTTCCCTGTGCCCTCTGACCTGTCTCCTCTCTGTCATATCTGAGTCACTAGTTTCAATCTAATGTAACTTCGTTTCTGATACTCAGCACAAGAGTCCTATAGTACATAGGCAGTTGCGTCTAAACCTTCCCTGTGCCCTCTGACCTGTCTCCTCTCTGTCATATCTGAGTCACTAGTTTCAATCTAATGTAACTTCGTTTCTGATACTTATCACAAGAGTCCCATAGTACATAGGCAGTTGCGTCTAAACCTTCCCTGTGCCCTCTGACCTGTCTCCTCTCTGTCATATCTGAGTCACTAGTTTCAATCTAATGTAACTTCGTTTCTGATACTCAGCACAAGAGTCCTATAGTACATAGGCAGTTGCGTCTAAACCTTCCCTGTGCCCTCTGACCTGTCTCCTCTCTGTCATATCTGAGTCACTAGTTTCAATCTAATGTAACTTCGTTTCTGATACTTATCACAAGAGTCCCATAGTACATAGGCAGTTGCGTCTAAACCTTCCCTGTGCCCTCTGACCTGTCTCCTCTCTGTCATATCTGAGTCACTAGTTTCAATCTAATGTAACTTCGTTTCTGATACTCAGCACAAGAGTCCTATAGTACATAGGCAGTTGCGTCTAAACCTTCCCTGTGCCCTCTGACCTGTCTCCTCTCTGTCATATCTGAGTCACTAGTTTCAATCTAATGTAACTTCGTTTCTGATACTCAGCACAAGAGTCCTATAGTACATAGGTAGTTGCGTCTTAAACTTACCTGTGCCCTCTGACCTGTCTCCACTCTGTCATATCTGAGTCAATAGGTTCAATTTAATGTAACTTCGCTTCTCATACTCAGCACAAGAGTCCCATGGGACATTGCCAGCTGCATCTAAACCTTACCTGTGCCCTCTGACCTGTCTCCTCTCTGTCATATCTGAGTCAATAGGTTCAATTTAATGTAGCTTCGTTTTAAATAGTTAGCACAAGAGTCCCATGGGACATTGTCAGTTGCATCTAAAGAGATATCGGGGGAAACACAATTTAACTTAACGTACCCTAGGAGAAAATCTATGCATTACCTGAAAGAGAGACTGTACCTAAAATTATCTTCGATGTTAATGTTATCGAAAAAAAAAAATAATAATAACCGAATTGGAAGCAAATGTGTTGCACAAAATATATTTTGAATTCAATGCCATTTGCATTTACGCCACCTTTGCGATGAAGTTGTGCATCGAAAAAAAGAACAACCGGAGTACAAGAATTATCTTTCTCACATTTCAAGCATCCCAATACAAAAATGCTTTTTCAAATCGGACTAACAGTTGAAGAGAAGTGGTGTCCACAGACAGACGGATGGGCAGACAAAGTGATAACATAAGTATGATCTGTTTTTACAAAAGACGTGTTAACGACTGAATGTGAGAAATAAGAAAACAGTTGTTATTTTAGTTACCTGTAACGTTCGGTCAGTTGTATTTGATTTATGTTTGAAATAAAAAAAAAATTTCACTTCTGAAAATAAGTGTTATAGACCACGCTCTTCTAATATATTCTGAGCTGCGTTGCGCACCTTTCCGGGAGTGAGGGGGGGCGCAGCTGAGGATATAACTAATTTCAAAATGATAATCTGCGATCTTTATCGCGAACAAACTCACCAGCAACTACCACGGAATAGTATTAGCCATGATCTCGAACAAAACAAACGCATCGGCGAACGCCGCTGAAAGATACACGTAGCACTTTGGAAATGCTTCCCTTATTTTTGAAAATAATTCTAAAAACAGAAATACTTTTCTAGAGAAATACGAGATTTTCATGTAGAAAAAATGTTGGTTATAAGTAGGAGATTTTTGTTAATTTTAATCTCCTCCGCAAACATATTATATAAAATGATAGTCGCTCCGGTGGCTCAGTGGTCGAAGTAATCACTGGCTTTTACCGAGATGGGTCTGGGTTCGAATCCCTGTTAAGCATACTTGTGTTTGCCTTACGTCACTGGCTCTCTAGCTTACCTGGTGCCAGTGGCCCTAAATTAGAAACGTGCGACTACTTATAGCTCATTGACTGGATCATGGCGGTGGTTAAAACGAAAAAAAAAATGAATAAATAAAATAAAAATAAATGAAAATAATTGCCCTTGTTTCTTTTAATTTGTCAGGACTCCAAAGGGAACCAATGGACGCAAAACAACATTGTTTTTCAAACCAAGTTGCCGTATCTGTTTCAACTACTAGCGTTATTCCTGTGATCTTCATGTTTCGAATTTTAGAGGAGTTTTGAAGAGGAGGAAAAAAAAAAAGTTGACCGAAATGCCACCTTGCATTCTATACCCCACAGTCGGCAATCGCCGGCGACCGGCGTCCTTTTAAAATTTTACCAGCTAATCCCATTTCAGCACAATAGCGTTTCCTAAGGTTTCAAAATCGCTTTATTATTATTCATCGTAAGAAAACATAAGAGGGAGACGTACAGTGTTGGGCGTCTCACTGGGAAATAATACAAACTGTTAAAACATGATGGTATATACACTGCAATGACAATGGAGATGAATAACAAATGCTGCAAGCAAAGCTTATTGCATAAAAATTGCAGAAGTGACAGAGAGAAACACATCGTGTCACATGACATTGGCTGGGCATGATTTACAGGATAACACAGACGAAACAATAGTACACAATTAGAAAAAGAACAGCACAAACACCACCGTGAAGGTAAAACATTACATACATGAGATAAAAACACAGCGTGCACAATTGTGCAAGTTATTTAACGAGGGCACCAAAGCAACATAATACAGGCGGGGTGAAAGTAAGTAATGTACACGAGTAAGCATGAAAATACACTGAGATGGCATTAGCATTCACAGTTCAACGGTAGCGTGGATTGCACGAGTCGTAGAGTGGAGGAGGGGCACCAGGGTGCCACGGAACTCAGCAAAGGAGGTGTAGAATGTCCTAGGGTACTGATAGGTGTAGCAGTCCAGAATCAACCGCAAACCATGGAGCGGTCGGTGCCCAATTAGCATAGAAGGTGGCTTCTCGACGACTGGAAGAAGCCGACTGGTACTCCAGGCGGAGTCGAGGAAGCAATCGATCTTGAAAATGGCACAAAAGTGCTGCGCTGGCCTGGTGTAAAGAGACCGGCGAGGAAACGCTGCGGAGTTGTTGAAGGTATACGTAAATAACGTGTTTAACCAGCACGAAAAGATAGGCACATACTGACGGAAGAGGCGTAGGTGGATGAGCCCGCAGAAGAAGATGTCTGTAGGCAGTGAACGGAAGATCTGGAGAACAAGAGCGACTGGCAATCCGGAAAGCCTGGTGGAGGAGAGGCATCAGGAACGGTTACCGGAAAAAAAATCCAAGGAAAAAAAGATCTACGGAAAAAGAAGCCAGGTAAAAAAATCCAACGGAAAAATGATCCAGGGAAAAAAAAGCCAAAAAAAAGAAAAGCCAAGGAAAAAAAGTCCATGGAAATAAAATCCAACGGCTTCTTTCATGTAGGTTAACCAGTAAGAAACTTAGGGGGTCATATAAAAATTTACATAAAAAAAAAGTTTTCACTTCTCAAAGGTTACAAGGACACCATAATTTGTTTCCATGGACGTTCGAGCAATTGGGGGGGGGGGGGGGCGTATGAAAATTGCATTTTTGTTTCTTGTGTCCACTTCCATGTTGGTTGACCTTGTAAGAAATGTAGGGGTCGTACAAAAATTGCACTTTTGATTTTCTTGTGTCCACTTCCATATTGGGTGACCTTGTAGGAAATTTAGGGGTCGTATAAAAATTGCATTTCTGATTTCTTTGAGTCACTTCTATGTAGGAAACTTAAGGAATCGTATAAAAATTTATTTTCTGATTTCTTTGCGTCACTTCTGTGTAAGAAGCCTAGAGGGTCGTATAAAAATTGTCATTGGATTTTTTCCCTGGCTCTGGTTTTTTTCCTGTGGATCTTTTTTCCTAGATTGACGCCACAGGGACAGCAGAGTTTGATTAATTAATAACCTACGAATTAATAATAATAAATATTTATTATCTTACAATTCGTAAGGCAACACTGATTGCGATTTTGAAGTTTGGTAGCAATTTAATAAAGATTAACACAGGGGTTTTGTGAATATTGAAACTGCTCCTTTAATGAATGCATTGCAGATTGGCCAATAAGAAGGGTGCAATAAAACCCAACATAAATTAATACCTTCACAGTAATAATAATAATAATGAAAATAATTTCAATAATGATTAGGTCATTTCTAAAAGAAAAAAAAAAAAAAGGAGGCCCGGGCCCTGCGGCTGCCGGAAAACTGCCACACACTTTTCATTAAGGGGTCCGGCACAAATTGCTGTTCCTCCGAAGAACACTTTGAATGTGTGACAATTTTTCCAGTGGGGCAGTTTTCCAAATTATGTTTGGCAGTTTTCCAAGGTGCCTAACGAGGGGAAGGAACTCTTGTTTGTCTGAATTTTCATGCCGGTTCATTTGAAATTAGGGCAACTGGCCACAAAAGTTCAAAGGGGGGGGGGGGGGCTATAAAGATTGCCGTTTCTGGGCCTATATTGAGAACTGAATTGGGAACTCCAAACAAACGAATTTCGGGAAAACGTTCCATGTAAGCCAAGTGAGAATTGTATTTTAATTTGAAAAAATAAATTGACGAAGGCCCGAGGTACACTTGGTTTGGGGGGCTCTACCCCCAACTTCCGTAATTTTATATTCTGGACATCTAGAGTCGGTCAGTGTATTCTAGATGTTATTCCTGAAAGAGCTCTTAGAAACCACGAATTTTCAGGAGGGGGGTGAATTCACCGAACCCTCCTGAAAATTCGTGGTTGTGTACAGAATCATTATATAAAGCATGGTACTAATGTTTACAGCTCTACGTCCATTTTTACATTTTGGGGGAAACCGCCCCCCAAGCTCACGGACTTCGCGAACGCTTCAAGGGAAACATCCTGGATACACTGACTAATATTCCGGAAGTTGGAGGTAGTGACCTACCGCCCCCTCCCCTTCCAACCAAGTGTACCTCGGATCCTCGGCAATTTATTTCTTCAAATTAAAGAAATTAAAGTACAATTCTCGCTTGGCTTACATGGAACGTTTTCTCGAAATTCGTTTGTTTGGAGTTCCCAATTCAGTTCTCAATATAGACCCAGAAACGGCAATCTTTATAGCCCTCCCCCACACCCCCTTGAACTTTTGTGGCCAGTTACCCTAAACTCTAATGAACCAGCATGAAAATTCAGACAAACAAAAGAGTTCTTTCCCCTCGTTAGGGACCTTGGAAAACTGCCCTACTGGAAAAATTGTGACACATTCAAAATGCTCTTCGGAGGAACAGCAATTTGTTGCCCGGCCCCTTAATGAAAACCATGTGGCTAGAACCCCCCCCCCTCCTTAATCCGGCCCTGTGTCGATCATGTAAATGGATAACTGTTTCGTTGGAGTTGGATTTTATTTCCCTGGCTTTTTTTCTCCGTTGGCTTTTTTTTCCATGTTTTTTTTTCCATGGCTTCTTTTTCCGGTGGCTTTTTTTTTTTCGTGGATCTTTTTTTCTTTTATTTTTTTCCTAGATTCCGTTCTTTCTTTGAGACCACTCTTACCCCGGTTTTGAATATAAAAGTGTCTTACAACGGTAAAAGTTTGAAATGCCGACTTCGGAATTTCCCCTAATTCTGTCAGCCTGCTTATTGTAAGACCGTTTTTCCCTAAAAAGCGCGGTAAGAGTGGAAATACTAACCCGGAAATTTCCCTCATCCAACCCTGCTATTTGTAAATCAATAAACAACAGTGGAAGTTTGAAATGCCGTCCCCGGAATTTCCCCCACCCTGTCAGCCTGTTAATTGCAAGACAGTTTTTCACTTAAAAGTGCGGTAACAGTCGAAATACGAACCCCGAAATTTTCCGCGTAGCCTCACTTCCCCTAACCCGTTTCTCCTAATTCCCGTTTGCCGTAATCACATTTGCCCCAATCGCATTTTCCCGAAATCGCTTTTACCCGAATTCCCATTTCCCCTAAATCGCGATTCTCCCGATTCTCGTTTGCCCTGAACACCTTTACTCCAATTGCGTTTCCCCAAAATCGCTTTTACCCGAATTCCCATTTCCCCTAATTTCGTTTGCCCTAATCTCGTTTCCCCTAAATCTCGTTTTTAAGCGGAACTTTGATACAGGAAACGTTTTGAAGGGGAACTTTGATACAGACAAATGTGTTTAGGGTAAACTTGAATTAGGGGAAACAAGATTTACGGGAAACGAAATTAGGACAAACGAAATTAGGGGTAATGGGAATTCGTGTAAAAGCGAATTCGGGGAAGTGCGATTGGGGTAAACGTGTTTAGGGCAAGCGTGAATTAGGGGAAACGAGATTTGGGGGAAACGAGATTAGGGCAAACGAAATTAGGGGAAATGAGAATTCGGGTAAAAGCGATTTCGGGGAAATGCAATTGGGGTAAATGTGTTTAGGGCAAACGTGAATTAGAGGAAACAAGATTTACGGGAAACGAAATTAGGACAAACGAAATTAGGGGTAATGGGAATTCGTGTAAAAGCGAATTCGGGGAAGTGCGATTGGGGTAAACGTGTTTAGGACAAACGTGAATTAGGGGAAACGAGATTTAGGGGAAACGAAATTAGGACAAACGAAATTAGGGGAAATGGGAATTCGGGTAAAAGCGATTTCGGGGAAATGCAATTGGGGTAAATGTGTTTAAGGTAAACGTGAATTAGGGGAAACGAGATTAGGGCAAGTGAAATTAGGGGAAATGGGAATTCGGGTAAAAGCGATTTTGGGGAAACGCGATTGGGGTAAACGTGATTAGGGCAAAGGGTAATTAGGGAAAACGGATTAGGGGAAAAGGGTGTTCACCGTAAAAAACTGTCTTCCAAGTAGCTGGATGAGGTGGGGAAAATTCGGTGAATACCCCATAAACAGCAAAAAATGTTTGAAATGCAGACCCAGAAATTTCCCACCACATATTTGTGCACGTTGTTCGGCTTCATCTTGTTTTAAACAGCGTGGAAATGGAAATGATGACACCGGAAATCTACACTGTTAAAAATTCCCGTAAAAAAAGTCTTGTTGCCCGTGTATTTTTACGATCAAGGCTCGTTTCTGCAGTTTCAAGGCGATGCCCGTATTTTAACGGGCATGGATATGTAGGACAACTGTTCCAAACCGTTATTTTACGGGCGTTGCTAAGAGGCACGGGCTAGCCAATGAACGATAATGACAGAAAAGGAATGCGGCATGCGTAGCTTTCTGCTATTGGTCAGCGAGTCGTCACGTGATTTTTCGTAGGCTGCTCGTTTTTTTACCAAGACGAAGGGATGGACGATATTTTCAAAAGTATGATATCTTTAAATATTTCTGAGACCGATATATTGAATCGAAAATATCTGTATTTAAAGATCAATATATCGGATTGATTTTTCGATATTTTTCAATACTTCTGATCTCAATAAGACTGATATTTCGGTTTATTCACTGCATACTGCATTTGGGTTATTACTGAATCCGATCCAATGTTGTGTTAAGTATTGGCTATTGGGAACTTGGGACTAATTGGCTGTTGGCTTGTTCGCACAAATCTCAGCCAGTACTAAATTATCCTGCAGCTTGAAAATATAGCTGCAATCAAGTTTTGTTAATACCAATAAAATAGTGATATCTCAGAAAAGTAATGTATATTACTAACTTCGTACCTTTTACAAGACGGTCGCTGTACTTGGAAATAAACGTAGTGCGTTTATTTTGCCATTTCAGTGGTTTTGTTGTGTAAATAATTATTTCCGATAGCGGAATTGATATTTAACGTTTTTTTACAAGACCGACGCCATGGGTTTTACGACTTTAAAACTCGTTAAAAACTTAGTGCTTTTATTTCGCCCTTTTACGTTGTTTTGTTACGTAAATAAATATTTTCGACAGCGGAATTAACATTTTACGTTTTTATAATTCATAAAAATTCGCTAAAAATATATCTTGTATGCTGAGCTGGAAAGCCAACATCAGGGTTGTTTACATCGTAGCCATGGTAATGTAAGGGCGTATTTATATTATATATTTTATACATTTATGTAATGTAAGGTGGCATATATTTATGCCCCCCCAAAGTGTTTAAATGTGTTTTATTTATTGTTAAAATGTGCCTTACATTGGAAACAAAAATGCTTAATTTAATAAAAAAATTCATTAATTTACGTTAAAAAAATTTTTTTTTTTTTTTTTCTATTCTCATTCTTTTATTTTGTCCTGGTGGATTTAATTTTTTTCATTTCATTGGCACGGCACGCCCTCAGAAAAAATCTATATATGCCCCTTGTTGCATTTCTTAATGAAGGGGCAGAGCACAGATGGGATGAAAGTGGCCAAAGGGCAGGAAGTTGTCACATAAATTTACAGAACATAAATGCGGAAACTGTTTTTTTACCAAAACATGTTATCATGATTCTCTGTACTTAACATTGCTACCTATGCAAGATTGTTGATACAGCGAGACAAAATTAGTCAAAAAAGCAATCATAAAAGTGTTGTGCACTTTTGTGTTTATATAACATCTGCACTCCCCTTCCACTAATGGGGGGGGGGCTGTGGCTGTGGATAGTATCAACTGTCACCAACGATATTTGAAGGTTTTGGTTATCATTTGAAAGTAAACAAATTAGATGTCAACTTTCCTGTTAAGCACACTCAACATCTTTTTAAAGAATATACATGAATAAAAAAACACACTTGAAATGGAATTTGTGGGAGAAATATTTTGCTACATAGAAGACCAGTAAACCACAGGCAATTGGGTAAATAAGTCTCATTGATTTGATTATTCTACACATGTTAAGGTTTTTCCATTATTCGAAATGTTTATTTAAGTACAAAAGCGGAGTAAAATGCCTAAAACAAAATCACTGGGTTACTTCTGTCTGAAACATTACCCCCTTAGCCTGTAATCACAGCATATAATTGCAATTTCTAATGCAGAATGTTCTGCAAAGTCATAATATTGTTGAGAGGTAAATGGCTAGAGCTTTTTAATGCAATTTTGAAGAAGTTTGCACACATACATGAAAATATATTATTTCAAAGTTAGTGTGCATATACACTGTAGATACATATATAATTTTTTTGTAAAAAAAAAACAAAAAAACAAACAAACTGAAAATACAACAAACCTTGTTAACAGGTTTCGGCCTAATTTGCCCAGTGTTATCCATTTTGTCATTATGTCTATTTCTCTCTTGATAATAACTGTGAACATATTTTTTTTTTTTTTTTATGAAAACTGTTATTCTTAAACGGAATGGCATTAACAAAATTCTGTTGTCCAGAAAAGTTTTAATGTGCAGTGCTCTTCCTCATTTGATTTCTCTAGTGTTTCTTTACAGTATACAAAGTTACTTTTTTCAAAATTCTTTTGCTGCTAAAATCTAATAAATGTGCAATGTAAAAATTGCATTTGTACTCATAAATATGGGTTCTTGGTTTGATTAAAAGGCAATACATTGTGCCAAATGTTTGACACTAGCTGTAGGAAGGGAGTTCTTAGACTACCATTAAAGACTATATTAATATATTAGCTGAAACAATGCTCAGATTATATGAATACCTTGCATTGTGCCCATCGGTTTTACATTTGATCAAGTTTGCAAAAATTGTATATGATTTTATACCTGCTACAACTGATTCAGCATCAATATCAGGAAAATTCTCATACAAAAAGATTACTTCTTCCTCAGAAACTGCTAGAAAACAGTCAAATTTTCAAAATAAGAAGCACTGTTCATTAAATGTGAAAATCCTCCAAATATGTGGCGTCAGTGAATATACAAAGATGTCGCTCTTTCCAGGTTTTAGCAATTAAATGTCATGAAATCTATTCAGTCAAGAAATCTATTTATTAAATGTCATGAATAAAATCTATTCAGTCATGAAATGTTCATTAAATGTCATGGAAACTATTCAGTATCTAAATAATCATGGAAAATGTGCCTACCAAGTGGTAAAATACATAAAGAAGTTGTTCCTGTCTTGTCTTTCCTGGAACCACTCGCCCTAAATTAGGGACATGTGTCTGCTTATGGTGAATCAAGCTTCTACACATTCGGGAACAACTTTAGATGCTCATGGAGATCAACACACACACACACACACACACACACACACACACACACCACTTCACTTCACTTCACTTCAAGCATTTTTTTCCAGTTCTCAGTCCATTTCTTTGGATTTCTCATCTCCATTAAAAACTTGTACACAATAAATATCTGAAGTATTCTTTATCAAGTCTAAAACACCTGAGGAGCTATCTTTGATATCATATCATTTTTTTTTTTTTTTTACATTTTAAATGCTCATTGGTGGAGTCTATCCTTAAAATTAAGGAAGTCAGCAGATTTAAAAAAAAATTTTACAGTTTTGAACTCAAATGGGATATAGCATTTAATGTTTCACTTATTAACACTAAAACAACACAAAAATAGGTACTGATTCCTCACCTCTAGTTATATTCAACTTGCTGTAGATGAGGGATTTTCTCTTTACATGCATATATATCACTAAGCTGTTCTCTAAGATCATAGGTTAGTTTCTTGATGAGAGCTTATCTGCTGGATTAAAGTTTAAAACTGATGGACATACATTTTATTTACTCTTGATGTATCAAACATCTGCATTTACAGTGATCTCAGCTCACAACTTGAGCTTCACTGACATCCATCACACACAAGACCATTTGTACTTCACATTTATTCTCTTTTTCTCATGCAGGAATTCCTGAATCTGGTCCTCCCTTGATCTTCTACATTTTCTTCCTGTCACTTGTGCAGAATAAATTCTCCTAGTAATCATCTCACCACTCATTCTCCAAACCACCCAAGAATATTTGTCCCCACCTTACAAACAATATTTTGCTTCACACTACTCATCTACAAAACCTCTTCATTCCTCACATGATCAAAACATATCTTGCCCCCACCCCCATAAGTAACACATCTCTACAGCTCGCAAATCACTCCTATGTTTCATCTGCAGTACTCCACCTTCACTGCTGCACATCAGAGTAGGAACAATTACTGTACTTTTTCACACACAACTATTAGGGACCTTTTTGAGAACCTATCATTCATCATTTATTCAAAATCCTCCTGAAGTAGCTGTGACTTTCAAAGATGAATTTACTAGCCTACTAATTTCACCACCTAATTTGTTTTCTCTGTCAAACATGCTTCCTAAATATGTAAATTGATTTACCTGATCAATCTCTTTGCCATTTAGACTGATCTGTTTGATTTAATACTAACAATTTATCTGTCAAAAACATAACTTTGGGTTTTTCCTTTCATATACTAAGTTTGAAATTCATACAAACTTCATACATGTGGGACAACATACGCTGCAACTCACTTTTTGCTCTCTGCCAACAGGATTGTTTCATCAGCATGAGCAAACATAATTGAGTAACTACTCTCCACAGATAGCATTTACATAGTCTAATGACGACTCAACCATATGTGTCTCTTAAGACATAAAAATATTCTTTACCTTAAAAAATTGTTTTGGTAATAAGTAATAACTAATTATAATACACACGCTTGGCAGTGAATGTGGGGAATAAATATCCTACCAGTTTTCTCAGATAACTTCTTAGAAACATCAGCTGAATTTTTTTTTTTTCAAGAGCTGCTTTCTCCTGCTAAAAGGGAGCAATTTTATTTGTCCTTTATTATTACATTTTATAGCTTAAAACTATCTTTATGCAAGATTGCAGCTCTCAAGCTGTATTTTTAGTGATATGAAAAACACATAAAATATTGTTTTTCAGATCCTAAAATAAAAAAATATATAGAAGAAAGTTTTGATGCAAAAATAAATAAAAAAATCATGCAACAGAAGTGAGCTTGTAATCTGCAAAAATGCTGAATATACTTTCCAAAACCCAAAAGGTGATTTTCTTGTTTCATGTGTGGGCATTGCTCGACGAGCAGGGATATGGTTTCTGCCAAGAAGTTTCCAAAAATCCCAGTTGCAAAGGAATGTTTTCATGAGTTTTTCATCAATGTGAGATTATGAGAAATATGTATTTCCAACATTTCGAGAAAAGGTAAGTTGAAGCTTCAGTATGGCATAAATGACAAAAAAAACAAAAGTACTTATTAATCCCAGCAGACTGGAATCTTAACCATCAATTAACATGGGAATAACTGAATTATAGAAAGAATAACTATTTTTATTGGGATGCAAATGTCAAAGTTAACAACATTATATCAGCTTGCAAGGAAATGTTATGGAAAAAAATCTTTAAAAAAACTTTGTTATTGTAATTTTTAGAGCATTTTGTATACATTTATATTTTTCAGAAGGTGTGAACAATGTTTGCTATTTTTTTTATCGTTTAAGACAGAACACAATGTTAATGGAGTATACAGATATAATTACTTCTATGGTGTAAGCAAAAATAGTTCCCATGGCATAAGCAAAAAAATTAAAGTGCTTATAATATGTTTACAAGTGACATTTTTGTTAAAAACAGTAATTAGAGTACCAATAATTTGTGATGGCCTTTTCATAGAAAGCAATTATTTTTCCAGAAAGATATTTAAAAAAATGCTAACGATTATTAGTCCTCCATTAAAATATGATTATAAAAATAAAAACATAAAAAATATCGTAATCCAAATTAATCAAGTATATATATTTACTAATTAATTAATGAAAGATATACTACTTAATGTATGAAAAACATAAAAAAAATATCATAATCCAAATTCATCAAGTATATATTTACTAATTAATGTATGAAAGCCTGTCTCTCCTAGATAACAAAAAAACGAATGGACAATCAGAGGAAATAACATGCTGTAAGTGTGGGAAAATCAGCAGATCAAGACGAAAGTTGTTATGCTCATATTTTTACCAGATTATATAATTACTTCAGGAAGTTTCACTATGTATTAACAAGATAATTGTCAAAGGATGATAAAAAAAATTACGTCTGATATATACATAGCCTGAATTACAACAAACTTTATACTACATAACTTGTAAGACATCAAGAAAACTCTCGAAAAACTGTTTTGCATTTCCTTACCCAGCTGTTAAGATCTACATACTTTATCACTAACAAAAAAAAAAAATGCTTCACTTCAAATTGTGTGTCATTGGTATGTATATAATTTAGGTCAAAGTGCCAATTTACTTCAAACATAATACTCATAGGCAAAAGAACAATCTGCTATCAACCGTTCCTTAAATTTGTTTTCTGGGTGCCTACTGTCAACTAATAGTTAAAATTTTCAACCATCGAGGTTTTCAACACAGCAGATATTTTTCCTTGTAAAGTTCTAGAAATCGGAAGGTGACATAATATCATGTGAATCTCGATAATGAGATCGCAGTTTGATAGTCCTCAAGCAACATAATTTTCGTGACATGCCAGAGGAAAGAACACAGATTTCATTCCACAAGTTAAATCACATCAGCCATGGGCTGATATATTGAATATCGCACCGATATAGTGATTTTCTGATATATCGTAACTTGGATATCAATACTATATATCGAAATATCGGACAAAAATATCGATATTTCGAGATATTGATAAATATCGCCCATCCCTAACTGACGAACACGAAGTCACGAACATGTGCAGGAAAGACGCCATGAAAACATGTGAGTAGACACTTTTTAAAATTAAGTTTATTATGATATGTAAAAGTAACGAAATCAATTACACACATTTTTGTTTGATATTAAGCTCACGAACTGTGTACGTATATATATATATATATATATATATAATTTTAAAAGTTTCACCACCAAACGAGGGTGGCTGAAGCATTGTCACACAGGAAAATCTATGTAGTAGCTAAGATTTCCTTTGACTGGCGTAGGGGCATAACTCTCACATCCATATATGTTTTACTATCAATATGATACAGTGCTTTACTTTCTGTGCAAGTCTTTATCGCCAGGTTTATACCTAGTGTTGACTAGGATGTCGAATAAATTCGATCTGTACATGCTGATTTGGGAATTACGTAGGGCAGCATTCTTCGTATGTTTGTAGTCTGAAATGAATTCCATTTTGCAATATAACACGCATAAATATTGTCTTATCGTTTTGTGCTTTTTTTTTTACGGCATAGTGTTCAACTCCTGAATTTAGACAGAATTATTTCTAAAGCACAAACTGGCTGAACAATACTTTGGGTTTTTTTAAGACTCCTTTTCATTTGCTCATGTACTTAAGAACTTGTGAAGTATTATATTTGCACCAATGAATACAAAGATTAGCTATGGAGTACAGATATGTACAGGCATATTCTTTAATGAAAAGTTTATTCCAGTGTGTTTATGTGGGTATAAAATATATAAAAAATACAAATACACACATATATTTGCTAAAATTACATACACTGATGTCACAGAAATTGCACAAATGGCTAAAAAAAATCAAATAAAACTGGTCAAGTCATTTGTTTAGTATCAGTAAGATGTATGAGCTCATTTACTCTTGCAAAGTTCATCAATATTTTGAGTTTTCTTGCTTATGTACAAACAAGTTATCTTCAACATCCAGCTTATTTCAATATTTAGTTTTTATGGTGGTTAAGGATAAAACACTAGTTTCACATAAATATGTAGTTGTAAAAGGCAACAAATACTTAAGGCAGTGCTCGACAATTTTGGAAATTATTTTTCCATTGGAATCCAAAAACTAGTCGCCGCCCCAGTGGCGCAGTGGTCTAAGGCGCTGACCTCTGATCATTCGTTCGTAAGGGGTCCGGGTTCGAATCCCGGTCCGGCATGGATGTTGTGTTTGTCTTACGGCACTGGCTCTCTCTCCCTTCCCTGGAACCAGTGACCCTAAATTAGGGACGGGCGACTGCTTATAGCCCATTGAGTTGCTCACGGTGGTCGTTAAACCTCCAATAAAAAAAAAAAAAAAAAAACTAGTCAGTGATTTCAAAGAACAAATGCTTTTCAAACCAACCAGAGTTAAAAGATGTCTCATAAGTTTTTTATTTGGCAATAGAAGATTACACATTTCTGCATTGTATGTGAATGAGTAACTAGTTCATTCAGTGGGAATGGGAAATACTGCCTTGTAAATGTTTGGAGAGTGCAGAGATGGACGATTATTAGTTGTTTAACATCAAGTTTCCAATTGTTTGCTCATTTTCTGATGATAATGAATTCAGTTATGAAAATTGGTCAGAGCTGTTCCCTGTAATTTGGTTTCCTCATAAAGTTTTTTGGTCATTGCTTGTGTTTTGTTTTTTCAACATTGAACAGATTGTTTTCACCCTGTAATGAGAAGTTCCACTAGTTCATTTTTCAGAAATTTCAGCTAAATATGCTAAACTTCACCACACATCCTACCAGCACTAGCCATAAATTCAGATTAATTTTGTTTTGAAAATTGGTTCACTATGTGACTCGGTATGGTTGCTAACAAATGCGCATATGCCCCCTATTATTTTAGTGAAACCCACTTTGAGAACTATTGGTCTAGAGGATGTTCAAGCCGTTCTGGTATCAGAGTTGGTTGTACATCAAGGTTTTTGGCTAGCAGTCACAATTTAACATATGGTTTGAGTCCCATATGAGGCATTAGTTTTGCCACCCTGGTGGTGCAGTGGTCTAAGCACCATCTTATGATTGTTTGTCCAAGTGGGTCCGGGTTTGAATCCCGGTATGGCATGGATGTTGTGTTTGTCTTACAGCACTGGCGTTCTCTCTTCCCTGGAACCAGTGACTCTTAAATTAGGGACGGGGACTGCTTATATCCCATTTAGTTCCTCACATTAGCCGTTAAAACCTTTAAAAAAGAAACCTGTTTTTTACATAACATAACAGCTTTGGCTTTCTCCTTCCCTAGAACCAATGGCCTCAATTTAGAGGTGGGAAAAAAGTTTCATGTGATGAAATGTCACATTTTCGTTCAGGAAACACATTTGTGATTCTCCCTGACTGCTACATGGTTTTGATTGCTTTTAGGAATACCATTTCACTCACATTCCTTAGTACATAATTATCAATCATTTTGTGACTATGGTATATTCAGTTAACTCATAGGCATCCCTAGCTTAGTTTTCAGCAGGAAGAAGCAAACAATGGAAATCTGCATATATACAAACCCCATATGCCTCTCATTGAAAACAGCTTTTTTACCACTCAACACATAAATTACATAAATTTAATTGGAAACCAGAAGAGCCAAAAAATATATATTTTTTAATTATATCTATAATCACCTCATCATCACATGTATACAGTAATATTTCACATATATGTCAGCGCAAACCAAAGCACGCATAAATAAGAGCGCAGCATAAGTAAAAGTTAGTGTAATTCCAGCCAAAATTAAGTTTAAAAAGTAATTAACATGAGAATAACATGCAAAATAAGAAAAATATCAATGATTAAATTTACTTAGTTAAATTTAACACTTTAAAGCTTAGATTACTCAAAAATGTAAATTACTTGATCTCAAAATTTTAATTACATTCCTTTTTTATATTTATGGCTTTTTAAAGTTATGTAAAATTGAAGACTGTTTCTGCTGTTGCCTCTCATTGAAAACAGCTTTTTCAAGTTTGTTTAAACAGGAATGTGTGGCAATTAGATGTATCGGTGAGTTGTATGTAGTGACAGTGTTTCCAAAGCTTCTACACTGCTTTCGTGACAGTCTGGGGATCTTTTGTTAATTCTTCGTTATGTCTCTTCATCATCATCCTGAATTTCATTGGCTATTTCTTGAATATCCCTCAATTCCCCAATAATGCATTTTCATTGATTTCTACAAACTCTTTAAAACTACTGAATCCACCTGAAATGGCACTCCAATCTTCATCATTGGCAGATTATTCGGTAAATGTGTAGATTAGCGTCCTAAATTATTTTGTCGGAAACTTGTAATATTGACTTGCGAGTGCGACGCTGTGGTAGGCCTAACACATCACTACGGCAACGATGTGAAGATTTGCTTTGTTGAAAGGAAGATTCGCTTCGCCGTGCAATTCACGTGCGAATGACTACAAGTCCAAGCAAGTACCTTCTTGCCAGGAGAGCGAACCATTTTATACTCATATGCTACACAATATAGTTTGTTCATGTTTTGTAATGGTTTTTAAAGCAGACGTGAAATTTTTCATTCTTTCGCATATGATTCCCTGATCCGAAATAGAAAGTTTGGTAAATGTGTACTTTAGCGTCTAAATTATTTCGTCGGAAAAATGTAACTGTGTGGGAAAAGTGTGACATACAATATTTTAAGCATGCAAAATAATGCGAAAAGGTGCAAAAATATAGTATTTTTAGATAAAAGGAAATAAGTTTTCCAAAGTATTTACCTGAGAGTGCGATGGTTTGGAAGAGTACGTGCGGTATAGGCATAGGACGAGAGAGCGGCAACGGCATCAAGGTGGAGTCCGGTGAATGGAAGCTTCGTTGAGAAGGGCAAGTAACGGGCGGAAGAATTAAGAAGGAAGCGGTTTAGCAGTACGTAGTCATCGAAAAGTCTTGTAGGCATACGCAGAAAGAAAGAGGTTGAATTTGTGCAGCATTGTAAGTTTTTGTTTTTTTTAAGGGTAATTTTGAGAAAGCGGAAGTACAAAATCGTCAGTCATTTCGGATTTCGTCAGGGCTTAAAATTTCATTATCCGCCACAATACAAGAAGCTGTCTCCCTGCCATAGTGCGATATATGAATTGAAGAAAATTGCTTATTTTGAAAAATATCCATGTCACAAGGAAAAAAATGTGAGCTACGATGTACTGAATAACAGCAGAACTGCAAATGAAGTGCTTGAAGAAATCACCTACCTGTGCACATCTTCCAAACCAAAACTAAAACTTTGGGTTCAACCGGAACCAAAACGTCTTCCTCAAAACTTCTGTCGTACATAAATTATTTTACATTCCTTAATTTCTTTCCATTCGGAGACACTGTGAAACCACTAATAACGACATTCTGCACATATCTTTCTCAAAAATGAATAAAACAGGTTTGAACTACTTCTGCGCACAATTACACGATACTCTTCCGAAAAATATACCCTACTGCTGTCGTATTCTTCCACGCATTTGCTACCAACTCGTACTTCGCTCCGTCGCACAGCACCTTCACGTGGTGGCCGTTAGCATCGCTTCAGCCTCCCGCACCACCTTCTACAAACCATCGTACTCGCAGGTTAATACTTCAGAAAAATTATTTCCTTCTTATTTAAAAATATAATTTTTCACCTTTCCCTATTATTTTGCATGCTTAAAAAAATGTGTGCATCGAACTTTTCACCCACAGTTAAATTTTTCCAACGAAATAGTTTAGGACGCTGAAGTACACATTTACCGAAAGTACTAATATGCTTTTCTATGTTGTACAGAAAACTGGGGAACTATAAATTTCGGTTTTGGTTTGAACAGATTTGCTGTGTCTCTGCACTTTTGGTTCTTCTGTTAATAGCTTGTTCGCACGCGAGTTTCTATCTTACTCATATGTATCTTTTGCAAATCGAAGAGGTTTTATCCGGTTTTTCCTGCCAACAGCGTACAGGATACAACAAAAGAAAGGGTGGCTGCTGTGGACCTATTTTCTGTAGCGTATCACTACAACATTTATTGCTCTTCTGCCAATAACGTAAGTCCTCTTTCTCTTGTACCCGTCATTTCCACACAGCAACAAGCCTTCCTTTTAACGGACCAAAGCTTCACATCTTCACTGGAGCGATGCATTATTCCTATCGCAGCTTCTCTTCACAGTGTCAGACTCACAGGTCCGTATTACAATAAAAATCTTTAAAACACGTTTAAAATATGAAATATCTGAAAAAATATGAAATACATTAAAATATGAAAAATGTGAAGTTTTAACCCTTTGTCAATAAACACAAGAGGCTAGTTCCATCGGAGGCATGCATTCAGTCGCTGACTTTAAACATTTGGAGCAAAATTACATATGCTTCCAATTTATGGACCTAAAGCATAATATAATTAAAGAAGTGATATTCTTCTGTCCTTGGCACTGCGTAACAATAATACAACTTCCAGTGATTAGCAGTGAAAAGCAACATGACATGCGATGACTGTCTTTTTTTTTGTAGTAGAAAATTATATTCTGAACTTCATTTTTAGATTTAATTGCCCAGTCTGGCACCTAGGGCAACTAGATTATTTATTTACCTGCCCAGGTCAATGATTCACACGACTCAGGCATGGTATTTTTCAAACCCTGATATGTATAAGTAAAAATATATACAGTACATAATTTCATACATACATATTAATTAAAGCTTATATATTTCATTATTACTACTTTAGCAAAAACTTCCCATTACAAAAAAATTACCTTTGCTTGTCTCTGTGGGCACTATTTCACTTTTACAGCATTGCAATCTTATGCGTAATGAAAATTTCTGTAGTACATACTAACTTTTAATGAAAAATTTGTAATGTTTTAAGAACAATACGTTGCTACAATTTTTTTTTGTCCCCCTTGAATTTCATTATAACGAGTTTCGACGGTTATTCTTTTTTTACTGAATCTGGTAAATGCTGGCCAAGAAAATGACAGTGAAAATATATCATGAACAGTTTCTTTGCTTTGCAAATGTAGTAATTAAAGTTAAATGTAAAAAAGAATTGATTTCATTCTAAATTTCTGCGAGTGAAATCTTTCACCTGTGTCACTTTAAGCAGGGCTTGGAAAATATCTGAAATGTTACATGCGCAGCTGGGTATATGCATAAATTATTTACCTACCCAGGTAGTAAAACCTGGATGCCCAGGAAAATTTATATTTTAAGATAAATCAGAAGCCACTTTTTTTTTTAAGTTAAAAATAATGAAAATTTTTTTACACGTTTTGTAATTCCTATTTTAAAGGTCTATTCAAAATGTTCAATATGCAAAGCATGTATTTCATGTTTTAAGATGATAGTGCTGAAATTGGTACAAAATGATGTGATGAAATTGCTTTTTGAGAAATTTTAAGATTCTGCCGTGTTTTTTTCCTTTGTCACTAAACACCTGATTTGCACATCAATAAAAATTGTTTCAGTATCTTCAGGTATTGCCAAGATATTATAAATACAACTATTTAATAGTTTTCCAAAAAAAAAAAATTTGTGCTCCAAAATGGTTTCCTTGTGGCAACACAACAATGAAAGAACAGGTTTAGTCACTGAAGTCATTTCTAAAACATTCCAAACAGGAAAATTTAATATTTTAGAAATATTGATATGCATTAATGTTCTACAATGACTCAGTTAGAATCAGGGTCTAAACAAGTGTTTCTTCTTTTGGGGGGGGGGTCTGAGATTTGAAATTATGCCCTATCAAGTTCAAAAGCTCTCATTTCCATTCAAGTATTTTTTTTTTCTTTTCTTTCTGATACCTTAATTATGGGGAAGCAATGTGATCTTTCAAAAGCAGTACTTCCAGTTTTTGACATAATTTTACTAAACATGTGAAAAGTAGGTAAATATCCAAAAATTAGAGATAGGAAACAAGACAGTAAAAGTTCTGGGAACACTGACAACACAGTGCTCAGTAGAATGTAAAATGAACCAGCACACAAGGCAGTGAATGTGAAAACAAAAAAAGCATGATTCAACCCTATGTCAAATGTAATACTAGCCAAAACCTACATGAAAAACCAACTTTGACACCATTGTGGATTGAATACCCTTATAGACGCAATGTACTCGGATGCAAGTTCGTAGTTCTGTTTGTCATTGATATAACATATAAATACAAGAATATGCCTGTACATATCTTTACTACATAACTGCCCTTTGTATTCATTCATGCAAATACTACATAAGTACGTATGTGCAAATTAAAATGTCTAAAAGAAACTAAGTATTGTTCAACCAACTGTGCTTTAGAAATAATTCTCCAATTAAAACATGTCTAAAAGAAACGTAAGTATTGTTCAACCAACTGTGTGTACAGAGTTCGTAAAGCCTAATGTTAAACAAATCTGTGTGTAACTGATGTCATTATTTATCATATTGTAATAAACCTGATTTTAAGATATGAAAATATCATTACTCACATTTAGAACTGAATTGATTCAGTTATAATGTAAGTATCCAACAATTTCACACTCACACACTCTTCCACAAAAAACATGCATTTACTTGCACACTCTTCCACAAAAAATGCATTTATGTAAAAGTCGGTGACTACTTGCCGTGAGGCTTAACCGAATATGGCCAAACTTCATATTTACAGGGATTTACAGGGATTGCATTTTCAACGGTCAAACTTATTTTTTCGGGTATAGCCCTTCAAATTATGGCGTAGCTCAATACGGTCAAACTTATTTTTTATGGGCAATGCCCTTCAAATTATGGCGTAGCTCAATACGGTCAAACTTATTTTTTTATGGGCAATGCCCTTCAAATTATGGCGTAGCTCAATACGGTCAAACTTATTTTTTTATGGGCGTTGCTCTTCAGATTATGGGCTTAGTATTTAGGGTTCAGACCGTAATTTCATGGGCTTTCACAAAAATGGGCCAAGCCGTAGTTTTATGGGCAACGGCCGGGCCCCCAGTTGCCGGCCATTGCCCGTAATCTAACTGTGAAATTTTTAACAGTGCAGAAAATCTATGCATTACCTGAAAGAGAGACTGTACCTAAAATTATCTTCGATATTAATGTTATCGAAAAAAAAATAACCGAATTAGAAGCAAATGTGTGGTACAAAATATATTTTGAATTCAATGCCATCTGCATTTACGCCACCTTTGTGACGAAGTTGTGCATCGAAAAAAAGAACAACCGGAGTACAAGAATTATCTTTCTCACATTTCAAGCATCCCAGTACAAAAATCCTTTTTCAAATCGGACTAACAGTTGAAGAGAAGTGGTGTCCACAGACGGACGGATGGGCAGACAAAGTGATAACATAAGTATGATCTGTTTTTACAAAAGACGTGTTAACGACTGAATGGGAGAAATAAGAAAACAATTGTTATTTCAGATACCTGTAACGTTCGGTCAGTTGTATTTGATTTATGTTTGAAATAAAAAAAAAATTTCACTTCTGAAAATAAGTGTTATAGACCACGCTCTTCTAATATATTCTGAGCTGCGTTGCGCACCTTTCCGGGAGTGAGGGGGGGCGCAGCTGAGGATATAACTAATTTCAAAATGATAATCTGCGATCTTTATCGCGAACAAACTCACCAGCAACTACCACGGGATAGTATTAGCCATGATCTCGAACAAAACAAACGCATCGGCGAACGCCGCTGAAAGATACACGTAGCACTTTGGAAATGCTTCCCTTATTTTTTGAAAAATAATTCTAAAAACAGGAAAACTTTTCTAGAAAAATACGAGATTTTCAAGTAGAAAAAATGTTGGTTATAAGTAGGAGATTTTTGTTAATTTTAATCTCCTCCGCAAACATATTATATAAAATGATAGTCGCTCCGGTGGCTCAGTGGTCGAAGTAATCACTGGCTTTTACCGAGATGGGTCTGGGTTCGAATCCCTGTTAGGCATATTTGTGTTTGCCTTACGTCACTGGCTCTCTAGCTTACCTGGAGCCAGTGGCCCTAAATTAGAAACGTGCGACTACTTATAGCTCATTGACTGGATCATGGCGGTGGTTAAAACGAAAAAAAAAAAAAAATGAATAAATAAAATAAAAATAAATGAAAATAATTGCCCTTGTTTCTTTTAATTTGTCAGGACTCCAAAGGGAACCAATGGACGCAAAACAACATTGTTTTTCAAACCAAGTTGCCGTATCTGTTTCAACTACTAGCGTTATTCCTGTGATCTTCATGTTTCGAATTTTAGAGGAGTTTTGAAGAGGAGGAAAGAAAAAAGTTGACCGAAATGCCGCCTTGCATTCTATAGCCCACAGTCGGCAATCGCCGGCGACCGGCGTCGTTTTAAAATTTTACCAGCTAATCCCATTCAGCACAATAGGGTTTCCTAAGGTTTCAAAAATCGCTTTATTATTATTCATAGTAAGAAAACATAAGAGGGAGACGTACAGTGTTGGGCGTCTCACTGGGAAATAATACAAACTGTTAAAACATGATGGTATATACACTGTAATGACAATGGGGATGAATAACAAATGCTGCAAGCAAAGCTTATTGCATAAAAATTGCAGAAGTGACAGAGAGAAACACATCGTGTCACATGACATTGGCTGGGCATGATTTACAGGATAACACAGGCGAAACAATAGTACACAATTAGAAAAAGAACAGCAGAAACACCGCCGTGAAGGTAAAACATTACATACATGAGATAAAAACACAGCGTGCACAATTGTGCAAGTTATTTAACGAGGGCACCAAAGCAACATAATACAGGCGGGGTGAAAGTAAGTAATGTACACGAGTAAGCATGAAAATACACTGAGATGGCATTAGCATTCACAATTCAACGGTAGCGTGGATTGCACGAGTCGTAGAGTGGAGGAGGGGCACCAGGGTGCCACGGAACTCAGCAAAGGAGGTGTAGAATGTCCTAGGGTACTGATAGGTGTAGCAGTCCAGAATCAACCGCAAACCATGGAGCGGTCGGTGCCCAATTAGCATAGAAGGTGGCTTCTCGACGACTGGAAGAAGCCGACTGGTACTCCAGGCGGAGAGTAGGAAGCAATCGATCTTGAAAATGGCACAAAAGTGCTGCGCTGGCCTGGTGTAAAGAGACCGGCGAGGAAACGCTGCGGAGTTGTTGAAGGTATACGTAAATAACGTGTTTAACCAGCACGAAAAGATAGGCACATACTGACGGAAGAGGCGTAGGTGGATGAGCCCGCAGAAGAAGATGTCTGTAGGCAGTGAACGGAAGATCTGGAGAACAAGAGCGACTGGCAATCCGGAAAGCCTGGTGGAGGAGAGGCATCAGGAACGGTTACCGGAAAAAAAGTCCAAGGAAAAATGATCCAGGGAAAAAAAAGCCAAAGGAAAGAAAAGCCAAGGAAAAAAAGTCCATGGAAATAAAATCCAACGGCTTCTTTCATGTAGGTTAACCAGTAAGAAACTTAGGGGGTCATATAAAAATTTACATAAAAAAAAAAGTTTTCACTTCTCAAAGATTACAAGGACACCATAATTTGTTTCCATGGACGTTCGAGCAATTGGGGGTGGGGGGGGCGTATAAAAATTTCATTTTTGTTTCTTGTGTCCACTTCCATGTTGGTTGACCTTGTAAGAAATGTAGGGGTCGTACAAAAATTGCACTTTTGATTTTCTTGTGTCCACTTCCATATTGGGTGACCTTGTAGGAAATTTAGGGGTCGTATAAAAATTGCATTTCAGATTTCTTTGTGTCACTTCTATGTAGGAAACTTAAGGAATCGTATAAAAATTTATTTTCTGATTTCTTTGCGTTACTTCTGTGTAAGAAGCCTAGAGGGTCGTATAAAAATTGTCATTAGATTATTCCCCTGGCTCTGGTTTTTTTCCTGTGGATCTTTTTTCCTAGATTGACGCCACAGGGACAGCAGAGTTTGATTAATTAATAACCTACGAATTAATAATAATAAATATTTATTATCTTACAATTCGTAAAGGCAACACTGATTGCGATTTTGAAGTTTGGTAGCAATTTAATAAAGATTAACACAGGGGTTTTGTGAATATTGAAACTGCTCCTTTAATGAATGCATTGCAGATTGGCCAATAAGAAGGGTGCAATAAAACCCAACATAAATTAATACCTTCACAGTAATAATAATAATAATGAAAATAATTTCAATAATGATTAGGTCATTTCTAAAAGAAAAAAAAAAAGGAGGCCCGGGCCCTGCGGTTGCCGGAAAACGGCCACACACTTTTCATTAAGGGTCCGGCACAAATTGCTGTTCCTCCGAAGAACACTTTAAATGTGTGACAATTTTTTCAGTGGGGCAGTTTTCCAAGGTGCCTAACGAGGGGAAGGAACTCTCTTGTTTGTCTGAATTTTCATGGCGGTTCATTTGAAATTAGGGCAACTGGCCACAAAAGTTCAGCGGGGGGGGGGGGGGGGGGCAATAAAGATTGCCGTTTCTGGGCCTATATTGAGAACTGAATTGGGAACTCCAAACAAACGAATTTCGGGAAAACGTTCCATGTAAGCCAAGTGAGAATTGTATTTTAATTTGAAAAAATAAATTGACGAGGGCCCGAGGTACACTTGGTTTGGGGGCTCTAACCCCAACTTCCGTAATTTTATATTCTGGACATCTAGAGTCGCTCAGTGTATCCTAGATGCTACCCCTGAAGAGCTCTTAGAAACCACGAATTTTCAGGAGGGGGAGAATTTTTTTTTTTATTGGAGGTTTAACGACCGCCGTGAGCAACTCAATGGGCTATAAGCAGTCGCCCGTCCCTAATTTAGGGTCACTGGTTCCAGGGAAGGGAGAGAGCCAGTGCCGTAAGACAAACACAACATCCATGCCTCACCGGGATGTGAACCCGGACCCCTTTCGGACGAATGATCAGAGGCCATCGCTTAGACCACTGCGCCACCGGGGCGGCAGGGGGTGAATTCACCGAACCCTCCTGAAAATTCGTGGTTGTGTACAGAATCATTATATAATGCATGGTACTAATGTTTACAGCTCTACGTCCATTTTAACATTTTGTGGGAAACCGCCCCACAAGCTGGACTTCGCGAACGCTTCAAGGGGAACATCCTGGTTACACTGACTAATATTACGGAAGTTGGATATAGTGACATACCCCCCCCCCCCCCCAACCAAGTGTACCTCGGATCCTCGGCAATTTATTTCTTCAAATTAAAGTACAATTCTCGCTTGGCTTACATGGAACGTTTTCTCGAAATTCGTTTGTTTGGAGTTCCCAATTCAGTTCTCAATATAGACAATCTTTATAGCCCCCCCCTTGAACTTCTGTGGCCAGTTGCCCTAAACTCAAATGAACCAGCATGAAAATTCAGACAAACAAAAGATTTCTTTCCCCTCGTTAGGGACCTTGGAAAACTGCCCTACTGGAAAAATTGTGACACATTCAAAATGCTCTTCGGAGGAACAGCAATTTGTGCCCGGCCCCTTAATGAAAACCATGTGGCTAGAACCCCCCCCCCTCCTCCTCCTTAATCCGGCCCTGTGTCGATCATGTAAATGGATAACTGTTTCGTTGGAGTTGGATTTTATTTCCCTGGCTTTTTTTTCCGTGGTTTTTTTTTCCATGGCTTCTTTTTCCGGTGACTTTTTTTTTCCTGGATTTTTTTTCCGTGGATCTTTTTTCCTTTGATTTTTTTCCCTAGATTCCGTTCTTTCTTTGAGACCACCCTTACCCCGGTTTTGAATGGAAAAGTGTCTTACAACGGTAAAAGTTTGAAATGCCGACTTCGGAATTTCCCCCATTCTGTCAGCCTGCTTATTGTAAGACCGTTTTTCCCTAAAAAGCGCGGTAAGAGTGGAAATACTAACCCGGAAATTTCCTCATCCAACCCTGCTATTTGTAAACCGATAAACAACAGTGGAAGTTTGAAATGCCGTCCCCGGAATCTCCCCCCACCCTGTCAGCCTGTTAATTGCAAGACAGTTTTTCACTTGAAAGTGCGGTAACAGTTGAAATACGAACTCCGAAAATTTCCCCACCTCATCCATCTACTTGGAAGACAGTTTCAAATGCCGTCCCCGAAATTTCTCCCCACCCAGTCAGACGGTTGATTGCTAGACAGTTTTTCACTTAAAAGCGGTAACAGTCGAAATACGAACCCCGAAATTTTCCGCGTAGCCTCACTTCCCCTAATCCGTTTCTCCTAATTCCCGTTTGCCCTAATCACATTTGCCCCAATCGCATTTTCCCGAAATCGCTTTTACCCGAATTCCCATTTCCCCTAATCTCGTTTCCCCTAAATCGCGATTCTCCCGATTCTCGTTTGCCCTGAACACGTTTACTCCAATTGCGTTTCCCCAAAATCGCTTTTACCCAAATTCCCATTTCCCCTAATTTCGTTTGCCCTAATCTCGTTTTCCCTAAATCTCCTTTTTAAGCGGAACTTTGATACAGGAAACGTTTTGAAGGGGAAACTTTGATACAGACAAATGTGTTTAGGGTAAACTTGAATTAAAGGAAACAAGATTTACGGGAAACGAAATTAGGACAAACGAAATTAGGGGTAATGGGAATTCGTGTAAAAGCGAATTCGGGGAAGTGCGATTAGGGTAAACGTGTTTAGGGCAAACGTGAATTAGGGGAAACGAGATTTAGGGGAAACGAGATTTAGGGGACACGAGATTAGGGCAAACGAAATTGGGGGAAATGGGAATTCGGGTAAAAGCGACTTCGGGGAAATGCAATGGGGGTAAATGTGTTTAGGGTAAACGTGAATTAGGGGAAACGAGATTAGGGCAAGTGAAATTAGGGGAAATGGGAATTCGGGTAAAAGCGATTTTGGGGAAACGCGATTGCGGTAAACGTGATTAGGGCAAACGGGAATTAGGGAAAACGGATTAGGGGGAAAGGGTGTTCACCGTAAAAAACTGTCTTCCAAGTAGCTGGATGAGGTGGGGAAAATTCGGTGAATACCCCATAAACAGCAAAAAATGTTTGAAATGCAGACCCAGAAATTTCCCACCACATATTTGTGCACGTTGTTCGGCTTCATCTTGTTTTAAACAGCGTGGAAATGAAAATGATGACACCTGAAATCTACCACACGTTCGATATTTTTGGTCAAACGCAAATTGTGCATGGTCCCTGACTGAAAAAGGTGGGGCACCCCTCCTGTGGGGGAGTTTTCCAATGTGGGGGACTATTCCTAATGTGAAGGAGTTTTCCTGAAGGGGGACTTTTCCGATTACCACGCGATTTGTTCCGCCGTTTTGTAGGGAAGCTGTAAATTTCAGAATCTCAGGGGAAAAAACATCATTCGATGAGAAACACTGTTTCACACAATTTACACCGGATACGGAGAATTGGGCACCGGAGAACTGGCCACACGGAAAACTAGCCACCGGAGAACTGGCCACACGAAGAACTGGACCCATTGAAATTTCAGTGCCATAAAATTGTTCTGCATAAACAAATTTCACGTGGCTGTATTCCCCGCTACTTGAGCAACTATTTTTCATAAAAAAATTTAATTTTTCATTTTAAGTTAGAAATTTAGACATTTCCATGATTTTCGGGCCAAAGATAAAGCGGAGAACTGCCCACCGGAGAACTGGCCAGCGGAGAACTGCCCACCGGAGAACTGGCCACCCCGAAAACTGTCCAGAAAAATTTTAAGTGGCCATATAAAAATTGCGTTCTGAACTGCTCCTTGGCTACGTCTCTCGAGATTGGTTATCTGACACACATAAAATTCCCGTAATTTCGTATTTTCTTATTTACGATATTTTTTTACAAACTACAGCTAAACAAATTCTCTGCGAGTATGTGCAAACCCAGGAAACGTGTTGGGGTTTAGAGTGGAGGGGGCCGCCCCGGTGGCGCAGTGGTCTAAGGCGCTGGCCTCTGATCATTCGTCCGTAAGGGGTCCGGGTTCGAATCCCGGAGAGGCATGGATGTTGTGTTTGTCTTACGGCACTGGCTCTCTCCCTTCCCTGGAACCAGTGACCCTAAATTAGGGACGGGCGACTGCTTATAGCCCATTGAGTTGCTCACGGTGGTCGTTAAACCTCCAATCAAAAAAAAAAAAAAAAAAAAAAAAAAAGAGTGGAGGGGGGGGCAGGTGCTTAAAACTTAAAACATAAAATATGAAGCATTTCTCGTCGATCGGGGAATTTTCAGCATTTACCAGCTACAACTCAACGAATTATCTGAGGGCATGTTCCTACCCAAAACACCTGTCCGGGGGGGGGGGGGGGGGATAACACCAAAACTGTAAACGACAGAGTATTTCTCGTCCAATCGGGAGATTTTCAGCACTTACGAGTTACAACTCAACAAATTATCTGACGGCATTTGCTGCCTCAGGAAACCTATCGGTCGGGGGAGTGGGGGTGGGGGTAACACCAAAAGTGTATAATGTAATGAATTTCTGACCGAGAGATATCGAGCGTTCACAAACTTTATCTCAACAAACTCTCTGAGGACATGTGCTAACGCAGAAATTCTGTCTCGGGCAAGGGAGGGGGGCCACCAGAAGTGTAAAATATAAAATATTTCTGGTCGAATCGGGAGATTTTCAGCATTTACAAGCTGCAACTTGACACACTATCTGAGGGCATGTGCCTACGCAGGAAACCGTCGGGGAGGGGGGCTAACACAAAAATTGTAAAATGCGTTAAGCACATGCCCTCAGATAATGTGTTGAGTTGTAGCTTGTATATGCTGAAAATCTCCCGATCGGACCAGAAATACTTTATATTTTATACTTTTGGCTCCCCCCCCCGACACGTTTCCGGTGTAGGCACATGTCTTCAGATAATATGTGTTGAGTTGTAGCGTGTGAATGATAAAAGTCTCCCGATCGGTCCAGAATTCTTCATACATGTATTTTACACTTTTGGTATTACCCCTCCCCTTTCTTTGGACACGTTTCCTGAGTAGGCACATGCCCTTAGATAATGTGTCCAGTTGTAGCTTGTAAACGCTTAAAATCTCCCGATCGGACCAGAAATTCTTTATGATTTGCACTTTTGATATCACCCCCACCCCCGACAGGTTTTCTGAGTCAGCACATGTGATCAGACAATCTGCAGACTTGTAGTTTAAAAACCCTGAAATCTTTTGTAGAGTTGTAGATCATAAATATTTTTATATCATCATCATCATCATTGTTAACCATTATCAATCCACTGCTGGACGAAGGTCTCCCCAAGTTTCCTCCACAACGGTCTGTCTTGTGCCAGTCTCCTCCATGTCACTCCCGCATATTTACGAATTTCATCCACCCATCTCCCATGTGGTCTTTTTCTGGGTCTTTTCCTGTCCCTTGGAATCCAATCTAAAATTTCGGCTGTCCATCTATGGTCTGTCCTTCTGGCAGTATGTCCAGCCCATTGCCATTTCAGGGATTTAACTCTGATCATGATGTCTTCCACTCTCGTCATTTTTCGGATCCATGAGTTCCTCTTCTTATCTCTCCTGGTTATACCAAGCATGCACCTCTCCATGCTCTTTGAGTTGTCTGCAGCCTTTGTATGTCTCTTTTAGTTAAGGTCCACGTCTCTGCACCATACGTAAGCACTGGAAGGATGCATTGATCAAACACTTTTCTTTTAAGACATAATGGCATATTGCTCTTGAAAATTATGCTGTTTCTTCCAAAAGCTCTCCAGGCAAGTTTTGTACGCCGATTAATTTCTTCATCAATGTGACCCTCACTTGATATCTGCTGTCCAAGATAAACATACGTATCTGTTATCTCCAGTTTTTCTCCTTCAATCGATAAATCTTCATTTTTTGTAAAAGCATTGAACATCACTTTTGTCTTCTGAAAGTTCATTTTTAATCCCACTTCTTTACTCTTGTCAGCAAGTTCCTGGATCATACTCTGCAGCTCTGATGGGGTAGTTGCAAAAATGACTACGTCATCAGCAAAACGAAGGTGGGTTAGATAATCTCCATTAATCTTTATCCCTTTGTTTTCCCAGTTCAGTGATTGAAAGACATTTTCCAATATGGCATTAAAGAGCTTCGGAGATATGGTGTCACCTTGTCTCACTCCCTTTCCAATTTTTATGTGTGTTGTATTTTCAAACAGCCGAATCTTTTGCACTTGCATTTTCATAGATGTTATTAATAATATTAATGTATGCATCTTCAATACCGCAGGATTTCAGAGCCATGGTAACTGCTGATGGTTTCACCGAATCAAAGGCTTTTTCATAATCGATAAAAACCATGCACAATGGAAGTTCATATTCCCTCGCTCTTTCAATTAGTTCTCTCAGTACGTGGATATGATCTATTGTGCTGTAGCCACTCCTGAATCCAGCTTGTTCTCGCGGTTGAGCCATGTCCAGTGTTACCTTCAAGCGGTGTGAAAGAACTTTAGTGAAGATTTTATAAACCACTGATAGGAGGCTGATAGGTCTGTAGTTCCTGAGATCCTCAATGTCACCTTTTTTATGTAGCAGGATCATTGTAGCATTGTTCCAATCCTCAGGAATCTTCCCTTCATTAAGGCATCGAGTTAAAATTTGGGCGAGTATTGTTTCAATTTCTCCACTTGCTTCTTGTATGATGTCTATAGTAATTCCATCTTCTCCTGGAGCTTTCCCCCGCTTCATGTTCTTGATTGCATGAGCAACTTCTGCTGGGAGGACTGGAAGAACTCTGGTACCTTTCATGATGTCTGGAGTACATGTATTATCCCTTTCATATAATTTGGAGTAGAAATCTTTCACTCTTGTCAAAATTTCGCCTCTATTTCTTGTTATAGAACCATCTTCTTTTCTCAGAGCCATAATCTGTTTTCTTCCCTTACTGAGATGTCCCTTTGCTATCTTTAGGCTTTGGTTGTTTTCAATTGCTTTCCTCACTAGCTCACAGTTGAATTTCCTTACGTCTTCAGTGATACTTTTTCGTACTGTCTTGCATAGCTCTATATATTCCACTTTGGAAGTCACATCTTCTTTAGTTGTCCTCATCTCTCTTCTTTTTGCATCAACATTTTGGTTTTTCCTGATAATTTGTTCACATGCAACTTGTTCTTAGACCCAGCTAATTTTGTTGCTGTTTCCATAAGAGCTTTGGGTACTTTTCTGTTAACTTCAGAAATATCCACTTCTTCCGATGTTAGGCCTTCTAAAGCAGAGAATCTGTTCTTCAGTTCCAACTTGAAAGTATTATGGTGTTTTTTAAGGTTGGTTATGTCAATACATTTTGTTTGTCTTATGAGCTTGCCACGTTCCAGTTTAGTGTTGAGGTGCATCTTACATCTCACCAATCTATGGTCACTACCTGTGTTGAACTTGTTCAGCACACTGCAGTCTTCGATGACGAATTTTTTGTTACACATAATAAAATCAATTTCACTTGTCGTCCCAATTGGATGTCTCCATGTCCATTTCCTGTGTGGCTTTTTCTTGAAAAAGGAGTTCAAGATGAAAAATCCTTCTGCCTCTGCAAACTCAACGAGAGTATTTCCACGCTGGTTTCTGTTGCCGTGACCGAATTTACCTACTGAAGTTTCATTCTGTTGCCGGTGCCCTATTTTTGCATTGAAATCTCCCATAATTATCTTCAAGTGCTGCTTACCTTTATTATTTAGATGACGAATTTCCTCATAAAATTCTTCAATTTCTTCTTCAGGATGACTTGTGGTGGGCGCATAAGTTTGAATAATCTGAGCCTGGTATCTTCTCGATAGTTGGATAACGAGTCGTGCAGCTCTGTCAGAGGAACTTTCAACTTCTACCACTTTATCCTTCAGTTTCTTGTTTATTATAAATCCAACACCACTAGTTCTGCCAGTATCTGTCCCACGATAATAGAAGAGATGTCCACTTTTCAGTTCAATGAGATCTTCTCCTTTTCTCCTTACCTCACTTAGCCCGACGATGTCCCACTTGATCCTTTGTAGTTCCTCTTCCAATTCAAGAAGCCTTGAATCAGAAGATAGGGAGCGTCCGTTGTAGGTAGCCAAGGTCAGCATCAAATGGCAGCCTAGTCCGGTCCTCCGGGGATTCTTAGCACCCTCTGCCTTCATGTCGCACTGGCCGCTGCCTTGGCCAGGTACATTCCAGCTGCCGGAGACTGAGGGCCAAGATTTAAGTTGTAGAGTCATTTTGGAGGTGTTTGGCCATAACTCACCACGCTGGCCAAGCGGGTTGGTGAGTGTGGGATATCATTTCCTCTGATCCCGATGGTATAGTTATACCGCTATTGGCGGTCGTCAGAGCCCCTTTAGTGGGAACAGGATGCACCACGAGAAGGCGGGGTTGACATTTGTCAAGGAGAGGCTGTGATGTTACGCATCACCTGACCTTGCATCCTTACATTTTTTACATTTTTTATATATAATTACATTAATTATCGCAATTAAGAAACAACGGAATTACGGAAACTTTACATGACTCAGATCACCAACCTCTGAGGATCGTGGCCACGAAGCGGTCAAAAACGCAATTTTTATACAACCCCTTAAAATTTTTGTGGCTAGTTCTCCCACACCCAATTGACACATCCCACTGCAAATAAGATAAACATTTACACAGCTGTGTGAAAGGTCAAGTTGTGATAACGCATTTCAAAGAATAACTAATCTTGTTAATTTGTGTTCTATCCTTTTGATTCAATTTAGTTCTCGTTTCTCAGATCTACACATATTGTTTTTTATTCATTGAGTGCTTATAAATTTTTGATTTTTTTAAAGTGCAAACGTTCAGAAAACTCAGGATTTATTTCAATCGCTGATGACTTGTGTGTATAACACGCATTACAATGATGAGAACATCGCACAAACGACATTGAAACCATTCAGCTCAAAGAATTATGAAACTTCAATCCTCCAACACCACGATTTTTTTCATAGGATCGCTAATACATGAACCTTCTGTCTGAGGGGAGTGAGGCTAATTGTGTGCGCATTTTTAAAGGGTGACAATAATTTCATGTTCACCGAAAGAAGTGTACACTGAACTATTGTGAACGATATATGTTTTTTTATTTTATTTTTTTCAATTTATACAAAGTGGCTTAGAAAACTAAAGTAGATAAACCACGAAAAATAATTTGACGAGAAGTCAAGGTTACAGTAATTCTTAGTAAATAAAAGCTTAGTTTTTGATTGGTAGCCGGAGTTTCTGAATGAAGCAATTATAATCGCGACGAAAATAGCATTCTACGTAAAACGTTGAAAACATAGAGAAACATACTTTTCGTACGACTCAATAAGACCAGTGTTGTCTGCGCGCATTCCTCAGAAAGCGAAGTTGGAACCCCTGCCTGCCATTATCAGGGGTAGGAAACCATTAGCCTAATTCCATTGTCACTGTTATCGCGGTTGTAAATCAGTGGCAGTTTGCTCCACCCTTTCGAAGGGAGATATAAAAACAGGTTGCCGCCGATCAGGTAGAATTAACAGAAAGACCTGGCAGCTGATGAAACAGTCGTTCGCAAAACACAAGGTTAGTAGACTCCATTAACCTTGCGCAAAACACACAGCCGAAGTCAAAGCGAAACAGGAAAATTTTCTTGGCGCCGAGAGGGTTAAAAACCAACTAATGGAAGGATAAACCAAGAACAGGACTTCATACTTTAACAAGTAGAGAAAATTGTATCCAATGAGATTCAAGTCCGTTTGAAATGTGGTAGAAAGTAAATTTTAACTTAAATCACATCAGAAACCGTAAGAAGATGATATTAAGAATTTTGTGATTCGAGGAATCCCGAAGAGGTTTACAGTTCGTGAAATTCTTACTTGAAGGTGCACCCTACGTTCTTGCAAAAAGGACTAGGGACTAATAGCAATCTGATCTACGTAGAGATAAACCACGAGTAACAACTTCGAGGCGATCAGCTACTGGGTTATCTGATTATAACGAGGTTTTAAGTTATCTGGGATATCCATTTGAAGTTTTTAATTTAAATATTTAGAGGATTTTTAACCGTCTTCTTGCTATATTTTACTGACAAGCATGTTGGCAATAAATATAACCAGGCTTGACACTTTGGAAAATTTTCCCATATTGCTCCGTTTAAAGTTACAGCAAAAAAAAAGCCCTACATTCTGTAATGTTACTACAGTTTCTCGGTTATTCCTTTATATTAATAACAACTTCGGTGTTATTCCTACATTGCCTAGATTGCTACAAATAAAGGAATGCAGAGAAGAGCATTATTAAGCTCAGTCATAAGTAGTTTGTACTTCCCGAATTGTTGGGTAATAAATAATACATGGGCTACCCGACCGCCCATGCAGAATCTTTTATGCCATAAAGTTGTTGTTTCCCCGATATCAACGTATCAGTGCACAGCAAAGGAATGTCACTTTAATTCGTTATTCTGATTTTCGAATTCCACAAACTGTTCGGTACACTCGCTTGCACGAGTGGCCTTATCTTTCATTATTACTCTACATAGCACTGGTATGCTCAAAGGGTAAAAGCAATTGTTTTTCCGATATCTTGTTTCACATAGTAAAAGCTGCTCCACATGGATATATGGAGCAAATGGCTAGTAGTATATACTGCTAGCCATTTGAGATTGAAATGGGGAATAGTCCTAATTAGTTCCGCAGTTTATTCTTTGATAGGGTGCTAAATTCTGCGTACATATGGACAGCTTTGACAGGGACCCGAGCATTTTTCTTCACGACTTTCCTGGAAGTGAATGCAAAATATAATTAATAATGGGAAACTCTGGACCAAATGTGCATAAAATAGCTTAACTACAATAGTAATCCGATTTCTTGGCGTAAGAGTATAAATATACGTTTTCCAGCTTTTGCACATCAACCCCATGCGTTTTCATGGAAGTTAGCTTGTCTATACCTTCCTTGAAAAATCCGTCTGTTTGATGTGCGAAAACTTGGACACATTTACTCATATTCTTACGTGAATAAACAGAATTATAAATATAGTTCCACTATTGCATGAAAAGTGTTATTACCGGTTTCAGAATGCGATAATTAACATACTTTCTTGATAAATATTTAAAGAGCCGTACAGACGCAAACGACAACTCTTTTTGTATTGTGACGCCAGTGGAAAGTAATTTTAGTTTTGCTAGTAAGGCGAACATTATTTTGCCAACTGGTTGAAAATCGCACTCCGTGCCCACTCTCTCGATGACCAAATGCGTTCATGGCTTGGCACTAACTACGCCCTATGAGTAGAGTTCAAACTCGCTTACGACATGCAGCCTTCCCAATCAAGGCTCTTACAAAAATGATTTTCGACAGTAACTTCCGCACACAAAACACGGAAGCGCATTATCACTAACAAACACGCGAGTTTAATAATTGGCAACATTATACTCTTTGCGAGAGGAATATTTTAAAAAGTGAATCATTACGAATTTCCCCAGCAAAAACAGTCTTGCTGGCCCAGCACTATGTTGCCGCTGCCGAACCGTCAATAAAATGTCCGGGCTGCCAACAGAAGGGCCAGCAGTTCAGGCCAACAGCTGGCCAACAGTTGGCACCCCATCAGTTGTCATATGCCACAACAGGGCCATCAGTGGTCCATCACAGGCAGTAGCTGCCACAAGTGGCCCTGCAAGCACGTGCCAGAAATTATGGCTAGCCTAATGTGGTCCGTTAGTGGCAGCCAGCAACCACGTGACGTAACTGGTGGCTTGCCGAATCTTGTCCGCCAATTTCCCAGTAGTAGCCATAATAATAAAAAAAGCAAGGATAACCCTTACGAAGCTCGTGAATTAACGCATTGCGCTGGGGAAATTTTCTCGACAGACCGGAAAAACGCCTGTTTGCATCTGACTAGATTCGATCCTAGGCCGATTGCATGGAAGCCGCGCTCGCTACCGACCGGACTAATTCACTACGCGCGGATAGGTGCTGGAAGCTGTCTGTTTGGCATGCAATTTGTAATCGAATGCTTCCCTCTTTCATTTTATAATATTGCGAGGTATTTTTCATAAAAGTCAGTTTCATATAATTGATAAATTAATTTTTTCAACGTAACGATAGTTATTTTTTTTTACCTTAAGGGAACTTCACTCATTTTCAAGGCGTGTACATACTTAGAGTCGCTTTCCAAAGTTTTGTACTGTTCTTGCCGTCTTGAAAAGAGATTGTTGAATAAATATATATTTACCCGGGTTCATGTCACAGTCTGATACATTTTTAACGTTGTCTTTCCTTTCCGTTGTCCGAAGCTACATTTGTTTTAAAGAGTAAAATATATTTTATTTTACTTCTCTTTATTTTTAGAAGCGAATTCCTCCCAGTCTTGTGTATTCAACCCATGGATGAGTACACCACATAGCGTTGCTTTTTTTTCTTTCAAATAATTAATAAAGTTTGTACACGTATAATTCTTTTTTTTTTTTCCCAACAAACGTTGTTTTAATGGTTTTCCAGGATATTTGTTTCAAGCGGTTTCAAATTTTTTCTTGTTATTCATCCACTCCATTCCATGAATTGTTATTCATGGGAATGGAGTGGGTGTATTTCATGGCTGTAATCTAGTATTTCACGGCTTAATCTGATATCTTCGTCGACGTAAAATTTTATTAGGAAATTAATTCGCCTCTCCACATGTGGATTTTTTTCTTAACATCCACTAACATAACACGATGGCGATAGCGTCGTCTTCAACTAACTGGTACCATGAGAGACACAGCAAGTGTTGCTTCTGCGCATGCGCAGTCCCGATGCTTCCACCTGCCGTTGGGTGTTGCATTGGTTGCCAGCAACGGGCCACTAGTGGCACTTGCTTGGAGGCCCACAATTCACGGCGATGCTGCAGGGCCATCAATGGCTCGCCAACTGATAGCGCTGCCACCAACGGACCACTACCGGGCCGTGAGCGGCAGATTTCAGCCAGCAGTGACCCATCACTGCCAGCTGGTGGCCAGCACTTGTGTTTTTGCTGGGTCGTTTTTGCAAAAATAACCGTTGTAGAATAAATCGTTAGATCATGTAATAGTTAGGAATTTATTAAATTTAACGCGAACCAAATCTGCATGATGTATATATACATATTTTTTTTTTTGTTGAATGTTTAAAGACCACCGTGAGCAACTCAATGGACTATAAGCTGTCGCCCACCCCTAATTTAAGGCCACTTACTCCAGGGAAGCGAGAGAGCGAGTACCGTAAGAACAACACAACATCCATGTCTCGCCGGGATTCGAACACAGACGCTTCATGTACGAACGGTCTTCAGACAGCGCTTAGACCACTAAGCTACCGGTGCGGCCATGAAATATTAGAGGTATTACTGAAGTATCGATGTTTCTTTCCCTCCGTACCAGAATAAATTTAATTTTCTTTTATGATACCGCAATTATACATATTCTTACACAAGGAATAGGCATTTGCTCATTGGAGAATTGTAAATAAAATCCGATATCAGCTGATTAGGAAAAAGTTTCCTTCAAGCATTTGTCATTTTCTTGTAGGACTTCCGTCCACAGTGAGTAGAGTTTAATTCCCAGCCACCTACAGCGAGATCGCCTTTTGGGCAGGACACAGAAACAATGAGAGCAAGTCTAACGACTTTGACAGAACAGTTTGTAGTGAGATTAAAGTACAGTAGATGGCGCCACCGTACAAGTACGATATTGCACATAGAGGGGTGAGAGACTTTCAGGGGGGGGAGCATAGGAAAGGATACCCATTTAACCAGTGGGTCCAGCATGGGGGCCGTCGATTAACGTGCTCGTCCGATGCACGGCGGATATTCAGCGATTGTTAGTAAATCACACCATCTCCGAAGGATCAGCTCAGGCTTGAACCTGGGAACCTTGCATCGATAGTCTGAACCACTAACCACTAAGCCATCCGCGGCTCAGATTGGGAAAAAAATTGTGATGATTAATATATATATATATATATATATTAATATTTGGAGATTTTACTGAACACATATATGTGAAAACAGAAAATGAAATTACACTGGTTACTAAGGTTATCGAGGCATTAATTAGAAACATAGAAATAATGTATGATGTAAAGCTGTGTTTTGGAAACTGTGTGAGACGACCCTTAGGGGTGAGTGACAGTTTCTCAAAGGGGGAACAAGAAAAATTTCGAAAAAGGAAAATTATCATATCAAAGAGTGGTCATCGCTCTTTCCACGTTTATAAGTGAGTCAGGGAAAAACTCTCATTGGCCGCCGCCGAAAAATTCTCATTGGCCGTTCCCGGTGGCGGCCAATGAGAATTTTTCCGTGACTTACATATAAACGTAGAAAGAGCGATGGCCTCTGTTTGATGTTGTTGGTCCACGTCAAATGTCTGTATCAAAGAAAATTATAAATTTTAATTCAACCCGACGTAGTGCGTCACTTCCTGACATCAGTTTTTCCTTCAACTCATTCGTTGATGTTGAGGCAGCTTTAGCACATAGCCCGTTGTGACGTCTTTTATGACGACGCACCGTTTTTTACCAATAAAAGACGTCAAGTAATCTCCGGTCACTCCCGAACGCCACCTGCAAACGCCTCTCTACATTGCATATTTCGTGTGATTCAATTCACGTTTGTGTTTGTTTAATTACAGGTTGTATGTACTACAGCTGGTGATTATTTTCCTCTGATCAGTCAGTGTAAAATTCTAATTTTGAAACAAACAGCATTTGTTTTGAAAATGAACGATTTTTAATTCGTGAAAAGTGTATCTACAAAGTTGTGCGGCCAAGGGTAAGGCAAACAATATTAGGCCGAAGAGTCACGTTTTCTGCTTCATCCAACGAATGGACGTTGGCGTAAAAGGCGAGAAGCATCGGAGAACACACACTCTTCAACCATTGCTCACAAGTTTGTGGGGGCAGCGGTATAGTCTTGGGAATGTTTTCGTGAAATCCTCTACGTCCACGCATAGCTCGGGAAGTTACTACGGACCGAAGTCGTTATGAATCTATGCGCTTGCAAACCACGTACACACATATATGCTGATTGTCTCCCCCGGGACAGATAGGATTTTCCAGCACAACAATGCGATGTGTCACACAGCTAGAAATCTCCGTTGGTAGTTGGAAGAGTACGATGCAGACTTCAAACTACTTCCATGGCCCCTACTTCCCAGACGTAAAGCCAATTGAGCATCTGTGGGACCACTTCGATCGTGTTGTTCCCTCTATAGATACTAGAGATGGGTTTGACGGTGACTTTTAAGTATCAGTGACAACGGTGACGGTTCCAAACAAGTATCAGTGAAAAGTATCAGTGACAAAATCACAGTCGGTGACAGCAGCGCCTCCAGACCGCGTAACGCTTGTCAGTCAGTGACTCAGTATATCAGTGACAGGAACCATCGAGCTTGCATTCACGGTTCCACGCAGCATTGGCCGCCATAAGTCACTGCCCGCGCTGCAGGTGACATCGCCTCCAGGCAATAAGCTGCTTTGAAATTATGGAAACCAACGGAACTACAGATCAAATGAGGGATTTAATAATAATCAATTGAACAAGCTTACTCTTTTATCAACTGTATATAATAAAAAAAGTTTGTTTTTTCTTACGGAAATCACTGTCACAGCTCAGTAGCGTCTAACCCGTCCCCAAAGAGCAGGATTGTAGGAGCTAGAAGTTTCCGCCGGTGACAGCGACAGGTGGCGCCTACAGTGATTCTGTCACTGATATTTCAGCAAACGAGTCACAGCTGGTGACGGTGACATACTCGTATCAGTGACAAAATATCAGTGACGTGATTTCCGACCCATCTCTAATAGATACTCCATCATGCACCCTGCATCAGCTGTCAGATGCACTGCTGTCAGCATGGCTGCACATATCTGTGAACGCCTTCCAGGACCTTACTGAGACACTCCCAGCCGGTCTAGCTGCTGTTCACGTTGCACACGGCGGTTGCTCTTGATATTAGCTGGTGGTCACAATAATGCGACTCTACAGTTTATATTCTTAAACATTTAATTCACTTAAGTCATTCATTCACACTGACTCAACAAAACTTCAAAAGGATAACCACATATAAGTGGCAATCGGATGAGAACCACTCATCAGGAAAAGACGTTACCAACCACTCACCGCACCTCACACTTCAGGTTTCATGTGGGTGTAAATGAACTCAAATCGGTCGCCCCGGTGGCGCAGTGGTCGTTGAACAGACAAGTCGCATTTTTTTCGGCTCCTGCGTAGAAGTCAACGTTCGTTTGTTTACTTGTTCTTTTTGTGGTATTTTGTCGTTTTGTGTTTTGGTTCCTGTGTTTCGTAACCTCGCTTCACGAGCAGTGAGGCTGAGTGCCGAGTGGGTGCTCATTTTTTGTTTTTTTTTAATTTTCGTGTGTCGTCAGTTACGACGCATGAGTTTTGGTGGGCCAGTGGTCGAGAATGTCCACTACCACTGTGAATAAGTCACTGTCGTCTACAGCTGCTTCGTCGATTGCTGATATGTCTTCGCTTCTTAGTACTGTGTCTTCTTCGGGGAATGTTGCGTCGACTAGTGCTGCTAGTTTTCCAAAGACTGTGCTTCTGGCCACCCGTGTGCCGGCTGCGTCTAATATTCCTGGTTCTGCTAATTCTACTTCAACGTCGTTCGCACAAGCTGTGGGAAGTACCTCATATATTTCTAGTGATTCTGCACCACATTTCAAACGTGTAGCTTCGGCGTTGAAAATTATTCTTCCAAGTGACTCGCCGCAAGGTAAGCAGTTGTCGTCTGCCTTATTATTAAGTGTTTTCATTCCTGCTTTGCGTGACACCCCCTCCCCCAGTATCTGCATGCTGTGTCGAAGGTTGTTCCAGCCGAAAGCATTGTGTCCATTATTCGCTTGGGTGGAGGGGTGGTTGTTCACTTCACCCACCAGCAAGCAGTAGATTTAATTATAGTTCATGGGGTTGATATTGGGTCCTTTCATCTACAACCTGTCGCTGCTGCCCAAAGACCAGTTACGGTGACCCTCTCTCCTGTACCAACGGCTGTTCCTGATTCTCTGTTGATTGATGCCCTCAACACGATGGGTCGTGTTGTGGGAGTGACCAAGATTCTTCCAGCTACAGCCCGTGATTCCCCCTGAAACATGTGCAGGGTGGGCGCCGCCAGTACCGGGTTATTTTTCCAACTTCTCAGTCAATTGCGGAACGCCCTGCAACTCTGGAATTAGTCACTGATACCCGGACGTACATTTTTAATCTTTTTGCAGGGGTTCAGTGCTTCCGCTGTAAGGGGGAAGGTCATCTCGCTTCTGCTTGTCCTCATGCTACTCCTGGTGCTAGATCTGATTCTTCATTAGCTACTACAGTTCCGGTGGCCGCTGCCTCTGCGGATGATGTGCAGGCCGCTGAGGCACCTGCTCACATTCTACCTTCATCAATTTTGCCTGCTGTTTCTCCAGTCGTTCCTTCCCTCCCGGTTCCTGTCGTCGTACTGGATGGTTTGGAGCCCTCCAATGAGGATTTCCCATCGCTGGAAGTGTCTGCACCTACATCACAACGTAAACGCCCCAGCTCACCTGGTGTTTCTACTCGCTCTTCCCGTTCGTCTCAACGTCTTCGGTCCAAGAAACCAGCCCATTCTGCCTCGGTTTCACCTAGCCATCATAAGCCTAATTCTGAATTACTAGTTTCGAACCGATTCGCATGTCTCCAGGACGATGATGTTATGGACACGGTTGCCCCTGATCCTGATGACACTGCAATGGTTGACTCTGACGATGATTCTCCTTCTCCTGCACTTCTTGACATTTCTACTATGTTTGAAGAACTTGCGGTGCCTTTGCACCCTCTTACCTTATCTGATCTGTATGCATTGACCACTCGCCCGCGTAAGGCGAAGTTGATCACACTACCTTGCATTAAGAGTAAGCTTCACTTGCTGCCTGAAATGATTGCACAGCTAAACCAGTTCCATGCATTTATAACTAATGTTACTTTGCCTGGCGGGACTGAGCAATATGCTCGCCGTCTGGGATACTTACTCAAGATTTTGAGGGCTGAACTGGAAGGCTGGATGCAACCTACCAGTGATGTCCTTGTTAACACTACTTAGCTTTAATTGTAGAGGGCTTGCGTCTTCTGCGGCGAATGCTTTGGTTTACGAGGACGTTCGTTACCTGGGGGCTAATATCCTCCTTCTCCAGGAGACGAACTGTTCCCTGGATGCCGGGTGTTCCCGCTGGAGACGCTGGCCGTACATTTTTTATCATAATTACCGGACCCATCTCAGGTCTGGTACCGCTATAGCGTTTCATGTGCGTTTTCATTCTTCCCTTTCTGATCTTGTTGAGTCACAGAGTCTGCTGGGTTCTTTTCAACATATTTCTTTTTGTTTTTGTTCTAAACGTATTCATGTTTTCAATATCCATATTCCGCAATCTGCTACGGAAGCAGAAACTCTCCTCCAACATCTTTCTTCTATCCTTTCGACCCTCCATCCAAATGATACAGTCATTGTTGCAGGCGATTTCAATTGCACTTTGCAACCCGGTTTTGACCGAGATGGTTCAACCGAAAGCCGTTCCGACCTTGTTTCCAATCTCACTCAACTCGTTGTTAATTTTGATTTGATTGATGCATTCCGTTCCCTCCATCCCCGGTCCAAGGAATTTTCCTGGTTCCCCCGGCTGCTTCACGCTGCGTTGCAGCACGCCTAGATAGATTCTATGTTTCCAGTTTTCTCCATTCCTCTCTAGTTGAAATTACTCATCATCCTTCCGTTTCGTCAGATCATCGCCCCATTCTTTTAAAACTTTTTTTGCATTCTTCCTCTGTTCCCCCTTCCCCAGTCTGGTCGCTCGACGATTCACTTTTAACTGATCCTGTGTTCTGTGCTGAAATTCGCTCTATGATCTCGTCTTCTGTGCAACAACTTTCTTCGTCTGACGACCCAGTGGCTCTGTGGCTTTCCACGAAAATTTCGATTATTTCTTTCGCACGTCAGTTTTCTTTCTCTTCCCGTACTTCTCGCTTTCAAGATATTGATGTTCTCCGTCGTAAATTGCAGACTATTTCTCCTTCTGATCCTTCTTTTCCCGTGTTTCAAGCTCAACTTCGTCGTATTCTGTTTACTTTTGCTTCAACAGCCATTACTCGTCTGAAATTCACTCACTTGCATTTTCACGACGACCCCTTTTCTAGTTTGAAGTCCCTTGAGGAGTATCATGTTAAAAGCAACACGATTTCCTTTCTTTCACTACCTGACGGATCTACAGTTACCGACCCTTATCGTATCTGTGAACTTACTTTTTCCCATTATTCGGATCGTTTTCAACACCGACTCCTTTCTCCTGCAGATACCTCCCCTCTTCTTCATGTCCTCCCTCAGGTTCCACATTGTTTTTTTGATTCTCTTGTTTCTCCTATCTCTCCTTCTGAAGTCCGCTCTGCAATTTCGAGTCTGAATGACCGTTCTTCCCCTGGCGCGGACGGTCTTCCGCTCTCATTTTATAAGAAGTTTCTTTCTTCTCTCCTCCCGCTTCTGGTTGCTTGTTTTAATGCCGTTTTTACTTCTTCTAATTTTCAGTCTTCTGATTTCACTTTTGCTATTCTCCGTCTCATCCCCAAAACCGGAAACCTTGGTCTTTTTTCTAACTGGCGTCCTATCTCTATTCTTAATACTGACTACAAAACCTTTGCTAAAATTCTCGCTTTTCGCCTCAATCCCGTCTTGCAGCATTTAATCCACCCCGATAAAACTTACACTATTCCCTCCCGTTCGATTACTACCAACATTTCCACCATTCGCAACTTATATTTTCTTGCTTCCCAACTTTCCGAACCTCTCGCAATTTTTAATATTGATCAGAAACAAGCTTTTGACTCCATTAATCACTCATATCTCTTTGCTGTTCTTCGTCATTTTGGCTTTCCTACTATTTTTTGTCAAGCTCTTATTAATCTTTACTCTCACTCTTCTTTCCGTATTCGCACTTCCACATTCATGACAGCTACCATCCCCTTTGACAACGGGATCCGGCAGGGTTGTCCCCTTTCGGGTCAACTTTTTACGCTTGCATTTGAACCTCTCTTAATTTGTCTGCGTTCTCGTTTGTTTTCTGTGATTCCTCGCAGTATTGCTCCTACTCGTCACCACCGCATAGTGTTGTCTGCATATGCTGATGACCTCACTCTCTTTCTTCGCACTGAACGTTCTTTCGGTGTTGTCCTTTCTGCTTATCGTGAGTATGCTTCAATTTCCGGTTCCGAACTTAATATGTCTAAATCTGTCGGTATGTGGGCCGGTTCGTGGGTGACACACGGTGATCGCCCTTGGGGTGCCCGTTGGTCATCCTCGGTCATTAAACTTCTTGGTGTGTACGTTGGAAATCCCGTGGCGGTTGCTGATGCCACATGGATTCCTTTGGTTCAGCAGCTCAATCGCCGTCTTGCTCCTTTTTGCCGGTTCAAACCTTTTTTGTCCTTTTTTAGCAGAGCACATCTGGTTTCTTCCTTTCTTCTTCCCATTCTAACACATTCGTGGTTCGCTTATTTTCCCTCACCCATTTTTCTCCAATCCGCTCAACGTTTGATTACTGATTTCTTCTGGAATAAAGTTCACTGGGTTCATCGTTCTACTCTCGTCCTTCCTCTGTCCTTTGGAGGTCTTGCCCTCCCAGATCTTTTTCAAAAATCTAATGCTATTCACCTTCAGACCTTTCTCCGTTCTTTTTCTCATCCTCAGATTTCATCGCTTACTATTGTTGATACTTTACTTTTCCCTCGCAGTCCGTTTCTCACTCTCGCTACTTTCCTCCGTATGGATCTGTTCCCCCTCATTCCAGATCACTTTCCTGATACTTATCGCACCGTTTTTTCCCTCTGGCATTCCTTATGTCCCGTCCGTCTCCCACCTACCTCAACTAATGATCTGCTTGCGGAACCTCTCTTTTACTCCTCTGCACTCCGTTCTCCCTCTTCACCGTACTTGTGCTTCTCCACCTGGTTCGCCAGTGGCGTGGTACAGGTATCCCAACTTGTAGATGCTTCTCTCCGCTGGAAGTCTCTTTCCCAAATCGACCCCCCTCTTGCTGACACTCCCTTACATCGCGCCCAACTCCGGTTGCTTCATTTTCAGCTTCAACGCCTTTACCCGTCCCTCGTGAATTCTTTTGGGTTAATTGTTTCTTCTTCGGCGTCCCCTTGCCTTCCTTTTCTGGTTTATTTGAATGATGTTCCCTTTCTGGTGCATCAAGTTACTGCAAAACTCTTGTACCGCCACTTTCTTACTTATTTTCGAGCACCCCTCGCTATTCCTTTTGTGCCTCCTGATGAAACCTCTCAGACATGGGTCGATTCACACATTTCTCTGGCTTCCCCAAAAGCAACTGATATTCATTGGCTACATCTTCATCGCCGCTTGCTCACACCACGAACTCTTCATCGTTTTGGTCGCCTGTCTTCTCCCTTGTGTTTTTTCTGTTCAACGCTCGGTGATGTTCATCACGCATATGACTCCTGCTTAGTTTTACAGCCTCTTTTTTCATTGATGTTTGCTCTTCTCTCCAAGGTCTGTCCTTCCTTTCACTCTGTTTCACATTACTATTTTCTTCGCCGTCATCATCCTTCCGCTGCTGTTCACAATCCAATTTGCGCGTTTTTAATTTTGCAGGCCAAACTGACTATTTATTTATACTATCATACCAGTGTTGATCGGCCTGCTCTTCGTCGATATCATCCTGCGAGAGTTTTTCTGTGCCGTAGGTTTCGTTCCTCGATCAAGTCCGTCATCCAACTTGAGAACGAGGTAGCTCTGGCCCGGCAGGCAGTTCCTGCTTTCTTCTCGATCTGGTCCCCCCACCTCCCCTGGTTTCGGGTTGAGCATGGGTTGATTCAATTCGTTTGATCAGTTGTTTTTTCTTGTTTTTGTTTTGGTGTACTGGTTTCTTCACTTTGTTTGTTTTTGCTTTTCCGGGTTGTTGTCTTGTTCTGTTTTTGATTGAGCTGCAGGTTTTTTCTTTTGGCTTGTCTTCATTCTTTTCTTCTAATCCTGTTGTTTTTCCTTTTTTTTTACCGTTTTCCTTTTCTTGTTTTTATGATGGCCCTTTGGTAATGTTGTACTGTTTTACTTCCTAGAGATTCCGGTCTTTTTGTTGTTTTTTCCTCTGTGCTTTGTTAGCTCATTCTACTGGTCGGTATATTCTTTCTTGGATAGTGCTTTTCTATACTTTCCTTCTTACTAGCGGCCTCGGCCTCTTTGTCTGAATTTTCTTGTCGTTTTGCGCTGTGATTGGATGTTTTACAGCTAGTTGCTTTGACTTTTTTTTCTGTCCGGAGTCCGTGGGCATTTGTGTTCCTGTGTTCTGTGTGTATTTTTTTCTGGTTCTTGGTGCTGCTGTGCAATCGGTTATTGTATTTTGTGTCGGTATTTTTGTTGAGCTGTTTGTCTATGTAATATTGTGTGCTTGCTTTCTATGTTTTCGTCTGCCACAGTTGTTGGTCGACGCATTTCTTGTTGTGGTGTTTTGTTGTACTGGTTGGCCACCAATTGTTTGTGATCACTGTTATTGTTTGGTATTAGTGTGATGCTTGTTGGGTGTTGTTGCTTTCCGTTGGGCTAGTCTGTGTTGTCTAGTTTTGCGAAAATTGTTTGGTGTGTTGTGTTTCTTTCGTGCTTGTTTGTTTGTTGTTGTTCCTGATCTTCTTTTTTGTACTGTGTTTCCTTAATGTGTTATTACCGTGATTTTGTAATTGCTCTTGCTTTTTGCACGTGTTGTGTTCAGTTGTTCGGATGGCGGCTGTCATACTCGCTCTGCTCCTGTGTGAGTTTTTTTAATACTGTGATTGTATTTTACCTATACTGCTAATGTGATAATCTTGTTTTTTACTTGTTTGTGTATGTTCTACTTTCGTGTTTCAGTTGGCTCCGCAGTTTAGGGAGCCTTTTTTTTTCTCATGCCTTGTGTTTCATGTTCACTTGTTTGTCTATTGGGTTACGTTGACCCAAGGAGTTGGTCAACGCTCTATTTGCCTTGTACTTTTTTTTTACTGTGCCTCTTGTGTGTTTTTTTTTTCTTGACTGTATGTGACTACATGTGTAGTGAAGTAGTCAGTTGAGGCAGTTTTGTCTTTGATTATGTTTTAAGTGCACTTTTTGTGTTTTCGTTTTTGTATTTCTTTGCACTCAAGCTAGAGTTCTACGTCTTGCTTCGTGCTTCTCCTGTCCGGGTTTTTCCTGTAATATTGTATTTTTTCTCGGCACAGCCTTCTGTTGCCGTGCACGACTGGACGTACTTTGTGTTGTTTTCAATGTGTTATGATGCTATGCGATCTTGTTTCCGCGTGATTCTCTCTATAGCGCCACGTCGGCTTCTGGGGTTTGTCAACGCGTGTCTTCTTGTTTTGAGTATGAAATTTGAATTGAGTGCGATTTTTTTTGTGAACATTTATTTTGTGTGATGCAGCGGTTTTTCCCCTTATTATCATGTATTCTTCTGTACAGTGTTCCTCCTGACTTACATGCGTCACTTCGTATTTCGTTTTTAGTTATAGTGGTTGGTTAACACCCCTCTTTATGTGCACGGTTTTTTTTTTTGGTTTTTATGTTCTTCTTGTACTAATGTTTTGGCCGCTGCTGCATCGTTTTCAGATGTACAGTTTTGTTTCTCCTGTCGCTGTCTTGCAATGTAAGTCAATTTGTGTTGTGTTGTATTGTTGTGTTTTTTACCTGTCACCTTTGTGTTACGCGCTGCTATGTACTAGTTTTTGGAATGTGTTTTTCTTCCCTCACTCTGGGGTTTGGGTTTTGTAATATGTGTGTTTTTCGTTTTTGTTTTCTGTGTTCCTTTTTTATCTGTATATATTTTAATTTTGTTCTGATGTTACCAGTTTTCCTTCCTCCTTTCTTTTGCGTTGAGACTTCTTGGCCTCGTCTCTTTTAATACAGTCTCATGTGACTGAAGCGTATCACATGTACCTTGCTTTTAGACTAATAAAGGTTTATTTTGAAGGCAGTGGTCTAAGCGATGGCCTCTGATCATTCGTCCGAACGGGGTCCGGGTTCGAATCCCGGTGAGGCATGGATGTTGTGTTTGTCTTACGGCACTGGCTCTCTCCCTTCCCTGGAACCAGTGACCCTAAATTAGGGACGGACGACTGCTTATAGCCCATTGAGTTGCTCACGGTGGTCGTTAACCCTCCAATCAAAAAAAAAAAAAAAAAAAGAATTCAAATCGGCCAAAACAGGACGCCTATTTAATTTTTTAAAAATTTGAAACGACACAGTCTTTCCTACCTGAAATGAGGAACGTGATTGATAAAAATTATAATTCACAAAAAACCTGGAAATCAATATGCCCAACGCGGATCACATCAGCAAAATGTAAACATCGGCACACAAGTCACGGTTAAAAGAGCTCCCTACCCCACTCAAGCCGAAGGCATACCCGCGACCTCTGGATTCTCCGGTGTATTCAGAAATGTAAATATAACCAGTGACGTAATTAGGAGATTTTTTTTTTTGGAGGTTTTTTTTTTGTTTTTTTTTTTGTTTGGAGGTTTAACGACCACCGTGAGCAACTCAATGGGCTATAAGCAGTCGCCCGTCCCTAATTTAGGGTCACTGGTTCCAGGGAAAGGAGAGAGCCAGTGCCGTAAGACAAACACAACATCCATGCCTGACCGGGATTCGAACCCGGACCCCTTACGGACGAATGATCAGAGGCCAACGCCTTAGACCACTGCGCCACCGGAGCGGCTTTTTGGAGGTTTAACGACCACCGTGAGCAACTCAATGGGCAGTCGCCCGTCCCTAAGTTAGGGTCACTGGTTCCAGGGAAGGGAGAGAGCCAGTGCCGTAAGACAAACACAACATCCATGCCTCACCGGGATTCGAACCCGGACCCCTTACGGGCGAATGATCAGAGGCCAGTGCCTTAGACCACTGCGCCACCGGGACGGCTAATTAGGAGTGGATGTCAGCCAAAGATGTAATTAATTTTTCTAGGACAACTCGCAACAAATGAAAACAATTTTTGATGCACGAAGAAATTGTTTTTTCAAAGAGAAACGTACAACAATATTGCATAATCTAGTATTAAAAGTTTTTTTATGATTAAAAGCTGTAGGTAAGTTCTTAAAATAAAAAAGACAGTAACCATAGCAATAGTTATTATTAATACAGACAGAAAAAAGCTTTTTAGCTGTTTTGTGATGTTAACCTCTGTATTGCACATTGGTTTTATTCTTTTGAATTGAGATACAATGATATTCTCATGAATTCTTTTTGAAATATTTGAAGACAAATAGCTTAAATATTTAGGCCACAATTTAAAAACAGTACATTTATCAAAAACATCTGTCACAGCCATACTATTAAAGAGGATGTCCATATTAATCAGGTGGTCAGGGACGTCTTTACCTGATAAGTGGTCCTCAGCAGTTGGCCACATAACTTTTTAGGATTATTCTTTTGTAGTTGTGCTGTGTTAGTGTCACTTCAGTGAATTCAATTTTTTGTACGTATATTACATACCTCTAATTCAAATAGCTAAGCGCAGTTCTGGGATATTGTAGATTTAACATATTTTCTTAAGTATTTTTAGTGTTATATACATATACAGTATATATACTTTTGATTCCACCTTTTACCTTTATTATATATATAATAAAGGTAAAAAGTGGAATCATATATGTATCATTGATTCTGTGAAACCATCAGCAGTTACAATCGCTTTGATTTCAAATCCTGCGGTATTGAAGACGATATCTTAGCATTATCTATAACATCTATGAAAATGAAAATGCAAAGGTTCTGCTGTTTGCACCAATAAAACTTGGACAGGGAGTGAGAAACAGTGACACCATATCTAATACAATCTTTAATGGGACACTGCAAAATGTCTTTCAATCATTGAACTGTGAAAGAGAGGGATTTTTTTTTTTTGATTGGAGGTTTAACGACCACCGTGAGCAACTCAATGGGCTATAAGCAGTCGCCCGTCCCTAATTTAGGGTCACTGGTTCCAGGGAAGGGAGAGAGCCAGTGCCGTAAGACAAACACAACATCCATGCCTCACCTGGATTCGAACCTGGACCCCCTTTCGGACGAATGATCAGAGACCACTGCTCCACCGGGGCGGCAAAGAGAGGGATAAAGGAATAATGTATATTAATTTACTCTATTTCCTTTTGCTGCTGACGTAGTTACTTTTGCAGCTGCTCCATCAGAACTGTAGAGAATCATCCAGCAACTTGCTGACGAGAGTAAAGAAGTTGAAAGGTGTCCAATATATTCATAGATATCAATAAAGGATGGTTCAGTACTTTTCAAAATATAGGAAATTCGTCGAGCTTCTTATTTACTGTGTAAAAAGAAAATTTAATCCAAAAGTCCTTCTAGGACTTCGTGCTACCCCATTTATCCCACAGCTCTGAGTGCTGTATTACACGTTTATGAAACGTTCAAGCACAAAAGCAAATAAATCCCTTCACTAAGATCTTAAAGAAGATTCAGATTGCATGTCGTCCTCACAGATGTTGTGGTTTCGCATTCATCTGTGAAATAGATTATTAGCTGTTCACATGTGGTTTCGAGCATAATCACATTTTTATTTGCAAAGTAGCAAGTAGCTAATATATCAGTTCAGAAGGCCGTTGAGCTATGTGGAAAATACATAGTGTTAAATAAAAATTCATTAAAACAGGAAAGTCCTGACCCCATTCTGTCTATGTAAACCGAAACACGTAAGAGAAGTTATTCATAGAAAATTTCCTGCTACTCTTTTGGGCAAATTCTTAATATTATTCCAAATACGTAATAATTTTTCCTGTTTCTTCATTCAACCTGTATGAATACTGTAGCAAGATGAGTTTCACCACAACGAACCGTTACCGCTTTTTTCATTCTCGAATGCTAAGTTGGATTCGTATTCGATACTACATGTTTAAAATGATCGAAACTGAGAGAATGAGACAAAGCATTAACGAGATCTAGGGGAAGGTAAAACACGAAGGACCGAGAAAGTTTTAATGTAGATGTTAAAAATGACAAGTTAGGATGTTATGCACAGGTTTCTATATTGATATCACTTAATTGTGGGGAATTCCTATTGATAATCATTAATATTTTTTTATAAGTTCAGTGATATCCCTTTAATAACATAAGCCTGATTTTTAAGAAATATTATGAATGAAATTTAAAAATGCCGTGGTTTAAAAACAATCTTCTTGTGGTGCATTTCCGTAAACATCAAAAAAAGCATTTATTATGACGTGATCATAAAATTGTGATTCTGAGCTATAATACTACGAAAAATATTCTTGAGTTTCTTCTTGTTGAAAGCACAAACCTGATTGCAATTTCATAAAAAGTACTGTCATTTATTATTACTGATTGCCAGTGAAAAGCTTTCTCTTTACCAACGATTGAAGAACATGAAATACTTAATTTGTTTAAATATACATCGTCCTTATGTAATAGATAATCGAATGATGATTTGCATTACAAGACGTTCCTACGGCCTCAAAAAGTTGAATACACAGCCGATATCTTACAGCTTTTGTTGTAAACGCAGAACCTACATAAGATCAAAACTTCATGGTCATAATTCATATAGAAGCTAGTATTTGTGATATTTTACCGCAAAACTCTTGGAAGTACTGATTTTGTCTTGGAAATATTTTTGGAATGTTTTCCAGAACCGTAGGAAGGTATTGGAGTCGGTAAAAAATGAATAATGTTCAAAAATTCGCACCTTTTATTGCAATATTTACCATTACAATTACAACCACACTAAGAAGAAATATTATAAGGTTACAAATTTGTTATTTCTGATATCAATTCAATTATTTTGTTTAAATACATTACTAAGTACAGTATTATACTGCGGGAAAAGTACATACATTATACCTCATTTTTACCGAAAACGAGCTAATTAGTGGAACAAAGGTACCATCACTAGGTTAAAGGTGAATCAGTTCTGTTAAATCGTGTTAGGAATACGTCACTAAATTCAGGTGTGGAAAGTATAATAATTGTGGTTTTCGAATCTTAATTGCTCTTTGTTTACCTACATTGGGTATCACCAACACGAAATTTTTATATGCACGATAAATTTGGGAGGTTCCCTTTCTTTAACATTAAAACGATTATATTTGCTAAAACAACTTAATCAGAAAAATACTGAATTTTCCTACAAAGTTTAAATATCACATGTAATTCCTGTCGCAAATGATAACATTAGAGATATCTCATTAGTTCTGGAGGCTTTATCGCTTTCATTGGAGTCTACTCACATATGGAAGACACTTAAGTATGGCATATCAAAAGTTTATTTTCTCATTCTTCTGTACAATTTGAGTCTGGTTAAACACTAATGATATATCTAAATTGAAATTCACAGTAAACCGAGAAATGATTATCAAATGTAAATGAAACAGCAACGATGATCCATTTCCTCCGTGTGTCTCAGTGTAACATCGTGAATAAAAACAGCATTTTCGATGACGAAAGAGCTTTTAACACTGGAAAGACAAAAAACGCAACGGAAAAAACAATGAGGCCTATGTAGTCAAGTGATTTTCCATGTGTTGTTACATTTGATCATGGAGCCATGGTTTTTGAATGGCAAATGAATTCCGCGATGTAAAAAACGACGTCGATCTTTCACTATAGACCAATAGAAAAAAGTGCTATCGATGAACATGCCAAGGAACATAATTCACACGCCTTGTAGCATGGTGTAAGAAACGTTAGTCTTGGATTATGAAACAGCAGGAAACGGTACAATGGAACGACGTGTCAGGGAATACAATCCAGACGCCTAAAAGCATGGACTAAGGAACGTCAATATTGGACAATAGACCAACAGAAGCGGTACTGGGGAGCGACGTGTAACGGAACACAATACACAAGCCTAAGAACATGGAGTAAGCTATGTCGATATTAGGCTATCAATCAATAGAAAACGGTGCGGTAGAACGACGTGTTACGGAAGACAGTTCACACGCTGAGTTCAATCCGCTGCTGAAAGTCAACCTGGAACTATAAAGCAATAAAAACCGTTTATTGAACGACGTGCCTAGGAATTCATTACACACGTTGTAGAGCTAGGTGTAAGAGACGCAAATCTTGAACAATAGAACAATACTAAACGTTGCAATTGAACAATGTCTTACGGAACGCAATCCACAAGACCAGAAGCATTGCTTAAGGAACATCAATCCTGGGTTGCAGACTAATAGAAAATAGTGCTATTGAACTACCTGACAAGGAAGACAGTTCACAGGTATGATGGATGTTCTTGTGTGCAAAGTATTAGGAGGAAAAGTTAGGTCCATGGCTATATCGTCCTGAAATGTAGACTTTTACATGCAGGGGGACGGTATGGAGGTGTTTCACTTAGTTCCCCTTGGGCCTATTAGTCGTTTTGGATGAAACCACGAATATTGAACCTTAGCTAGGCGATTTGGACAAATATGCACTACAAACGTTATGGTAGTGATTTGTGGAAGGCAGATGCCTCAAAAGCAACGCAATGCACTGTTACGTATTGCATTCCTTGTCACAGATTAATTTCAGGACAATCTGTAACGTATACTCGAGATTCACTTTCCTTTTGATTTTTACTATCTCTGGTTATTTTATTTTACTATGTAAATTATCTTCTTACTGAACGAGATGTTATTTCTCCCGCTGAATGAGATCTGGCAATGAGTGTAAGTCATGACGTGGTGGTAGCCAGTATAAATAGGCGCGTTCAACGAGACCTTTTTGTTGATGTGCGTAGGGAGAGCTGTTGTTTATGTGCGAGAGAGCTTTTTGTTTGTGTTACGTGAGAGAGCTTTTTGTTGATGTGCGTAGGGAGAGCTTTGTTTCATGTGTAAAGAGATCTTCGTTATATGCGTAAGGAGAGCTTCGTTTATGTGAGTAGAGCTTCGTTCATGTGCAAGGAGCTACGTTTTATTGAGTAGCTGTGTGTCCGGTGAAGTGTATGTTGGATCATATCAAGAGTTTCCCTAATAAAAAGTTGTTTTAGTAAGTACGTTTTTCTCAGTTCATAGTTTTGTCAGACCTCTGTCTGGCTGTTAGGTTTATTCCATTAAGTGTTGTTATTAACAACCAGCATAAGACTTTATTCTTCTTAATTACTACTACAGCATTACTACCAGTTATAAACTTGTTCATTATTATTACTACACTACTAGCAGGCAAGTTTATTCATGATATAATTAATAACACAACAACCATTAGAAGAAGCATTAGAAAAGCATTATTCATTATAAATCATGTGGTGAATTTGTACTGGTCAGACTAGCGTTCTGTTGTGAAGCTTTAGTGAATTTTTCGGGACCAAATAGGATCATGGGTTCAGCGCAAAAACAGATCGTACTACAAATAAAGTTGAGATGAACACTACATTTAAGGCCGAATAGCGGAATATATCGGCGAACACTTGCATAATTTTAGTGAAAATAATTATACGAGGAGTAGAAACCGTCATAAGAGTTAAATGTTTCAGAAAATACTCTTGCATTTTCTGTAAATAAGTATAATTTGTAGGCCCACAGGTAATCGCAGCACAATGGTAATGCAATAACCTCATCGATATGCTTTCGGTAATTTGTGGTTTCAATGGAAAACCAATCAGTTCTGCTTTTTAGCATCCATCTCCATCAAAGGTGGCTTTACTCGGTAATACCTACACATTTACATGGCATTGTTCGACAATAAAGAACACTGCCATTTAAAATTGTAACCACTTTTTTATCTTTGCAGCATCATTGAAAATGTAATTTTTCAGCATGACCGGTCGTATCCTTCCGGAAGCTTCGCTATCTTTTTTTTTTTTTTTTCGTCATGGTTATTTTACTAACGCAACTGTTATATTTTCAACAAATAAAAAGATCATAAACGGTTTTAAATTCGAATACTTTTTTCAATATTTGCACCTTTTTGCTCATTTGTGATTGCCATGCTGATGACAAAACTTCTTATTACGAACTGTGTTGGTATGTGAACTGCCGCTGATGTGGGTGTGAGACTGACCGATTTTTATGAGTTTTATGCGGTCTGAGCAGAAACAAAGACTGATTCTTGCCCCGCACTGGGATAACTGGTTTTCCAGTTATTTGGGGAGCGGCGCCCCCACGGCCCGAGCTGACCTTGTGACGGATCAATACTTCATTTCGTCTTGAACGATTATATAACCGAAGGGACAGCTGTTCATCCAGCTGATGGGGGATGGCGTCCCCACGGCCCGAGCCAACATGTACTATATGTGATGAATTTCACATTTTTTATGTTTTTTCACTTTACATGAACCCGCCTCAGTTGTAGGTTGCTGAGGTTGTGATTATGCGCCAGCTGAGGATTTTAGTTTCTCGTTTTCTTTCCTGTCTTCTCCATTTCATGTTTCTTTCTTTGTTTTTCCGAGCTGGTTAGCTAGACCTGCCTGCACGTTTGCCGTGTGCGGTGACCCGTAAGGTGGAAAAGGGGATGCTGGAGGCTGAGGTTTCTGGAGGCCTGGGTGTTGTTGTCGCCAGTTGCCAACACTCCTCTTTGCCCCCTGCTTCACCCTAAACGGGCGGCTGGGAACTAACCCACTATTAGTCAATGAGGTCTGTGGCCGAGTGGAGTCCAGACCTCTAACGGCTTGTCGTCTCGTACGACAGGGTGAGTCTGGGGATAGGGTGGGCATGCCAAAGGGGTGTCCCCCAGGCATGGGAAAGTCTGGGTGCTCGCCGAGCGCATGTCTGCCCTATCAACTTGCTATATCCGCTTGCTATCCCTAGAGTCGTGTCCTGCGTCCACTTGGGCTTGCGGAACTCCGGCTCTCCCTCGTTGGGCTCGATTGTGGGTGGGAAAGTCGGCGGACGAATTATTAATTTTTCTTTATGGATGAAAATAAAGTTTCCCACGAACCAAAAAGCAAAAGAAGTAATGAGGAAGGCTCATCCCCTTCCGCTAAAAAGCATGTGCCTGACTTTTCGAATGCTCGTTTCTTTTTTGTTCATTCATTAGACCCTCTCTGAGTGCCAAAAGTCCATTTTGGATAAATAAAGCACTTCAATCCATCTCAAGCTCTCCTAAGAGCGTAAAGAAGCTCCAATCTGGAGATCTTCTGGTAGAAATGTCCACTGTGGCCTACAGCTCTACACTTCTTAACACCACCACGCTGCTTGAGACTCCGGTAAAAATAACACCTCATGGATACCTAAATTCATCTCGAGGTGTTGTCTCCTCTCAGGACCTCGTTGAGTGTGCTGAGGAAGAATTACTTGAAGAACTGAGGAGTCAACACGTTACGGGTGTGCGGCGTATTCTATTCAGGCGGAATGGGCAGTCCGTCCCATCCCGGAACATCATTTTAACTTTTGATAGCCCTTCCCTGCCTACATCCATCAAGGCAGGGTATCTCCACCTCGAGGTACGCCCGTACATCCCTAACCCTCTGAGATGTTTTAGGTGCCAGTCTTATGGCCATTCTCAGCAGTCGTGTAGGAGCAATCCCCGGTGTGCACGCTGTGGTGCCACAGAACATCTTCTGCAGGAATGTGTGGCCGAGGCTGAGTTTTGTGTGAACTGCAAGGGTTCACACGCGGCATCAGCCAAAGATTGTCCCAAGTGGAAGGAGGAGAAGGAAATCCAAAGGATCAAAACGGTGGAAAATATTTCCTATCCTGAGGCCAGAAGAAAAGTGGTTCCTGTTACATCTGATCGGCGATCATACGCTTCAGTGGTGGTTGCCAAATCTACGGTTGCCATTCAGACCGACATTGAGATCCCCCTTAAATGTCCATTCAATGTTAACGACATCATCGCAGCCGGACTGGAGGCACTCCAGTCTCGAGCTAGGGGTCTGAAAGCGCCACCCACCACTTCGCCGAAGCAGACTCATCCCACCACCAACAAGGGAAGTCAGGCCACTTCTTCTAACAAAAAGACCAAAGCCCAGGATAAAAAAAGCATTTCTTCTCCTCCAAAATCTCAGGAAACGACTCAACATCGTGCGCCTCCCGGTAAGACACTTGGGACCAAACATGCTCCCAACTTAGCCCCTGGTCACACGCCTCCAGATCTGGGGGAACTCCCAGCAGAGGCGATGGAGCCGGACTTCGTTTGATCATTTTCATTTTCATTTCACTTATAACCATGGCTTCAATCATTCAGTGGAACTGTCGAGGTTTTCGGACGAACTTTGATGAAGTGAAACATCTGCTTTCATTTTACTCTCCGGTGTGCCTTTGTCTACAGGAGACGAAGCTTAAACCATCGGACCTGCTTTCAGTTCGAGGCTACAGTGCATTTCGGACAGATAACTCGTCTGGAAATATAGCCTGTGGGGGAGTCGCTGTTCTCGTCCCTCACAGGGTTCCGGTATCTTCCGTCGCGGTTTCCACAACTGTGCAGGCAGTGGCGGTTCGTATTTCTATGCCTGTACCTCTTACTGTCTGCAGTGTCTATCTGCCGCCGGACGAGAACGTGAGCGTCTCGGTACTGGAGAGATTGGTTGATCAGCTGCCTTCACCCTTTCTTCTACTGGGTGACTTCAATGCCCATCATCATTTGTGGGGTAGTGTCAGCATCAGCACGAGAGGTCGTCGCATAGAGTCTCTTCTGTCCTCGGCCTCTTTGTGCCTTTTTAACACCGGTGCTGACACGTACTTCCATGAACCGACACGATCCTTCAGTGCGATCGATTTGACCTTGGGATCACCATCAATTATTGCTGACTGGTCGTGGGCGGTGTGTAACGACCTCCACGGGAGCGACCACTTTCCCATTGTCCTCTCGCATCATGCGAACATGCCATCTTCTGCCTCCCGCCCTCCTCGTTGGAGGATGGAGCGTGCGAGATGGGAGGTCTTCACACCGTCAGCTTTGATATTTTCTGCAATGGTGACCCAAGAGTCAATCGACGCAGCGGTTCTTGAAGTAACAAATTGTATTCTTCAGGCAGCTGATCTTTCTATACCAAAAACATCTACGACACTCTCCAGAAGTCCGAAGCCTTGGTGGACCTCTGAATGCGCAGCGGCTAGGAGAGCTCAACATAAGGCCTGGTCTACGTTTCGGCGTTATCCAACCGATGCTAATCTCGTTACATTCAAACGAGCAAAATCCTATGCTCGGTTGGTGCGTCGACGTAGCAAGAGGGAGTCTTGGATCCAGTATGTTTCATCTCTCACTTCACGTGCCAGTTCGAAAAGTGTGTGGGACAAGATTCGTAGGATCCGGGGTAACTACAGCTCTCACCAGATCTCCATTCTCGAGAGTAACGGCTGCACATATGCTGGAGTCGGGGAGATTGCTGATTGTTTGGGGGAGGCGTTTGCCTCCGTGTCGAGTGACCTGGCGTATCCTTCCTCCTTTCTGAGGATTAAATCCACTGCGGAGCGCCAGAGAATCTCCTTTGCGCCTTTTCTCGACACTGGATATAACTCCCCCTTCAGCATGGTTGAACTCAGGGTGGCTCTGCATCGGTCCGGCGCTACATCGGTCGGTCCCGATGGCATCCATTATGACATGCTCCGTCATCTCTCGCAGTCGTCTCTCAAGAATCTCTTAATCTTGTATAATCGTATTTGGTCGGAGCACAGTTTCCCGGAATCTTGGTGAAACGCTTTTGTTCTGCCTTTTCCCAAACCTGGCAAGGATCCCAAGTCTCCCTCTAGTTATCGTCCAATTGCTCTCACTAGCTGTCTGTGTAAAGTTCTTGAACGCATGGTTAATTCCCGGTTAATTCATTTTTTAGAATATCATCAAGTACTTTCACCATCACAAAGCGGCTTTCGCCGTCATCGTTCACCTCACGATCATCTCCTGCACCTTGAGACATCTGTGCGCGAGGCGTTCGTGCGTAGGCAGCACCTGGTTTCTGTATTTTTTGATATTGAAAAAGCTTATGATCGAGCGTGGCTGCACGGTATTATCCGTGACCTCCACGCATGCGGATTGCGAGGAAATCTTCCGACATTTATTTTAAATTTTCTTTGCAATCGGGTGTTCCAGGTGCGCCTGGGTACGACGCTATCTGCAACATTCCATCAAGAACAAGGTGTTCCTCAAGGTTGCATTTTATCTGTCACATTGTTCATCCTTCGCATTAATTGTCTCCTCACAAATCTTCCTCCTGCGGTTTCGGCTACAGTTTATGTTGATGATTTACACATTTTCTGCTCGTCATCCAGCATGAATTTTATTGAAAGGCAGTTGCAGTCTGCGATTAACCAGATCTTTAAAGCGGCGAATAGCAATGGTTTCGTTCTTTCTCCCGACAAGACAGCGTGTGTCCATTTTCTGCCGGAGGCGCGGCATTCATCCTGACCCAGAGCTGTTTTTAGACCGTGCAGCCATACCAGTTTTGCCGGAGACCAAGTTCCTTGGACTGACATTCGACCGTGCGCTTACATTCCGTGCGCACGTTCGGCGGCTCAAGATTTCCTGTCTGCGGGCTCTATCTATTCTTAAGATCCTTTCGAGAGTCTCATGGGGCGCAGACAGGCTGTCGTTGATTCGCATTTATCATTCTCTAATACGGTCAAAACTGGATTATGGTTGTATCGTGTATGGCTCTGCTCGTCGTTCCGTTCTCTGGCCTTTGGACACTATTCACCATCAAGCACTGCGTCTTTGTTCGGGAGCATTTCGAACATCTCCAATTCCCAGCCTTTACGCTGACGCGAACGAACCATCGCTTGAATTACGCCGTCTGCGGCTGTCTATTCAATTCTACTTGAAACTTAGATCTCTTCCAGACCATCCTTTATACGATGCAGTTTTTCATCCTCAGCATGCTCGTTTATTCGGGAACCGGCCCTCCTGCATTTCAACTTTCGGTCTTCGTATGGCGACCGTAGCCCGTGATGTAGGGCTCGACCTGTCACTTGTTGGAGAGACCAGGGGCTTTGGGGATCCTCCATGGCACCCGCTTGGTGTCATGGTTGATACCACCTTTACATCTTTCGATAAATCCTCAACCCCTGCGTCAGTGTACCAGCAGCTCTTCGCTGAGCACCGTGACCTCAATTCTGACTACACTCCCATTTTCACTGATGGCTCCAAGATGCATGGAATTGTTGGATCCGCGGCTGTCTGTGTAGATGACGTGTCAGTAGCGCGGATCCCAGCTGAGGCCACGGTGTTTTCGGCGGAGATGCATGCTGTGTATCTTGCATTGCTTCATGTTCAGTCGGGCTCTCATCCACGGGCTGCGGTGTACACTGATTCTTTGAGTGTTGTACAGTCACTGTCATCGTTGGACTGCTGTGACCACCCTTTTCTTCTTACCGTACGAAGGCTTCTTTGTTCTTTGCTCGAGGCCGGTGTCCAGATACAATTTTGTTGGATTCCCGGGCATGTTGGAATCTCGGGTAACGAGTGTGCTGATGCGGCTGCTAGATCTGCTTCCTCTTTGGTCGTCACACGCTTGCCACTGTTTCATCGGGATTTCCGCTTTCTGGTTCTCGACCATATCAAGCGAACGTGGCAAGGTCTGTGGGACCAACAGGTGGAAAATAAACTGCATCGTATCAAACCTAATCTTGAAATTTGGAAATCCACATATCGTCGGAACCGTAGGGAGGAAGTGGTGCTTGCGCGTCTCCGCATTGGGCATTGTCGTTTCACTCACCGCTTTTTGCTGTGTGGCGACACTGCGCCGATGTGTGAGACGTGCAATTGCCGACTCACCGTCACTCATCTTCTGTGTACCTGTGTTCGTTTTCGTGATGTACGTTTTCATTTCTTTCATTCTCATTTGTTGACCGAGGACGCCGCTACACTGCAGCGGCTCCTCAATGACCACTGCAATACTGTTGCTGTTTTTTCATTTTTTAAACAAATTGACTATTTTAAACGTATCTAGATTTTAGCCTTATCATCATCCTCATTTCTCAGTTTTACTGAATCAGCTAGATTTTAATCATTGTATCATGTTTTTAATACTGTTTGTTTCATTAACTTTTTTAGCCCTTCCATCGTTCTCATTTTTCAGTTTTACATGATCAGCCAGATTTTGAGCTTTTTACCACGTTTTTTATTACTGTTTGCTTGTCTGTCTCGTCTCTGGCGCTCTTTGGCCAACCATGGCCCTTGCGCCACTAAAATCAACAAACCAACCAACCAACCAAAGACTGATTCTTGTAACGGAGAGCCGTGATTCTTCTTTCCCTTTTTTGTAACACTGGTTTTGATCTTAACAAATTAATTCGCAAGTTTTTAAGATGGTAATTTCTTTAAAGAGAAATACTCCTTAAAAAGAAAAAATGTAAATGAATTTTCTTCTTTTTACGTTCCCATGCACAGGCACACAATTTATTATGTGCTGTAGTTTAAAAACATTAAAAATAAGTTGCGGAAGTAGGAAGGACGATCAGAGGAATATATCAACATCGATAAAAGTTTTTGCCTAAGACAGATAGTATAGGTACAACAGCATTGTTGCAATCACATTCTGTTCCCTCTCAGTTTGCTTAGGGAAAACCCCTTCCATTTCATATTACACTTTTTGGAATTTGTTCAATTTCCTGTTTTTAGTAATTTTTATATACCTTCTTTTTCGTAGAATATGTTGCAAATAAAATTCAATACAACACATTATTTTGAAATTTCATCGAACGCTACTTTTTTTATATTTTGAGAAAAATGTTTGAATTACTCTTATGCTATATTTCATTTTTTAACAGAACGTTGAACTCCAATGCGATGCCAGAGAGTTAGCCCACAGTCACTAACAACAAAGCAAACATGAAACCGAATGCCAAGTGTCTTGTTTTCGCCTTCCTAAAATGATAAATTTTGATGATTTTTTTAGAAATTGATATGGATCTAAGAAACACGTTTTATCAAGGTTTCAAGTTTTTCGTCAATGTGGTTGAAACGAATTTTAGCATAAATAATGCAACTGAAGTAAGGTGTTTTTCGCAAAGGAAAATATTTCACAAAGATTGCGTTTTTGTCCACGATGGTTGTGATTGGAATAAAATGAAACAAGCTTTCTTTAATAAAATATAAAGTTGACAGCCTTGTAATTTAAGTGTGCGGCCGTCAGAACATACCAGTTTACTGAAACATGAATAGTAATATTTGTTTTGGATTGAACAACGTGGCATATGACCGTACGTGCAATTTTGATCAAGAGATTAATCGAATCTAATTATTATGAAGAGCTACCCTTGCTACGAGAAAAGGGAATAATCAGACATGATCGCACTTTTTTATTGTAGACCGTCCTATTTTTAATTAGCATTGACATTTTTCTCTGAGCGTCTGTTCTTTAGATTTTGTTTTCGAAATAAAGACATGATCGAGCTCAACTCAACAGGAAAATCATTAAGTCTCGGGAAAATACTGTATCTAAAGAAACAGCAGATTAATTTTTTTTTACTTTCAAATCATTGAATATGTTGATTACGGTAATTAAGTGCAAAATCATGTCAAACTGTTACGGCTGAAATTACTAGTGCACATTAAGTGTAGCAAGATTGGCTTCAAAAGGGTGACACAGTTTGAAATATTATATAAGTGTTCTAAGTGTAATCAAGGTACATTAAAGTAGAATCACTAAACTGCCAAATCTTGAGTGTGGTGACTGATTCCACCAGCTTATAAACTTGGTTCACCACAGAAATAAATGATGCAAAAATTATAACCATATTATACAAGTATGTGTAAGTATATGATAGCATTTGTCTGTGTGCTCAAGTTATTCGAAGAGTTTTTTTTTTTTTTGATTGAAGGTTTAACGACCACCGTGAGCAACTTAATGGGCTATAAGCAGTCGCCCGTCCCTAATTTAGGGTCACTGGTTCCAGGGAAGGAGAGAGAGCCAGTGCCATAAGACAAACACAACATCCATGCCTCACCGGGATTCGAACCCGAACCCCGTTCGGACGAATGATCAGAGGCCATCGCTTAGACCACTGCGCCACCGGGGCGGCATTCGAAGAGTTTGGGAACACTTCCTTGAAAAATATTGTTTTCATTTAACACTAAATACGTTTTTATTGTACAAAAATCTGAGTTTTTTTTTAAAGGCAAACTTCCAAAGGTTCGTCGCAATAAACATTGCGAACGTGATGTACCAGGATGTTACTAGTCAATTTTGTTCATATACACTGCTTCCGATTCTGGTACGACAAAAAAAAAAAAAAAAATCCGGAAAGAATCGACACCATTTTTTTTTTACTTTAATCATCAGGGCTTCCAAACATCAGAGCTAATTCACCGGAAAGTTGACCAGTAACTATTTTTGTGCCTTCAATTAAATTGGGAACGTCAGTTCAGAGTGCAGATGCAAAGGAAGTAGTGCAGCTGTTCTGAATTTCTGTACCAAATCCGAATTAATCATTTGCCCTCATACATGTAAAACACAACTTGCACATCAAGATGTACATGGAAATTTCGTTTCATCAACCCAATATGGAACTGAGATATTCATACGGTATCGGGCCGCTGTACACCAATTGATACGAATTCGTGATTCGAGACTTGGCGTTCGTTTAAATTCGGGAGCTGATATATACTATCTACCAACAAGTAATTGGGCACCTCTGCAATCGACGATATCTGCGGTCCTGACACACGTCACGGACGCCGCCTTTAAATATCATGTGAGAAACAACAACGCAACCAGTCGCATGCAAGATGCCACGCAGTTCGGAGCTCTCTGATTTCGAGAAAGGTGTAATCGTCGGGTATCACAGAAATGGCCGATCCATACGTGACATATCCAGCGAGTTGAAGTACCCAAAATTGACAGTGGCCTACGTGAATGGCAAGTGGAATATCAGAGGTGACTGTCGGAATGTGCCCCGACCCGGCAGACCCACAAAACTGGGAGTTAGAGACCGACGGGTGCTGGCCAGAGAAAGTCGGAAGAACCGCACCAAATCGATGGGCCACATCCGCAAGGAGTTTCAACAGGCATCCGGGAGTGTTCTATGGATGAATACCATCCTTAAGGAAGCCCATCTGTTTGGTTATCATTGACGTGCTGCCGCCCACAAGCCTTTGACCACCAAGTCCAATAGCGCTGCTCTGTTAACGTGGTGCAAAGAACGTCGACAGTGGACCGCTGAATGGTGGAAACAGGTTCTCTGGAGCGTCGAATCAAGGTTCACCCTCTACCGTTTGGATGGAAATGTCTGGGTTTGGCGTCAGACTAACCTGCCGGATGTATTGTGCAAACTGTGAAGTTAGGCGGCGGTGGGATTATGTTATGGGGGCGTTTCTCCTGGTATGGCATGGGGCCCTTGGTCGCAATTCCTGGTAGACTCAACGCCGAGACCTACTGCACCATTTTGGATGACCATGCGCTTCCTACGTTGTGGCAGTTTTACGGGGTGGACCCATGTTACTTTCAGGATGACAATGCCACCTGTCATGTTGCGAGGCCCACCCTGGCTTGGTATGGTGACAATGGGGTTAATCGAATGGACTGGCCTGCGCAGAGCCCGGACCTTAACCCTATCGAGCACCTCTGGGACGAGTTGGAGTGTCGACTTAAGGGGTGCCCCCACCGTCCAAAATCGGTGAAGGAACTGACCTGTCTTCTCCAAGCCGAGTGGAAGAAAATACCGCTAGCCGTCGTACAACGCCTGGTTGAGAGTATGCCCCGGAGGGTCGCAGCTGTAATCGCTGCTCGTGGAGGCTCCACCAACTATTGAAGGTGAATAAACTTCGTTTTCCTTTACTATCACAGGTGTCCAATTACTTTTTGGTAGATAGTGTATGTGAGCGAGAACGTTAGCTGAAATACTGGGAATTATTTTAGCAGAGCCTATATAGAGTAAAGAGAGTAAGATTAAAAATACATAGACATTTTATTGCAGGCAGATCCTAGCATCCGAAACATTAGCAACGGCGATACAAACAGGAGTTATTCGCTTTATTCGGAACTACTATAAGCTGGCCCTAGATTCTGAAAACAGTCTTGCGCCAATAGGCGTATCAGAGTTCTAAAAAAAGATTCTGAGTTCAGCTGATGTATTCAGTTCGCCCTCTCAGAGAAAGGACAGCATTAAACAAACAGAAAAAAAGAGTACTAACTTATTGCGTGCTGCTTTTTAGTAATCCAAATTTACCCGGTTCGTTTAAGTATTTCATGAGGATCTGTTGGCACACACACACACACCTGACGCGACAAAGCACTTCATGGGGCCTTTGACAGCCATATTTCTTTTGACATGCGGGCTCGTGTTTGCTCTCTACTTCTCCGGGAAACAAAAACCTGCGGTAGCAGATCGGGAGGAACATGGGAGGTTGCACCCATTGACCCCGTCGAGAAACTGTTTCGTAAGGTTGGAGCGGACGCTCGCTTGCGGTTTTACGTAGGTCAGGGACCTAGAAGAGGAGTCTACCGAGAAGAGGAGACCGTTTTCAAGGGAGAACTTCCAGAAAGGAAACAGAAAATCTTTGCTCGGCGCGTGGACCTCGATGCCTTATTTATCGCTGGTGGTTCTTCGTGATTTCTTGTCGGGAACAGTGTATGCGAAGATAGGTGTGGCCTCTGTGGCCCGTGACCTGTCAGCGGTTTATAACTTCTGGAAATAAATACTGCGGCTCTTTTCGGCGTTAGTCGATCCGTCCTCTTAGGCGCTCTCAATTTGACATTTTTGGTGGGCTTACCCAGCCAACTAATTATAATTAAGCTCTGCTTTTCTTATACTTGGGCGTCTGACCTCTGCGCGCCGAGGTCAGACGCCCAAGTATAAAAAGTTATAACTATTTCTTTTAATATTATATCAGCTATACAAGCCATTTAAATTCAAATGGCAAATACACATTTTACTCTTTTTTCCAGAAAATCAAAGTTATTATGTGTACAAATAAGTTTTAAAGCACTGTTTGTGTGACGTATACCGCTAATTTACATATCCGATATTCCCCCGCTTTGTTGTCATGTGACCGTAACTCGTCCAGAGTATAAACTGTGACACAGAAGATTGCGCAACAGTCAAACGCACTTGAACATCGGTAGGAGAAAGATGCCAAGCGATACTGCATTTATTTGACACTGCATTTGTTACGAATTTCATCAAGGAAAAAGTACCGGCGAAGCATGTGCATCTTTTCTGGAGGAGAATATTGTATCGAAAAGCACGTGTAACTTTTGGTTTAGACGGTTTAAAGCAGGTTATTTTGTTGTCAGCGATCGAGAACGCAGCAGCGCCCGGTAGAAAGTTACACAAAAGGAACTGCAAGCATTGCTGGATGAAGACGCGTCTCAAACGCAAAAAAGACTAGCTGAACAACTGGAGATAACTCAGCAAACCATTTCCAATCGGTTGGGCGCGATGTGAAATATTCACAAGGAAAGAAAGTTAATACCGCAAGGCCTGAGTCAGAGGAACAAGGATGAGCGTGTCATGGAGTAATTGAAACTGTTATAAACAACACAGAAAGCTTTTCCTGTAGAAAATCGTTACGGGTGATGAAAAGTGGATTCCATACGACAATCCCAAACGCCAAAAGCACTGGATAGACCCCTGTGAAGCAACGTCTTCAACACCGATACACAATATTCCCTCCAAGAAAGTTCTACTGTGCATCTGGTGGGATACGAAGGATGTGCACTATTATGAAACATTGAAACAGGGTCAAACTCTTACTGCTGATTGCTACAAACGCCAATTGCTGCGATTGAGCGAGGGAATCTGTCAGGAACTTCCATTCATAGGAAAAGGATTGCGTTGCGTGATATTATTGCAAGACAACGCCAGGCCGCATGTCGCGAAATCGATCAAGGAAACGTTATTGACGCTTGACTGGGAAGATTTGGAGCTTCTGGCGTATAGTCCCGACCGAGTCCCTTCTGACTGTCATTTGTTCCGATTAATGCAACATGGTTTGTGTGCTGTACGGTTCCGGACATGTGATGAAGTGCAAAAATGAGTTGACGACTTCATCTCGTCACCGGCGAAGTATTCTTCCTGGCTGAAATCCGTGGCGGAAAGGGATAGATAATGACGGCAGTTTCTTTGATTCGTAAACGTATTGTTGTTTTCTCTCAATTTAAGTGTTGCGTTGTTTTAAAACGCATTAAAACTTACACCTAATATAATCAGCCATTAAGTCCAGTTTTTTTTTATCTACGTACTTAAATGTATCAAAAAGTAACTTATTTCATGTTGGAAGTATGACTTTTACAAGACTATCTTTTGCAGTATCAATTGGATGAAAACCTGAAAACAGCTGGATTTGTAGCACAAAGAACTTGAGTAAATATTCTTGGCTCATATCGTTATATTACACAAACGCATTTAACATGTAAACGGGGATTGTACTTCCTCTAACCGAAAAATTCTGGGAAGCATAGATAGGGAACACCAAAATCCACATTCTTAAGAATTGTACAATGTATAAATCCAAAATTTTGCGTTCCCCTTAAAAATTCAGAATATGAAACAATAAGCAAAATTTATGCAGTCTATGTGGAAACGTTGCTCATTTAGTACGACTTTCAAAGCATTTGTCGCAATTATTTTAGCTAACAGTTGTTTGTGTTTATCTATAATTTCATTACTGAACCTTTTTAGGATTCTGGACTTTAAATTTTTCTTCACTATTTCAATACAGGTGTGTACAGCACCACGAACATGAGAGAACAATTATTGGTATAAAAATGTCTTTGGTGCCAAGCGGTACGTCCCAATATTATTTTTTAAGTACAGCAAAAAAACAAACAAAAAAACCCCCCCAAAAAACTGAAGCCTTGGTTAGTGCGTGCTTTGAGATATTGTATCATCTTAAACAGAGCCCTGAATTCAAATTTCGATTAATGAGTTCCATTTGGTGAAACCGATGGCTCTCTCAACTGATATTATTTAATATAGTTTGTTTTTGTGATGATGTAGAAACTTGTTCAATATGAAAAGAAATTAGATCACAATCAGCTAAACCAGACCTTTAAACTTTTACATTTTTGAAGTCTGTCAAATTCCTAAAGAAGAACCACTTTGTATTACACTTTTTATTACAATTCAAAATATACAGTGACACGAAATTCTTCACTTCAGTGATAAAATAATTTGCCGATTGGAAACCATATAAAAATAAATTGATTCCAAAGTGTCCTCGGTTGTACCATATCATCAAAGGCATTCCACGTTCAAAGTTTAACATAAACGGGAACTTCAGCACAATTCTAAAAGAAAGGGGTGATGAGTTAAAATAATTTTGAGACTATTGTTTCGTCGATGCAGCCAGAATTTCAGCAGTTGAAACATTTCGCTGTTCTATGCCAAGCTATTGTGAAATATTAAGATTAAAAGATTTAAAAAGTCAACAAGTCCCTCTTCGCTCGCCCAGGCATGTTTCAGGCTACACTGTGCTCACCTTCAGCGGTCGGTTGTAAGAGGCCATATGCTTTTATTGTACTGGTTACCTCCCTGTCACCAGTAGACTCATCGCACATTGGTCCTGTATCCGTGCGTAGGTTAATCATGTGATTAACAACATTTGCTATTGTTGCACCATCTGGTGTTCTTTTTATGTAATTTCATTATTCATCGTTGTTGGATGAGACATTTTCAATAAATTTAGATTTTATGTACTTTTCTTCAGTTTCTTTTTCTTTTGTTATTATGTATCGCCAGGAAAACGGCAATTCAAGTGGTGCTTGTTTATTGCAGTTAAATCCTGTTTTTATCTATCACAACGGACTCAGAATACAAAATCTTTTTATGTGTGTTATGCGTAGTACATAATTTGGCATTTTCCCACTCGGGGATATAATTATTATTAATGCAATATGTAATAAGAGGTGTTTGTTGCTCATCATTTTTCCAATTTCTCTTGTTCTTCCATTCTTGTTTTTAGGCGTCTTTTACATGTAGTACTTACCAATATAGATGTTATCAATATTACCGGTATCGTCATTCTTCGTGGGTATACCGTATACACCAGCTCTATGCATAATTGTATTATTACTGTAATCGGCGGTAAGGGATTTGTTGTTATCGACTACACTATCGGCGAATATTATATTCACTTTATTACATTCCTTTTTTAAAATGCTGCTTAACTGTGGTATATAAGGTAAACGCCCGCGAAACTGTGTGATGTTCTCAACGTTATTTTCACTCTTAGATCTGTTAACATTGGTTTTATAATTTCTATACATCTTCCAAATATTTCGTTTCTGCGATCCATTTCATTTCTGATTGTTCTAAACTTCTATTCCACGTATGGGAAACAGCTCTTCTAATAAATGAATGAAATGCAGCGTCTTTAAATGTTTAATGTGGATTGAATCATTTAGTATAATTACTTGCACGTAAGAGTCTTTCCTGTATACTGAATAGTTAATACGTCCATGATGTTTACCAAGCAGAATGTCAAGGAAGGGCAATTGTCTATTATTTTCTTTCTCGACAGTAACATGTATTGTTGGGTAGTATTCGTTATATTTTTCAGCAAACTTCATTAAGCTATATTCTGAATATTGCCACATGACAAGAATGTCATCCACATATCGTAGGAATATCATCGGCAAATGTTCTTGTTCTTGTTGAAGTACTTTGTTTTCAATGTGCTGTAGTACAACTTCTGACAAGAGTCCCGAAATTGGAAAGCCATAGGGGATCCAAATTTCTGTCTGTATATTACTTGATTATATCTGAAATAATTGTTTTCTGTAATTAGGTTGAGTGCCGATATAATACTGTTAACCTTAATCTCGGGTACACCAACTGCAATCATTTTTTTGTTTACATGATTAATAGCTTCACGTGTGGGAGTGTTCGGGTATAATGCTACGACATCTAGGCTCACCATTATACAATCACCAACCTATATTTTTAATATTCTCAATGACTTCTGTAGAGTTTTTTACTGTATATGCGTGAGTTTTAGAGAAGGGGTTAAGATATCTAAACAAAGCTTTTTCAAGATTTATGTATGATACGTGCAATAGTTTTATTAACAATAATCCCAATAGGACAATCAGCTTTATGTGTTTTAAATTTTCCAAATATACCGGTATGGAAGATCCTACTGGAGGACAGGACTTATTCTTGTCTCGTAATGGGGGTCTACTATGATTTTTTAACATTTTTAATATTCTAATTATTGTATCTGTGAAGTCCTTTCTTATTATTTCGGTGTTTAGTTTTTCAATAGCTTGCAGTATCTTCTCATGAAATTCATTTCTATCAACTATTACAAGTTGCTTGGATTTGTCAGCGAGCCGCGGATGGCTTAGTGGTTAGTGTTTCAGACTATCGATGCTGGGTCCCCAGGTTCAAGCCTGGGCTGATCTTTCAGAGATGGTGTGATTTACTAACAATCGCTGAATATCCGCCGTGCATCGGACGAGCACGTTAAGTGACGGTCCCCAGGCTGGACCCACTGGTTAAATGGGTATCCTATACCCCACCTGAAATTCTCTCACCCCTCTATGTGCAATATCGTACTTGTACGGTGGCGCCATCTACTGTACTCTAGTCTCACTACAAACTGTTCTGTCAAAGTCGCTAGACTTGCTCTCATTCCTTCCGTTTCTGTGTCCTGCCCAAAAGGCGATCTCGCTGTAGGTGGCTGGGACCTAAACTCTACTACCTGTGGACGGAAGTCCTACAAGAAAATGACGCTGACCCCTTGGATTTGTCAGCTATAACCATATGAATGTCATCACATTTGTTTAATTTAAGCACTTGGCGTTCGTATTTGATACTGTTTGTTGTTGAGGATGATTTTTTAAAGTGCTAATCGTTCTTGCTTACTTAAACCTCACGGGGTTTTGACGTTCTTTGGGCAAGTTTGAAACAATCTCTTCAAGGTGTGGCAGTAAGACTTCAGGTTTTGGGATATCTTGTTGGTACGCAAATTTAACTTCTCTATTAAGTCCTTTAATCTGTAGTTCGTTCACTACAACATGTGATTTGTATAGATATAGATTACCAGAATGTGGCAAATTCGAACTCCAAACCGCCCCCCCCCCAAGAACGGACGTGCTACCATCTATGTGCCGACCTGTAATTAAAAAGAATATAAGTAAATAACGGAGAGCGGGCCGCAGTTAAAAGCATAACGAAATGGCCTTCAATAGAGCATTTTTCATTTGATTTTCCACTTTTTCAGTTCAACTTGACTCAAATCCGACTGCGGAATGTCAGTTTTTCCTTTTTTTCAATTTTCAACCTCTGTTTTCTTGCGTGTCGAAATTGTTTGAATATTTACCCCATTTGTACCAGTTATAATTCAGATATCTATCTAGCCTTCCGCAATTTTCTCAGCAGAAGGTTTTTTTAAATATCTTAAAACATTTTCAAAATTTAAGTAGATAGATAGAATTTATTATATAACATTATTTTTTTAAATGACTGGATGTATAAAATAATGTAATTGACTCTTTTTGGTTAAAGGAGCCTTTCAAGAAATATACCTGAATTTCCACTGACTTATTATGAACCAAAATAGAACTTTATGTTATTATAAACTGAAAAAGCAATGACAAATTTTACTTAATCGTTATATTTGATACAAATATGCGAATTTTTCATGCTGCGTTCCGAACTTATGTGGCGAAAACACTTTCCTGAAGTAAAACAAATGTAGAATACTACTCAACTATTGGAACCCATACCGCAGTATCGGTAGTTATGGATTCCTGCGGTGGTTTCGCTCTATACAAATATCTGAAAGAAAATGATTCCACGGATTAAGCACCAAAGAGGTAAAATATAAGAAAAGCACTGGTTATACAGATAAATATTTCCATGACTAATACAATCACAAAGACAATCTCCAGAATAAGACATCTAGGAAACTGTTAAAAATCTTTCGTTAAATATTTTCAATCCAACGGAGTCCTAAAATATCTTTCAAAAAAGAAGATATTTTAGGTTATTAATATTAAATTAAAAAATATTAATAACAAAACTAATCTATTATTGTTATGTGTTAACTTCGTGCTCTTGCTAGGCTAAAGGAACGAGTCTCAAAAAACACTGCTTCTTTTCGAAAATATCTTTGCTGTATAAACAGGAATTGTATACCCTACTTTTAAAATAAAGGAAGCAACAAAAAATAATCGTAATGGTCTGCGTGCATGTAGTCCTACGTCATCGCTCTAGAAACAAGGATTGTAACAGAAGTGTATGCTCTTCTTTTAAAATAAAGGAGGCAACAGAAAATATTCAGATCTGAGAAGCATAGCGATACCATTTCCTCAGTGATTGTTAAAGAAATGAATAATAATCTTTTGCCACCTGCCATACATGCGCGGAAGAATACATTCGAAAAATGTATAGAGTAGAATACTTTTTGATTGTTTTAACTTTTCTTATTTTGTAATATACGCTCATCATCAAAAAAATATTTAGCTCCAGAAGCACGTGTCGGATTGCAGTGCTGTTCGGAAGGTAGGAAAAGGTTACCGGGAACGGTAAACGATTAAACATTGAGACGGATACGGACAATATTTATTTAGCAAAAGGACAGTAAGTGGTGTTTTCATAATGGCGTCGGGCCGCCATGTTTGTTCACACAGCATTCCAGAGGTCTCGGCATGGAGTTGTTCAGGTTCCTAGTGATGTCTTGCGATAAGCCATGCCATGCAGCTTGAATCTCCTCCCGCAGTTCTTTCAGATTGTGCGTTAGGGGTGGAGATTGGTAGCGCGTACAATAGCATCCCACATTTTTTCAATTGGCAATAGGTCTGGCGAAGCGGATGGCCGTGGCAGAGTGTAACTGCTTTGAAGGCAAGCTTTGGAGACAGCAGCAGCATGCGGACGAGCGTTGTCCTGTTAAAAAATCTCACCGGAATGATCAGTCAGAAAAGGTAGGGTTACTGGTTGCAGAACCTCATTAACGTAGCGTTGGACTGTGTGTCAAAGTGTCTGTAATGAACACTAAACGTGATCTGGCATGGTATGCAATTGCACCCTACACTATGACATTAGACCTTCTGGACGTGTGACGCTCGACAACAAACAGTTCAAAGTAGTGTTGACTAAGGTGCATCCACAAACGGACGTCTCCTACGAGACAAAAGCGGGACTCGTCAATGGAGATCATCCAGCCGCGGATGGCTTAGTGGTTAGTGTTTCAGATTATCGATGCTGGGTCCCCAGGTTCTAGCCTGGGCTGATCTTTCAGAGATGGTGTGATTTACTAACAATCGCTGAATATCCGCCGTGCATCGGACGAGCACGTAAAGTAACGGCCCCCAGGCTGGACCCACTGGTTAAATGGGTATCCTTTCCTATGTCCTCCCTGAAATTCTCTCACCCATCTATGTGCAATATCGTACTTGTACGGTGGCGCCATCTACTGTACTCTAATCTCACTACAAACTGTTCTCTCAAAAATCGCTAGACTTGCTCTCATTCCTTCCGTTTCTGTGTCCGGCCCAAAAGGCGATCTCGCTGTAGGTGGCTGGGACCTAAACTCTACTCCCTGTGGACGGAAGTCCTACATGAAAATGACAAATGAAAGAGTGGAGATCATCCGCTGCATTTCAGAGTGGTTCCTTGATAGTCTGGCACGAAATGTCTTTAAATGCAATAGATAACTTCCAGATATTGCTTTTCGTTTCAAAATGAAGTTGTAAGATAGTTAGCACATTTCAGATGATAGGATGATTTTAAAGTTTTTTGTGTTATATTTTAAAACCTCAGAAAACACTCATGATGTCAATCAAATAATATTCGCATATTGATCGCAATACAATATTCTGTAAATTTCACGTTCACTTCGAGAACTTATCATTTTACAAATGCAGATCCAAATGTCTCAATTCAGAAGGAACTCCTCAGGATGCATATTTGTAGGGCCGACTTCGTACCTCATTCAAATGGAATAAGGCAGAAGAATATGCATCTAACGGGTTGACATCTAAATATCTACCAGTTGTAAACGGTTTTTCGTCATAAAGTGGTATACTTTTTTAGCTTTGCTAAAAAAAAAGTGTGCCATTTTATGTTCTTTTGAACACTGAGAGTGTTTTCAGCAAAGCAAAAAAAGTATATTACCTCAATTTTTTTAACACAAGCATAGAAAACGTGCATCTACGTCCTTTTGAAAGCTGAGAATGTTGCATAATTCCTATAATGAGACAGGTAACCAGCTCATTTCATCAAAATTACACCTAAGGTGATAATGTAGTGACAAAAAAGTTTTCGAAATTCTAAAGTAAACAAACCGCATAGATCTCGCTTTGCAAAGTTTGCTGAAATTCGTCTTGATGTCACTGAAGATATTTTAAAACAATTTGGATAATGTAAAATATGATTTTCGTTGTAAGCTATCAGGATGAAGGATTGCTTATTGATAATATCTTATTTTCGCGTTCAAAAACTTTGTTTAATGGAATTTATGTTCGCAACTATTTCGTCCCTGTGACGTTTCGTGCAATTTGAGGGAATAACAGCCCTTCTAAATTAATCAGTGGAACCATGAACTTAATTTTTAAATTTCTCATATCAAAGAAGAAAAATGTTCAGCGTGGTGTAAGGCAAACGCGCTCGGGTAGATATCGAGAGATCTGGGTTTCGGATCCCCAGCGGTGACCGAATACCAATTTTTCGGTTGCTATGTGTTGCTTAAACATGGAAAGAGTGATGTCTTTGTTTATTCACGGATGCCACGTATTTTAAGGATTTTCAAAAGTGATGTACTTTAAATCACACGTTAACCTTTTTTTATATGTGATTAATTTCGTGCCATTCCTAGAAACTTTACAATTTCATTTCATTCGCCATGAACGGAGAAAACGAAAAAGTATTTGTTTTTCTACATGATCCAAATTAAAAGATAAACAAAGAAAAGCAATAAATAATAGTTGAAGACCTGGATTACATTTTCATCAATTTTTCAAAGTTTTCCTTACAATACCTCGCATGGGTGTTCGTAAACGATTTACACTGACTCTATAATTTAATTGCTGAAGCAAAAGCTGGGTTCCCCACTCTAGACTGTATCTTTTACTGTCTTTTTATACACTTTCTTTGTCTTCCTCTTTCTCTGAGTTAATTAGGCCCAGAGAAGTATCCAACTCTGTTGAGTTATGAGAATAGATCCATTTTCATGAAAATACTCAAACACTGCTGAAGTTCTGTTCATGATTGCGCAGTTTCTGAGAACTGACTGTTCCTCAGGTTCTCCTTACCAGAGACCGCCGATTATCTGAATGTCGAATACACCTAAACTGAAGTCAGAACACAATGTTTCTCTCCTCTCCCTACCATAACAAATGTTTCGCTTCCACTTTTATATTTTCGTTAGGTTTCCATTGAGGTTGGTATCGCGAGCAATTGAAATAACAATCATAGTTGCATTTTATTGCAGATGATTACGAATGTTTTAATCATATATCGCGTAGACAGTAGCGTTCTCAGATTATCTCCATTAGGACACACCATACCTCAGTGCTGCATTCGCAGCTTATGTCATCATCATCATCATCATCATTGTCAACCATTATCAATCCACTGCTGGACGAAGGTCTCCCCAAGTTTCCTCCACAACGGTCTGTCTTGTGCCAGTCTCCTCCATGTCACCCCTGCATACTTTCGAATTTCATCCACCCATCTCCCATGTGGTCTCTTTCTGGGTCTTTTCCTGTTCCTCGGAATCCAATCTAAAATTTCGGCTGTCCATCGATGGTCTGTCCTTCTGGCAGTATGTCCAGCCCATTGCCATTTCAGGGATTTAACTCTGATCATGATGTCTTCCACTCTTGTCATTTTTCGGATCCACGAGTTCCTCTTCTTATCTCTCCTGGTTACACCAAGCATGCACCGCTCCATCCCTCTTTGATTTTGATGTGTTGTTACAACAGCACAACGTAAATGCAGAAATTCTGAGATCATTGAGTTCTTACAACGGTGATATTCTTGATTGTAAAAGTAAGAGAAAACGCTTCTTCCAATTTCAAAAGTTTCCAACGGTTTTTAAAAGGTATGCGACTTTTCTGGTAAGAAAAATGTGTCGCATGTGCCACTCGTTAAATATGGCATACAACTAGATAAGCGTGTAAAGCAAAATACGTGACTCCATTTAAATATGATCTCTTGTCTAATCGTTTATTCAGGTATTTATTCGAAACCTACACTACATTCAATTCAAAATTTTAAGGTAAGAACTTACTTACTTAACACGAATACTTTTTTTTTTTCACTTTATTCAGCAAGTCTGACAATGTTGCTTAATTTTGTTATTGATGATGATAATGTTGACATCAGTTTAACACTTGAGGGAAGTTTTAGTGGCCACTCAGTAATAGTGTTCATGTTTACCTAGGGAAAGAGTTTATGTTACTTTCCGTCAAATGTTCAAATGTTTTTTTTTTCGGTACAACTCATGCTAAAAGGAAAGAGATGCAAAAGTGAGTTCTGCCATTCCTTTCTTTCTACAGTAGTTAGTTGGATTTTATCAGGAACCAAAACAGAATTACACAGCAGGAAATTCGTTTGTCCAGTTAACCTTACATAAAGGCTTGTTTTCTGACTTCGTTTTGAACACATCGGAGCTTGGCCTTGCGTTAGATGACGCAACGCTCTCTCTCCTACAGAAGATGCTTCGTTTGCTCGTTTACTCTCCTCGAGTACCAGTTGTTCCAATTCGATTCAGCGGCATAATAAGAAGTAGATTTGTTTTGCCTTCAGGTATTCCTTAAAATACACTGACGGTAAACAAAATCCCAACACCAAGAAGGGGTTGTGTTAGATAAACGACAGTTGGTAGGCAGTGAGAGTGCATCTGTAAGATTACGTCTATGCAAATTTCGCGCTCGGCGCATACGTGTGGCGCTAGTAGCGCCTCGGAACATGCAAAGCAGGTTTGCTGTAAATACGCGCTGTAACGTTCGTGAGCGTTAGTTATCCTTGAGATTCGACGTAGTGTGTTGATGCTAGTCAAGACTGCCTTTAAAAAGACGAAGAAGCCATTATCAACAGCTCACGGAGTTTGAATAGGGCTACGAAAAGGTGGATTTTCTTTCCGCAATATTGCAGAACGACTTGGCAGGAATGTAGCCACTGTGCATGATTGTTGCAGCGGTGGTCAAGGAAGGTACTGACTCAAGAAGACCGGGTTCTGGCAGGCCACGTGGCACTACTGAGAGGGAAGACCGCCCTGTACGTCGTATGGCCGTGGCGCATCGTACCGCGTCTGCGGCAGCAATTCGAGCTGCAGTTGTCACCACAGTGACACAACGAACTGCTACAAATCGGTTACTTGAACGACAGCTCCGAGCCAGACCCCTGTAGCGTGCATTCCACTTACTTCCAAACCACTGCCGTTTGCGACGTCAGTGGTGTCAAGCTAGAGCTCATTGGAGGACGGAGTGGAGATCTGTTGTGTTTTCTGATGAAAGCCGGTTCTGCCTGGGTGCCAGTGATGGCCGTGTGTTGGTTAGAAGGAGGCCAGGTGAGCGCCTGCAACAAACCTGTCTGCGGCCGAGACACACTGGACCTACACCTGGAGTTATGGTCTGGGGAGAAATTTCCTATGACAGCAGGAGCACTCTCGTGGTTATCCCACGCATCCTGACGGCACAGCTGTACGTCGGTATGGTGATTCAACCTGTTGTGCTGCCATTCATGAACAGCATTCCAGGGGTGTTTTTCCAACAGGATAACGCTCGCCCGCATACCGCTGTTGTAACCCAACATCCTCTACAGAGTGTCGACATGTTGCCGTGGCCTGCCAGATCACCAGATCTTTCACCAATCAAACACGTATGGGACATCATTGGACGACAACTCCGGCGTCACCCCCAACCAGCTTTAACCGTCCATGTATTGACCGACAAAGTGCAACAGGCATGGAACTGCATCCCACAAACTGACATCCAGCACCTGTACGACACAATGCATGAACGTTTGCGTGCTTGCATTCAACATTCTGGCGGTTACACCGGTTATTAATGTACCAGCATTTCACATTTAAAATGGCTCTTCTCGGGCTTACAATAAGCTGTTATCTTGAAACCGATAATCGATTAAATATGTTACCTATACAAATGTATTGCCGTCATTTCATTCCTTTACAACTATTTTTTCGTGGTGTTGGGATTTTTATTTCCGTCAGTATATTTAACTAAATCAAAATAAATCTAAGGCAATACAATGATGGTATTTTGAATTTTGTTTTACTTTCGAGGAACGTCTTCCGAATGATATGTCGTAGCATATCACAATATTGCTTCGACGAAATTTTAGTAGGATGAAAAAACATTTAATGTAAACCATAAGAAAAGTAAACAATATAGTCCTATGAATTCATTCGTTTATACGGATCAGTTTGGGAAATATGGCAGGTATTATTTTTTCTACTACTACGAATGTTCTACAAGTACAGTACTTACTCGCATAAAAGTATTCAGAGCTGACTAAAACCTTCAGGAAAACCTTTTTGCGAGGCAAATCCGGAACTATAATTACGCGAGAGGAATATATGAGCAACGAGTCAAAACTTCACTTGGCATGCATTCGTTATTTTTACTTTGGGTAATGACATTTTTATTGCACAAGGCACAGGTCTTTAATTTTAACATCCACAAAAAAAGGAACGAAACTTTATTGAAGGAAGTGCTCAATTTTTAAAATAATTTTCTGCCTTCGTTCTACTTTATCTCGAATTTATTCCTTCCATAGCTCGCGTGTTCTTCTTCTGGATTTGCACCTGTCCTTTTGAATCGGCTAATAGCACAAAGGTGGTCAGATATTCCATAAATATTCCAAGCACATTGAACTTTGGGGTTTTTCATTATTAAAAATGTCCTCGAATTTGTCATTTTCCAGAACAATTAACTCCTTTTCCTTCCCTTTGTAGAAACCATACACTTTTCGCTTTTAGGGACTTCAAATGTACAGTTGAAACTTCGCAAATTTATGTAAATTACGTAGACATTACTGTCAGTACTAAGTCTGAAAACAAATCTATTTAAAATAGCGCAGTGTTTGCATTTGGCAAATGGAGCCGCGGATGGGTTAGCAGTTCAGACTATCGATGCAAGGTCCTCAGGTTCGAACCTGGGCTGATCTTTCAGAGATGGTGTGATTTACTAACAATCGCTCAATATCGGATGAGCATGTTATGTGACGGCTACCAGGCTGGACCCACTGGTTAAATGGGTATCCTTTCCTATGCCCCCCTGAATTTCTCTCACCTCTCTATGTGCAATATTGTACTTGTACGGAAGCACCATCTACTGTACTCTAATCTCACTACAAATTGTTCTGTCAAAGTCGCTAGACTTGCTCTGATTCCATCCGTTTCTGTGTCCTGCCCAAAAGGCGATTTCGCTGTAGGTGACTGGGACCTAAACTCTACTTACTGTGGACGGAAGTCCTACAAGAAAATCACAAATACTGTGTATTTGGCAAATGTAGGTTTCTCAGCTTACATTCTAGGAATGGAGCTTTACAGCGTCAACAATTTACCTTAAAATCACTGTGATGTAACATATCAGAGTAAATACTTTGTTACTACTTTGGCTTTCTTCCGTGTCGAAAGGGTAATACATGTATGGTGTCATACAATTGCCCTACCGCAAATTTAATGTCTAGTTTTCTTGTGTTCTTGATTTTATTTGCAAGATAAAGGATAAAACTTCATATTTGCGATTTTTCAAAATTAAACTTTTTTTTTTGTCTGAAGATTTAACACCGCCGTGAGCTACTCAGAGGGTTATAAGAAGTCGTCTGTCTCTAATTCGGGCTACTGCTTTGAGGGAAAGAAAACGGCAATACCGTAAGGCAAATTGTCGTCTATGGAAGGCCGCCCCGGTGGCGCAGTGGTCTAAGCGATGGCCTCTGCTCATTCGTCCGAAAGGGGTCCGGGTTCGAATCCCGGTGAGGCATGGATGTTGTGTTTGCCTTACGGCACTGGCTCTCTCCCTTCCCTGGAACCAGTGACCCTAAATTAGGAACGGGCGACTGCTCATAGCCTATTGAGTTGCTCACGGTGGTCGTTAAACCTCCAATCCAAAAAAAATAAAAATATCCATGGAAGTCTCCTTATTCGAGCCCCAACATATTTCGGACAAACGGTTTGAAGGCCTACATCTCGTATCACTTGGTCACGTGGGCTGCAAAGGAAACTTTTCTGAAATACATAATTTCACACATATGGCACTTAACAAACTGGGTTTCCTGCTAGAATATCTTAACAAACAAAAAGTTTATAAAGAAATATGTTTCCTTCTCTTGTTGTCACAATGCGGACACTTAAAGATCTGCAGTTGTGTTTAAATGGTTTCACTGTAGCTTTGAGATTTCCCTCACGACTAGGGAATATTCACATTATAATAATTACTGCATTTTTGTTCTACAATTTCTTAGTATCGTCATAGCAACGTTGGCTAAAAAGACACACTTCATCAAATGAAAGCCTTCTTTTTTTTATTGAATAAAGAATGCGATTAGCATACTGAAGATATGATGTTTTCATTTGATATTTTTTCACTTGCAGAGACACTCTCCCTAACGTTTTCGGGTACCATTTCTCGAACAAAACGATAGCTTCCAGAAACCAAACAAGAACTAAAATATTTATTTTAATGGCGTAAAACTGAGTCATAGTTAAGCAGAGTTTTCACTTTAAATCGGGATGGTTTGTCTCCGCCAGGTTATCAAAGCTTCACACTGATAACAGCATTGGATGCTACTGTATGTAAGAACGCTTTGACAACCTAGCTCTGGCAGACTAGGGATAGAGCGCGAAAGCTCGGCTTAAACTGTGTATTAGATTTACGCTAATAGTGGAAATGTAGCTTATAAAACGTGTAGATAGTCTTTGGTAAAGCGAGAACGTTTTGTAGTTTAATTTCCACTGTTCTAGGCCTATGTTGCAGAAAAATACACCGCATAAGTAGGAACGTTTTAGCTTTAAAGCTTTAAAACATTTAAGAAAGCAAATCTACTCACTTTTATAGGTTTCAATGAACCCAATGACCTCCAGATATTTACTCCCATCCAGCAACTTATAACGATGAGTAGCTCGTATCCATCGATCTGTGCTATTGACGCCATAATATGCCCGCTTAATCCGCTTGTAGTATTGACTAGAAACATGCCTTATCGGATATGGCAAGCTCTTGTCAGTCCCAAAGATTCTAGGTTCGGATCCCTCGTGCCCCTTGATGACGAATTTGCCAGGTCTTAGCAAAGGTGAGCTGTAAACGAACGAACGGCTGCTCTTATAGCATATTTTTTTAATGTGCGGCGTGCTGGGCATGCTAGTATATTCCTCTCGATACCACCGTTGCACAGCGGGATTACGCATTGGAAAGGAGCTCGTGGATTACGTCTACAGTTCCTACCAGCCACCAATGCCTTTCGAAAATCGACCATTAATTTCCCTAGCAGAAAAATCGCTGATTAATTGCCTCGCGTTTTTGAACCAATGCCATAAATATGTTACTGTTTTTATTGCATAGCCTGCGACGTGTCCTGTTTCTGTAATGACTTCACCTCCCCACCTAATCGCTGCTATCATGCCCCTATCACCGTCGCTTGTGGTCTAAATACTGCTGCTACCAGCGGCTCGTACATGTCTGACCCCTTTGCGATGACCGGTTAAAAATGCCTTTTAAATTTCGTGGCTGCGTACGTAAGTGAGAATGGAACCTGTTTGATCGATATTGAGAAACCTTTAAATAACTTCCATGCAAGTCCTTTTATTCACATTTACAAGATTTACTCGCATATGTCGACAAAACTTTTATTTATTTTTTTGCACATTCGAAGCACAAGAAGATAATTCTTAACGTTTCTGTGAAGCATTTTTATCGTATATTGCTCAAGGTGCTTTATAGTAGGAATGCGTCAAAGAGAAAGTGAAACATGTTGTCAAAACAATGGACGGATTATATTGTTACGACGTCTATCTAGTTCATTTTACTGTAACTTTCTAATTATGTGGCGCAGAAATTTCTACATTCATTTACTTGAAAGCAAAATGCTTCTTCCAGAACAATAATACTTCTCAGTATGATTGCTCACAATCTTCGCTAGTAAAACTCAATAGAATGGAACTGAATTGAAATTAACGTCACCGCAAATACAATTTCTTTTGCCATGATTGCATTATATGCCCTCACGAGACTTCCGCCTCTGCAACTACGGCTGAGAGATGCGCGCATATTCCATAGCAGAAGCGACTTTCGTGATCAATGGAAACCCGTTGGGAATGAATTATAAGAAGTGACGATTATAAGAAATCTGCTCTGTCGGTGTAGTTTGGTCTGGTATCTGTAAATTAAGTGGAAATAGCATGTCTAGTGAATGAACGCCCTTCATTGTTATTGACTTTGTAACGTATACTCTATATTCACTTTCCTTTTGATTTTACTATCTCTGGTTATTTTATTTTACTATGTAAATTATCTTCTTACTGAACGAAATATTATTTCACCCGATGAATGAGATCTGGCAATGAGTGTAAGTCATGACGTGGTGGTAGCTAGTATATAGGCGCGTTCATCGAGACTTAGGGAGAGCTTTTGTTGTTGTTATGAGAGAGCGTTGTTGTTTACGGAGAGCGTTTATAATACTAGGAGAGATTGTGTTGTTATGAGGAGAGATTCTTCATTAGTGTAAAACAAGTTGTGTGTGTGCTTTAGATGACCAAGAGTCTTATAATAAAGAAGTTTGTGTAAGTTAGTCTTTCTCAATTCATAGTTTTTGTCAGACCTCTGTCTGGCTGTTAGGTTTACAATTAGTTTCTTACCATAAATAACCAGCGTTAAGACTTTATTTACGTTCGTAATTAACTAGTAACAACACCCTTTTGAATTCACTACTTTGAAGCTTAGTACAAGTATATCATTAGCTAGCTGGTAGGAAGAGAATCATTCATATGAATTAGCTTAGCGGAAAGCTAAATAAAGCTAATTCATTATAACTTCATTTTGTTAATTGGAAATTACCTTTGATTTCCAACAATGCAGAAGATACGGAGATAAGACTACGAGGCATTATTGAAGTGCCTGTACGTATAACATGTAACTCTTTGATATCCAGAATCCTCTGAAGGCCATCTTTCAAGTTTTCTGTTTCTTAAATTAATATTCCATGAGCGATCTTTAAATATTAGTTGTGGAACACCCTTATGATTCAGGAACACTGTGAACTAAACTAACTTTTCAGCGACACAAAATTCGCCTTAAGTACATAGCAAAATGAACACAGAAAACTTAAAAATACAAAATTAAAATTTTAAACATTATTTATTTTTGCGAAAATTTACTGCAAGCTAAGAAACCCTTCCTGGAAAAGGAAATTAATGAAATGCAAGACAGAACTGGACCCTGAGGTGTAATATGGGCCATTTAAGTCCTATACAAACCCAAAAAAAGTTTTCAAAGTAGTATTTAAAAAAAATAATAATTCATTGAGAAATCGTAATTTTCGTCACACTGTAGAAGGAAATATTAAGCATTATTTAAATAAGCTAGTTCAGCAGACATACGCTTAGTAAATGGAATCGCTCTAAAAACAATCACCGATTTCTAAATTGACAAAATGTCTAAAATTTTAAAAGACTACTTACGTACCGTAGTAGCAGAAATGGGTAATAAGTGAAATAAGAAATATGTGGAAAACGTTCTTTGTAGTGTAAGAGATACGCGGCTAAAAGAATATACACAGATAAACCATTCCATTGTGACAAACCCCAACCTAGAAAAATAAGTGCGCGTGGAGACCAAACGGTGACGCAGGTGAAGTTCACAGGACAGTATATATACAACCGCAGGACTAGCTTTCGGTTAGTAGAGTGTTTGGAGTCATAATGGGAGATGCTGCCGATCTAACGAGTTTGATAAAGGCCAAATCGTGTTGGCACTCCGCCCCGGAACTACGATCACGGAAACGGCGTGGATAGTGGGTTGCTCACGTGCCGCTGCAGTGAGTACGTATCAAATGTGGTGCACAGATGTCCAAACGACGAACTGTATTCCAGCCATGTGTCGTCCTCAGCTAATTGATGCCAGAGGTGAGAGGAGATTGTAGTGAAGTGTTCACAGCGACCGTATGGCTACAGTGCTACAATAATGGTGATCAGAACAACGTTTCGAAGCACACATTTTATCGTAGCCTTCTGCGCGTGGGTCTGCGAAGTCGAAGATCCAGCCGGGTCACCATGCTGCCTGCACGTCATCTCCAGAAACGCGTGAAATGGGTACAAAATTGTCGAGATTGGACCGTGCATCATTCGAAGAAAGTGGCCTGATCTGACGAATAAAGATTCCCGGTGCATCACGTGACGACGGAGTACAGATTCGCCGATTATTAATGAAGGCTATAGCACCTGGATACATTGTTCGGCTGAAACAAGCCGGCATCGGTGGTTTTATTCTGTCGGCGATGTTTTCTTGGACACGTAAAGCCCTATTATCTCAATTGCACAATCCCTGACAGCTGCCAGGTATCTCAACATCGTTGCAAGTCAACTTCACCCATTTATATCAACTGTGTTCCCTGCTGGTGATGGCCGTTATCAACTGGATAATGCGCCATGCCACACTGCCAGAATCGTCAAGGGGTGGCTCAAGGAACATGATGGTGACATTCTGTTAATGATCTTGTCTTCACATTCGCCTGACATGAACCCAATCGAACATCTGTGTTTCGATCTGAAAAAGCGTGTTCGGGATAAATCACAACCAGTCCGAAAAGTACGGGAACTGGAGAACCTGCTGTTGACATTATGGTACAAGGTACCCCAGGATATCTTTCGCTAACTCATCGAATCGATGCCTCGCCGATTGGCCGCTTTTTTGCTGGCTAAAGGGGGGTATATACATAGGGCTTCAGGGGCTACTGCAACTTATTAGGTAGGTGGTCATAATGTGAAGACTCATCGGTGTATAAATTCAAGGGATCAAAAGAAGAGATATGCGGAAAAACTTTGCATAACTTTTCTCTTATTAGCGAAAGATCTGTGCGTTATGTGAAAATCCAAACGGAAGAAGACTGTTCAGGAAATTCTTGTCATCCCGGTGGGAAAGGAGATTTTAAAAGGATATTTAGAATCACAAATACATATTTAACAAGAAATACATGCTGGCGTTCCCAGTGCCGCAACAGAAAATCATCATAAAGTAAAGAATGCATGCAAATTATTGTTCATTCTAACCAAAATATGCTGGAGGCACAGCAATTCACTTCCAAATCTTCAGGGATACCAAGAAAGAAATTTTCATTACGCAAACTGCTATAACATTACGCACTATTCGAAATTGGTACTGTACTTGTTGTTTCCCAAATGCAACTAATGACATTTAACAACAATCTTATAATAACATACAGTAACAGTATTTTTTCTCTAAAAGGATATTAGGAAGACGGAGTATAGTTGAAAACAAAAATACGCGGTAAATCTGCCTAACGTCAAATCTTGCAAGGTAAAAAAATAATCCAAAAATAGGAAAATCATTGGACGTACCACCGCAAATAGGAGTTCAAATAATTTCAGAAATATATTTTTTTCTTTTGTAAGCTCGAAAATGTGGAAAAGATAAGTTTGAGTTAGGCGACACGTAGGTGCTAAATGTCCATTGCCGAAAATGAGCAAAATATTTTCGTAGGAAATGGTACATGACGAAAGAGGAATGTTTCCTATCCGGATTTTAGCAGCGGTGATAATGTGAAATGTATTGCAAACATAAATACAAGCGCGCGCCTTCTGGTACAAAAATTGCGCTTAAAGAAATATTAGGAAAAATATGCAAAATTCTTTTCGCGAACAACGCTCTGCGATAAATAAAGGTTTCGTGAAACAGAACTGCTGGGAACACAGATATAAAGAGGAATAGGATATATTTCTACACCTATTGAAGTTATATCCGTCCGTTACTATGAGAAAGAAATGTGTTCAAAAGGATTTCCTTCGTGAGCGGTACCTGACAGGAAATGAAATCATTCAATCGACTTTTTGTGTCGTTAGAACAGCTGAGAATGTTCTGAAAAAAGAAATGTTAAACCACGCCCCTTTTCTTTAACTGCTTCCTATGAATGAACAGAAATTAGGTACCAGAATATCTAGCATATATCACCATCCCACAGAATTATTCAGTTTCTATTTTTTTTTTTTTTTGATTGGAGGTTTAACGACCACCGTGAGCAACTCAATGGGCTATAAGCAGTCGCCCGTCCCTAATTTAGGGTCACTGGTTCCAGGGAAGGGAGAGAGCCAGTGCCGTAAGACAAACACAACATCCATGCCTGACCGGGATTCGAACCCGGACCCCTTACGGGCGAATGATCAGAGGCCAACGCCTTAGACCACTACGCCACCGGGGCGGCAGTTTCTATTTCGAGATGTGTAAAAAATGACATAAATGTTTAAGAGATTGCTTCTTATTGATCGTTCAAAATATGCCCAGTTTCAAATCTGTGATGAATCGTGGATGGTATGCTTATCTTACGGCACTCGCTCTCTCCTTTTCGTGGAACCTGTGACCCTAAAATAGAGATATGCGACTGCTTATAGTCTAATAAGTGTTTCGGGTTGATCGTTAAGCCACAAATAAAAAACGAAAAGGAATTCGAAATTAACAACAAAAATACTGTAAAGACCGTGCGAAAAAAAAAAAAAAACAAATAAGTAAACATTGTATACGAATAATCATCACAAAATTTTGAAGGAAATCCATTCTCGTATTTTTGAATTTTTCTGTTTCTGCTACGAAACAGATGACAACCATTTTCCCGAGATGTTTTATTCGATTTAATAACAGGCAGTTTCACAGTGAATAAAGGTTGAGTTGAAAGTTTTGCAATATTTGCATAAACGCAAGTGCTGCGTCTGTTATGTAGCATGTTTAAAATAATTCAAGTCACGCACTGCAGTCTGTAGAAAGGGATAAAGATTGGTAGTCGTTACTGTGAACAGGGTTACATGGCGTCGTTCTGTATGCGGTTGGGACGCCTAAAAGAGGAACAGCCACAACCGGCTAATTAGGGAATTTTTGCTTTACGAGTTTGAACCCGGCCATAATGCTGCTCAAGCAACACGAAACATTTGTCATGCGAAAAGGGAAGGTTCCGTGGAACACAGCACCGCAAACAGACGATTAAAGTCATTTTGCTCATCTGACACAAACGTTGGCAATCAGCCAAGGTCAGGTAGCTCGCGAACCGTGGATTCGGAGGCACTGCGCTAGGACGTAGAGGCTAATCCGACAAACACTACTCGGAGATTATCAGGCGAGCTGTGCATATCACAGACCACAGTGGTTTGTCACCTTCAGGACCACGATAAGGTCTACAGAAGCTGCCACACTGTCCCCCAGGAACTGACGCCAGCTGTATTTAGTTTCACATATTACTTATATTAGTGTCAATGGTGTCGAAAAGCAACGATTGCCGCGGATGGCTTAGTGGTTAGTGTTTCAGACTATCGATGCTGGGTCCCCAGGTTCAAGCCTGGGCTGATCTTTCAGAGATGGTGTGATTTACTAACAATCGCTGAATATCCGCCGTGCATCGGACGAGCACGTTAAGTGACGGCCCCCAGACTGGACCCACTGGTTAAATGGGTATCCTTTCCTGTACCCCACCTGAAATTCTCTCACCCCTCTATGTGCAATATCGTACTTGTACGGTGGCGCCATCTACTGTACTCTAATCTCACTACAAACTGTTCTGTCAAAGTCGCTAGACTTGCTCTCATTCCTTCCGTTTCTGTGTCCTGCCCAAAAGGCGATCTCGCTGTAGGTGGCTGGGACCTAAACTCTACTCCCTGTGGACGGAAGTCCTACAAGAAAATGACGCTGATCCTGGATTGATTGGTGAAAAGCAACGATTGGAAACATGGTAAAAGTCAAATCATGAGAATTTCAGTTATTGTAATAAATGTAACTATAAGATTTTGTGATATGCTTATTGAAACGATCGGGATATAATCTGAAGCCTGGCTTTTAATATCAGAGGATATACGCTCCCTTCTGTCCTGGTATCGTTTATGGTGCAATATGAGAGACATTCACCACCTAATAAGGAAAACCTTTTTTACCGGAGGAAGAAAAAGAATAATAGGGTAAACAAGAGTCATCACAGTATACACAGTGTGGCGAAGAATTTTTAAGACTGGGTCTGTAAAATGAAATAGAAACAAGAAATTATAATTTGTTTTGGTTTGTTATTCAAAATAAGTCCCTCCGGCTTCAATACACTTGTTACAGCGATTTAATAACGGTTCGAATGCCTGTTCCACTTCACTTTGTGGAATTGCCTCCAAAGCACGCGTCGAAGCTGTTTGTATGGTCGAAATATGATCAAAATAGCACCCTTTTGACGTCATTTTAAGTTTTGGGAATAAGGAACACTCGCAGGGTGCTAAATCAGGCGAATACGGTGGATGATTCAACACACAGACGTTATTTTTCGCCAAAAATCTACGAACAGGAAGTGAGGTGTGACTGGCTGCGTTATCGTGCAACAAACACCAACTGTTTTCATCCCAATATTCTGGACGAATGCGACGAATTCTACCCATCAAATGCCTCAAAACATTTAAATAAAACTCACCAGTAATTGTTTGTCCACTTGGAAAAAATTATTTGTGGATAATATCCTTACTATCGAAGAATGTAATGAGCATTGTTTTGATTTTCGATGGAACTTTTCTTGTTTTTTTGGCTTGTGGTGAGTTTTTTGACTTCCATTCCGCACTTTGTCGCTTTGTTTTAGGATCATATTGAAAACACCATGTTTCATCATCTGTAACAATCGATTTTAAGAAGTTTGGATCATTTTCAGCGGCTGAAATGATGTCTCTGCTATGTGCACTTCTCCTTGAGTTTTGTTCATTGGTTAACGTGTGTGGAACAAATTTAGCACAGACTTTTGTTTTGCTCAAATCTTCATGCAGGATGGTTCGAATCGTTTCTTTGTTGACGTTTAAAGACTCTTCCATCATTCTTAGTGACGCACATCGATTGTTTGTCACGAAATCACGCACTTTGTTAATAATCTCAAGTGTCCTAGATGATTTTTGTCTTCTGGTACGCTTATCATCTTCTAGCGTATCTCTTCTGTCCAAAAAACGTGTGTGCCACAGGAAAACATTTGATCTACTTAAACAAAACTGACCGTAAACTTCTTTCATCATTTGGTACGTTTCCGAGGCACTTTTACCAAGTATTGCGTTAAATTTAATAACAGCCCTTTGTTCCATCTTAATAATTCAACATGAAAAAAATTTTACTTCTCTAATAAACGGCCGTTTCGTTTGTGTTAGTTTAACAACTGCGCAGTACTTTTGACAGAAAGCAAGTAGATGGTTACGACAGAAAGCATCTACTTGCTTTCTGTCGACAGAAAGCAAGTAGATGGTTGACAGAAAGCAAGTAGATGGTTATCGCGCATGCGTTATAACGCATGCGCGATTACACTGGTAACGCCACCGTAGGCATAAATCTAGCGCCAGTCTTAAAATTCTTTGATGCACTGTGTGTAATGGGCACCACCTTGCAGCACCCACCGCAAAAATAGAACTTCCTTGTCTCTAAATAAAGTTATTTTGTTCAATTACATGACTTACAAGCACCAAGCGACGGCTTTCGCTGGAAAATTTCAGTACCTTTGTAAATTTTACAGATCACGTTAACAAATATGTAATTTCATGCATTTACTATCCTACTAAATAAGCAATATTTGATACCAAATACTTAATTTGCGTACAATATTTGCAGTTTTTCGAGGTATACGTTTATCTTAAGCTGAAATCTAACTTTTGAATTATGAAATGTGAATACCATGTTAATGTTATTAGGAAATGACATTAAATTTTGGATAGCTGTCAGTAATTTATTTTTAAGTTAATTTTATCAACTAATGTATTTAAACAATGAGTGAACAGGTATTTTTTGTGTGATGGAGCTTCAAAGTTTCACAGTGTAGTAGGATGCATAGAAAAATTATGCAAGGTCTAACAAAATGCTAACTGGTTTATGAAGATGACACTTGCGTTTTCTTAGAATCGTGTTTTTCTTAAGTGAGCATTACGCAAGAAAAACTTAATTGAAGTGTAACACGTCTATAGCACTTGCATTTATAGCTCAATAAGTTGAAGAAGTATATTTCTTAAAATCCTTGTAGCCAAATTTAATGCTCTCAGTATGTACCTGAACCATATGGTCCCCAGATTAACTACTCTTCACTAACATAAATATTCACACGGATGTGGAGTTTTTCAAAAGCTACAGCAAAATAAATCATTTCCTCTTGACATCTCCCAGATATCGACAATATAACACTATTCTCTGCTCCTTGAACAAAGGAAATGCTAATCTGGCTGACGCGGACATAATAAAAATGGGTAGAAGTAAATTATTGAAGCATCATCTCTCTCCTTTGTTTTTCAGGTCCGTTCCCATCGTAATATCTCTTTCAGAATGTAATCACTAAAAAGGATTAAGACAAATAATTACCTTAACGACCTCACTGAATAACAAAGCGGATGAACAAAGCAACTAAATAGTATGTGCAATTCACCCGTTATAGACGCTTTCAGTCCAATTCGTGACGAATGCTCGATCTGATTTCAGGCCATTTTGCCAGCTCCGATTTAATTCGCTCCACCCGGTCAAACGGTTCAAGTCTCTCTTGGTAAAATGCCCGAAAACCACGAGAAAGTAAAACAAAATTATTACCAACCGAAAATACAGTTTTTCCTTTACTCTGAACAAAAATTAAACAGCGAAAGTAACTCGAAAATTCGCCTTATTGAAACGAAAAAAAGAACACTCACGTGAAAACTGGTTTAATTAATTATGAATCCAATGCCTGGCTGCTACAATTTTATTTAAAGGAACATTACAATTACTGTAGGCCAAATATTTCTTAGCACAGCACTAAACTTTATATCGAAGGTTGTGTTAAGCAACACTTACATTATTTTTCACATTGATTTCTGGAAATACGATAGCCTTTCACAGACTCATTGTACAACCAACGAACTCATTGACGACTTCGTTCAAAAAATTTTGTTTGTATATATATTTTTAAGTTTAGTTCCGTTATGCAGTAGGACGTACACATATCGAACTTCTGTATAACGAATTTATCTGTATATCAAAGTTTTGTGAATCCCCGTGATCATTCCAGAGAAAAATTATTTTTATATATCGAAAAAAAAGACTTATATATTTGGATTTTTTCAAAACAAATAGGGTTAATCACACCGCGTAATAACGATGTAATAAGAAAAAGAAGTGAGAAAAATAAAACGATAACTTCGTGTAGAGGAAGAAGAAAAGGGTGGTTAAGGTCATGGCTACGCTAACGGGTCACGTAGAAAGGGTATTGTCCTAACACGCTCCTCATCCCCGTCCTAAAGTAAACTTTTCCCTCTATAAAACAGTTTCAGTTTGTTTTAGTCTCTCTAACTGAAGGTGTGTGTTCGCTATGACAAGAAAGAGAATCTCTCAGAGTTGTGGCTTGTGTAAAAAGGTGGAGTTGTTTAAGAAAGTGGATAGTGGAGTGCGCAAAAAGGGTACTGCGGGTAATTTTTGTGTTCCCCAAGTACAGTGTTGACAATTATAAAAATCCTAGAGTTCGTTATGAAAATCTTTGAAGATGTCGGATCTGACGGAAAACTTTTGGAAAAATGGACGACATTGTTTTAAAGAGGATTAAATTTTTCGAACTATAAACTTGTCAATCTGAGATCCGCTTATAAAAGAAAAGGCGGTAAAGCTTTCCAATCGTTTTGGGCAAGGGTATTTTGGTTGGATAAATTTAAGAAGAGAGATAACTTAAAATATTAGATTGTTCCTGAGCAAAATGGAAACGTGTGTCACTGACTGCGACCAATAGAAAACCACTATTTCGAAGAAGATTTTAGGAGAGTGCATTCCTGAAAACATTTTTAATTTCTGCAAAACCGGATTTTGTTTTCAATGTTTGCCAAAAAAGACTGTTACTTTCAAAGACGACCATTGCCATGGAGTTAAAAGCAGGAAAGTGAGTATAACAGTTTTGGTGTGCGCTAAGATAAACGGCAAAGAAAGACTTAAATATAAAAAAATACATGGAATGGGAAATAAAACTTTACTTTAAAATTATTATATATTTAAACTGCCGGTATTTAAGTCTCTGACTAATTTAGAGTTCTCAAACGCAAAGACGAATGTCATTTACCTCCAGTCTGTTACGGAAACCTCCTAAAATATTTCCAAATAAAAGGATTAAACATGACTCTTTAGGATACCTTGTGACGTACCTGCCAGCAGGACGCACACGACATAAAGGCAGATAGGAATCAGAACAAATGTCTGCATAGCTCAGTTGGTAGAGCGACTTGTTCCGGAATAAGCGGCCTCGGGTTCGAATCCCGGCGTAGACCAAAAATGACGGAGAAATTTACTTCGTTATAATGGCGCCCGAACTATCCGGATGACCCGACCGTTTAAAATCTCGAAATGGTGTGATGTTATTTCCACACCGCGAGACAGGAAAAATCAGAGAATTCCTTCTCCGGCGCTTCGAAAAATGAAAATGTGTGATGTTGCATTCCACACAGCAGATTGACTGGGAGTTCTCAAGTGCACGTTCTACAGTGGATGGAACGATTCGTGCCCCCGGCCCTCTTTCGGGGGGGGAGATGTGACGTACCTGCCAGCAGGACGCACAAGGCGGATAGGAATCAGAATAATCGTCTGCGTAGCTCAGTTGGTAGAGCGACTTGTTCCGGAATAAGCGGCCTCGGGTTCGAATCCCGGCGTAGACCAAAAATGACGGAGAAATTTACTTCGTTATAACCTCCACATATTCCAGTTCCCAATCGGAAGGATGCAAGCAACAGACACTCCAGCAGTTCCAAATGACTTAAAACTAACAGCCAGCGTTTAGCCTGGATAAGAAATGTCGTTATCCTTTGAAAAAATCCGAAGTACGGGTATTCAACATAAAAAAGGTACCCATCTCACAGATCAAATTCCTGGAATCCAAAGTGCAATCTGAAGTTGTCGCGACAAACCAAAATCATATAATCGCAAGTTGTCGCGATTCGGAAGCATCGCGACAAATTGTATTACACCTGATGTTAAAGATTTAGTCAAACAAAAAATGTCAAGTTTCTCAATAGGACTTCAAAGACTTCCATTTCTGCTGCAATGTGAGTGCTTGATTGTTATACAAGTACTGTATTCATTTTGTTTAACAAAGGAAAAAAACATATTTCTACTGAACATTTTTTTGGCAACTAAAGTTTAGGTCAGGATTGACTAAAATCTGCCATCTATGATTCTCTATCTGTGTTGACAGATATGCGGCTCATAGAAATTCTCGATTTATTTGGTCTTGAAAGTTTGATGACCCGGAGTTCAAATTAATGCCCCACAAAAGAAACAATTAAAAATAACACAAAACAACAGCTGAATCCATGAGGTTCACAAACGAGTAATAATGAGGCTTTATATAAATCAGTTTGCAAATAAATTATATCACTACTTTATGTAAGTTAATAAATACATCAAATTTCAGTGACTGTTAAAAATCAAGTAAGTGTGTTCTATACATATAAAACGACTAAAATGCTTAGAATTGAAAATGCGAAATTTTATTGTTGAAAACTCACTATAATTAAAACAATTTTTTGTGTTAAGTCTGTTAATGCCCATTACTGTGTCACGTTTAGCTCCTGTTCCTTATCATAGGGGTGGCAAAGTGCGATGTATTCATTTTTATATCAAACTGGAAGAGAACTGAGGAGGGGATTTAATGATTTGCTAAATAAATGGGAAGGGTTGAGTGGTTGAACTTTCAGGAAATACTGAGGATATTTCTGTAAAATTACTGTGTCCGTTTTGTCTCAGATTTGCTCATAAATACTACCTAATTGACTTCCTTTTTCTTAGCGAAATGTGTCTAAATAGTCACTGCTTGTGACCTGTCAAACTAGTCATTACGTGTGACCTGTCAAACTAGTCATTGCGTGTGACTTGTCTTGGACACTTATTTTGATTGTGTTCTTTCCTGCAGAAGCTCTGCAAATATTGTTCAGTACTATCAAAGTGTAAATAGAATTATCAGAACACAAATATTTGGTGAAAAAATATATTCACAGTGCTGTTCTTCGCGTGGCGCAGGAAGATATGGGTATCTGGCATGGCTGTTGCAACTGATTTACTTGCAAAGGGGTCGGGAAATGGGAGGTATGTTTCCAATTTCAAATCTGACCAAGATTTTATCCCTGATCATCGTGCCGTTTAAACGACAGTTTCGCCAGCGATTTTGTGTGCTTCTTCCAGTGGAAGTTCGAGGTGGAAGTAAATTAATTTTCTTTTTTTCGCACATATATTAAACGTAAATTAAAACTAGAGAGAGTGAGACATTTTCAAAAATCACATGGCGGCGTTACCTCATTGAGACCCAGTGATGTGAATCTTTGGATCTAATCATTCCTCAAATACACTCCAGGTAAAAAAAAAAAAAAAAAAAAAAAAAATCCACCTCGAAGAAAGCAACAGACAGGAATGAAACTTGGTGGGTAGGTTTGACATCGTGAGACATGCAAACGGTTCAAGTATCTCGCTCCCCTACGCGTGTGACGCAAGAAAGAAGGGGTCGTAGCGCTTTGCCTGACCGGTTATACAAGATTCTTCCCGTTTCGCGTGCTTGTCATTCTGACTCGTGCTGTTGTGTTGGTTGCATCCTTTGCAAGTGAAGTGGACCTTGGAGAAACATTTGGAAGCAATTCGAGCAGTTGGAGGAGTTCGACAGGAACCGCATTGTCGGCCTCCTGAAAACGGGATGGTTATATTGCCGTATTGCGCGCTATACCGATCGTGTGGATACCACCATAACACGCTGTTGACGTCTGTCGATAGAACAAGGCATGCACGCAGCAGCGACTGACAGGGTCTGGGAGACCTAGACGAACCATGGAGACGAACAATAGCCCAGCATTGAAATGAACACGACGCCGCTGGACACCACGCCACATTTATCGGGCAAGATACCACTGTACCCGGTACCGGAAATGCTCCCTAGTCAGTAGCGGGCATCAGAGTGACATTCTCGAATGTATTCCCCGTGCCGCAAAGCGCCTGTGACAAAGGTCCGAAGAACACTTCCCTACATATAGACCAATCAACATGACCATGGATGCTTGAGAATGACGAATTCGGGTCTGTCCGTGCGGGTCTCGCAATTCCTCGATACTCGCATTCTGTCGTTTGACTCAGCCGTCCACTACCCGCGTACCGCTGTGTGGTAGCCCCCTTGGTAAGATCACCATCCGATTGACGCGTGGCTCCGACCCATATGCCTGAGGTTACGACAACTTGACCAACCGACCTCTCTCAGACCAATTATACGTACTCTCTCAAACGTATTCAACTGCTCGTATTCATGACCCTGAATGAGAAATCCTTGTGTGTTTCTAATCCACTGATTTCTTACTTAAGAAGACATACTCAAACGCAAAAGATACCACTGAAATTTGTAAAGCACATTCGGATTCTGTTATTACTAAAACATTATTACTTTATCTGTGTACTGAATATTACATGAAAAATTCGAAAGAAGCAGCACGTACCACAGAAACAAATTAAACTATGAGTCTATAATGGAGTATCATTGCAATGTATAAGCAGTGGTGCCTTTTCAGGTGAAGTGCCTCTTCACCTATTTCATTTGAAATAAGGTTTTATTTAATAATTTCGTATAATATATTCTTTTTTTGCCTTTATTGTGTGCCGAAATACACAAAATTTTGATTAGATATCAATTCACAATGCGCGTTCAATACGGAAAACAAGTCCTTACACGCAAAGCGGTTCAAGTGAAGAGCTGAAATTAGAATGCTTGGAAGTCTCCAGTTTTCGTCCGAGGTGCCTTGGTAACTGTGACGTCACCCTAAACTATCTGCCGGACAAGTGAAGTGTTTCAGCTTGAGACGCCAAGGCTCTGCACCTGGAGTAGTGACTTTCCGAAGAGATCTCAGTGGAACGTGACGGATTGCCAAGGGTTTCTTTGAAATCTACTAGGGCTTTTTCCTTGCGGTGTTTTGGTACATACTTTCCGAAAGAGATTTGTTTTTTCGTGTTTTGTGATTCTTTGTTAACAACTTCATTAGTTACTTTAGTTTCATATACAGAGTAACTGATAGTGATAGTTTTAGTTTTCAGTATGTATCCTGTGAACGACATTGTCTGTAATTTATTGAAAACTCCGTTCGATCGGTGGAAAGATGAAAATAAAAGAGACATTTTACTTCAATGACGACCAACGGTATTGCTGACCATTGCCGCCAAGAAAGAAATCAAGAAGAGCGGTAAATCTTACAATATTAATTTTAAAAACTGTTGGTTTACTGAATATAAATGGCTTTGCAGCCCTTCTGTGTTACAAAAATTATTTTGTTGGCCCTGCTTATTTTTTAGTAATAAAATTCGGCGTGATATAAAGACAATTTTCAGAATTCTTAAATATAAAACGGTCACTTCACAAACGTGATGATTTTAGCGAACACCTGAAATGCGAATTAATGCTAAATAATTTTGAAAAGAATCAGAACACCATTGCCGATGCCCTGAGGGAGAATGCTAGGTTTTCAAAAATGCATTACAACGAAAGCGTTCGTTTAAATAGGCTTTTCTTGCAGACAATGTGTAGGGGTAGAGGCTCATTATGTTAATTAATGGCTCCTCGGCCAAACACCCACTGGCTTCCAGCGCTGATCAAAATTTCCTCACAGCAGGAAAACCATTTATAAGGTTCGTTGTCTAGAGAATGTCTATCAACGGTAGTTGAAGACAGCCCGGCGTTCTTTCTCTCCCAGCTTTACTATAAATCTGCTATTCAGGAGAGGGGAAGTAAAAATCAACAGTAAATTGTTCGGCAGCTATTGTTCCTTGACCTCGAGTTCCTGTAACTGCAGTTCCACGTGAAAATGATCCGGGTATCTAATTATTCCAGAATACCCTTTCCTGCCAATACTCTTTGCCCGTTCTTTTTCTACCACCGACGTGAAATGTTTCAATCGTCGTAACCTTCCGTTCGTCTCTTTTCCTTTGTTCCGGAAGCTATGCTTTGTGTTCCGTCCCGAACACGTGTTCTCTCCAAACGCTTTCTCCGAACGTCGTTCCAGACACACGTGTCTGATTCCAACTACGCTGACTTTCTCCGTGCTCTAACTGGCACGTTCTATCACGAACTTTTCTTTACCCAGTGCTAACTCCCAGCACTATACAACCGTCCACAGCACACGCTGTCGTCAACTGCTCTCCACCCTCGCTCCCCGTGGACTGTCTCTCACGCTCGCTTCCCATCGACTGCCTCCTTTTTCCTTCCACTCCTCCCCTGAAGACCTGAAGATTTCCCCCTAACTTCACTAGCCTTCTGATTGGCTCCTACCTCACTCGCCTGAGGCTCCCTCTATCTCCCTAGTCGAAGCCCTCCAAGAGCAAGCACCCCCCTCGCTCTTTTCGGTGACCCCCCATACTACCTTTCTCTCCTGACACGTGTCTTCTAACGGTGACCTTCGCCTAATCCCTTCGTTGACCTCCACCTAATCCCTTCTGTTGACCTCCACCTCACGGTGCCCTGTAGCTTACATTCCCTCTGGCCAGGAACAATAGCTGTGTCTTCTGTGAATACAATAGACCTGTCAAACAGGCGCATCGAAATGTCACCTAGTCTGGTGCATTACCACGTGTTACACTCGTTTCACGTGCATTACCACGTGTTACACTCGTTTCCAAATAATATACATGGAAATATTTATTCTGAAATGTTAATATCCAGAATGATCGATGGGATTTAAAGTCCATCACACAATTTATATAGGGGCGTAATTTCTCGCCCCTACACAATGATTGATGCAGTAGTGTATTTGTGTAAACAAGAACTAGCATGCCGTGACCATGACGAAGGTATTGACTCGATAATTCGTAGAAATTCAAGGAATTGCTTTTACTGTTGATATCAAGAAGTCCTTTAAAATTCAAAAACAATACGAAATGATAAAAAATGTCTTAACAGGTGACTCAAAAATTATTCAAAACGAATTAATTGAATATATTTCGGAATATATAAACAATCACGTCAAAAATGAAATAAATGGAGTTCAATGCTTTTATATTCAAGTAGATGGGAAAACCTAACCAGACTTCCGAGTGCTCTTTAATAATAAGATCTGCTGATTCGGAAGGTGTATTGGTTGAGCGATTTTTGGGTTTCGATGGTGTGAGTGAAGATAGAACGTCAGAAGCTTTATACAAAATGCTAGACAAAATTTTGGAACAGTTTGATTATCAACACAAGTCAATAGGACAATGTTACGATGGGGCAAACGTAATGTCTGGACACTTGACTAGGCTCTAGAAAAAACGAAGCATAAAGCTTCTAAAGCTGTTTTTGCTATTGCTTAGTACATCGTTTGAACCTTGTATTACAGCAGAGTTTTTCTAAAATTTCTAAGTGTCGAATATTTTTTGCAAGCCTTTGTGTAATTCCTTTGTTTTTCCACCACTCGCTGATCGCTTCGCTGAGTGGTGAAAAAGCAATACACTCACATCAACAACCACAAGATGCATGTCAACCAAAACAGAAAATCGATGGTCCTCCACTTCGAAGTTAGTAAGTGTAATAGTCGATAATTGGGATAAATTGAAGGAAGTATTCGAATTTCTCACAAATAGTGACCAATCAGACAAAAAATCAATTCAACTTGCTCAAGGCTTTTTAAATGATATGAACACTTTTGAATTTACATTTTTGGGAATCGTATTTAATGAAATATTTGGCTTCACCGATCTATTATTCGAAATTTTTCAGAAAAAAATCACTAGACATAAACTACTGTGTTACTCAAATAAAAAAACAACAACTTATGATGAAATTTTGAGCCATAAAAGGAAAGATGAGGTATTTGAAAATCGGTTTGGAAAAGCTAGCAAAATCACAGAAATAAGCAGATCTAAACGGGAATATGCTGCTCTTACACAACAAACAATTTTTAAAAAATTATAAACAATAGTATTTTGAAATTTTTTAATACATTCTTATGAAAATGGATATAAGATTTCAAGACTGTAAGAAACTTAAATTTCAATTTGCCTGTCTTCCTGACTCAACCAAATTCGACCAATTTAATTCATGCTTTCCCTCTCACGCTTTTGAAAATCTACATTTTTACGGAAAAATATTTACTAAACACCAGCGCCTTAAAAATGAACTGAGTCTTGTATATGCTGATGGAAAATTAAGGAACATATCGACTCATGAACTTCTTCGAGCGCTTCATGGAGATAAAGGTATTTTTACAGAAGCTTATAAATTGGTTTCCCTGATTTGAACAATTGCATCTGTAAGTGTTTCAGTGGAAAGAAGTTTTTCTTGCCTTAAAAGAATTCAAACTTACTCAAGAAACACTATTTCTCCAGAAAAACTTGCTACTTTGGCAAATATCTCTACTACAGAAAAACATTTTCTTAATGTCACGAAGAAACTGCCATTTTATGACGACATAATCGACAAATTCCCAGCTTTAAAGGGAAGAAAAATTGATCTATTATATAAAAATATAGGTAACTTCTCATTAACTGATTTTCATTGAAGACAACGGACAGCCTACTGCTTTTAGGCTTATCCAGAACACTGCTTGTCTCGCGAAATCGTTTGTCAAGGTCATACAAAGTTGTCTTCCCTGGTATAGGAGCAACATGAAACTTCCTTTAAAAGAGCTGAATGCAATGTTTTTACGATGTTTCCGCAAAATAAACTTCTAACAAAGCGACTGTCTGAATTTCAAACGAGGAACAGTACACCAGTTAAGTAGTAAATAGTAACACTATACTAGTGATCCGATTTATTGGCGTAGGAAATAGAAATATAAGCGTTTCCAAGCTTTCGCACATCAACCAGATGCCCTTTTCGAGGAAGTTAGACAGAAACTGCCAGACAGAAGCAGTTTTTGTCTAACTTCTTTGTGATGTGTTGATGTTTTTCTATTAGTGGTGTCGAGAATTAGGGCCCAGTTCTCGGTTCCACTATGCGAAAAAGTCACACATCCACGTATTGTTGTCTGCAAGAATGATTATTTAAATATGTACTCTCATTCATCTTTATCTGAATTTCATTCTTTGAGGCGAACTGAGCGACATGAAAAATTTTTTTTTCTCACTTTCTTAAACATTCGTTCACGGTTTTTAGTGAAAATTGTGTAGTTATAGTTTTGTACGTGTACTGTAGGTGTATATGTCTTTGGAACGAGAGCTAGAAAGAATTTGAGTATATGTAAATGGCTTAAAATTACTTTTAATCTATGAATGAAACTAAAACATGTGTGAACTAAATTATTCACTTCATTTTAAAACTTAAATTTATATATATGTAGTACATTATGAACATTGGAATCGTAAAGCGAATCGAGCATAATTATTGAATTAAATTAAGTTTACATTATGACTGAGATAAAATAGTGTGTAGCGAGAAGCATTTATTGGTACAAAAGTTCAGGTGTGTTAGCAAGACACAACAAAATTTAGTACGGAATCGTGTACTGTCAGTAGAATGATTTTGTTTTTGGAAATTAATTTTTTTTCTCCGAATTCTGAAATTTCTTATTTAACAATTTGTAAATGAAATAATGTGAAAATTTTTGTATTGTGTTTCGAGAAATATTTAGTGTTCATGATGTAAATTTCTTGTGAATATGAGGAGATTCCCGGAATTTGCACCATTTCGTTTTTTTTCGCTAGACAGGGAGTCGCCAAAATCAGAGACAAGAATTTCCCTTCCTGTAAGCAAGGAAATTCCCTTGGAAGAAGGTCACCTTGCACCCTTGAAGAGACTAGAACCCCCAGGACAATAGCAGGTGGAATTCCAAGAATTTTTGCTAAGCCTTGGTCAAGAGCCAGAGAGGGCTAGCGGGTTCTTCACCCCCCCCCCCCAACTAGCTCCTTCATGAACACTTTTACCCTCAAGTTACAGAAAGCATGACAGATTGACTTTCAGCCAATAGCGTAGCTGAAAGCATAGCGTCCCTTTTGGCGCCTGCGCGCTGGTGTGCTTTGAAAATGTTCAAGCTAAGAGGAATTTTGTCTCTTGATCCTTGACTCTGACACTTTACTCCTGTTGATTGTGGGGTCAACATCCCACATACTTTTCTGCTTTTGCATATGTGGGTCGATTAAGTCACCATGCTGCTGCTTGGAATGAAGAAGTCATGCGCCATTGCTCGGCTGTCCTAACCAGTAGGATCTAACCAGTAAGTCCAGCACCCGCTGTCTCGTTGCTGGATCTGAACCTGGTAAGTTAATCCACATATATTTGACAACGCAAATTTTACTATTTTCACATACATTTTTCTTTTGTTCTTCCACTAGTTTTTTTTTATATAACACGTGCCATATTGTTCCACAGTATTTTGATACAAGAGTATATTTTCACTAGAACACATAGTCATAGTGACCTGAGATTAATGACAGAGAAATTTATAATTTTAAAAAATCCTATTTATATCACTTGACAAACCAACTGGTTGATGTGCGAAAGCTTGAAACGCTTATGTATCTGTTTCCTACGCCAATAAATCGGATCACTAGTATAGTTTTACTATTTACTAAAGCGACTGTCTGTTCTTGCGTAAGAATCATGGCTGACTGAACGTTACTGCTTTCCAGCGTACGCATAACCGTACGTTCACGCTGTTCTATCACCTGGAGCAGCATATTCCCCAAGATCACACACAACAGCGATAAGCACCAATACACGGATATATTTTATGGTTTTACAGCAAATACGTTTTAACCCCTTAACCGGCTAGAACGAATTAACTCGGGGTTAGCAAAATGTGCTGGTATCTGCTCGAATGAATGAATTCGCTGTCTAAGAAGTCGACCGAACGAGGCTGAAACGAGTGATCTTACCCATCAGAGAGCGTTGCATGTTTGAATCACTCGTTTCTACCCAATGACATTATGTTCGCGCCAGGGAAACTAGCCGTTCCCCATCGGGACTTCATTCATTAAGCAGGGAATAAGGTACTAGAACAGAGAGAGCGGAGAGAGACAAAGACAGAGAGGATCAGAGAAAGAGACAGACAGACACAGAGAGGGAGAAAAACAGAGAAGTAGGAAGAGTCAGAGAGAGATAGAGTGAGAGACAGTAAGAGATAGAAAGAGACAGTGTGATAAAGAGAGAGAGACATAGAAACAGATAGAGAGAGGCGAACAGATGCGGATACAGATAGATATAAAGAGACTGAGAAACAGAGAGAGAGACGGAGAGATGCAAAGACACAGAGAGACGGAGAGATGCAGAGACAGAGAGAGAGAGAGAAAAAGAGAGACAGAGAGAAAAAGACTGAGATACAGAGAAAGAGAATTTATGACCAGTGACGGGTTTGTGGTTGGTACTTCTCAGATGAAAAGGTGAAAGGAATCGTTTTGCCCCAGCATTCGTAAATCCAGATCTCTATGAGAACATATAATATTGAGAAACGCCGAAAAGTACGGGCAGCATTTGGTGCACATACATCGGCCGCTTAAAGGGTTAAAAATAGAGTCCAGGGACTTTTGAATCCCCCTGTACATACAACACCGTTAAAGTTTTCTTTGTAACAACACCATTGTTGTTCAGTGTAATATGTAACAGGAATGTCGAATGAAACAAAACGCGTATTCGGATTTACAAATTTGTATTTCAAATGAAAGGGCTATTTTTTCGTATATTGGAAATATGATTTCTTAACATATGAATTAACTTCCAACCCTGCAGTTCTGAATGAGTGCTAGTTATTAAGAAGGTAGTGTTTTTATTTCGTTTTAAACAAATTGAAATTATTAACAGATATTAATTCTAAAATAATTGAAACAAGTCCACGGTAGTCCCGGCGAAAATCTTAAATTGAATTATACTTCCTCCTTGTCGCGCTGTCCAAAACCCATTATCAATAAAATGGTGAAATCGATATCAATACTATAACTCTTTCTAAGATATGCTAATTAAAGATTTTGCCAATCTTGTTTTCGTTTTACCGAGGAAAAATATTTGCTCTCCTTCATTGCATTTTCGTAAATGAGATAAAAGTATTATCTGCAATATTCATTTCGACGCCATTAAAGACTTCGGGAGAGGTTTGACGAAAAAAAAAAGAACTCTTTCAGAAATCGCATAGTACTTAAATCGCCGGCATTAATACACGAACTGTACGTACAGTATAATGATGGGCAAGCAATTGCAGCACTGAGATATGACAGGATGCATAATATTGTGGAATCGACAACCAGTGATGTACTCGAAAATTCAGTCCGGTACACTGTACAAGAAATCCTTACTCTCAGAAATTTTATTAAAACTCCTAATGAAATTAATCAGAAAAGTTTTGCGAATGTCAACTAAATGCAAATTTCAAATACGTCTAAACAATGTTTGCATCAGTTTTCAAATTATTATCGGATTATGCTTCCTTAATATTTTGACCTATTCAGAAGTTTTGTTGGTATATAATGTTTTATATTATTCTTGAAATTGTAGATCCCTATACTATAAAGCTAACTGAAGATAGGTTTGTCGACAAGGTTAGAACGAGGCAATGGACACTGATGGGTGTTTTAGTCGCTATTTTTCGAAAAAGATCAAGACGACTGAGCTGGAATAGAGCCAGGGCTTTTTTTCGATTTTCTTTCCTGGTTTTCTTTAGGGAATATATTCGCCCTTGAGTTCCTACTCCCTACATCCTTGCTGGCAGGGTAGCAGAATGTAGACGTCCGCGCGTACGCTGTACTCGGATAGTTTCCAGAATATTAGCAAATTTTGCAGATAGTGCTCGTAGATTGAAAACAATATATAAAACACTGTTTAAAGCGATTAAAACACTTACTCAAGGCTTTACACAGATTAATATACTTAATTCTGTTTGAACTTGAAGAACTTTAAATGATTCTTTACTTCTTCTGAGTTCTTTTGTTTCTACAGACGTTTCTGGCCTCAGGATTTCATCAAAACCGGTTCCCAATGTATAGGAATTGCATATGATTCAAATATATAGAGTCATATATAATTCTATACATTTAGAACAGGCCTTGGTAAGGATGTACAATAATTGTAATTGTATTTTCAATGTATAGTAACTGCATCAAAAGTTTCGTTTACACACAAAGAAATTAATTTTTATTGCCAAATTCCTATGACAGTTGCCAGTTATTAAATTTAAATATATTCCTTTTATATCATCTAAGTCTACTCTTCTTGAAGAAAGTTGTTTAAAATGTTATTCTTAATTATCGAAGGTTTATTAGTGGAAACATTTTTTTATATAAAAATTTCCTTTAGTCTTGTTTCTGGGAGGTTCTTAGTCCAAAATTAGTGTTGGCATGAAGGAGCATTACACACACATTGCTGCACGTTCAATTATAATGAACTTAGTTTTGTCCTCGTTGGAATCTGTAATGTTCTAATAATTATTTATTATTTTATTAATTTTTACTTAAATTGTTGTTCTATAGTTATCGTGTTTTGCGCTTCACGGATTTGCAGCAAGTTTTCCGTTTCATTGGGTGAGTACGCAGATACATTTTATTTTAACAAAACTCTGCAGTTGTTGGTTTTAAATTAGCAAGGATAACAGTAATACACTTAACTAAACTTTTGTTTTGAACATAGATGTACGTTACGGTGTTTGGCTAAACGAAGAAAATAATTTTTGCTGTAAATTCAGCTCAACGAGAGAAAATTTACTGCAATTCAATTTTTTTATTTGAGAAAATCTACTGTTCCTCCCAAAGGCTTTTTTAAACTGATGTACGTTGTAATGACTCCTGCAGAATTGATTCCGAAGATGCATTAATGTAACATTTTATGTAATGGACAGCCGAATGTCCTTCGGTAGTGGACAGAACACAGCTAATATGAAAAAGCAACATACGACAAGAATTCCGAGTAAGTTCTGGTGTTCCTCTAATTCGTTGTCTCATATGGCCTCTCTCAATTGCCGAATACTAATTAACTAATGATTTATCGTGTAAGTTTGAAATGCATGTCAAAAGCATAATGATGATGATGATGATGAAACGAAAATGTCAGATATTGGATTCAAGATGTAAGAATATTGCGGCTCTTCAACACTAGATTTCGTACCGTCTTTCATAGATAGAGGATGGGATATACACTTAAAATACAAAAAGTGTTTGAATGGCTCGTTTCCATGTAACGCCACGAAAAGCAACTGAAACTGTGGTTATACTGTACTTCTAAATCAAGACCGCTCTCCGCGATTAACAAGTCATCGCTGAAGTGCTGTATTTATTGGCTATCCCTAAAACTAACTACTTCATTTATGAAAATGGGCATTTTTTTTTTGAAGCAGGGGCGATTTCGTTTTATTTAAAGTTTGTATTATGTTTCAATATTTTTTTTAAATTTAAGTGCTCTGTCATAGTAGTTGAATGTTAATCCTTTGGCAATATCATTAGTTACAATAGGTGCAATGGAAACATCGGGGTGAAAACGTCTAATATGTTTATTCAAATCTTTTTTCACGCAGAATGTCTTTACACAATTTGGACAACCTAATCATTTTGGGGTAGCCAAGCCAAAAATGGATGCAACACACCCAATATTTCCCCAAATCCAGCAAAATTGTTTACCTAGCTAGGGAAGGAGACGGTTTCACGCCCGTTTCTTAACTATATCCTCACACACTGCTCTCTTGTAACATCTCTGCTACTAATTTTGAAGATGACAATCCGATTTTTGGCGTAAATGTGACAAGGATGGTAAGTCAGATAATATGCGAAAACTTGAAAATTTTCATCGTCCTGGAGCGGGACTCGAACCCGCGTCTCCCAGAAAACGCCTAGGTATGCTAACCACTACACCACCCAGAACGACCAAGTTTCAAGTTTCCGATCAATTTGAATTTAACCATCACAGGATTCGCTAGTCGAAGCAACCGGCATTCATATTTCTTTCATGATCTCTGCTACTATTGTTTCGTTTCATCATACGCTCGACAAGCACACGCTAAATTGTTTATATTTATCTATTATCTTATTCCCCTCCGTTGCTTTAGCACGTCTAAGTGAGATATTGAATAAACGGACCCCTGAGTTATTAGAGACATATTCATCCTACGTAGGATCATTTTGTCTTTAATACACGATTTTACATCGCTTCAAAAATCTTTTGATTTCCTGTAGATTAAATGCAAGCAAATCATGATGTGTATTATATATATATTTTTTTTCGAAGAATTGACTAAACGTAGTATATATATTTCCAAAGCTTTTAAAAAATAAAAAATTAAAAAGAAAGAAAAAAAATTAAAGAAACTGTGCTGTAAAATCAAGGGAATCACGTTTTCGTTAGCTTCGTTCCGATAACTAACACTGCAGTTAAACCCTTCCATTTCCTGATTTTCCTATATTCAGAAACACTCTGAAATACTAAACAGTTGTTTTTTATACACGAAAATCGCTTCAGTAGTTCGGTACGAAAAACAACATCAGGAAGCTATTGTGCAGTGAGTAATGGTTCGGTAAGTGGGAGTGTGTTGAGAGTGATTTTTTTAATTCAAAGCTCAATCCTGCTGCATTCAAGAATTACTACAGCAAAAGTCCTCCCGTTTGTTTGGAAACAGAAAGACCAAAGGAAAGCGGTATCACAAACATTGTTCAAAGTACAAAAAATGGAATATGATTTTGCAAAAAATACGTAAATAGTCGTGCGCTCATTTCTTTCAGGCTTACTAAAATTATAATTAAATTTGCTGAGATTCTGATGATGAATTTTGGCGTCATTAAGTAATTTAATAGCTCCTTTAGATGGTCCTCTTGATTGATATTGAGTGTTGTTAAGATTTCCATGTGTTATAAATATCTGAAAAATAGCATTTGCATTACGAAGAAGAAGAGGATTTAAATAGGCTGAATTTCCAGGATTGTTCGCTTACTCTCACATCGTTTCAAATAATTCCAAATTCCTACGGCTCGTAGTCAAAGCAAAAAGGGAACGTGGAAACTTGTAAGCCGAAACTTTAATTTTGAGTAAATTCGTTGTAACGAATTGCAAGTGTGTAATAAACAGATTATAAAAAAAATAGTAAGGTCTGAGCAATTCTCAAAAGGGGTGAAGAGAGCAAAATACTTTCCTCCTCCGATTCGTTTCGATCATACAGTAAGATATGCTCTTACTCATATATGTATATGTTCCATTACATCTAAAAGCTGTTACGTGTAACACAAATTCAAAATTTTTAGCAATATGCTGGTACTTATAGTATTGTTAATTTATCTGTTTTAGGATATTCTATTTGAATAGCATAACTATACTAGTAATCCGAATTTCTTGGCGTGTAATCTAAATCAAAGTTTCCAAGCTTCCAAAAATCAACCAGATGTCTTTTTCAAGAAAGGTAGACGGAAAACGTCTTGAAAAGCCATGTAGTTGGTGAGATAAAGCTTGGAAACTTTCAGTTCGATTCTACGCAAAGAAATTCGGATTACTGTATTAGTATACTTATACTATTTAAGTATATTGGGAGAACAGTTTCATGTTATTAATTAGGGGTCATTTGAATTTTTCAGAAAGTAATTTGATCCTCTATTCGCCACAAAAGTTTTAAATATATCAAATATACGCCCTAAGTATTGCGTCAATATATTGGTAACCTCCTGAATGAAATTAAGGGGATAATAAGATTAAAGCACCAAAATAAATTACAACGCTCTGTCAATGGAAATTTCGTTTCCTTCGGTTTTCTGCAAAACCTGTGGCCAATATTATGATCTTCAGTCTATTTTGCCTTGCAATTCATCCTTATTTTAAATTTCCGACAGTAAACATTACATCTCCATTCGCTAAGGATAGCATTGCCACTTGAATGCTCCATAAGGACATAAAAAATGTGTGCGTGGAGAGTCACAACTTCGAAGTTTGTCGAAGCTGAAACACATTGAAAAATAAACTACATCGGTAGTTTTAAAGATCGTTTCTGCAATGTTTCTTTTACAAATTTTATTGATGTGTCGAATTGAATGCTAGCTATGTTATTACTGAACTTTATGACTCTCCTTGAATACATCTTATGCATCTTTAAGTAAATGTAGGAACAAAAAATTTCTAAAACTAAACATGAGATGGTTCCTGATAATTCTTACTAGAAAATGTATTTACAGATAATTACTCAGTGTTCCATATGTACATATGAATAAAAAGCAGCGATAAAAATTGGGGAAAATGAATTGCACTAAGCAAGTATCTTTTTTCAAAGGTGATATCGTATGACGATACGCTTTTTTCTTTAAATAATTGATAAAAAATCGTGCCATAAAGAGCACATTCTTCGCTGACAAAGTGGTTAATTCTATTAAAATGAACACTGCTGAAAGGATAACAATTTACATGCAATGGTAATTTCTTAGTGAAGTATTTCGCTGTGGATGCACTTGATAAAGTTTAGAGTTGTTGATCCGTAGGCTATATAAAACTTGTTATGCACTGAGTGGCCACTTTATTATGATCACCCCCTCAGTACTTCGTTGGGTCACCATGGTGCAACTAAAAACGTGATTCATCGGACCACATAATTTGGTTCAATTATCGAGTGTCCAATCCTTGTGCTCCTGTGTGAACTGGAGACGTTTTCTCTTGTTAACTGCAGACAGCAAAGGTGTTCCAACAGGCCTTCGGCTGCCCTATGCCATCCGATGCAGTGTACGGCGAACAGGGCATGCAGAGATAATTTGAGGGGATCCTTGATTAAGATGGTCGGTAATTTGCTGCACTGTTACCTTCTGTTGTCTGTTACGAGTCTGGACTCTCTCCGTTCCGCCCGAGCAGTCACTAGTCGATGAGAACCACACGTTGCACGTAGAGGCCTAGTTTTTTTTGCTGACAGTCCGGTCTTTAAACACATTAAGCCGCCCCGGTGGCGCAGTGGTCTAAGCGATGGCCTCTGATCATTCGTCCGAAAGGGGTCCGGGTGCGAATCCCGGTGAGGCATGGATGTTGTGTTTGTCTTACGGCACTGGCTCTCTCCTTCCCTGGAACCAGTGACTCTCAATTAGGGACGGGCGACTGCTTATAGCCCATTGAGTTGCTCACGGTGGTCGTTAAACCTCCAATAAAAAAAAATAAACACATTAACAACAGCTGCTCTGGAACATTTCATGAATGCGGCGGTTTAGGTGATACTCATTCCATTGCTCCGAGCTCCTACAATCATCCAACGTTGAAAGTCCGTGAAATCACATTTTTTACCTATATTGTCACCCAAAAATCACTGCTACTACTGTCGCAAGCACTAAGCTTTCGTTTTTTATTCTGGCCTCGCCGTCTGGCGGCAATAGCGTGCAGTCATGGCTCATTTGCTTAAAACTGTCAGCTGGTCAAAATAAAGTGGCCACTCAGTGCAATAGTGTGATTTCCCGATTTTATTACTACAAACTAATTGCAGGGTTATAATTGGACATATTATTTGATTGGAGTAAACAAAGACCCTTCACGGTACTAGTATTCATATCAATAAAACAATTTAAAAATGTGCTCAGTTACTCAAAGTAAAGCTAGTAAATTCATATTGATTTTTTTTCTCTATTTGACCTTGCATCCTATTTTTAGTGTGTATTTTCAATAAATTTGGCTGTTTGAAAGCACCATTAAATATAGTTTCTTTCACATACCAACACTTAAAAGTGGGTCTGAATAGAAGAAATTATTTTTCTTACTCTTGTATGTTTACTTTCTTACATGCATGTTAAAGTACATTTCAAATGGTGTAGGAATTTTGTAACTATGTTGATAAAGTAAGAGCATTGAGTACATTCCTTCTACAACCACAGCTATTCATCAAGTGATTTGTGCCTGATAATTCATCACCATGAGCTATGCAACATGCTATAAATCAAGTTATAAGAAAATAAAAAATGCCCCTGTTATACAAGTGACTTTATGCTTTTAACAAATATCGGAATCCTTAAGTTTTCCTAGTAAAACATAAATATTTCTCTTCTATTTTCTTCGAAACTTTGATACTTTTAATAACTTGATAATACACTCACGGAAGAGGAAATTTGCGCACCAAGAAGGAAGCATCGAATTGAACTGAAATTTTATGAACGTAATAATACAGATAAATTATACACATGATGGAAAAAAATGACAGAATGATCTTGCAGAGGGATCCTTAATATGGCGTCACACGCGTCGTGCGGCGATATATGATGTAATACGGTCAGGCATAGAGCCGAACAAACGTCTGATGTTATCCTGCCACAGACTGGCCCAGAGGTTTGGGACGCCGTGCCCCAAATACCGGATAATGCGGCACGGCGGCAGCTGGCGTTTCAGCTGCTCCCCTACATGCTCGATAGGGGACATGTCTGGGGACCGGGCAGACCATGGAAGTGCCCGGACATGACGTAGGCAATCCTGGATAACACGATCCGTGCGTTGGCAGCAATTTTCCTGCTGCAATAGCACACCTGAAATTCCGGCCAGGAATGGGAGCACAAAGGGCAATAGGATCTCACTCACATACCTCTAGCCCGTCAATGATCAAAGTACCACTACTAGCGCTAATCGGCTATCGTAAGCAATGGCTCCCCAGACCGTTATTTCTGCAGTGGGGGAAGTGTGGCGCTCGATAGTGAATATGGGATTTTGCTGTTGACTCGGGGACCTCCATACCTGGACACGATGATCATCTGTCCCCAAACCAAAGTGGCAATCATCGCTAAACACCACACGCCGCCAGTCTGTGGCGTTCCACGACGTTCTGGCGTAGAATCACTGCACAAGGAGCAGGAGATGTTTCGCTGTTAATGGCAGCACACATAATGGGCGCTGGGATCTCAGATTCGCTTCCGCGAGGCGTTGGTAAATGGACTCTTGGGCCCACAGTGACCGCCACATCTCTCTGTACAGTGGACTGGCCACTTCGGGATCCGTTCGTGCTTGGAGCACGATCCGTTGAACCTCTGTAACGGTGCTTCTCGAGTTTAAACTCGTTCACAGTAAGCAGAATAAATCAACATGACAGATAATTTGATTTCACCAGCGAAGTACGCTGAAAGAAAGGAAGGACAGAGAGGATCATCAAGAAATTGGTCTTAGCATGTTTAAATTTAACAGTTATGAAATTTTAAATTGCGAAATTAAATTCAAAGCAATTTACTCTGTCTACATGTATGTACAACTTCGCACAGACCGACTGGTTCCTTTATTACAGGAAAATAATTATTTGCCTTACATTAAAACGACGAGGTCCAATTTGATATCTTTCCTTGGCCAAAACTATTTCCCATACAACTATATGAGCTAGTTGGTTTTTATAACCATTTTGTAAGCAAAATTCCTTCAAATGAAAGCATGTATTCGACACCAACTACAACATAACATTACAAGCAAATATCAGAATATTAGAAAAGAATTAACATACAAACGTTTAAAAACTGCAGCAATCCGGAGAAACGTACCGATGGATTCAGAGAAAGATGAACCCTAGTGCCAGTGTACGTGATCGCCGTTCGGTGGGAAACGATGATAAAGTTTCAAATAAGCAAAGGCAAATGATTTTATACGATGGAAAACGTTTTCACATCTAGAAGATTCTTCATAATGGAATGTTGATTTTTTTTTCTAAATTGTCGTGTCTAACGGACATCATGAGCTTATATGTGTGCAGTCGGCTCTCACCAATTTAAAGCAACTGGTTCAAGGAAAGAGAAAATTCCAACGCTTCAGTCCCATACCATACCTGTAAGGGGGAAACGAGCCCCATCTCGGAAGACAGCTCAGAATCTACCCCTAAGCTTTCTCAGTCGCCGGGCATGCGATGAAATTTGCCTTATTTTCATACCTTTTTTGATGTTATGTGTTCTTTGTTCTGCTTGATTAAATGAGACGCTGGTTTCTAACATTTAATAATATATTCCGTTAAATCTAGGTAGAAGTTAATTATCTTAAGCTTGTTATGAAGTAAAACATTATGTATGTTCTGAATATTATAGCAGAGTTTATTAAAAATAGAAACAGAGCAAGCTTTTTTGTGTAGGTACCTGCCAATTCTCAAGTCACTTTCCCAATCCACTTCCGCAAACGTCTGTGTTATTATTTTCTATGGACCGCCGTTTATATATCAATCTCTCAGCCTCAGTCATCTACTTTGTACTACACAATGTCTGTGACGACCCTAAAACGTTAACCCATAAGCTCCTGACTGTTAAATGTTTTGTCACGAATTAGTATGCTGGAGACATGCTGAAATATAAAAATATAATTACCAAGAAAATTGAATTCTGATCAACCGCAGCATAATACGTGACGGCAAGAAATTAGATGTCGAACACACTAACCAGAAATATGGGGTACCAGCTGAAGCAGAAAAAAAATAGAGCTGGCTATATGTATACAAGTTAGAACCCTCATTTCAGCTAAATATGGGAATGTATTACGAAATTCTTCACATTTTACGTATTCCAAATCTCTGAAATAACAATTTAGCTGGTACAGAAGACCTCATAATTATGTTCAACCGAAAAATTGGGCAGGCTGTTCCAGTGGGGCAGTGGTCTAAGCGATGGCTTCTGATCATTCGTCCGAAAGCGGTCCGGGTTCGAATCGCGGTGAGGCAAGGATGCTGTGTTTGTCTTTTCGGCACCACTGGTCCTCTCCCTTCCCTGGAACCAGTGAACCTAAATTAGGGACGGGCGACTGCTTATAGCTCATTGAGTTGCTCACGGTGGTCGTTCAACCTCCAATCAAACAAAAAAAAAATGGGCAGATATCCTTCAAACATAGGATATAATGTTTGCCTATTTCTTGAAATATCTGAGGAAAAACTTGAAATTACCGTTAGAATGATCTGTTTATGTGAGATCACCGAGATTCTGAACCAAACAAAATGTTCAAAACTGAAAGAGCTAATGTTTCTATTTTTATGTTTAAAAATTTCAAATATTGTTGTTAAAATAAACAAGAGACAACAGGAAACATCACTTCCTCAGCTTAGCATTCACATTCTCTGTGTCGAATTATCTGAAGCCAGAAGTCTAGATGTTTCGCAGTATAATTCATCGAACAGCTGATTGGTATGCGGATATATTTGTTCCAAAGGAAAAATACTGTCATTAAAGGCAAAATACGTATTTACTTTTATGGAGTGCCCATTTTAAGCCGTAAATACGAGTTTCCTACAAATTTTTCGACTGACTCAGCAATTTACTTAGCTTACACTGTGGTGAAGGTAAGGTATACGTATCAGTGTTCTAGAACATTTCTCAGAAAATATTAATGTTATCATCAGCAGAATGTATTTTCGTGTATTTACTAAACTAATGTACCTTCGTTTATTTGTCAGACTCAGGAACGTGTTCGAATTTAAACACCTTCTAATTTTCCAAAAAGGAGATAAAAATAATTTTTGCTTTCGAACTTCAATAATAATTACAACAGCATTTAAAACAATTTATTTCTTATAATTGGGATTAGAATTCTTCATTTATTCTTTTTTTTTTTTTCGATTGGAGGTTTAACGACCACCGTGAGCAACTCAATGGGCTATAAGCAGTCGCCCGTCCCTAATTTAGGGTCACTGGTTCCAGGGAAGGGAGAGAGCCAGTGCCGTAAGACAAACACAACATCCATGTCTGACCGAGATTCGAACCCGGACCCTTTACGGACGAATGATCAGAGGCCAGCGCCTTAGACCACTGCGGCCTTCATTTCTTCCTAACACATGTAAATCCAGACAGAGTGTTTATTTTGAGCAATGGTATTATAACTGTTTTGAAATTAAGTAAAATTTATATGTATACTGTAGGAATTATAATGTGAAAACTTATTTATCCACCTTGGATTTCGTGTATGTTTCAAGATCTTATGTGTTTTAATCTATGAGATGTTATGTGTTTTAATCTATGATTTTAAATTAAACGCTATTTTTAATATCGTAGTTTTAACTCCTATCTTTTAAGATCATGCAGAAACACGTTTTTTTTTTATTAGTATGATGTTGTCAAGTAGTATGATTTTAGTACATCTATCAAGATGCTAATTAGAAACATGTCAATCACGTATAAGATACCAAACATATATATCCATCATTAGTTTCAACCATTTTTCCTCCACTGCCGGACGATAGCTATTCCTAAAGGTCTGCTCGACAACTGTCTAATTTGTGCCATTCGCTTCCACGTAACTCCGCTATGTTCTCGAATTTCGTCTGAAAATCTGCGGCGTCAACTGCTTCTGGGTCTCTTCATATCCTTTGTGTCCAGTCTGGTTTTAGAGCAGTCCAAAAGCGGCTAATCCAACTAGCAATATGTCCACTTCATTTCCACATGAATGACCTTAATTTCATAGTGGTGTTTTATTTTCTAACATGACTTTATCTATTAAAAAATGTCCATCATATGAATCGATGAGAAAATGGTGGAAAGTGGGAAAAAACACAATTACCATTCCCACTGCAATAAGAAGAGTGAGAAAGGAGTAGGAACTCTTATCTAAGATTCAAGAAAATGTTATTTTATTTCGTATATTTTTTTACAGTTTTCCAGTATAACACAACATTGTGCATATATTTAACACCATTTCAGGCTTTACTCAGTTTTTTTTTTCGCTTTAGTGCAATTTCTGTGAATTTTATAATGCTGTATTTCATACATTGTGTTTCAAAAATTTTCAGAATTTTAGTCGAATAAATTTTTTTAAATATGATTAATGAGTTTCCTTGTTACTTCACTCAAAGATTTTAATAAACATTTTATAACTCTGCGGTGTCCAGGGTAGCAGTTTATTTTTAGATGAATCTAAGGGTTTACATTTTGTAAATTGTACTCTGAATTTATCACCTTTCGCTGCTTCATTATTCTTCCGTTAGCGAAGATTACTATGAGAAATGTTTCCAGTTCTCCATCGATTGAAATACATTTTCTGGGGGGATTAAAATTGCCAGAAATCTTGCAGACGCTGCGGAAAGTTCAAACAAAAATGTTTTTTTTTACAAATGAAATACCATAAACGTTTCTTAATAATAACACAAAATATTTCTGAATATTAATAATTGGGAAATAGTTTACACGTGCATCATACCAGAGGTATCGAATAATTTTTACAAGGACATATTCATCATGATAAGAGTGATTTTATTAATCTGTAAATGATAATGATAATTGTATGCTTACAATCATGGGCACCTTTTCGAACCAAGTATAAATTTGAGAACAACGCTGTAGTAACTTATTAAACATACTCCCACACAAACTATTCTCCGCATTATAATGTACAGCCAATTGAATCGATCTATAATTTTGCAATATACGTCGGTATTTGTTGAATCTTCGAAATTTGTTTCTCCTTATGTAAGCTTTCATTTAGCTTTCGAACAATTTTTTTTTCTGGCTGTTTTCATTTTTTATTTAAAAAAAATTGGGACAGAAAAAGGCCGAAATCATGCTTCATTGACAAATGATATGAGTATATGCTACACAGAAATTATGCATATTATCCGCTACATGTGCCTCATTTTCAATTTTTTTGAAGCTAAGTAAGTAAGTATCTGGGATAACGGAAACTTAAGTTCCTTACATTGCTTCCGATGACAAAACTGCCTTAAATAAAGCAGCAAATAGAATTTGAAGCAAATATGTAGGGTATTTATTAAAATGAACTCCAGGTCGTAAACAAAAAGGGAAATCTAAGAAAGTTGCCAGTAAGGTACCCCTTACTGTCTGGAATTTGAAATTCCTCGCTTCGTGGAAATTTGGAACAGATCCTTTGCTAAGCTCCTGATTCAGCAGACGATAAATGTTCACTCCTCATAGTGTACAGATGTAACACGGAGGATTATTATAAAAAAAAATGAAATTTCCAAACCTGTTGGAATTTCAATATTTAAATATGAAGCAAGGTTTTGTTCGGTGCAAATTCGGAAAGAAAAACACTACGTTATTTTTCTTTCCGAATTTGAATTTTTAGCGTTTAGTTGAGAAACCACTGTAAAAAGAATCCCAAAAATTGATAATATAAATTTTAGGTGCAATGAGTTTACCATATCAGTCTGGCATGAAACTTTATTGACATCCCTCTCATGATTCCATGAGAGGTCTCTTCGTGATACTAGAGGTAACGTAAAACTGGAATGCAATGCGAAAAGCAATAAGCATTGCATGATATCTTAAGCCAATATATTTTGTCGCTTTTTCTGAATATTTCCTCACTGTTCTTGAAAGAAAAATAAATATTTGAGATGAAAGAGGTATTCGCTGAATATTTCGTGGCAGTTTGATTTATCATAGACTGCATTTCGATAAATAGGTTGGTATCATATAGGTTTCTATTAGGGTTACTTAAATATTAATGAGTTTATATTTCTTAAAAGCCGAATACATTTTTAAACTTAGCCGCAGTTTATTTTTCAAAAGAAAGAAATATAATTAATAAACATGAGATTTTTAGGCATTTAGCTTATCTTAAAGTGGTTTTCGAATTTGGCAGCGGCAGTATTGTAGTGCTGTTTAAGCTTCAAGGGAAATCCGCAAGCTCCATACATCATCTGGAATTAAAATAAATTGCTGCTTCTCCACCATGTACAGGTCAGTGTGAGACCACAGGAGAATGGGCCAAATTGTAAAGGTTGATTTGTTTTCAGCCTGTAGTAAGAGTTAATATAATTAGTTTGTTAAAAATTTAAATATTTTAATAGTTTCTTGAAAATTAGTAGTACGTTAGTGAAATGCTTGCTGTAAAATTTAGGAGATTAATCTTGTCTCTTGTATAAAACAAAAAAAAATAGTATATTTGTAGTTAAATAATACTGTTGAACGTCCTGAAAGATTTGTACAGGATTTGGGATAGTCATAGTTCTTATGTTGTAGAAATAACATAATTGTTTATCTAATTTTAGTATAGTGTTTAGAAGTGAGTGCTTAAAAGTTGTTAATTTTTTTGATTTAGATACGTTCTAAGTGTTGAAATTCTTGAATGTCTCTTTGGTGAAATTATAACAATTAGAGAATATAGCGTAATAGTTCAGAGATGCCTTGAGGTCTTGACCTCAGGGCTTTCTGAGGAGGGTGCGCTCTTTCCTCAGTTTTTCTTTTTTTTTTTTTTTTTTTGGTTTTTCGCTTTCCGAATCTGCCTCTAAATCCACTTCGGAGCTGTTTTCATTCCAGGTGGCCAACCGATCTGCTGAAATTTCGATCTGCTGAAATGAGGAAAAGAAGGGGAATAAATGCTGTATGTAAGATCGTTTGTGTTTTATGTATGTAAGATCGTTTGTGTTGAGTAAAAGAGAAAGAAAGTTGGGTGAAAGGTTGAATAAATGTTTATTTGTCAGAGTTCTGACTCTAGAAGCCGTTTAATGTGTTGAATTGCGAACAGAGTTCTTTGGTGTTTCTGAGTATTAATCTCTGTGGCCCCCTCGCCTTTGGGGGAGAGGGCTACGGGGACTTCAGAGATCCTCACTGGGGCACACTCTGCAGTGTGTCCCAAGAGGATGCTTTATCTTTGAAGACAAAGCCGATTCTTATGTGAGTTCAGTTGCACCGGGGCTCAGTGATTCGTCGAGTTGGTCGTGGCTTCGTTCTCAATTCTTCAGATTTTTAGAAATGTAAGTCACAAAATATTTGAACTCCCTGTTCAATAAATATTGAATGTTCATAAGACAACGTTTTTACAAAAAGCTGATCGCATTACAAAAAAAAATTGGCTTATCTCCCTCACTCCGCACGATTACGATGTAAGAAAAAAAAAAATATTATTTGACGCTCGCTACTCTACCAAATCCCAACTGTTTTGTAGAGGCCATTCTTGTACGCACGGCGTACTGAGCTGGCTTCAGAACCGTGTCGGTCACAATGTCACTTGGTACGCTGCACTGGTATGTTGCTGCTGAACTGCCGCGACTCATTAGTTTTGTTTTGGAACATATTTGTTAGGTGTTTTTTCAAAATGTGTGATTTTCGTTAAGGATATCATGACGTGTGTGTTGTGTTGAACAGCCCGTGATAAAGCTAATGAATTTAGCAAAGAAAATCACTTTCACTCTGAGTTTGAACGTCGTAATTTTTATTTAAGTGAAAGTCAAGGATATATCTGTTTTGCAATGCGAACACCGCTATAAGAGATAACAGTAATGTGGAAAGATATTTTAACACAAATCATCCGAAAGTACATGCTGACTTTCCTCCAAATATTAAAATAAAGTGGGTAGCATTTATGCAACTTAAACATTAATAAGCTAGCGAACAAGTTATTAAGAAAAACACTGTAAAAGAAACTGCTGCTCCTGCTATTTTTGAAATAACGCAGGTTATTGCAAATTAGGTAATTTTATTTTAATTTGGAAAACACCCGACAAGCTTTAAGAAATCTGAAATGTTAGTCAAAGTTTCACCCAAATAAAAAAAAATCCTTAGCCACGTTTTCAAAATATTAGCTAATATTTTAAGTGTAAAAAATTGTTACAAGAAAAAGGCGTATCTGTAATAAATAAAATAAAACACGATGAAAAGTAAAGGAAACACATGAAAACATGCAAATAAATATGCATCCAAAATTACACTTTAAAATTCGAGCAGAGCAAGTCGTCTGCTTTTACGGATGTAGAACTAATCAAACGCTGAATTGAAATTAAAATTTCTCATATCAGGTTCTTCAATGATAATAAAAATCATGTCATTATCATTTTAAACATTCATTTAATTTCCTAGTCTCCTGTTTAAATCAGGACATTTTTTGGTTTACCATCAAATTCCTGTGTTGCTTCGTGCACCATATTTTCCTGATTTTTCGCTCTGTGACTTCGTTTTGTTTCCCAGTATAAAATGGGTACAAAAAAGACAGTATCCTGCAGAAATCACATATATCCAAGCAGTCATAACAAAACAATTGGCGGACATCCCGGAAAGTGACTTCCAAAACTGTTTTCAAGATCTTCAGAAACTTTGAAAACTGTACGTTTATTCAGGTTGGTAGAATTTTGAAGGTGACTAGCATTAATTGTGAGTATGTTACTTTTCATATTCTTTATTGCATCAGTCCTGGAATTTTCGCACGTAAGTTGTACTTTCATGGTGCCATACTCATTTGTATTTTTCGATAGTGTGAGAACAACAAATTCAGTTTAGTTATGTATATTCCTCATCAGTGTATCTTTGACTTCTTGCCTCAAATTATTTGATCTAAGAAGAGGGATTTCGTCATGCTAATTTACAAAGGATAAGATGCAAATACTAAATTGAAATAAACAAACTTTATATTTATATTTTGTGGAAATGGTTTGTGTTACTCATGAGAACGCAAAGAAATATCACAGATAAGAAACACCGAAGTGGAGCAACAATTTCGCTGGAATGGAAAACTTTATTTTCTCTCACAGTCTCACATTAGGAAAATTTGCGTACATTTATTTTCGCATGCTATCTAGGGGAAAAATTGCGTCCATGCCTTTCACATACTATCTATCATGCGATGTCCCTTAATCGAAAATGTAGAAACATTACTTCAGTATCAGTTTTCCATTGTCTTCTCTGAAAAAATGGTATAAACAGTTTGTTAATATTCTCTAAAGTGAAGTTTGTTCGATATTTTGAGAAATCAAGCTGCTAAACCTAGCCCGTCCTCAGTTATTGACAAGTTAGATCATTATCTCTCTCGTTTCTCTTTCAGACTTTAATTATAAAGCCGATTACATGAGTTCAAATGAGAGCCAGTCCTATTCAAAATAAATGTGTCTTCAAAGCTACACAAAACGTACGTAACTTCTTGGGAGATTCAGACAAAAATCATATGATGTTCCTAATGGTGTGCTTTTAAGCAACGGACATGTGTCGCAATTAAAATTGTGTTTTATGCAGTGGTCGAAAGACAACAGAAGATCTGAATAAATTTGTCTTGCCGAAACAAATTTGGGTTTTGGGAAAACCTTTATATTAAAACTCAACGTTTACAGGCATGTCATTTTCATTTTAACGCCATATTACGTTAATCGAACTACCTTTTGATGTAAAATGAGCGAAGAAATGTCTTCAACGTTTTACGAAGAAATGAGAACAACGTTTGATGTAAATGAGCGAAGAAATGTCTTCAACGTTTTACGAAGAAATGAGAACAACGTTTTACGGATGTTCTTCGTTCATTGGAACCATAAATTTTGAAAACACACCGTTCTTTTCCTACGAATTTCAATTTCGGTGAAACTAATTACTGTGCATTGTTCTTACATACAAAAATCTATACCATCAGATATTTAATTACCGGTGAAACAAAGTGAAATCGACATGGCGTGCCGAGGTAGAACTTTCTTCTTTTTTGGAAGTTTAACGACCACTATGAGAAATACGATAGGATACAATCACTAGTCCCTTTTCTAATTTAATGCCACTGGTTCTAAAGACGGAGAGATTCAGTGCGCTAAAACAAACACAACGTTCACGCCTCACCGGGACACTTCTTTGACGAACTGTGTGAAGACAGTGCGTGGACCACCGCGCCACTACGGCGTATGATACATTGACAATACTCGCACTTCAATAAGCAAAATTATTGCAACACATTCTGGTATTATGACAACAGACACACTGAATTTAACGATCACTTGCCAGGGAAGCGTTCCATTTTGTAGTGCTACTCTGCAGAATATTAGCTCATCAATCACTTCTACCTCTTTTTTCAGAGGATAAATAGCAGATGCAAAAGCTGCGTATAACTGGGATACAAACTGAGGTATCTCATTAGCCAAATAATTTAGGACGTAAAAGAACACATTTACCAAAAAATCATCCTATCAGAAGGTCACATTTCAAAAATAGAAGGTTACATTTAAAATTTTAAAAATAAAGTCACTTAGAAGGTCACATTTAAAAATCTCGAATCATGTTTGACATCCTGGAAATTCAGAACATGATATTCTCAAGTGACTTTAGTTGGAAAGCAGAAGAAGCATGACTATCATGGAAAATGATTTCCAGAACATCAACAGTAGGACGCTTTTCTGGTACTAAAGAGTAAAATTCAATACAAAACGTCATTTTGTCCCACTCATTCACGAAGAAACGCATGAACACTTCACATAATGCTGCAAAAATGAAGGGTAAGCTATTGCTTTTTGAGTTAATGATCAACCCGGCTTTGTTTACTGTTTTTAAACAACCTTAAACTACGTCCGCTTCTCAAAATTCCGAAAATAATGAAAAATAGATTTACAAATGCATAGCACAACTGTAACGTATACTCTCGATTCACTTTCCTTTTGATTTTACTATCTCTGATTATTTTATTTTTCTATGTAAATTATCTTCTTACTTAACGAGATGTTATTTCACCCGCTGAATGAGATCTGGCAATGAGTGTAAGTCATGACGTGGTGGTAGCCAGTATAAATAGGCGCGTTCAGCGATACGCAGGGAGAGCGTTTGTTGTTGTACGGAGAGCGTTTGTTGTTGTACAGAGAGCGTTGTTGTTGTACGGAGAGCGTTGTTGTTGTACGGAGAGCGTTTGTTGTACTGAGAGCGTTGGTTTATGTGAAGGAGAGAGTTTGTTGTTGTTGTTGTTGTTGTTGTATTGAGAGCTTCGTTCTATGTGATTATTTTGATTCTTCATCATTGTGAAACGAGTTGTGTGTGTGCGTTGGATGATCAAGAGTTACATAATAAAAGAGCTTTTCGTAAGTACGTCTTTCTCAATTCATAGTTTTTGTCAGATCTCTGCCTGGCTGTTAGGTTTATGTCATTAGTGTATTATTATTAACAACCAGCGTTAAGACTTTATTCATCCTAATTACTGCTAGAACATTACTACCAGTTATAAGTTTGTTCAATACTATTACTACACTACTAGCAGGAGACTTTATTCATGATCTTAATTAACTAGTAACAACAACCATTTGAATTCACTATTAGAAGCTTAGTACGAGCATATAATTCAGTAGTTAAAAGCTTTATTCATTATAATTAGCTTAGCTAGTAGAAGAAGTATATTCATTATACAACGTTTGTTAGTAACCTAACAATGCATAGTTCTAAAATTGAAAATGATGTGGTAGTACAAAGTACAATCCAATTATGTTTGTATTAATGAAGATAAGGAGATAAAATCTTTATTTTTCTGTTTCTAAATCGCCAATTCAACAAACTGTGCTGAGAAGTCAAGAACAGAAAATTAATCAAAATTTCGAAACGAATAAAAAGAACTGTCCGCTTCATTCTTTGTGGAAGTTTATGTTGTCAGATGTTCATCTGGCTTTTTTTACACTTTCCAACCGTAGGTTGAATAAGCGAATATGCTCCAGCTTTGTCCGTCTGTCCGTCCGCACGATAACTCACGTAAAATGGTTCGATTTCGATGAAATTTTAGTATGTGGTAGGGGATCACTGGGGACGAACCCTATTGAAAATGAGCGAAATGGGGTCAAAGGTCAGGACATAGAAGCGGGATCTATTCCACAACCCTTATGCGTCATAACGTTAGTAAAAATGGTTACATTTCGATCAACGTTTAGTATGTAAAAGGGGATCATCTGGGAACGAACCCTATTGAAAATGGGCGAACTGAGGTCAAAGGGCAGGACATAGGAGCGGGATCTATTCCATTGGCCTTATGCGTCATAACTTGCGTAAAAATGGTTCGATTTCGATTAAAGTTTAGTACGTGGTAAGGCACCAAATGGGGACGAACCTTCTTGAAAATGAGCGAAATGGGGTTAAAGGTCAGGACAAAGGAGCGGGATCCATTCCATAGCCCTTACGCGTCATAACTCGCGTAAAAATGGTTCGACTTCGATTAAATTTCAGTATGTGGTAAGGGACCACCTGGGGACGAACCCTATTGAAAATAGGAGAAATATGGTCAAAAGTCAGGACATAGAATCGATATCCATTCCATAGCCCTTATGCGGTATAAATTACGTAAACATGCTTCGATTGAGACAAAACGTTATCATGTTGTTCGGGAAGTATACTTTACCGGTTCTGCTGAATGCCATCGAAATGGGGTCAAAGGTCACGTCATAGGAGCAATTTATTTTACAGCCATTATCCTCATAAATTGAGTATTAACTTCAGTAATGATTTCTGGTATGTTGGAAATGGTATCATAATCAATGCATTGCATGCATTTTGTTTTAATCTTGAATCAATCACTGTTTGTAGGAGCAACACCACAAATCTATAATTTATATAATTCAATTTTCAGATATCTTACTGAAACTTCTGAGGACTTCTTAATGGAAAAAAGTCAATATTATTTATAATACCTTATGCTTAAGGCAATTGCACTTATTCTAACTATAATATACCACAATGTTAAACTGAAGCTGGTTATCAATCAAATTTGATATAATACAATAATGTTTGACAAGCAAAGAAATCAAAATAGAAGGGGCGATAGATGCATTCAAGAATAATGCCAGAAGTTTAAAACAGTGAAAAGAAAAAGAATAACTACGTTAATGTTATTGTTCATATCAGTAAGGATTATCGACATTGTCATCGCTCGTGCTATGCATAAACATTTAATTACCTTCATGAGCCATTAACATTTTGACAACCTGTATGCAATTTTTGAAAACGAGCAATTAAATTCTAAAACAATATAAATCATGTTTATCCACTTAGATAGAAAATCTCCCCAAGACACGAAAATCCAATAAAGTGCATGTTTTTTAATATGAATTTAAATTAAATTCCGAAATCATAGACCTTAATGCTAACAAGTCGTGTCACCTAATATATTATATTTCTTTCAGATAGTTCATCGTGCATCCTCTCTTTGGTTCTGTATTTTATTTTAACGAAATATAATATTAAACATTTCTGATACGCTATCTATGTAATTTAGTGCAAAGTTTCGTGTTGTTCAGGATTAACTTTAAGACTTTCAAAAGTTCAGCATTAGCATTTGTGAATCTTGTTTTCAGGAATTATGCCTTATATTTTCTCAGTTTTACTACGGAAACAGATGCATATTGATTTCTAAATTAATTTTAAATGCCTGTTAATTTTCGCTTTATCAAGTTCAGGGTTATTTCTCCATTGTTCAGATAAAGAACCTAACGAGCGTTGATAATGAACCTAAAGAGCATTGGAAAGTTTTAATTAAAACTGTGCATATCAGGAAATAAATGCAATTTAGCAGTCAGTACTTGTGTTAACGCAACCTTGTATTAATAATTGTCTATTTCAGAGTAAATAAAAATTCCTTTTCAATTAGTTTTATATGAATCGATAAGAACGCATGCATTTTTAAGTAATTTGTAATCCAGGAAAAAATATTTCCAAATAAAATAACACTTCCTATCCTATGTGGGACCTTTTAAATATATTCACTAACGAAAATATAAAATTTCGGCCGCATGAAACGTCATTCTTTTGAGACATGTCGGATCAAACGAATTCAAATATGAAGATAAACGTATATGTACATTTCATCGAATAAATGATGACGCATTGGAAAAGAACATGACAAAGTAATGCATAATCTGTTAAACAAATAATTTCAAGGATAATATAATTCTTCATAACTTCATTTTTCCCAAAATATTTCCTATTTTAGACACACAGTTATGTACGGATAGTCAGTACATTTCAATTCCAATTTTGCGATATCAGAAACAAAACAGTAATTATTTTGCGTGCTTCAACTATATTGGCTTCTCCGCGGATGGCTTAGTGGTTAGTGTTTCAGACTGTCGATGCTGGGTCCTCAGGTTCAAGCCTGGGCTGATCTTTCAGAGATGGTGTGATTTACTAACAATCGCTGAATATCCGCCGTGCATCGGACGAGCACGTAAAGTGACGGCCCCCAGGCTGGACCCACTGGTTAAATGGGTATCCTTTCCTATGTCCTCCCTGAAATTCTCTCACCCATCTATGTGCAATATCGTACTTGTACGGTGGCGCCATCTACTGTACTCTAATCTCACTACAAACTGTTCTGTCAAAAGTCGCTAGACTTGCTCTCATTCCTTCCGTTTCTGTGTCCTGCCCAAAAGGCGATCTCGCTGTAGGTGGCTGGGACCTAAACTCTACTCCCTGTGGACGGAAGTCCTACATGAAAATGACAAATACTGCATCCTCACTGTGTGTCTGTCTGTGCTCTGTTCAGTCTTGTTTAAGAATTACAATCACCAACTAGTATTTCTTAATTAGTTAGAAAACGCCACGTTCACCTTTCGGCCTATATCTTGTTTAATTTTTTACCAGAAATGCCAGTAGTATTTTTAACATTTCGAATTTGGTGTTAATGCATTTTTGGCATTGCTGAAATTTAAAACTAGTTAAAAAAAATCGGGATTTAGTAATCAGGAGGAATGACTTCTAATGCATTATTAATCTCCACTTTAGCAGGTAAACTGATTTATAAGTGTCATTTTGTGATTGCCATCGGACAGGAACCACTGTGGCGGAAATAGATCACAGTCATACTTACTCGTGTGAAATTTCATGCATTTTATATAAACGTTCAATACATCCATAATTTCAAAATTCGTTTTACTTGAAGGAATTTTAACACACACAAAGAAAGTGACACAGAATAAAGTCAAATATATTGCCAAAGGAAACCGTTTGGTCACAGAAATCTGAATGGAACAGCCTGATTGCTAACGTCCATTGAACTAATATGACGTATCGTTAAACATGAAAGTTTAACTGCACTTCACATTTTTCCACAGTGCCAAATGTCCTATGCGCACAAGATTGCTATTCAGTAGGGGATACCATATGCATAATTGATTCTAATATGTCTCCTGTTTGGAACTGCAATTGAGAAGTACGAGAGCAATGGTAATCCTCATGGTATAACAGAAAGAAAAAGAGAAAAAGTAGTTTGTGAAAGGCAACAGTCAGGCGCAGGTTAAGTTTCAGTTGCCATGACCACCGCCCCCGACATCGAGCTCGTGTTGAGTGTCAATTCCTATAGCGGCTTTGCTTGCACACCAAAGAGCCAACAATTTATGGCTGCCTCCCTTATGTGAAATAGGTTCCCCACATGCCGCCAAAACAGCTCTTACCCTGTAGTCGTAGACACTACGAGATTTCTAAAAGTGTCTTGTAGTATCTGGCACAAACACGTTACGAGCAGGTCCCATAACTCTTGAAAGTAACATAACTGAGACGTCGCAAATCGAATTTCTTGTTGCAACGCAGTTCATAGATGCTCGATTGGATTGATGTCTGAGAAATTCGGAGGCCAAAATAATACCAGGAATACTTATTCATGTTCCGTGGACTGGCGTTGAACAATCCGGACTATGTGGCATTGCACATTATCCTACAGAAAGAAGACACTGCCAGAGTGAAATAGCGTTGCCTTGCAATTGTGTAACTAGTCTACCGTGTTGTTTAAGTAGGAGTATGCGTCATAGTTTCTTACACATGAACGTTTTCCAAGCAGATAATTACCAAAATCAATGCACTTCCTCCACTGTCTTATTTTTTCCCACTCTGCGTTCTCGTACTAAAGATTTCCCAGGTAAACGAGGCACATGTACCAGGTACAATGTCTGAGAAATTCGGAGGCCAAGATAATACCAGGAATACTTATTCATGTTCCGTGGACTGGCGTTGAACAATCCGGACTATGTGGCATTGCACATTATCCTACTGAAAGAAGACACTGCTAGAGTGAAATAGCGTTGCCTTGCAATTGTGTAACTAGTCTACCGTGTTGTTTAAGTAGGAGTATGCGTCATAGTTTCTTACACATGAACGTTTTCCAAGCAGATAATTACCAAAATCAATGCACTTCCTCCACTGTCTTATTTTTTCCCACTCTGCGTTCTCGTACTAAAGATTTCCCAGGTAAACGAAGCACATGTACCAGGTACAATGTCTGAGAAATTCGGAGGCCAAGATAATACCAGGAATACTTATTCATGTTCCGTGGACTGGCGTTGAACAATCCGGACTATGTGGCATTGCACATTATCCTACTGAAAGAAGACACTGCTAGAGTGAAATAGCGTTGCCTTGCAATTGTGTAACTAGTCTACAGTGTTGTTTAAGTAGGAGTATGCGTCATAGTTTCTTACACATGAACGTTTTCCAAGCAGATAATTACCAAAATCAATGCACTTCCTCCACTGTCTTATTTTTTCCCACTCTGCGTCCTCGTACTAAAGATTTCCCAGGTAAACGAAGCACATGTGCCAGGTGCAATAGATGATGCACCAAACGAGATTCATCGTAGCAGACGATTTTCTATTAATAACTGAAGTGCAATTTGTACGTTCCTAGCATTCAAAGAGCCCAAAGGCTAAGGAGACCCTTTCTCAGTAGGGTTGAGTATGTGTTGTGACAAATTACTCGCGTCACCAGCATTCAAATTACCGGCGAGTTCCGTAACAGAATCTGTTCTGTTGGCTCGTAGATTGGGTGATGATAGTATTCGTTCATTTCTAGCACCACTGAGCCCTTGTCGGACCAAATCTTGCCGATGATTTGTAATTCCTTCCTCCATGAACCAGTTTTTGATTGTATTAGACACGGCTGACCGTGACACCCACCAAGCCTTGCAGTCTGAGAAATTATTTGACACAGACGCTTGGCCACAGCAATTTGGCGTCTGTCAAACTCGTTAAGGCTTTTACCTTCTGCAGAATAAACATAACACTAATTAACAAGGCAAAGTATCAGGTTTTATTTATACCGTTTCATGACATTTACGCGCACCGCCTTTTACGTATACTAAAGGCGAGATGTCATATTTTGGTTCTTAGCTTTACACTAACTTTGTATGCTCATACACTGGACTGCATTTTCCTTTCTTGAGCGGGGCACCTTCAGCACTCTATTCTTTGTGATGCTGTTTCAATTGATGAATTTTTACACATTGCACTAAAATTTTAATAGCTAATGCTGAAAAGAAGAGAGTAGTTCTAATAATTATGTTTTAAAAACACTTGATACATTTTACGAACACTCTCAGCATAATATCTGACAACAGCTGACATTTAAAAATATTTTAATTAATCTAATTGTTTGCAAAAAGCTTTTTAAAAATAATTTTTCTCCAATCTTTCTGAAACACATAGTGAATGTAAGAATAATATCTGACAACAGCTGAGATTTAAAATTTTTTTAATCAGTCTAATTGTTTGCAATAAGTTTGTTTAAAATACCTTTTTTTTTTTTAATCGTTCCGAAACAAAACTTTCATTTTATTACTTATAAATCGAAAATGCAAAAATATCAGCTCGTTTGGAGTAAGAAAATGTAATACATTATAGTCATTTGAATTATATACCAACAAAGGAAGAAACAAGTCATAAATAGAGAAAAATTAGGAGTATACCAAAAATTTGCATTTTGCCCTCAACAAACGACAGACGTTGAAGTACAGTAAGCAACCCATAGACGGGTTCCACATTCAAGAAATAATGCAATACTTTTTTACCATTCTGCAATTTAAAGCCCAAAGACAAGAGTTGAAAATTTTCCTTCAAAATATTTCTTCCCTTTTAATTAAATAGTACATTTCACTTGGTTAGATGCATAACCATCGATGGATTAAAATAAATATCTGTGCGCTGAGAAACATTGGCTTATACACTGAAGAGCAATTGAATTAGAGATAGCTGGCGTTATGCAAATGTGGCGCTGTGGGCTGCCCTGTAAACGGAAACGACATGACGTATGCAGAGATCCGACAATATGAGGAGGCATACGACGGGAATCAGTAGCAGTCGGACGCAATATGGGTAAGACGAAGGATCTAAGCGCATTTGATCGTGGGCAAATTGTCGGGTCACGACGAATGGGTCACTCCATTTCGGAAGTCTTGCAGGCACTGGGATTTTCACGAGCCACTGTGTCACGGGTGCACCGTGAGTACATCGAATCCGGCAAAAACCATCCCTCCAAGGGATGGTTTTTGTTCACGCTGTTGTCCACGCTGCCGTGGACAACAGCGTGTGTATGAGAGGGGTCATTGTCGGCTAGCACGCATTGTAACAAAGAATAGACCGGCCCTAGTGCAAGAAATTCCTCGGCAATTTAACGCTGGTGCACAAAAAATTGCAAGCAGCCACACCATCCAGAACCATCTCCTACTAGCTATGGGGAACAGAAGCCATCATCCCACGAGGGTACCGCTGCTGACCTCACATCACAGGGTGCAAAGATTAGCATCGGCGCGGGAACATCGCCACTTTACCCTAGACATGTGGGAAAATGTTGCCTGGACTGATGGGTCGAGATTAACGTTGGTACATGCGGATGGCAGGATACGAGTACGGCACAAACCACATGAACACTGCAAATCCTCAGAACACATTAGGAACACATTAAGACCTTATTTTAGAACGCAATGTGTGCCAGATTAAGAACACTTTAATGTGTTCTAATTTAGAACATATTTGGAACACATTTTAAGAACATATTTTGAGAACACATTAATGTGTTCCTAAAGTGTTCTTGCTGAGAACAACATATTATGAAATGTGTTCCCGATGTGTTCTTGTGCAGAACACATTGAGAGTAAGTTTTAGAACACATTTTGCTCGAGTTTAAGAACACATTTAATGTGTTCCCAAAGTGTTCCAATTAGAACACAATGGGAGTAAAATGTAGAACGCATTCTGTGCCAGATTAAGATCACATTTCATGTGTTCTTAATGTGTTCAAATTTAGAACACATTAGGAGTAAATTTTAGAACACATTCTGTTCCAGTTTAAGAACACATTAATGTGTTCTTATTTGGAGAACACATTGAGAACATATCAGGAGCACATTCAGAATTGATTGGGAACCTATGCGAAACATGTTAGGAGCCCATTACCAACATATCGGAAACACAAAACATATTTTGAACGCATTCTGGGTAACTCGTGGACAAAAAGCATTGTTGTGAAATGCAGGTGTTCCATACCAGCAAGCTTTCAAGTATGTTCTGTGATGGATTAGAAATGTGTTCAGATGTGTTTTCCTTTGCGGGAACGTAATGAAAATGTTGAAATTTGAAACAGCTACTGTGACACACCTCTTAAAGATGAGTAACATTCATCTGAGGCAGTTCATTGTTCAAGCTAAATTTACCGTTCTGCGATCAGTATTGTACAATGGGATGAAATATGTTTTGGATGTTTGTGTTTTTGAACCATGTTTATACATATGAAATTTCTCCCATAAAGTAATAACATATTGCTCTAATAGGAGCAAAAAATAAATGTTCATATTAATATAACACAAACAGTCCACCAGCAAAAGAATTGACTGACAATTTTGTTTTTAATTTTTTATGCATTTAATTGAGCCAACAACCTTTTGGCTTTTTGGCCTAGTGAATAGTACTTATATCCAAGAGTGTAAAATGCCAGTGTGGCCATTGCCTGCAGATATTTTTTTGGATAATTCAGTTCATAGGTATAATACACTGCCAGTAGCACAGTTAAAAGTGACAGTGTGTCCTTTTGAGCAACAGCTATAAAGCTTCCTTGGAATACAACTGCAACATCTTTTATTCCTCTGAGCTGTATTTACACTATCGCATGGGGTGGAGCATGTTTATCAACACTCTGTATTTGTTTGAGAAATTCTGCAGCATCCTGAAATGAAAAATACAAAAACAAATAAGCTACATATGCCAATCTGAGCAGTGATTTCATATATTTGAAATTATGGACAACAAAACCAAATTTGGCATTTCTAATATAAAATTCAGGACAAACATGCTATAAAAATAGCACAAAATTAATTTCAATGTGCATTTGCAGCATTAAAAGTAAACCACTTGTTTAATAGAAAACTGATCTCTTCCCATAGTTTGCCTTCCCAGAAGAATATTTAATAAAACATACATATTTTATGTGAAACCTAACATTGCTATTCACTTGTGTTATCTTTCCTCCTTTAAAATATGTGCCCTTTTAAGAAAAGCAAAAGTTATTACCTTACAGTACCAGCTCATATAGTCTATACGTGCTAGCGTAATGTACTGTTCATCACTTTTTCTCATTGCCACAATTGTATACAATGAGTTTTACGGGAACACTGTAAGAGGCTATATAATATATATACTAGCTTATTTGGATGTCATAAAATATTATGTTAAAATATATCACATTGTTTCTAGTATCTATCAAAATATTCTTAGTTATAATCACTGTAAAAATGTGATTCTGGTATAATGTGAAATATGAGCACTGCCCATTCTTAAAGCTAGGCTGCAACATAATAAATATAAACTTTTCTTTTTAGGAAAAACTTCTATATCATGACTGCCCAGCATGTAAAATGTTCAACTAAACAATATGTACCCAATAAAGTGTTAACAAAACCATCAGAGATTTTCATGCTATAATTTTGAAAATTATTTTACCTGAATTTTGGGTATGGGGCAAGACTAATATCATTCAGTATAACCCAAGTTTTTTTTTATTGTGCGTGTGTTTCGTATTAATTGTGTGATCTTTAAGACTATATGCAATGTAAAAATATCATTACATCAACAGTGCAGACACCATGCATTTCTAAAGTCCTTTGTTTCATATAAAAGTTGCTCTCAATGGCAGCATTGTGGATACACTAAGCCAGAGCAGTGTATCAACAAAAACAACTTAAAAAAAAGTCATATATTGTAGAGATCATTAAGTGACAGCACCCCTGCTGTCCCTTAAAATTTTAAAGAATAATTTTTTTCTCCCACACCCCAGAAAAATGTGGTGAGACATGTTGAAGTAGATATTGCAATGCTTGAATAACTTTCCATATGGAACAAATACCTATCAAAACACTCTTAACGTACCAAAATTTTAGATAATGCTCTTCATTAAGTGACAGCTCTATCAACAGAAATGTGAAAATCACACGAAAGCATATATGTGGTTATACTGTTGTGACAAGAGACTCATATCCAATATGGATCAGTCACTTACACCACTGCCTAATGGACAAAATTTGTCAGTTTCTAGGTCCACAGTAAAAGCATATAATGCAGATCTGGAAAACAGAGAATAGCTATGCTTGTGGCATAACTTCTCCCTGAAGAATTAAAATATTCATTGAAGCAGTTTTTGGGGAAAAGGTGACAAGCCTTGCAAAATATACATCCTACAGAACATTTATCGAAACTTGTTGTTATGAAGCCAAATGTGTCAGTATGTAGGATTCCAGGAAAACTACAATATCGTATGAAAATTGCAACACCATGAAGGACTGATGTTGGCTTTATACTCACAGGATGTGTACAACAGGCTGGGACATGCAAATGATTAAAATGTCAGTGAAAATGTGCATGCAGTTTCAGAGCAGTGCCCTCTGAACTGTCCGGTCTTGGGTATAAAGAGTTGGCTCAAATGAGATCTTGCAATCAGTAAAGAACTGACATTGAGTACAAATGGTATTTCTTGTGTCTCACTATGTGCCCCATCTCTGCAGAAGGTCACATTATAAATACCTGATGGCCTTTGAGTAAGGAAGGATTGTTGGAATGAGAGAAGCTGAATTTTCCTACCACAAAATAGCCACTAGTGCTGGGGAAAATGTCAGTACAGTGATGCAAACGTGGCATCAGTGGACAGATAAGGCTCAGACACACAGAAATTCTGGAAATGGACTGCAATATTGCTTGCTCGACTACACAAAATGACAGACACCTTTACCACATGACAGTGACCAATTGCACACTGACATGCATTGTATTAGCGCAGCAGTGGAGAACTGTCAGAGGTCATGGTTTGTCCTTCAACACAATTAGATGTCATCTGCTTAAGAGAGGACTGGTCACTAGCAGCCCATTCCTTTGACCCTCAATCAGAGATACCTCAAGTTGCAAAGGGGTCTCAAACAGACATTGGCATGCTAATTGGCAACAGGTCATGTTTTCTGACGAGTCACGATTTAACTTGATGCACCATGATGGTACCATATATGTTTGAAGATATCATGGTGAATGGCACCCTGCAGCATCGTACCAGCCCAACCCCAAGCGTCATGGTTTGGGGCACCATTGGTTTTAATTCATGATCTCATCTGACCCGAATTGAGAGAACCTTCAACAGCCTGTGACGCATCAGGGATGTTTCAGAGGCAAAGCTGTATCATGGTGAGCCAGTCTTAGCATATATAATATATGCAGAATACTCTTGCAAGAATATCAGTTATTCACTGCTGAAGATGTAATTTTGAAAAAAATAGTTCTTCAGCATACCATAGCTTCCATTCAGTAATTGTGTACATTCTGCAAGTGAATCATCTGCATTTACTGGTCTCCATCACTAGCATTTGCAATAGTACTCATCTGAACACCAGTAAGATTGATTGGGATGGCTTGTAGAAGATAAGAATAAAAAGAGTCAGCTTTTGGAAACAAAACTGTACACTGTTGGTGTAATAACTTGAGCAAAAACACAAATCATGCTACATACATGTGTTTAATGCAAAAATTATTAGGTTACTATCTCTTTATGATATTATTGAGTGTTTTGTTCTTGTAACTAAATTTAGGGTACATATGACTATTTACCTATTCATTCACCATGCATGAGTATAGAGTAATAAGTTAGTAGAGCACCATGCACACAAATTTTCATTCCACTTTTGCAGCTATTGCAAAATCATTTTTCCTAAATGTGGTAGATTCCTCACTTGACTACTCAAAAATTTTTAAATTATTTCTATCTTTCCAATGCACCAATAAAAATGTTAATCAGCAGTTCTTGGATTTTATGTACTTTTGTAGTAAGTGCAATTTTGGGATAGCCACGATTTTGAGGTAAAAATGGTCCACTATGTATTTTATTTTATTTTTTTAATACTTTCTGCTTCAAATGGAAGTTTTATTGAACTCACTGGGTGATTCATCATCAGCCTGATCTAAATCTAACCTAATCCACATAAAAGTGTTTCATGTAGATTTGGCAGACGACAAACAACTAAGTGAGTTCAAAAGTACTTCCATGTATAATTTCATTGTTACATAACAAACAGTAGTTGATTTAAAAGCATTTTATCAAATTCAATTGAAATAAGACTTTTGTCTTTTTATTAGCCACTGCTTTAAAAGACTTCAATAGAATTTGAAATAAAAGGCTTTTTAATCAGCTACACTGTTTATTATGCAACAATCAGATTAAAGTATTGGTCAAATTTTAAAAAGGATCAAATTATAAAAAGGTATTTTCTTAAATAGTTTTAAATTACTTAAATTCCCTTGAAGAAAGTATTTCTTTCTGCATTTCTATACACTTATATCACATGAATGCCAGAAGGAATATTATAATTTCACTTAGTACAAATTGCAATTACACTTTAAAATACTTGAGATACTAAACTTATAGAACTACTAAAGTTATTTGCAAAATAAGAACACATTTTCATTTAATTCAAAAGAAAGTAGTCAGATGATGATCTTGCTATGCATATATTCTACAGTCCCATAGTGACACTGCATGATTTTTTACATTACATAAACCCAATTATTTTCTTACCTCCACAAATTCAATAATTGGGCAGGACTTCTCTCCTTTCGTCTGGAAAATCCCACATTGATTTTCAAACCACAGCCATGAACCCAGAAATTGGTCTTCATACTAAGAAAGGAAACAAATAATATTCAGAAATATTCTACAAAAATCAATGAAATTAAAATGATTGTTCAACAAATTAATATGTTGATAAAATAGAAAATAATACAGTGCAGTGCAGACATAATTCACCAGTGATATTTTTGCATTGGGGGTGGGCTGGGGGACAAAATAGTGGCTTAGATTCCTGTACTTTACATCAAAGAAATTTTGACTAAACATTAAAATCTTTACAACACCTGTCTCTGGGAATCCTCAAGTAATATATATACTGCCAAAGTTCTATTTTAATATGCTTTTTAGAACTGGTTCTATTTTTCTTCCATGTCATTTTAAGTTAACAGAAAATTTTCTCAATGCATGCTAGAAAAGCATGGGGCTACTAAGATAAAGAAACTATTAGTACCTAATATATTTTGGAGGAGGAGGGGGAATATGTATATATGTGTGTGTGTGTGTGTGTGTAAAGAAACCTTGTTGATACACAATAGAAAATAATGCACTTACCACAAAAAAAGCACCACATTCAATTTTAACTTTCTTACTGTTAATCCCACAAAACCTGTCATTTAGTGTTAGATGACTGATGACAGGATATTAATATCCTGGAAATACTTTAATTTGATTGAAGAATATACACAACAAACAGTAAGAAAATGGATGTTGCACATGTTCCCTTTTTAGTGGTAAGTGCATTATTTTCCAATGCGTATATTTAGTTTGTATAATTATCAGAACTATTCATCTATACTGTAACACCTGTTCATGCTTTCAAATATTTAGTGTATGTCCGACAGTTAGTGTGAGTTGTTATTTCTTACAGATCTTGGTAAACAGACAAATATTAGTTCATATGATAATTTAAGTTCCTCACATTAAATTAAATATGGGAAAATTGTTATTACACACTAAGTACTGCTACCACAAAACTATTATATGCAGTGGTGTACATATGGCCTCTGCACAGCCTGTGGCATCCACTGAGGTTCAGGGGGGCCTCCCCAAACATACAGAATACTCTAGGTCTTTCCGTATAACAATTACGGGGCACCTCAGATTATCAAGTTAACCCCCCCCAACCGATTGTCCATGCTATTGATTGCATGAGTGTTCACCTTTCTAAAGCACATTTTTTTCCTTTTGTATAGTGAATCACATCTTATTTTTAACTGTTTTTGTAGGTTCAAAGTGGTGAGATGCACATGTCTACATGATACTTCCCTTTCAACACTTGTTTCAGGCACATGGGCCAGATCCCGTTTTTGAGCCATTACCAAATATGCATTATGGAAACCACAAGTGACTTGTGCATAGTAGCCTAAATACTTTTTCATCTTGCTAATTTTTTTTCTATTGCATCATCCATATCTGTCACTTCATGTTTGCAATTCTGTTAATAATCCATGCATTATTTTTTTTTAAATCGTTCAGTTCCCACAGTCTAGCTACATGTTAATGGGAGATACAGTCATAAAATACTTAAAAGAGGAGAAGTATAGGTAATGCTCTTATTCCTATTGTCCAGTGGTAACTGCAATTGCTTCTCAAAGCTATTTGTGCTAGATACTGACTGTGCAACTTCAGTTTACTTGAATGACAAAAATGTGAAGAATTCAAAAAGTGGTATTTTAAGAGCTATATACATTCAATAAATTTACATGATCTTTACAACAACAATGTGCATGATTAGAAAAAATAATTAGCACTTTTTCTGGGAAAGTATTATTGACCAATATTAAATGGAGATTTTGCAATAAGAAATCAGTTGCTACATTTAAAAAATTTAACACCAGTTACCAAACATTAAGTTAAATCATATCTGAAAACTTACCAGTTCAAAACTGTTTTTACCTGTAGCACACAGGTCAATTTTTTCAAAAAATATTTTCCTCTTCGACTTGAAAATTTCCATTTGTTCCCTTCCAATTAGCATTGAAAACTCATAGATGAACTAAAAAAAAAAAACATCAATAAAAGGAACAGATTAATCTTTTTTTAATTCAGTTATATTTAATCAAACAAACTATGTTTTTTAATGTGAGGCATGTAGGAGCTTTACACAGTAAATCACAAAGACAGAAAGAAGAAAAAAGCAGAATTGATTATGTAATGGTGCAGCAGAACATATGCATTGAAGATTGCACAAAGTAGTCATAACTACAAAGAAATGTGAAAACAAAGCACTGCTATTATGTATTTCATTATATCATAAGTCTATCCAAAGCTGTCCAGATACTGTGCAGATTTATATGACATAATAAATTATACAACAGCATTGTTATATGATCCAATTGCTTTCTATTCAAAAATGATAATTTGCTTCCATATGTGTAGTATCTGCCCATTTTCAACAGAATTACAGCTACAGAAATCGGTATATTTCTCAGCTATCTCTCATACACCAACTCCAACCAGAGTTGTTGAATTCGCCAGCTTATATTGCTTGAAAAATGCAGGATGGCAGACTCACCAACTGGGGTAACCATATACATGGTAGTAACATCTCATAGAGAATAGCTGAGATCCAGTTATTATCCTCTATCATTTCCATTACCAATGAGATATTTCATCATATTAAGCAGAGGAAGTGAGAGGCAGTTCATGTAGGATTACCCACACACACACACAGTCACCCATCTCAACTAGTGATTTTTAAGACATTTTTTTCCAGCCATGGTTGCAAATTACAATACATTCTCAGTAACAAAGTTCTGCTTAGTTGTAGTCATACTGATAAAAAATTAAATAGCCAAAACAGCGATATAGTTTGTAGCTGTGACGACTTAATGAACGCCAAATTTCTGTTTCACATGTTTGTTTTAAAGTATTTAAATACCATGGAATGTCCCTGTATAATATGTATCACGAGATGCACCATCTAACTATATTCTGTAATTTGAAAAATTGATTGATAGAAAAATTCTTGAAAAATGACTGTTCCCATAACACTTACTATAGAATACACCCTTACAGAGTTTCATAGCCTTGCTACCTGTTACAATTATCTGATATTCTTAAAATGGGCATAAGACATTGCTTTAGAAACACACACACATGCATACACACACTTATTTATTTATTTAACAGCAAGTGCCTTTCAAAATGTATAAATGTATATCAGTCATGGCCAGATTAAGACTTTTTTAGGCACTAGGACAAGAATTTTTAGGGAAGTCTCAATGGCCTGTCTCTTACCATTTGTTGTTGGCTAACTTATTTCTAGTGATTTTCAAATCTCTTTTTTTTTTTTTTTTTTTTTGCTGCATTAGACCATCATGTTGACCGAATGGTCATTTTGAAGGGTACTAAGGTGATAATTGTGGTATTGGCTACCTTTTTCACCAGCCCCCCTCCTCCTCCTCCTCTCAGGTTTTCTTCTTGGATATTCAACACCAATGTCCTGTTAGTTCTTCAATGACAACTTTATCTTTCCTTGGGGTTTAAGTGCAAATTCTGTGCAGCTCCTTAGGACCTAGGTGGTACATGGGTAAGATCAAAATAATCATTAATACCCCATTCAATGCTTTGCCCAGTCTTAAATCTGTTCTAAGGTATTTTGAATGAAAGCAGATGCAGAAGAAATAACAAGGGAACTATTTCTTAAATTGATAGTCAGTAAAAATAAGAAAAATGTTGTATACTCCATAAGAATTCAGTTTGACACATTTTTGAATAATTTTTCATTAAAATTCCTTATAGTGAGATTCTTAAACGTAACGAAGCTTCTGTATGATTAGGCTATAGTCTTTATGCCCCCACCCCCCATCCAGGGCTGATATCAGCATGCACTTAATGCATGGATTAATGAAAAATAATATCAGTAAAATTACGGGTATGTAATGTTTGTCATATCTAATGAAAGGAATGAACTGAGTTATTTATATTTCCTAATTACATAAGAAAGTTTGCACTTATTTGTGACATATTCAGTTGCCCCAAGTTTTTGTATGCACACTAAAAATTTATGAGAAAATTGAAAACCTTTTACAGTCTCCTCAGGTACCATAATCTTTCGGTTCGTAGTCAAATAAATCAACACTCTAGGCAATATTGCCTAAGTCATTGAGAATGTATCAAATATATTTCTGTTATTCTGGATGAACCAGTGAGATGCTAAATTTTCAAGTTCACCAAGAAATTTTAAACATGAATTACACACCATGTGAGGGCACTCTATGAGGTAGAACTATGTCTTTTATGTAAATTAGATTTATAAAATAATTTCCTTGATTACTTCTATTATGATTCAGAGAATTCCCAATATCTCATTTATGAGTCAGTTTATATAATAACAATTGTTAGTCTAGGTCGCCAGATCAAGAGGTTTGGGGGGCTCCAGGAAAGAACCATGTTATGGAGCCACTGTTCCTCTTAACCAGTCTTTTCAAGAATTTTGGAAAATATAGCATAGGGAAATATTTACCTCTGAAATTAAAGGGGAACATATTTAATGTAAGAAAATTAGAAGGAACAGTAAAACTGTGAAGAGGGGTGTATTTTGTACCTTTTAAACATTTTGGGTAGCTTTTTAACTCTTTTTCACAATTATGGCACTTGCAGTAGAGAAAGAAAAATAACCAAAAAGTGCCTGAAAATGTTATGCGTATATCATGAGGAGTACTTATATATATGAGGGGCATTAAATAAATAATACTGCAATTAAAAAAAATCCGGTAAGTCAGTTGATATCATTGACAAAGAGAGAAACTAGATGCTCTTTCACCCTACCATAAAAATTTCGGCACATTTATTCCTTTTAGGATAGCAGTCATGTGCAGTACATGCAAACTAAAAAATATATATGCATATTTTTTAAAAATGTCAATGGAGGTGCACGCCTCTGAGGATGTGCCCCGGGACTCTAGCTCTGAAAGTCCCCCCCCACACACACACACACGCACCACCACTAATCTGGCTCTGAACATGAGTTTGAATCTGAAGGATGCTGCCATGAGAACCCTGGATACATGCAATTGATATTTCTCAGGGAGAGAGGGACTACATATTTATGCACTTTATTCATATTTTGAAACTGATTTTCATCAAAATGACAATCAGTGATGGAATAAGAAAAACTGATGTATATGCAACGGAAAATAAAAAAAAAAAACTTCGATTAAAAAAATCAAAGCTTGGGGGCCATCCCTGAAACAGGGATCTAGGGCAGTTGCCTGGACTGCCCATACCTGGATCCGGCTATGCCCAGGACTTAACACAGGACAATGAAAAAAAAATTAAAATTTTATTAATTGCTGAAGATATGTAAAAAATTCATAAGAAATATTTTTTGGTAGAATATTGCACTATACTTTTTTTCATTCCATGCCCTTTAAAAAGTGAGCATGAACATTTTTGTATCACCCCAGTTGCCTTCGAACATTATCAGATGGATGACACAAACAAAAATGAAGTCTGCATGATTTGAAACCTGCTAGCTTGCTAACACGTATAACTCAGTGGTGTGAAAAAATGCTGCACTTAGTAGTAGTAGTAATGGTAAGTCAACCAAACAGTAATTGGCAAATTCACGTTTGATTGAGAGTGGGGCTGAATTTTGTCACACTCACTGAGAGGTGAAGATTAAACAGAAAAATATAGGGCAACATTCTACCAGAAATTGGTTCAGAAAAGTGCAACATAGAATATAGAAACTGCAAATTGTGAGTAAAAAAATATGGTTTAGAAAATAGAAGGAAGTAAAGAAGTTGTTTTACATTAACTTGAAGCTGAAGTGATTTTTGATTTCAGAAAACATAATATGGCACGGAAAATAAAAAAAAAAATAAAGCAGATATATTAAACTTTCAACTTACGATTAACATGCCTTGTTGGTGGACATCCACAGTACCCGCAGAAAGTTTTTTCCTCAGTGTTTTCAAATTCGCTGCATTCATTGGCTCCACAATCTTTACAACTTCCACGAAATATACCGCGTATGTAGTACATGGCTATTTTAAAATCCTAAGTCTATGGAAACAACAAGATTTCTCTGAAGGAGCTAGTTACAGTGTAAATCAGGAATGAAGAGCAAGTTGGAAAAAATAGAACAACTGTTTTGAAATGATGAAATATTGCACATAATGCTGTGTTACTTGATATTCAGTTCATGATTAGTTTTTATAAATACAGAGGATGTGCACACATTTTTAGAACCTTTTTGATAAGAAACTACATAAAATAAAAGAGAAGTTCAGAGAATTGAAACTGGCAACAGCATGTTAGATGAACATGAAAGAAACATCTGCCACAGTTAAATATCGTCTGCTAAGAAAATGGCGAACATAAACAAGCTGTGGATACAAGGTTATGCTTTTGCTCTTTACGAGGAAAAATGTTCGTATTCTGTATTTAAGAAATGCTATGAAAATAATAGAATTAGCACTTCTAAATGTAAAATAAGCAATATTATTAATAGGGCTAGGAATTTTATGATATAAAAATTGCTAGAAAATGCCCTATAAAAATGATTTTATGACTTAAAAGCTAAAAAATGCTGCATAAAACAAAAACAAAAAAAACCCTAAGAAATGCATGTTTCTTTTTTATTTTCATGCAAAATTAAGAAAAAGAAGAGGTGCATGAAACAAAACATAAAGAATCCAAGAAATATAATTTAATCTGTTGACTGTTGCTGTGTCAACTGAAGTTCTTTATTTTACTAACCGAAACATGACCTATAGAACAAAGCAAAAAAAAAAAAGAAAATGCAACTTAATTGTTTTACAATTTCTGTGCCAAACTAAAAATTTACTGCCCACAAACATATCTCTATAAGATAAAAAAAAACCATTTAAAATACAATTTAACTTTTTAGTTTTTGTACCAAACAGAGTTTTTTTTTTTTTTTTTTTTTTGTTAACAAAAAATAAGCCTTATGAAAGAAAACAAGAAACAGACATAAAAATGTAACCTTCTTCCAGACAGAACCTTCACCTTCCTTTTTTGGCAACAGCTGTGCTCCAAATGGGAGAACAGCTCATCTGCGGCTTGAAGGAAGAGACAGGAGCTGTAGAATTGCTTTTACTGCCCTGCTGTTTGCTACAACGCATGTACAGATAGATGTTCTAAACACAAGCACTTTTCTCAGTCTTGCTTCTGGCTTTCAGGGGAAAATAGAGTTTCAGGGAACACACATTCAAAAATGCCCTTTTTATTGAAAATACCAAAATATGCAAAATACCAAAATATCACAAACAACAAAAGAGTGCCTTGAAATGACAGAAAAATCTGAAAAAATGCCATAGCGTGTAAAAATCACGAAAAAATGCAGAAAAGTGCCTTAACAAAGATACTTAAATCAGCTTAATTTTGTATGAAAGGCATTTGAATACACTTGAACGATTTAGTATTACCATAAAACAAAGTATGCAAAATCATAAAAATCCTAGCCCTAATTATTAATAATAGAAGGGAAAATAATCAAGCATTGCTTTTAACAGGAAAAAGAACAAATGAATATCCAAAGAAAGTATATACTTTTATGGCTATTTCAAAAGTAAGGTCTACGGTAATAAAAGAAAATCCACCAACCCAAAGAGCAATTGCTGAGTTATTAAGAATCTATGTATCAATTGTAAACCAGGTAATAAACAAAGATTTGAATCTGAAAAAAAAATGTTCAGGGGCTGAGCGCATAACATGGTGTATACTTCTTTATGAAAATTACTTAGCTGGAGACAGATGGAAATTTATTGTGACTATTGATGAAGCATGGATCTACCTAAATGACTAACAAAAAAGGTCGACTCACTATCCTAAAAGAGCAGAAAAAGGCTTACAAACTCATTAAAAATCTCTGTATCAACTATAAATGAGGTAATAAACAAAGATTTGAATCTGAAAAAAAAAAAATGTTCTGCGGTAACATAGTGTAGACTTCTTTATGAAAATCAATTAGCTGGAGACAGATGGAAATTTGTTGTTACTATTGATGAAGCATGGATCTACCTAAATGACTGTAACAAAAGAAAGGTCTATTCACTGTCACAAAAAAGCAGAAAAAGGCTTACAAATTTGGTTCCAAGAATCCAAAGAAAGTTTCCGTATAGGATTCATGATTGCTGCTGGTTTCTCGTATGATGGGAAATTAAAGTTTTGAAAAGAATTAAAAGCAATTCTACTTATTACCAAAATAATGTCCTAATTCCTATAATTAAAGAGAAAATACCATTCCTTTATCCACAGAGCCTTCTAGAGAACATAACTTCATCAGGATATGGCTACCAGTTACATCCAAATCTAACACTCTATTATCTGAAAACATGAAAAAATATATATATTTTACTCATATTCTTTCAAAGTTCCCTGTTGTGTTGCCAATGGATTATTGTGCCTTTGGACTACTAAAAAGAGTGCTTTCTCAGCACAGACATAAAACAATGATTGAACTATGAAAAGCAGTGGAAGAGGGGTGCAATAAAATAATACTACCAATTTTAGGAAATTTCCTCTTTTCTTGGAAATCTAGAGTTCAGTCTGAAGAATGTCATCAGATAGAATATTTAGCAAAGAAATATTTTTTTTAAACACTGATTATATTGCTGGAAGATCATTCTAAAAATGTGTAAACATCCTCTGTATAAATAGAAACAGCTATCGGGAATTTGAGCAATTGCACAGTTTACCTTCTCAGGCCGATTTTATCCAAAATTATGCACTAATGTGTTAGAAACTGTTTAAAAGTGAACTTGATGAAAGTCTGAAATTGATCTGATGTTTATTTCTAGCAAATTTTATTGAACCCTAATAATGTAGTGTTACAGTGACATCTCTTACTGATGGCACTGGCTCACCTCCAAGTGGGTGTGGTCCTAGCGTCTCCCTGAGAGGGTAAAATATGATATATCCCATTACATGAAATGAGTTCTTTATTAGAAGTAAGTTTTATCCGTTTTCATGCTCTAACACTGCAGAGCACTGTATAATTACCAGCTGACTGCTGCTTGGTATTGCAGTGTTTCTGAATAAATTATACACAAAATGTTCTAATTATAATAAAAGATTTAGATATCAAATATCTACCTAAAAATTGTTTTTCAATGAAAACCTCTCCCCCTATTACAAGCACTTGTATTGAAAAGCTAGAAGATTGGTACTACAGCAACAAAAAAATAAAATATGCCTGGATAAACAATGGAAATTTCTACATAAGACAGGGTTAAGACAACCGAAAAAGAAAAATTGTCTTGATTGAGGATTTGCACTTAATTTTTAAACACCTTAATCTACATACTACTGATAATTAATAATATAACTATAGTTCCTAATACAATCTCAATATTACTCAGTCCATCTATTAATACAGATAAAACACTTAAAAATAATACATTACAAAGATAATTACAAAATAAAATCACACTCTTAGAAACACTTATACGATTAATTTGTACACCACTGGATATAGTATGCATTACTGAAACTTGGTTTCGTACCCAAAACTATACTATTCAAATCAGTGGCAGCAGAGCCGCCCGGGCCCGGTCAATAATTTCAATAATTTTAGCCAAGATTTTTTTTTTTTTTTTAAACATATGTGCGATTTTTTGTTGTGATGTGCCTTAGAAAGTTCTTCCAGGTAAGTTGTCAAATGATCCTAATCCCAAACAAAGCTTCTTAGGCAATGTTTTTCTTCTGTTTGTTCCGGGAAGTGGGAAGGAATTGCACCACAATTCGAAATTTTGGGCCCGGTCAACAAACTTTACTTTCCGCCACCCCTGATGATTCAAATTAATAACTTCCAGGACTTTAATCTCAACTGAGAATATTCAAGGGAAGGAGGGGTAGCAATCTATGTCAAGAACCAACATCAAAATTTCTCTTTAATTAATGAGTTCACATTTCTGAATAAAAATATTGAAATATGGTTCAAAATGAATTTTATATTATTACCACATGTTACAGACCAGCGTATTCAGATTACAGGGAATTTCTAGTGATATTAAATAACCTATTTGAAAACAAATAAATAAATTAAACCTTGATAAATTAAAAACACTTTTGAGTGCTTTAACATGGGAAGAACTTGAAATGTATGAATCCCCAAACTTAGCTTATAATGGGTTTTACACAACTTTAAAAGAAATCTATGATAAAGTTTTCCCGATTATTTTAAATAATATAAGATGGAGAAATAAATTAGCCGCCCCGGTGGCGCAGTGGTCTAAGGCGCTGGCCTCTGATCATTCGTCCGTAAGGGGTCCGGGTTCGAATCCCGGTCAGGCATGGATGTTGTGTTTGTCTTACGGCACTGGCTCGCTCCCTTTCCTGGAACCAGTGACCCTAAATTAGGGACGGGCGACTGCTTATAGCCCATTGAGTTGCTCACGGTAGTCGTTAAACCTTCAATCAAAAAAAAAAAGAAATTTTGCAAACCTTGAATTACTTCGCATACTCAAAATTTATAAAAGCTATTCCACATATTCTTAAACTCATTCAGCTAATAATCCTTCAGACATACAAATAAAGTGCACCTTTCTAATTCATTTGTTTTCATAGAAATTAAATATTCAGAACTTCTGCTGATACTAAAACAAATACCGGTCCTGGCCATGATGAAATACACCCTGCTACAATAAAACATGTTGCTGAAAAAATTATAAAACCATTATTCATAATTTTTAATCTGGTATTCCGCACAGGAATGTTTTCGGGTGCACTTAAAATAACTAAGATTACTTCCAAATATAAATTAGGTTTAAAAATGATGCTAATAATTATCGGTCTATTGCAGACTTATCCATATTTGCCAAAATTTTAGAAAAATTAATATACACAAGACATAACATTTACACTAAAATAAAATATAATAAAAAAAATTCAATTGAGTTTCCAACCCCATAAATCTACTGAAATCGCATTGCTTCGTTTGCAAAACATTATTAAAAAAAAATTAGCACTTAATACTATGACACTTGCTGTCTTTTTAGATGTAACAAAAGCATTTGACACAATAAATCATGAAATTCTACTTCAGAAATTACATATTCTGAAAATAAGGGGAATGCCTCATTCTTTACTTAAAAACTATTTAATAAAAAGACAATACACACAAATTAATCAGTTTCAATCTACTTTACTACAATCGCATTATGGCGTCCCATAGGGATCAATTTTGGTTACCTTGTTATTCAATTTATACATTAATAATATGTTTAGCATAACATCAGAAAATGATGTCATGCTATATGCAGATGACACCACATTACTTTTAAGGGGACACAATTTAAATGACATTATTACTACAGCTAATGCTCACAAGTATACTCAAATTGGCTAGCTACTAATGAATTGATAATTAACACTTATAAAACTAAAGCTATGGTCTTCTCCAGAGATCTGAATGGGGTCATACCATAAATTTATTATTAGAAAATAAAATAATTGATATAGTACCAAAAAAAATATTGTAACTATTTGGGAGTGCATTTTACCCCTGATTTACGATGGACTAAACATCCTATAGCTCATCCGAATGGATTCGGAATATTAACAATACATCCACTTTTCTATTATAATCTTGGTAAAATGTTTCTGAGACTTAAGAACAATTTGCATACAGATTTAATTGAAATTAATTGCAATAGACTATAGACACAACTACCAAACAAGAAATAGATTACTGCTTCACCCAATACAGCCTAAAATTAAGCTATTAAAACAAAGTTTAAACTATCCTGGACCAGATTATTGGAATTCATTGCCCTTGGATTTAACAAATATTAACAACCAAAATCTCCTTTAAAAAATACTTAAAAAACACCTACTGAGTTAAAAAAATAATTAGATATCTTCCTTTATTAAATCCAAATAATAATCCTAAATATTTACAAAAATAATTTATGATAAGGCTAAAATACTTTTGAGGGAACTAAGGGCTATGTCAATATTTCTAAGAGGCATTTTCTCTTGTTCCCTTTGAGCTTTGCTATTCAACAGCCTTTGTATGTATAACTTATTGTAATATTCTTACGTTATGTAACAGCACAAACAAATAATTATAAATAAATAAATAAAAAAGAAATACCTAAGTACAGCAATGCATTCATACTGTATTTGAAAGCTAAATGCAAGAAATATGAAGAATAATATCCCCCATATTTTCTGAAAACTCCTGAACTTTATTCTAGCTGCCATGGGATTATTTCCATAAAAGGCAGTTAAATCCTTTCCCAAAGGGACGAAAACTTTTGGGAATAAATTTGTTTTGATTTGTAACGTTTTTTTCAAAGTTAATGAATTGTTACACGATGTTTCAATATTTTGATTTGCTCAAAGAATTACCAGTCCTTTGGAAAATCTCAATCTAAGATTTAAAAGAAAATGCTATAAAAACTGAATTTTTAAAAGGTTTTCTATGATATTGGGATATAAATTTAGTGTCAATAACAGCATGGGAAGGTAAACTGCATAGTTACTGCTGATACTAACCATGTACCCTACAAGTATATGGATTTACAATATATAGTTTGGATGCAAACATGGTGACTGTAAGTGGCCAAGGTCGCTTCAACAAATCCAGATGCTCACAGGATTGGTGGTTCTTAAAAATCACCTCATGGGCATTTAACTTTGCACAAAGTTAGATTTCTCAGTTTCTCTTACAAGAAGAACTATTTCCTTCCCTTTTACTAAAATTTCGTCAATAACAAAAAACTTCCCTGCTCCTTCATTTGATGCAACAGCTACATTTGGTCTTAATCGACATCCATGGAATGTGACTTCTTTCGCAAGCCAAATGTTTTCATGGCCATTGCTGAAAGCAGCAATGACATCTTGCTGCACATTTGAAGGATGTGCAGTCAGGTTCAGTTTACTCTTTATTAAAATTTCATGGCCTGCATACAAAAAATTTGGGTTTCTCTCACCCATTCTACCTAGCTGATGATAGCACATCCACATCTGGTGGAAATGGGAAATGCTATAAGCTATATTTTTAAAACTACCCTATTTTTTCCCCTTGAACACACTAAAATGGGCCTCCCAGCGCATACACCACTGATGGCGCAGAGGACCGAATCTTCTTATTTGCCTGGGGAAATGAACTAAGAAATGAAATTTTGGGGTCAGTGCAACTCCAGGGTACTGTTCAATGAATGCACAATGGTGTAGGGCAATCAAATTTCTTAGCTCTTCTTCGGTCTCTTCTTCAGCGTAAGGTGAGGTACAAATGTTTGTTATCTGTATTAGGCGAATGAAGTTAACAAATTTTGGGTTGCTCACATCTATCTTTTTGGATAGCACAAATGGCAGGACTGTTAAAAGAACGAGAACTGTTGATGCTGAAATGTTAATTTTGCCAGCATCCTTAAGAACGGCTGCATCAAATGAAGGGGGTTTACTGGCAGTTTGTAAATAATTGTAAATCCATGCACTGAGTTCTACATTAAGCCATTGCAAAGAAAAAAGTTTTTCAGTTATAATGAAATGAGCCAAGAGTGCTCTAAGCTCGACTAGAACCACCCCTTCCAGCAAAATATGCATGGGGTCATGAACTGCAAGTTCTAGTTGAGCTCCTGTGATATCCAAAAGAGGAGACCTGTTATTGATTCCATATCTCTTACTGAGATGTGCCTTTGATTGTTTTGATGCTTCTTCTAGAATATCACATCTTGCTATATGCTCATCTGTGCTTCGGAGAGGAAAGGCATCATCAGTAAAATCCTGAAATATTTGAGGCCGAATTCCTTCACATGATCGGCAGCATTTATAGGCATTTGCCACACTTTCTTTAAAACCCCATAGGGAGTTAGAAGCAGGGGTGTCAGCTGGTGTGCCCCGAAGAATGGCTTTAAAAAAAAGTTTGTTGACACCTACATCGAACCAACAACCATCACTTAATGTATCCATTCCTTGAATAAAGTCAAGTAGAATGTTTCTCAAACCACTTTTCTTCACATATGTAGTTTTGCATACTGCTACAAGCTGTTTAACATGCAGTGATGATCGAAACTGTGGTGGAATATTAGCAATCTCATAGCTAACAACAGTTAGTTTATGAATCTTTCGGCACATTCCAATAGGGTTCACAGTTTCAATGTCATCAATATTGAGCACAATTTGCAGAAAATTTTCAGTTTCATTTTGTAGGTAATACTCTCCATCACACCAGTCCCTCATGACACCATCAGTACTTCTATGGGAACATGTAGCCCAATACAGTACTTCAGGCATTGCCAGTAAATGTTGCAAACTATCTAGGAAAGGTACATAGTATGCATAGTTGTTAACATATGTCATCCTGTTATTTATACGTTTAATGTCTCTGCTGACAAACTGCATTTGGGGAAGCAACAATTTAAATTTTTGAGAATAAAATTTTTCCTCTTTTTAGCAGAGCTGAATTTATTGCTGCTGTTGAAATAAACAGCAGATAATTGATCTGCAAGGTCCAGATCATCTTGCATCCCTCTTTCTTTGAGTATTTTACTTAATGCAGCCTTAATCTGATTCTTTTGGGTTTCAAGCAAAATATCAACTTCTTCCGTAATAGCATTTAGTGTGCTGTGAGAGAGGCCATGTTTAGCTTCTAATTTTAACAAAAAGGAAGCTAAGGCAAATTCCAGATTATTTTCTGTAACATTTTCTGAATGTTGTCGATAATAACAGAAACCTGCATCAGAATCGAAAGCATCATCATTAAGATTACTGGTACTAGAACTTGCATCCTGTATGCTATCTGGGAATTCTATGTTATGGAATCTGCTGTGATGCATCCTGTATGCATGCCAACTTTTCGACGTGTATGGGCAAAAAGTGCACTGAGCAAGAAAATGTGGATCATTCTTATGGTACCTAACAAAATGCAGCTTTAATTCGTTAAAATTACCTGTGCTGAAATAGCACATTGAACAGGAATGCATGTTAGATGCCACGAAAACAGATCACACGTTAGGTACAAACTTAGGAAAAAGAGAAAATGAAATAATGCTATGATACTACTCACAGACAATGATGGCACTGGAGAAGAGAGATGTGTATATATTGAAGGTACAGCAGCTCTGATATTTGTGAAGGAAAAGAAATCTGGGTGTAGCAGTCATCACTGCTATAAAAGACAGGGGCTATTAGGATATACAAGCAACTAAAGATAGAAAGAGAGGGCACTTACTTGATGAGATCCCATGTGTCTATGCCGCTTGATTATAAAGGTGCCGCACAAGCCGAACTTGTCTCCAAAACAAAATTCCCGCTTCAATGATGGCGCCATGCAAGGACAAGTACAATAACAGCCACCCGAGGTGTTAGACGAGCAGACAGCAGAGGCGCTTTGATGACAACAGGACAGCTCCCACGGGATAGCGAGGAGGTATGAGAATTGAGAAGTGCCTTTTTGGCTGCCGCTAGCTGGTGACCTGTATGTCACCTGATGTCCAGAACACTAGAGCAAGCCGGAAACTTGAGATTATTTTGGCGGGAAACTGAATGTGTGAGTGAGCCCATGTAGTAAACAAATTGATTAAAAGAAAAGAGATGCCGACGACCCACGCTTCTAAGGTTTTTCTATCGAACTCAATTCAACTTAGTTTTCGTTGCTGTTTCTTGATAAGCGAAATATTTATCGAATGAGTCTCATACGTCACGAAAACTAAAAAGCAATATTTAACGTAAAAGGCCGAATAACGCTAAATTTGATTAATCTTACACACCTGCAAACAACTTCATATTATTTTATTCGTTTTGTTCAATTTCAAAATCCTTACGTGCTTTGTAAGGTAGCACTGATATTATTTTCCGGTAAACCAAAGGAAGATGCAGTAAAACAGCACTTATAAAACGTTTCTAAAAATGCTTTGAGATGCATACATCGTAACGAAAATAAGATATTTAAAAAATGAACATTTTCCTTTTAATTTATTGCTTTAGTCAGTTTAAAGCGGTTGCGGCAGACAGTAAACAAGCGAATAAGATGCTCAAAAAAAAAAAAAAAAAAAAAAGAGAGAAAAACTTTGATGCTGAATAAACTTATCCCTATGACTTTGAAAAAATGTATTTATGTATTAATAAAATATAAATTTTAAAGGTGCTTACGAATACCCCGAATCTGTGTAAATGGGTGAGTTGGGCTACCGGAAAATGGATATAGTGCATTAGGACATTTATTCGCCCTTGTATATTTGAAAGTGAAAGACCATTTTGTTTTCAGATTGTTGTAGAGAGGAGTCATATATACACAAATTTGACAAAGAAATATTCCACAACGGTGCGTTTGTTCAATCATCTCAGTTGCTGATTTGCTAAATTATATATGAAGCTGTGATTTCGTTGCAGGATCGGCTGGACAATCCCGGCCCCGCGCTTTCATAGTTTTGGAAATAAAAACAAATTATTTTCCGTAGAATCTTTTACACTTATTATTCGCTTACGTTTTGGTGCCCGAGGCCCTTAATTTTTTTTTATTGTTTTGTTTTTGATCCCTACACTTTCAAATATGTTTCACCCTTCGTCGTACAGATACTGAGATTTGCAGCTTTCAAAAAAATATTGTAACCACCTTAATCTTTTCTTTTTTATTTCCAACATTCAAGAAATAAATTAAATTTCATCTTTTTGCTGCTACCTGATTTCATATAACCAACGGTTTGTATGTAAACCAGGTATTTCAATTATATAAATAAATAAAAAGAACAATATCAGAGTTGTTTTGGGGTTATATATGAGGACAGTTCTTCAGATTATTCAGTGACTTTAAAAACAGTACGGGGAAATAAAAAATATTTTTTATATTGGCAGTATGAAATAAAGCAAAAAGTCACTAGTTTGTCAGTTCCTCCACCTTGAATCAAAAAATCACAATCACGTGTATCGGGGGGGGGGGGGGAGGGAAGCTATTTATGCGAATTTATTTTAGTGACATCCTCATTGTTCGCTAGACAAAGGTACTCGCTATGCAAAAACTTTTACTACGCAGATTAGTTGAAGTTAGTTTTTAATCATTTGGTGATGAAGTTTTTATAAGAATCACAATACAAACTCAGGTTCACTCGTCGGAAGGTATAGATTTTGAGCACTTTTTCTTCATTAAAATATAAGTTTTATTTTCTAAGCCTCGCAATGACATTTTGTTCCGAAGCCCTGTAATGTAATTTCGCTCAGGCAGGGACGCGCCAAGCGGGGGTTCAAAGGGTGCGAAGCACCCGGGCGCCAGCTTCCGGGGGCGGCAGGACGCCTCAATCTAATTTTTCGGTAGATAAATAAATATAAGTGACGTGAGAGAAGTTAAGAAAACGTTTTACTGTGAGAAATCGTAATGGTATGTGGCACGTTTGTGTTTTTAGTAAAAATAATTCGTTTATAATTCAACAGAAGTCGTCTTGAAAACAGAGAAAAATTTTACTGTTTTGTTTAATAACATATACCGCGGGTAAAGGATTACAAATGATTTGCATGCGGTATCTGTTTTTTTTTAAATCTTGAAGATTTCAGCGTTTATGATATGCTTGGCCAGCGCTATGACAATGGGGCCATTGTGAAGGAAAAACACAATGGCCTTCAACAAACATAATTTTTCCACTTATGTCCTTACGCATTTTATAAACTTTAAGCGGATCATACTTTAAATCTGGTCGGAAATTACGGCGAAAAAATTTCCCTACAGATTGTGAACATTTTCAGCATTGTTCAAGAAATATATTCTTTCTTTTCTGAACAACCTTACCGATGGAAAATTTTAAAGAAAGAGCTTCCAGCGTTGACGGTAAAACCGTGCTCTGAAACAAGGTGGGAAAATAGGATCGATGAAATAAGGGTAACGAGGACTGGGGTACAATTTCGAGGTAATCCACTATATATTGTATTAGATTTTTTTTGTTAGAATAGTTAAAGAGACGCCCGTCAGGTTCAATGTTATATATATCGTCGTCGTCAACCACAATTCTCTGCTGGAAGAAGGTCTCCCCAAGTTTCTTCCTCAACGGTCTATCTTGCGCCAGTCTCCTCCATGTCACTCCTGCATACTTTCGAATTTCATTAACCCATCTCCAACGTGGCCTTCATTTGGGTTTTTTCGTATCCCTTGGAATCCAGTGTAAAATTTATTTTGGTTGTCCTTCGGTGGTCCGTTCTCCTGGCAATATGTGCAGCCCATTGCTATTTCAGGGAATTTAGATGTGCCGCCCCGGTGGCGCAGTGGTCTAAGGCGTTGGCCTCTGATCATTCGTTTGAAGGGGTCCGGGTTCGAATCCCGGTGAGGCATGGATGTTGTGTTTGTCTTACCGCACTGGCTCTCTCCCTTCCCTGGAACCAGTGACCCTGAATTAGGGACGGGCGTCTGCTTATAGCCCATTGAGTTGCTCACGGTGGTCGTTAAACCTCCAATCAAAAAAAAAAAAAAAAAATTTAGATGTCTTCCACTCTTGTCATTTTCCTTATCCACGAGTTCCTCTTCTTACTTTGCTTCGTTGCGTGTGTGTGTGTGCGCGCGCCCTCCCGCCATCGGGAAGCTGTAACATGTTTATCATCGTACATAACGAAACTTTTTTTTACCGGTAAAGCGGACTTTTTTGTAAATTGACAGAGAGAGAGAGGAAGCTGACTTCATGGAAGCGTCACCTGTTTTACATATTTTTTTCCTTCAGTTTTATATGAGACAATTGTGTTTTATGAAAAAGCTTAATTTACCAGAAATAGAAAATAATGTTGCTAAAGATATGTATTTTTCCCTGTAGAAATCAATACAAATTGGAAAATATTCTCGTACAAGGGGTCGGTAAATCTGGGCTTGCACCCGGGCGGCAAATGCCCTTGGCGCGCTCCTGCGCCCAGGACCCCGTAAAAGTATCCATCCGGCCATGCTTCATTGTGTTTCAATCAGAGCAACAATTTCTGATATGGAAACGTCCAAGAGGTAAATAATTCCTCAAAACGAGAGCAAATATGAGACATAACGATTCGGAACACATTTAGAACACATTCATAATGTGTTTCCGAATGCGTTCTGAATGTGTTGCGAATACGTTCTGAATGGGCATTGAATGTGTTCCATGCTGAAGTACAAAGCGTTCCGAATGTGTTTTGGAATAAAATATGTTCTAAAAATTAACTCTAGAACACATTTTACGCGTGGAAAACACATTAGGAACGCATTCGGATCACATTTGGAACACATTTGTCATCAGCGGAACGGAATAGAACAGATCCGGAACACGTTAGGCACGCATTTAAAAAAAAAGCGTTCCCAATGTGTTCCAAATATGTGCTGAGCGTTTGCAGTGAAGCGATGGATCCTTCTTGCCAGCATGGTACTTTTCAAGCTGGTGGAGGTGGCATTCTTGTCTGGGGACTGCTTAGGTCGACTGAAATGGGACCCCTGGTACGTGTGACATTGTCCCTTACATCTCAACGTTACAGGGATATCCTGGACAACCGTTTGCTCCCGTTTGTGCGTTTTCAACATCCCATTAGGGCCTTCATCCCGACAATGCACCGTGGCATCGCTCCCGAATTGTATCCGAATAGTTGGATGAACACTCCACCGATGTGACCTCGCTTCCTTGGCCAGCTAGGTCACCTGACCTCAATCCCATCGAGCACATCTAGGATGCCATCGAGAGAGATGTTCGAGGCTCTGACCCCCCTCCATAAAATCTTCGTGAACTGTGGGAGCTTGTTCAGGGGTCGTGGTCCGCATGGCTTCCCAACTCTTCCGGTGTCTTGTCAAGTCCATGCCGAGACGAATCGCCGCCGTAATCAGGGCGAAAGGTGGTGCTACACGTTACTAGACAAGTATCTATAATTCAATTGCTTTTCAGTGTAATTTCCATTTGCTTTGGATGGGCATAGGAAAATTCGAGTAACTCTTTCAAAAGCTAATAAAATAAACATTTACTTAACTTTTTTTACTTTCATCCAGCTTACAAGATTATCAGGCACTTAATAAGAATTCTACGGTCACAGGACAACCTTTAACAGAGCGAAGGAAGGATCAAAACTTTCATTGTAATGATGTAGATAATTATTTTATGGATATTTTTGTAAAATAAATGAATAATAAATTTTATAAAAAATTTGCCTCAAGAATTTCTAAAAAGCTTTGCTATACACATAATTTTGGGATCTGAATGTCAGCAAAATTGCATCGAAAATCATTTTAGCCCTTACGTGAATAAGTTTTTACTGTATTTCATTACAGAAATATAGCTGCTTCAATTAAAAATATATTTCATTGCAGAAATACATCTGCTTTAATTAAAAATTTTATGTATCCTATGTCGGATAACATCCCCTACATATGAATTTTATCTAAAGCTTAAAGAGCAGCCGTCGTAGTACGGGTTGTAGGATTGTTCTATCAGATTTTTTCTCTAAGTGACTTTTAACTGCCCAAAAGGATAATGCAATAATACAAAAATCAGAATATGCATAGCTGTAGAACTTTTTCTTCATGAGAATTTTCAGAACCGAGAATTTTCGTAAATCTCAGCAGTCCTAAGTTTCTAACGATTCCACATATCAGTTGGTGTAAACATCTTACCAACTGCGTGCGTTTCCTATGTAAAAAGCTGCGTATTTGGTACGTATTTAATAAATCGTAGCATTTTCCTTTTGGGTGGCGATCATTCACCTTTTTTCCCTTCATTATCTCCCTTTGTACGAATCCGTTTGTTTTTCCAGTTATTGGGAACTGTTTGAAGAGCAAAAAAAAAAAAAAAAAAAAAAAAAAAACTAATTATAGTATTAGTGCAATATTCCTTGTCTTATTATTTACACCACTGAAGCTGTAATCTCTGAAATAGCTTCAATCATAATATAATATATCACAGATTCCAGTTTTGAATTTTCCTCGAAATGAACAACCAAAACAACTGTGAAAGAGTCTTGCAACCAGTATCTCTCAAACAAAAAGAATACTGTTCGTATCTTGGGTACCCTACACAATATGAAAGTTTTTGCTCCAGAAGAATTACTTTCAATAAAACCTTCTGTTGAATTACAAATTTAATACAATAATTTAATAGTAAATAATCTTCTCCCTAAAAACGCAAAAGGTGTTATACATCCAATGTTAATATACGTATAAAGGCAAATTTGTATGTACTAAATTCATATAAACATTTATAAGACAGAATTACTGCGAAGATTCTGGAACAATTATACAATTCTTGATGTAATCAGATTTCAATGTACGGTTTAGCTTTTTAATACACTTCTCTCTCATTTGGATACCAGATTTATAGATAATTTGTGAAATATTTAATAACTGTTCTTAGTGATTGCAAACATAATTGATGAATGACAAATTGCAGAATTTCTTTCATTTTCAGAGAAGAGGGAAAAATCTCAGTGAACAATTGTGTTAATCTTTTTTCCAGTGACCTAAGTTAGACTAACTCTCACCATTCTCTTGTTTTATTTAACATTTTTTAAAATAAAATAGCGGAAATAATCCTTCGCATTTTTTTAAAAAGAATATTTTACACAAATTTTGAAATCATCTGTTTTCAAGGACAATGATTATAATGATTTTCAGCAATTTGAAAGAATAATTTTGAACAAATAAGATAAGATGCACTTAATTTTCAAATTCATAACCGTTTTCTTCTTTTCGCTGAGAACGTTAATAATTATGCATGTAAATAGATCTGCGCCGCTTTGGCGCAATTCAATTAACTGCAATTCTAAGAACTTGCAGAGTAGCTGAAGCAATTCACTAAAAATTGTTCAGATGAGTTTCCAAAATTGCAGCAAGATGTGGGACTCAGACTTCTGTAAATTACTGCAAATCTTGACTCTTATACACAGAAAAGTAGTTATCACCTCTAGCATAATTTGAACTTTGTACTTGTGTAAATAACAGTTTACTAAATAGAGGCACATAGCCTACAAGCTACACAAGAAGGCTCTCAAACCACACATATAGTAAAGGATGTATAGTACATGATTATAGTACATATAGTACATGATTACAGTAGGACACGAGTTTTAATGCTTTAAATAGGAAAATTTGGTTTACTCGGACACTGCGCTTCAAAAGTTAAGTGTAAAAAAAAAAAATCAAAGGAAAACTATACACACGGAGACCGTGTAATGATTTTTCAGTTAAAAACCCGAATCGCCAAAAGCTTAAATTTGTAACAAAGTGTTCAAGAATTTCAGTTAATAATGAATAATTTTTATGATTTTCCAGCAAGTTTGACTGATGGATCGAAAAAAAGAACGTCTTTCAGAACGTTTTAACGATTAGAACTTACCTTAATGTTAGAAGTAAAATATTTCTATTTAGGTGTACGAGTTTAGTTAAACGACATTTTGCAGGTTTGTTAAATGTAATAAATTTAAAACTGAAGATCTGAATGAAAAAAGGAAAAATAAAAAAATTAATAAAGTAAAGTTTCTCTCAGTTCGTATTAATTTTTCCTAATAAAAGCCAGTCGAAATATCAGAAACACCAAAATAATACAAGTAATAATAATTAGCACTGCACACAAATACATTGATGCGTATCTCGTTTTATTTATTGTTATTTAAACACTTTGAATACGTGGTGAGTTTCTGTTCTGCAGTACAACACAAAATCCTGAAATGTATTGCCTGCGTGTTGTTGGAAACAAGCCTTTAAAAACCTCTTTAATTTCAGGAAGGATATTTTTTTCATGTCCAAATGATTGCTGTTCTCCTAGAGCCCGAAATGCAATTATTGTAATTTCCATACGGCTCACTGTTTATTGACATAGTCATTTTACCATTTAGTGTAGTTTTTAAACCCAGCAAAGCGTACACAATAGAAGTGGAAATGAAGAACTTAGTTTGTCATTGGATACTAAATAAAAAGGGCACTCGTCCTGCACGAGAATAGAAACGTATTCGAGGGATGGACAACTCCTCCAGTCGTTCAAATTAAATTTGATCTTGCCCGGCACGTAATAAGGCGAAGTGCCCGTCCTGATGTCGCTCTGCGGTGGTCCGGCCGGGCAGGGTCGAGCGATGGTCGTCTGAAGGGGGGCTCGTGGCCACCATTCCGACCTGCCGTTTTAAGGCAGGATTGTGATCTCAACGAGATAACATGGTTTTCCTTAAAAGGATTCTTTTACACGAGGTGGTGTCAGTCATCTGGAGGAACAGGCAAAGTCATCTGCTATTGCGGTATAAATGATTATCCTGCCAGAAGTAGCCTTCTTCATCAAGAAACTCTATGCGATGTGTGGATGTATGTGGTCTGCAATGTTATTAAGATACCACGTGACATTCAAGTGTTGCCCTAGATGTATTAAGGTACCCAATACCCGCCATCAAAGCAGATGCGGGACCATCACACCTCTTTTCCGGGATATACAGTTAATGCTAGGACGTTAGGTTTCAATTATCCCGTCTTATAGATACATCAATATTACCAATCTATAGGGGTATATTCACTGAACCCGCCGTACGTTTTCGAGTTTTTCAAAGAAGAGCTTTGTAGCTGCCTTTCCAACTACAGACGAATTTGTTGATTTTTAACACCACTCGGGTATGCTGGTATTGCCCTTACACTCCAATATGCGCCAGGCTATGTATGGTGAAATTACAATCTGAAACCATTGTTCTACAGCGTGGTTATTTGATTCAATGGATTTCGTTTGTTATCTCGTGCAACCCTCTTCACCGGCAGTTTCCATGGAAAATCTACCAGTCGCTTCCTTTCACGGGAAGTCGGCTACCTCCTGTTTTTGGTCTGTTCACTGATCATTGCACCCCCTCGATACAGCTGGTTTGCATGTCGAGAAGTTTTGTCGTTACTGAGGTGCATGCCTTTGCCGTCATACCACTCACGGTCGCATTATTCAAATATGTCACATTATTCACATATGTTTAAATCACGATTCTTCGCAATAGTGTCTGAATCTATGCTTCGTACATATCTGAACCGTTGGCAGTTAGTTCTTTATAAAGCCATTTCAAGGTTATACTTCCGTACGCAACTGAGGATGGCGCGAGTCAAATACAATTGGATGTTAATAAACATTTGCTACCTCAGTGTGCATTTTTGTCAGCATCTTTATAAATAGCAATGGTACGAATCTCTACGGAAACGAAAACATTTCAAATGATGTAATTAACACAAAACATAGGCACTCTAGGTTAAAGGTTAGAAAGATCTTATCAGGAAAAAAAAGGTCATATCATTTTGTTTTGTTTTACTCAGATATACCTAATGATGTATGTAATTTTTTAGAAAACAGATTTTATGTAATAGTTAATGGATCATTTTCATGGGGTCCCGAGAAAACATATTTACTTTTTTATCATTTTGCAGGACTTTATGTTCAACATTATATGACATCTGAATAAACTAAATTTCAAGATTTACAAACCGAATTTCTTGTGTGATTGAGTCACAAATATTTTATCACAACAATTATTTAATTTTTGCCTTTCATCTTATGATGGTGAACAGTGTTTTAGCACAAGCACTAAACTTGGTTTGTTTTTTTTTTTAACCCAAAATTTTGATTATTCATACATATTAAAAAATGTTATGTAGAAATTAATGAAAACTAAAGATCCGAAATCTGTGTATCACCTCATTCTTCTAAATTATTCAACAGATGTTCATTAAGTGATCACTGAATTATGAGTGCGTTCTTCCTTCAGCCTTCAATACAGCAACTATCCGACGTGGCATCGAATTATTAAGATACCGGAACCATTTGGGGAGTATGACCAATAAAATTTGTGCCATACAGTTTTCAAAGCAGGCATGGCGGTAATTGTTTTATCCCGATGCCTGATATTCCGTTTTATACGATCCACAAGTGCTCTATGCGATTGATATCGGGAGATTTATGAGGCCAATAGATATACTGGAAGTCTGAACTGTGTTTCTCAAAGCATTGCAGAACAAAAAGGGCCTTAATAGGATTAAAAACTTTAATTCATCTAGAACATATCCTCTTTGGACGTCGAGTCTCTCTTTCCGAATGACCCTTTAGATGCAGTCCATTCAACCATTGTTAATGGACTGCAAGAGGACAACTCCGTTTCCGGCTTGAAATTGAAGCTATACTTTCAGCCCTTAAATTAGTTTATAAACGCTCCTACTTTAAATTTGATGGCAAGTTTTTTCAACAGACAGAGGGTGCCACAAAGGGGTCCCCCCTCTCCCCTGTTTTATCCGAAATTTTATTACAGACCTCAGAGGATAATATCTTACGGATATTTCCGCATAAACCATTACTTCTTTTTAAGATATGTTGATGATTTGTTAATATTCTGGCCACACTCTTTGGCCCTTTTAGATAAATTTACTGAATGTCTTTCTTCACAACTTCCTACCATCAGGTTTACCAAGGAACTTAGAGAGAAGGTAAATTGCCCTTCTTGGATTTTATGCTGATTCGAGATTTAAACTATCACCAACTTCATTATTCTGTTTATCGCAAACCGACCTCTGTCCCCTGTGTGATACCTTTTTCTTCGTTTCATTCCTCTGACCACAAGGCGGCCGCACTCCGTTTTTTTGATAAAACTGGCGTTTACACATTCCTCCACCCGGAAAGCAAGATCTGATGAACTGGATAGAGTGTTAACCTTAGCCCGCTCTTTTGGGTTCTCGGACCGAATTTTTCCGGAGATTATTACTTAAACACCAGAGATTAAACCTTACGACTTTGTCAATTACAACTACTCCAACCAAGTACATTGGCAAGATCGAATTTTACCCTGCTATTGTGTCTATTCTAAAGAAAGCATGCAATCGACACAATCTTTCATTCGGTGTAACCACTAAGAATAATATTTCGTTAATTAGAAATGATACAGATGAGGTATCACCATTCGTTAAACCCGGTGTTTATTGTATACCATTGATTGAACAGGTAAACAATGGTACCAACATGCTCTACATAGGATCAACACTTCGGACGTTAAACATTCGTCTGGATGAACACAAATATGCACTCCGATTAGGATCATCTAACACGGCCTTAACAGCAGCTGTTAATCAAGAGGGTTACGTACCAGATTGGAATAACGCAAAAATATTAAACTCAACTATTAACAAACGAACTGCCTTTTTCACTGAAAGCCTCTATATTATTACATGTGGTGACTCCTGCTATAACTTTGACCTCCCGGGATATGTTCCGAGCCAGTGGAGACGGCTGATCGCACCCTCCGGACAACCAGATTTTTTTTTTTATTGGGGGTTTAACGACCACCGTGAGCAACTCAATGGGCTATAAGCAGTCGACCGTCCCTAATTTAGGGTCACTGGTCCCAGGGAAGGGAGAGAGCCAGTGCCGTAAGACAAACACAACATCCATGCCTCACCGGGATTCGAACCCGGACCCCTTTCGGACGAATGATCAGAGGTCAACGCCTTAGACCACTGCGCCATCGGGGCGGCCAACCAGATTTTGAAGAACCAACGTAGTTCCTTTTTGAACTGTAACTTTAACTTTTGTTATCTGGCATCTCCTTGAGGCGAACTGTGAAATGAAGGATGAGTTCTTTATAATGATTGACTCTGCATTCCTACGACACTTAACCTGATGATGGGGTCATGAGAGCCCAGAAAGTTCTTGCGTTTAAATTATATTAATCTGTAAATAAATTTGGTTTTACTTTGCAAACTCTTAATGATTTTATTTATTGTACGCAGACAGCATTTGTGATACCTATTACCTATCAGTAGAATCAGAACTGCATCAAACAAATCATTTAATAGTTTATATGCGAAAATGGTCTCAATAAAATGATTGTGTCTGGAGCCAAAAAATGTAGCTTAATATTGGAAAATGTATGAAGTGGCTTTAAAACAGAAAAAAATATGAGTAGCTTAAAAATAACTATCAGCAGAAGGAAGACAAAACCAGTAGATCTACTGATAAATCCGCAAAATGATACCACTGAACCAGGTTATGAATGCAACGCATTGCCGAATTCATTATATGTAGTTTCTTCACTGAATTGTTTTCGTCTCACTCTGCACCCTGTTGCCAACATTTCCTCAAGTTAACGAAACACACGTTCACGTTGCTAACGAAGGAAAGTCACTGGATCAGACGACCTTGTTCCAAACATTCAAGATCCAGTTTTGGTGCTACTGTGCCGATTGTTGGCGCCTTGAGTTTATCATGGCACTCATAAAGGCCTGTGACTACGCAGCAGCGTTTTCAGCACGGTGCGCTGTGACACATTACTCCCGACAGCAGTATTCGAATTACTCCCGACAGCAGTATTCGTGGCTACGCAGCAGCATTTTCAGCACGGTGCGCTGTGACACATTACTCCCGACAGCAGTATTCGAATTACTCCCGACAGCAGTATTCGTGGCTACGCAGCAGCATTTTCAGCACGGTGCGCTGTGACACATTACTCCCGACAGCAGTATTCGAATTACTCCCGACAGCAGTATTCGTGGCTACGCAGCAGCATTTTCAGCACGGTGCGCTGTGACACATTACTCCCGACAGCAGTATTCGAATTACCGGTGAGGTGCACCACAGGATACCTTCTGTTGTCTCGTACCATAAAGGATATCCTTTGCTCACTAGTCAAGCCTGGGTGCGTAGTTGTCGGCCCAGAACTTGCCGGCTCTCCCGACCTTTTTTTGAAGGCACTAACCACAGATGACCGTGAGCAACCACAGGCCTTACTGACACTGAAAAGTTTGACCAGAACTGTGGCAATTATAATTTGGCCTTTGTCAAGATGTTTGAAGATCAACATCCTTTCCCACCTGAAGAACAATAATAGCACTGATTAACATAGCTCAGTGTCAGGTGTTATTTATACAGTTTCACGAATTATACAAATTCTGTTACGAGAATTACCTTCAATTTTGCATAAACACGCCTGGTAATAATATTTCGCCCTGCACTGTATGTTCTATGGATCATTTATCACTTCTTATGCTTCGCATAAATATCGTAATAGATACAATTATATATAAACTGCCGGAAAGGGAAAAAAGAACACCAAGAAGGAATTGGCTGACGATCATGAAATTTACATATGTTAATGGGGTCGAGTTTACGTTGGTGAGATGTTAACTTCGGGACCAACCGGTGAGCACTTACGCCACAGCACGGCATAATATGCAAATTATCGTCGGTGGTATTTAAGGAGTAAGGCAAAGTGAATGTAATCAGTCGTCGGCGTACAGACACGTGCAAAGACCCTGAAGAAGCTGTAATGCCTGGACATGGAAGACGTGTACGATTTCAGAAGTTATCGGACATTGAGCGAGGTCGTCTAGTTCGACTCCGCGAGGCGGGGTGGCCGTATCGTCGTATTGCGGAGTGAATTGGACGGGAAGTATCGGTGGTGGTACGATGGTGGTGTAGATGATCCGAGGAACATTCCCACACGAGAAGACGTGGAACCGGGAGTCACAGACTGACTGATGAGCGGACCGATCGACGTATAAGAAGAGCGGCGTTGTCAAGCAGAACATCCACTGCGACGCAAATCCGAGCTACCGTTGAACCTGAGGTGACTGTGCCAACAATCCGCAACCGTCTACTGAACCGTCTACTACTATGAACACGTGTGCCTCTGGCATGTGTACGTCTGACTCCAGCCCACCGTCAGCAACGGATGCGGTGGTGTCGCCAACGTCTGCACTGGAGAACGCAATGGCGATCTGTCGTGTTCAGCGATGAAAGCAGATTCTGCTTGGGAGCCTCCGATGGCCGTATGCGTGTTCGCAGACGCACAGGGAAGCGTCTCCACCCTTCTTGCATCCGCCAGCGACACACAGGGCCTACACCTGGTTTCCTGGTGTGGGGAGCGATCAGCTATCACTACCGTGTACACAACTAGTGTTTGTAACGGGTACGTTAAGCAGCACCTCCTACATCAACAACATCATTCAGCCCGTTGTTGTGCCATTTGTAAGGTTGGTCCATCGTGGTGTTTTTCATCAAGATAACGCACGCCCACACACGGCACGTGCAACGCAACATGCACTTCAGGGTGTGAAACAACTTCCATGGCCTGCACGTTCACTGGATTTGTCCCCCATTGAGCACGTGTGGGATTTTATGGGACAACGACTTATCCGGTCTCCACGGCCAGTCACGACCATCCCTGATTTATGCGTTCAGGTTGAGGATGCTTGGAACTCAATACGCCAAACTTACATCCAACATCTGTACGACAGACTCCATGCCAGAATTGCACAGTGTGACGCAGTTCATGGCGGTTAAACCTCGTACTAACCATGTTACATGGAAATATTATTTTTCAGTTTATCAGCAAATAGAGCTGTATTTTGCCATAATGTTTTGATCACGTTATCCTCTGTATTCCGTTATTATGCTGTATAAATTTCGTTGGTATCAGACGTCTCCTTATTTGTGTTCTTTTTTTACTTTCTGCAAGTGTATGTTACTTGGAATGCTTGAATTAGTCCCGACGAGACATGGGTGAAATCAAAGATGTTAGGTAGGAGAATACAACGATATACAAAACATTTTGTTTTCTGGGTTTTGACAAACTTTCCTCCACCAAGAGACGAGTGAGCAAAGGCACATCGGTAAAAGGTACTTACAGGCATATAATATGAAGTCCAGATAAAGGCATTGGGTCACAGGTGTACAAAATGTATAACTTTTGCTAATGTAATACGCCCATCGTAAGTAGGGGAGTAACAATTCCAATCAAATACAAATCAAATCATCAAGGAGTAGAATCCCAAAAGAGCTGATAGTACGTTTGCAGAAAATGCAAAGGAAGTATGCAAATTTCATGGTTTAAATCAATACGTAATGCAATCAAGAATTTGCGACACTAGTTACGTAGCGCGCCAACAGATGGCAGTACGAGAATACGAGAGCAGCGATCAAAGGCAGTGACCTTCATGAGAAATTAAGCCTAGAGCCGTCGTTCTGTGAACATCGGTAGCTGTGATTCATGATATTTGGTGACCACGTGCGGAACGCAGCTACTATTTGGGTATGGCCTGCAAACTACAGCAGCGAGCGAACATCAAATTCCGCGTTAAACTCGGCAAATCGGGAACGGAGACGATTGAAATGTTGCGGCAGGCTTATAGCAATGAGTAGTTCGAGGTGTTTTCAGTTGCACTCGCGCTTCAAGAGCGACCGAACGGCACTGGAAGACGACGAGAGGTCAGGCCGACCGTCCACGAACAAAACCCCCGAAAATGTGGACAATATTAGGAAACTCTTGCATGTGGATCGTCGGAGAGCCATTTAAGACATCGCTACTGTCGTCAATGTGTCATACGGAACAGTGCAACAAATGCTGATGTCCGTATTGATCATGCACTGAATAGTTGCTAAGTTTGTCCTTAAAGATTCTGAACCCCGAACACAAGGCGCTCTGTGTCGAACTCTGCCAATAAATTCGTCAGCAAGTGGTAAAGGATCCAACGTTCCTGTCGCGGGTCATCACTGGTGATGAGACTTGGGTCTCCAATTACGGAAGACCCATCGCAGTGAGACTTGGGTCTCCGGTTACGGGAACAACAGTCGTCGCAGTGAAAGAACCTGGCATCTCCATGATCGAAGAAGGCCCGAAAGGTGCGGAGAGCAACCAAAAGCGTGATCATCGTGTTCTTCGAAATTCGTGAGGTTGTGCACCGTGAATTCGTCCACCTGGGCAAGACTGTCACTGCCCTTTTTTACTGCAATGTTATGCAACGTCTTAGGGAGGTCATTCGTGCAAACCACCTGAAATGTGGCGCAGGGGCGATTTTCTTCTCAATGAAGACAATGCAGCAGCTCACAAAGCGTCAGGAACACGCTAGTTTTACAGCCGCAACAGCCTCACTGGCTGCCTGCGACTTATTTCTGTTCCCTAAGATGAAGCTGAAGCTCAAGGGTCGCCGTTTTCAAACCGTGGACGAGATCCAGCGCGAGTCGCAGATGGTGCTTGACACGATTCGCGAACAGGACTTCTAGGGAGCTTTTCAACAGCGACAAAAACAATGGCAGTGGTGTATCGCTGCCCAAGGTGACTACTTTGAGGGAGATCATACCCTGACTTAGGTAACGTAACTACTTTGTTGTATACCGGCCAAGTTTATGATCGGCCAATCACAGAAATTGAGAATCCACGCAATGATTTCTAGTGTCCCGAAAAGCAGCAGAAAGGAGTCCAAGCGGGAAATCCCTAATAGTGGACTCGGTCCTTTTCTTCCCAGGACAAGCTGAACAAATTGCATTAAATTAGGCAAAGTGAGATAATCCTTCAAAGAGTTCAAGAGTGAAATCCGCTCAGTAACCACGTGATCGGTTAAGTTCCGTTAAGTAGATATGTAAAGGACAATATCAAGAATCCAATATGACAATTCAAATGTTCTCAAATAGGGGAGAAATCAATATCATACTATCAATTAACAGACCCGAGAAGTGAGAAACAGTACTAGACAACTCCGTGAAACCAAGGGGAGCGAGGGCAAACCTAGCAAGGAAATATAGGGAAACCAGATGAACCAAGCCTGGTGAAAATATAAAATCCATAAGAGGATATACTCTGCAAAGTCCAGTCCAGGAAGCTAGGCCACCAGCATACCCAGCAATATGAAATCCTCAAGAAGGGGAAGAGTACACCAAGTCAATCTGTTAGTGAAAAACGAAGTACAGCCTTTCCAGATCGAGCAAAGAAGAGTTGCTCTGAACCCAACTGAAGTGCATTTTGGAACTCCTGTCGCAAACACGCACATAAACAAAAACACACGACCCTAGAACACCTAAACATGCAACTCTTCGTGACGAATCAAATCTTCAAAGAAGAGGATGAACACTGTTTGTGAGAAACAGTCATTGAACGGAGACCTAACAATGCGAACCACAAAACTCTATAACCAAGCCAGGCGAGAACTCACTGAGGGAGCGGTGCACCGGTCCATATTCCTGGTTGCCAGAGCAATATCCATCCTTGGGGTTGAGGGTGGGAAAGGCTCACTAACAGACATAGAACCCCTCCGAAACACCAATTTCTTCGCAAACATCACTACACCTCAAAAGATAACCCTCAAGCCCAGTCATGGCAACAGAAAGCAGTAAAGATAATCGACATGCAAAGACTGAACTACGACAAAGAAAGGAGACCCAGAATAACAACCAAAGGCATTGTGGTCCACACTTTAACAGCATTCTTACTTGGGGAACTGTGCGTGGAAAAGCCTTTCCTACGGTATTCCCAGCTAAAGATAAGCTGAGAACGTTTCACACAGGACAAAATGTTCAAATCAACTAAAATTTTTGGTGTTGCTCTAATATAATTTATTATGCAAACAAAATACTGATACTCGACGAATTATTTGTATTCAGCTTTCCCGTTAAGTTATCGCGGATGTTATGTTGCTAAGCGTAACTTTTTTGAAGGAAACAGATAATTTCAACTCTAAAATATTAGCAGGTTTAATGAAAATGAACAGATTTCAATTGAAACTTTAAAAGGGAAGATCTGCGTTTTTGTAAAAAAAAGTCTTCAGGGAAAAAACGAAAAATTAAGAATTTCTGGCAACCCGAGGCCATGATTTTTTTCACTTTTCGCAGGGAATGTAATCTAAGTAAAAAAAGAGGGGAAGAGCTATATTCATTGTATCAAATGTTATAAATACAAAATAGCATGTGTATGTTAGAAAATAATTACTAAGTCATTTTAGAAATGCTACACACTCCAAATTCAAGGATTATACACCATACTAAAAGATACTAAAATAATTTTAGGCGGTATTTTTGTTTTTGAACTACACTCATTGTCATAAAAATACGCGCACCGAAAAGCAGGCGTCGGATTGAAATGAGATTTTAGTAGTGAGATGGTACATACCAGGGACGGAAGTGATTACAATATAAAATATTCCCTTAAGATTACAAAACTTTAATTTTCAATGAAATCAGTTGTTTAGGACAAAGAAATGTAAAAAGTATTTGTTATCAGGCCTTGATACTCTTTATGTTTCAGTCATCAATCATATAGTATAACTGAGAATCATTTTAAACATTAAGTTTGGAAATATGTGAAATTCATTAAGGTGCTAGTTATAGTAACTATATTTATACGCAACGCAATGGAATCGTTTTCGTATGTTCCAGGGTTTCGGGGTATAACAATTACTAAAACCAACTCATATATCCATGAGCCGAGTGGGCATTAAATTTCGAGATTCCTATTGCAAAAAGTTACAGAAATAGCGCCATTGGGCAAGCACACAAGTATTGCTCTTCCGATTTTCGACACCCTTCACAACACGGCTAAATTCTCTCGCATCAATGCACTTGGGGAGTGGAAAACGAGCCCAACCTGTATAAATGATCAGAAATCCCTACACTCCCCGAAGGGTATTGTGGCGCTGGATTCCTTCTAGTGAGTCGAATCGAACCAAAGATAATATTTTATGTCTGAAGATAAGCCATAAAATAATATCTTTTAGATCGTAAAAGCTTCAACAATATGGATTAAATATTTAAAATATAATTCACAGCATGAGTCTTAGATTTAATCAGAAACTCACTGCTTCCAAAGGGTGTTTACGGAAAAAGCAATATTTTTTGGAAATCATTTCGATAAACTGTTTGCAGAGCAGGCAATTCAGAAAAACAACATTCTCTCAGACATATTTAGTAGAGTATAACTGGTACGAACTTACGCATTTTTGGTTGAGATATGTTTTCTCTTCAGTTGCCGACGCCTGTGTATAGTACAGGGTGTACCATATAAAACAGGCCCGAGTATAAAGAACGACAACAGTCATGAAATGTTACTATACATGGTAAAGGGTAATTGAAACGACAGAAAACAGGAGTAATTTACCTGCGTTTCCAACAATTGCTGAAAATACTGTCCTGCGACATTAAGACACAGCTGCACACGACGGAACATGTTGTTCGTAACGCGCCATAACTCATCGGCAGTAATCTGGGCTATGGCATCGGCATCTGTATTGTTCACTTTTAATTAATCATGGGTGTGCGGATTAGTTGCGTACACTTTCCTTTTTTTTTTTTTTTTTTTTTTTTTGATTGGAGGTTTAACGACCACCGTGAGCAACGCAATGGGCTGTAAGTAGTCGCCCGTCCCTAATTTAGGGTCACTGGTTCCAGGGAAGGGAGAGAGCCAGTGCCGTAAGACAAACACAACATCCATGCCTCACCGGGATTCGAACCCAGACCCCGTTTGGACGAATGATCAGAGGCCATTGCTTAGACCACTGCGCCACCGGGGTGGCCGCTTTCCTTTCAATGCTCCCCACAGATAAAAGTCCCAGCTGGAGAGATCGGGTGATCTGGGTGGCCATAATCCCTTCGATACAGTTCTGTCCTCCCCAAACACTTCCAGCACACCACGCAAACTGTTCCGCGCAGTATGTGCCGTTGCACCATCCTGCTGAAAGAAAGCATATGTTCGCTCTTCTACTGTAAGTGCGGCAACAAATGGGTTGAACAGTTGCTGAACGTAGCGCTCCGAGTTGATGGTGTCAGTGAAAAGAATGGGCCGACTCTTCGCAGACACAACACACAGAACGCCTCTCTTTTGGTATAACAGAGGAGTCTCCATTTTCCGTTTGGGATTCGTGTCGGTCCAAATCCAGCTATTTTGGGCATTGACATACCCGGACAAATGAAACCATGCTTCATCTGTCATGTAACAATATGTTGGGTCCATTTCACCGCTGACAATGATCTCCTTAAAACCACTTACAATATTGCATCCGTTTTGCATAATCCGGAGTTTTAAGTTCTTGGAGCGCCATAGCTTTGTACGGCCGACAATGCGATTCCACCTTAAGTATGCGTTGGTATGACGTGGCAGATATTCCCGTTGCAGACGATAATAGGCGAATCGACTTCCGAGGGCTTTGTAACATCAATGTGCACACATCCTTGATATTATCTGCTGGACGAATTGTCTTGGGTTTGTTTCTTTTCCTGTTGCACACCGTGCCTGTTTCACGAAATTGCCGCACAAACTTCTGAACCACTGATTTCTCCGGTGCTGCACGATGTGGAACTTTTTCTGTAAAGAACTCATTTAAAACCTTGTATGAGTTATTTCTGAAATGCTGTTCCACAATACAAAATCCGCTGTTCCGTACTTAAAACCATTTCCGTTGCCTTTGTTGTATCTTCACTTACATTTATGACCGCGTACCTACACTGCTCTAGCGGCGACTAACCACTCCGGAGAATTCCTTTGCAGCTATACACGCAGAAACCGGTTAGAAATGGGACAAAGTGGTTTTAACTGGAAACCCGGCAAACAACTTTAACCCGCCTAACAGCGTCTGGCCACAGGGACTCTTATATGGCGGACCCTGTATTTGGCATGCGTTGATGAGATACATTCCTGCGGAATATTCCAGATCACCTGAAACCCAGTGCTATCTCTGTAAGTGAATTAAGAACAAAATAAAAATGGGAAAACAGGATAAGGGAACATGTCGCGTAAAAGTTGTCTTGCACCTTTACGCTAACTTAAAATATCAACATACTAATAAATTGTTCTTAAATGAAACAAACCTTAACGGCCAGACAAAACATATAACCAAAAGTCAACTTACGGAAAAGAGTCCTTTATTCGGAATCGAATCACAACACTCTCCACACATTTAGCTCAACAATATTCAATTCTCTCGTACAGCACTTTTCTTAACAACGCTCATCATAATCGCTCACAATAATAGCTCTCAATAATCGCTCTTATCAACACACCTCAATAATCGCTCTCAATAATATCAACACCTCTCTCCTACAACAGATCAGTCGTCGCTTTTTATCTCTCGTTCTTATCTTATTACATGCATACGTCACGTGCATTCAACCTCAACAGTGTTACCAAACGTATTCATTTGAAGGAAAAGATATTTCGTTACGCGGGAAGAATACTGAGAATCAACTCAAGAATTACATAGGGAAAGAAACTAAAAAAGGAAAGTTAATCTAGAATATACGTCACAAACATTTCAAATTAATTCCTTTCTTTCGATCCTTAATTACCTAATTAGTAGTTATCATGCCGCCTAAAACAAAATTTATTGGCTTCTGAGTAGTTTTATTTTTAAACAAATATTTTCCTTTCAAGACACTACCACTTTTTTAAAATTTAATCAGAGTTTTTAAAACCATAATACAACAACTCCGACTATAGTTCTTGGTGGCATATCTTTAATTCTCTGTTGAGTTGTTCGCATATTGGAGTGCCTTAGTTTCTGTATCATTAACGAATTTAGGGTATAGCCAGTTGCCCATGATGTACTTCACAACGTCCCACTTACGTTCCTTTTACCCTACATACTCTGTGTTATTGAATAGAGAATATCATTTAGATACAGCAAACAATCACTGTTTTTTTTAGAAAATAGTAGAACTATATTAGTAATCCGATTTATCTTTAAGAATGTATAAAACAAAAATGTTCCAGCTTTGGCAAGTCAAACAAATGTTTTTTTCAAGGAAGAAGTCATTCTTTGAAAAAACCATCTGGTTGATGTGCGAAAGCTTATAGAAAACATCAGAAAATCACACAAAAAACAAAAAATCTGTGCGAAAGCGCTCGATAGGTGGTTTAAGAATTTCTGCTTACAGTTTAACACCAACTATCAATTATGTAATTTAAACTTGAAAATACAGGTATTTTTTCTGTATTTGCATTTTACACAGATATAATGCATATCCCCACGAATAACTTTGTAATCTAAAAAGAGAAATCTTTCATTTTATGATACGAAACGCTAGTTAGCTACATTTATTTCTGGTTAATTTTAGCTATTTGTCAGCATCAGCTCTATACGTGAATGTAGAAAATATAAGATATGGCATTTTTTTTTATTCTGGTCCTGTTAGAACTTCGAAAATTTCCGTTTGGCGTTCGACTCATAAACATTGAAACTAATGATTTAACGCCATATTTGCTTCCTTCATTTTTTAAAATAGAAAATAGTTTGTAGCATTTTGATAAATTTTCACAAAAGTGCTTCATTGCAGCTTCAAGGTAAATAGTCAGGTAGTAGGCTTTAAAAAAAATAGATAGAAAATCCTTTGAATCATGCCAAAGAAACATATTACAGATAGGTCAAAGGAATTCGCATTAGAGATAAGTCAGTTATATTTTTCAAAATCTATTTTTAAAGGGTTTTACGAAATGTTCACAAACGCTTATTGAAAACTTTGAATACAGCTACAATCGGAATCGGCAAAAACGAGGTTCTCACGATACCACATTTATACGCCTTCGAAATATTCTTAAAGGACACACAAGAAATGTGGCACAAAATTTCTGATAGATCAGATCAGATCATATTTAGAGGATTTTAGGAAGGGAGTGTCTGACCCCAGGTATTAAACAACCCTTAGAAATAGGAAGCTAGGAGATTTGGGCTAGAGTGCCCGATAGGAAAGCGACACGGAAGCGAAGTTGAAATGGGGGAGGAAGAAGCCCTTATTTATTACTGGGGGCTAGTACCCGGGATCCGACGTCTTAACGTGCACATCCGACGCACGGCGGATATTTAGTGGATCGAGCGTTCGTACCTACCTGGGTTCGAACCTGAGGTCTTCTCCGTGGCAGTCAAGAACGTTGCCCACTAGGCCACCAGCGGCCCGATTTCAGATAAACAATCGTGACAGAACTTAAAATTCAACACAAATTATCATAAAATTTAAATTTCCTCAGAGTTAAAAATAGGTTTTACCTGTCCAATTGTCATTGTAGCTACCATTCATTTGGTTGATAATTATTGAAAGTGATAACAGCATGCAACCATAGAATGCTGTGGTTGACTGAAAATAAATCTTTTGATTTATCAGAAGCAAATTCAGTGCCATTTTCTCAATTACCTATGGGGAACATAAATGGTTTTTTACTGGTTTAAGGAAAACCGAGAGCAATTCTGTCGGATACAAACAAGTGTTTTGTCCTTAACTTAGTGTCACTGATTTCAGGGAAGGGAGACAGCCATGCCTTGAAAAAAGGAGCCACCCATGTCTTATCCAGTACCATCCGGATGAACCCTCAGGCTCCTGGGGCACAGGAATCGCCCACGAGATTTCTATATAAAATGCTGATGTTCTAATTATTACGTTGGGTGATGCCAAATTCTCTCAGTATAGCTAAAATCTGTACCCAAAATACTGGAAGAAATAAATGGAACAAATACCAGTCTATATTCTAAACAGTAAAGCACATAACAGAATAATACTACATGCCAATGGAAAGCAAATTGAGAAAAAAACTTGCAACCAGAAATTTTAGGTTTCCGTCGGATTCGACATGATGACCAAGACCTTGATCAGAAATAGTCTATAAATTTGATTCATAGTAACAAAACACTTGACTTTCACCCAGCTCCATTTTTTTTGCAAAGCAAAATAGCTTTTCTTCATGTTCTTCAGCTCACCAATCCACATTTAAATTCCATATAAATTATTTTCCTGGTAAAAAAATAGTTACTTTCACTGGGAAAGTAAGTCTTTCTGATCCCAAAAAGGATGGAAGTTGCTTTATTCACTTCGACAATTCACATTTCTTCACAAATGATTAAGAAACAGCAAAGTAAGCATATTTATAAGCAGGCTTAAAGCCTATTGCGCGTGTGTAACAAGAAACTGGGTCTCAGTATTTGTTCTTGTGTGGGTATGCCCATGTCTGGGTCGGTGATTGGTTGCTCTCAGCGATCACGTGTTTGTTTAGATATCGCATCTGAAGATGGTTCCAGGAGGAACCGAAAGTGCGCATGTTTCTAATACGTACATCAGCTATGTTATCTTCATTGTTTTATCGTGAGTAAGAACGCGATTATTTCATTTCATTTATTGCATTTTAGTTGTTACAGACATGGTATTACATAATCATAAATATATAACACAAATAATATATTTTTGTAACAACAGGGAATGAGGAGGAAAAGGCCTGATAGGCCTAACGTGCCCTCTTCTCCCAAAGCATCAAAATTTCCATGAAAATAAAAAAAAAATAAAACAAAACATAAACATGTCAAATCCACACAATATCAAACACATCTAGGGTGGTGCTATCAATTAATAAAGGTAATAATACTTAATGAGCTCTTTGTCAGTAAGAAATGCCTGCGTTTTCCTTTAAATATATTAATATTATTAAGTGATACAATATCAGTAGGAAATGTATTCCATAATGCAGGACCAGTATAATTAACAAATGATCTAAATTGTTCTGTTAGTGGAAACATAGGGATTAATTTTGTTTTATGTCTCGTGGAATAATCATGACTGTGAGTATTTATTGTAATCAAATATTGGTAATAACCATTTTTAATTCTTAAACACATTAGTTTATCTATACTATGGATATGCAATTGTTGAATAGTTAGTATATTTAAATCGTTTGGACTGATTCTAGCCTGAAAGACTGTATTTGAAAATTGAGTATTTTGTAATTTAAATTGTAGTAGTCTTATGAATCTATTTTGTAACGACTTAAGTTTTTTCATATTGTATAAAGTAGTCGATCCCCAAACAGATATACAATAGGCTAGATGAGATTTAATTAGAGTGTAGTATAATAAAATCATTAATTTTGGGGTTAAATTGGCCACTGCACTACTACTTATAACCCCTACATTTCTTGAGATCTTATAAGAAAGGTAGTCAACATGTGCATTCGATTTTAAATCGTGCTGAATAATGATACCAAGATAGTTATGACTTTGAACCAATTCTATAGATGTTCCAAGTAAATTAATATTCTGAATTAAGAAGGTGGGGGTTGACGTACTTGAAAAAATCATTACCTTTGTTTTATTAATATTAATAGCCAGATCATTTTTAGTTAACCAATTAGTGATAGATGTAAAATGGACTTGTAGTTGTCGCACCAATGTCTCAACATCATTTCTATGTATTAATATGGTTGCATCATCTGCATATAAAATGATATCTGAATTGTGTAAACAGGTGCAGTAGTCATTAATATAAATACTGAATAATAATGGAGCAAGTTCTGAGCCCTGAGGGACCCCTGAAATGACTGATTGTAAGTTATATCTAGTATGTTCAATTTCTGTATATTGCTGGCGACCAGTGAGATAGTTTATAAATAGATTATGTAATGTACCCCGAATACCAATTGCATACAATTTTGATAATAATTAGGTTATGATTTAAAGTATCAAATGCTTTTGATAAATCGATGAAAAGTCCCAATGTAAATTTATTATTAATAGAATTAGATTGAATTTTATATTTTAAGTGTAAAAGAGCGATTTCTGTTGAGGAATTTGGTAAAAACCCAAATTGATATTAACAGTATCATTCTAGGCACGAATTTTATTCAATTTATTCACTTGAATTTGTGGTGTCGACAGGTAGTTGTTTCTTCAAAGGTAAAACAATGAATTCATAAAGTGTATTACTTGTACTGCTTTTTTTATAATTTTAGTCTATCATTCGTGCTATTTTTATCATTTAAATGTATCATTGTTTCTACTTTGTCTGATTGTGAAAGACAGAAGAAAAATATTGCTGTGAAAGCCCAAAGTTTTGATGAAATTTCATTTCCAAGGCTGCACCTCGGGGCTCTTTATATCAGGATTTAAATCTACTTGATTATTGATTCATCTATTTCATTCAAGTACGTATCTTAGTTCTGAACCCATATGCACATGCAACATGACGTTTCGTCAGTGAAAGTTTGAAAATGTCGAGACAAAGATGCTATTGAATATAATTAGAGAAATACCTCCAAGAATTCTTTCCAAGTGAGGAAAGCAATTGAAAACAACGAAAGCCTAAAGACAGCAAAGGGACATCTCAGTAAGGGAAGAAAACTGATTATGGCACTGAGAAAAGAAGATGGTTCTGTAACAAGAAATAGAGCCAAAATTTTGACAAGAGTGAAAGATTTCTACTCCAAATTATATGAAAGAGATGATACATGTAATCCAGACATCATGAAAGGTACCAGTACCAGAGATCTTCCAGTCCTCCCAGCAGAAGTTGCACATGTAATCAAGAACATGAAGCCGGGGAAAAGCTCCAGGAGAAGATGGAATTACTGTAGACATCATACAAGAAGCAAATGGAGAAATCGAAACAGTACTCGCCCAAATTTTCACTCGATGCCTTAATGAAGGGAAGATTCCTGAGGATTGGAACAATGCTACAATGATCCTGCTACATAAAAAAGGTGACATTGAGGATCGCAGGAACTACAGACCTATCTGCCTCCTATCAGTGGTTTATAAAATCTTCACTAAAGTTCTTTCACACCGTTTGAAGGTAACACTCGACATGGCTCAACCGAGAGAACAAAAGCTGGATTCAGGGATGGCTACAGCACAATAGATCATATCCACGTACTGAGAGAACTAATTGAAAGAGCGAGGGAATATGAACTTCCATTGTGCATAGCTTTTATCGATTATGAAAAAGCCTTTGATTCGGTGAAACCATCAGCAGTTACAATGGCTCTGAAATCCTGCGGTATTGAAGATGCATACATTATTATTATTAATAACATCTATGAAAATGCAAGTGCAAAGATTCGGCTGTTTGAAAATACAACACACATAAAAATTGGAAAAGGAGTGAGACAAGGTGACACCATATCTCCGACATAAAAATTGGAAAAGGAGTTAGACAAGGTGACACCATATCTCCGAAGCTCTTTAATGCCACATTGGAAAATGTCTTTCAATCACTGAACTGGGAAAACAAAGGGATAAAGATTAATGGAGATTATCTAACCCACCTTCGTTTTGCTGATGACGTAGTCATTTTTGCAACTACCCCATCAGAGCTGCAGAGTATGATCCTGGAACTTGCTGACAAGAGTAAAGAAGTGGGATAAAAAATGAACTTTCAGAAGACAAAAGTGATGTTCAATGCTTTTACCAGAAATGAAGATTTATCGATTGATGGAAAAAAGCTAGAGATAACAGACACGTACGTTTATCTTGGACAGCAGATATCAAATGAGGGTCACATTGATGAAGAAATTAATCGGCGTACAAAACTTGCGTGGAGAGCTTTTGGAAGAAACAGCATAATTTTCAAGAGCAATATGCCATTATGCCTTAAAAGAAAAGTGTTTGATGAATGCATCCTTCCAGTGCTTACGTATGGTGCAGAGACGTGGACCTTAACTAAAAGAGACATACAAAGGCTGCAGACAACTCAAAGCAGCATGGAGAGGTGCATGCTTGGAGTAACCAGGAGAGATAAGAAGAGGAACTCGTGGATCCGAAAAATGACAAGAGTGGAAGACATTTTTTTTTTTTTTTTTTTTTTTTTTTTGATTGGAGGTTTAACGACCACCGTGAGCAACTCAATGGACTATAAGCAGTCGCCCGTCCCTAATTTAGGCTCACTGGTTCCAGGGAAGGGAGAGAGCCAGTGCCGTAAGGCAAACACAACATCCATGCCTGACCGGGATTCGAACCCGGACCCCTTACGGACGAATGATCAGAGGCCAGCGCCTTAGACCACTGCGCCACCAAGGCGGCATGGAAGACATCATGATCAGAGTTAAATCCCTGAAATGGCAATGGGCTGGACATACTGCCAGAAGGACAGACCATCGATGGACAGTCGAAATTTTAGATTGGATTCCAAGGGACAGGAAAAGACCCAGAAGAAGACCACATGGAAGATGGGTGGATGAAATTCGAAAGTATGCGGGAGTGACATGGAGGAGACTGGCACAAGACAGAACGTTGTGGGGGAAACTTGGGGAGACGTACATTCAGCAGTGGATTGATAATGGTTGACAATGATGATGATGATGATGATTCTCTCCAAAATCCTTCAAATTTACCTGCATTAATAGTGCTGTGAAGTTTGATGTATTTGGATGAACTATAATAATGTCGATCACTTAATGTAATTTGGTTCCTCTACCTAACGGCAGAGCTATGCTCACTATTTCGCTAATTTGATTCCGTGTTTGAAAACAATTATGAGAATACAAATCAAACGAGAAAGAAACGTAAAATTATCACTAAAATTATTCACTCTTCTTTTTAGCTTTCCTGAAGAACAGTATATTTGCATAGACGATATGGAGAGACCCATCCTTTTCCCTTTTGGCCAAAGTTCATCAAATCAATTCTTGATACCCACCTGACTAAAAATTATTTCCGAAAGGCAGCGGTCATACCAAATAATCCTTTTCAAAACATTCAAATCAAGCCCATATAATTGTGGTAGATTCATTTGTTCGTAGTCCTGCTTGCTACCTACTAGCGCTGATTTATGAAACAAAGTTTTATCTGGACTTTTCTGTTTCTATTATTTCAATTTATTCGTGTAGTACAGGATAATATGAAAAATCTCATTTTTATTTTGAATGGAAGTGAGGGAATCTCAACAGTTCAGCCACAATGGTTTCAAAACAATATAAATAAAACCAACATAATACAACCCAAACTGGTATCTAGATTTAGATATATAAATGATGGCGGTATGTGTTTCCATTTTTTGCTCATAGGACACAGGAATTCAAACCTAATGCTTACAATATTTAGAACATGGAAGTTTTACATGGAACCGTTGAAAGTAATATTTAAGTAAAGGCTGTAGCTATTCAATATTCGACATCGTAGTTTCTTTCAAATTCCATGGTGTTGTATTATGAAATGATCGATGGTCTATCAAATTTGGAACATTCTGGAAAAATATGGATGCTTAATAAGGATTATCAGCAATTTGGTGGGATCTATTACGTTGTGGCAGTTTTGTGAGAATATAAGGTGAAAGCAGTAACATCATGAAACATGTTTGCAGATATACGTAGGACGATATGAATTGTTAAATATAAATGTTTCAAACGATTACGCAGAAAACAGCGACATAGTCTTCCTTACGAACATGTGCCTATCGAAAAGGCTTTTAGATTTCATGTAGCACATCATTTCACTACAAAACGGAAAGCTATAATTGACTAAATTATATTTAAATATTTTTTAAATCATATTACTGTAAATACGTTGAATATCATAAAATACCAGAGTGAAAAAAAATTACTTGGAATGAATTTCTAATTGAAGAACAATACTCTGTCGGGTACCATGAAAATACAAAGCTCTGTATGGAAAAGAAAAGTGCGGCTAATACACTGCCGGACAATTGCTAAGGACGGATGACAATAGCAACGATAGCAACCATAAATGGAAGGCAGGAAAATGTGGAAATTAGCATAAGTGCGGGATACAGTAAGACGTGTTGTGCGTATGCAAATTTTGAATTGCCGAACTTGTTCGTGACGTCATAGCGCTGATAAGAGATATAAAGGATTTGACGCGTATTGACCGTTGTTGTTCAAACGCAAAGTTGAAAGGGAAAGAATCAATTGACGAACTTGCAATTTTCAGTATGTCTTCCCGACATCACCTAGATGATTTTACGCGTAGCCGTATTATTGGCAAGATTGAAGAAGAGCGAAAAATAACAGATGTTGCCAGGGAGTTTGACGTCAGCCACAGTGTTGTTTCAAGGCTTTGGAAATCATTTCAAACAAATGAAGAGTGTAGCAAACGTCACGGGGAAGGTCGTGTTCGCAGTACGACACCTGCAGAAGATCGGTACATAGTGCTATCAACAAAAAGACACCGGCGCAGCACAGCTAGTGAGGTAGCAAATAAGTTTATGGCTGCTACTGGCAAGCGGATCTCCCGAAAAACTGTCGCCAGACGTTTGCATGAAGATGGACTATACGCCCGCCGTCCTGTTGTGTGCATCCCATTGTCCAGACGTCACCGTACTGCCCGTTTGCAATGGTGCCATCAACTTTGCAGTTGAACTGATAACGACTGGTCTGCTGTCCTCTTCTCAGATAAGAGTAGATACAGTCTATCGTCTGATTGTCGGCGGCAACTAATCTGGCGTGAAAGTGGTATTGCATATTGTCCAGCAAACATAAAGGAAAGGGACCGATATCCGACATGTAGTGTCGTGGTATGTGCTGGCATCATGATCAATGGCCGTACGTCCATCTATGTGCTTCCAACTTGGGCTATGACTGGCCAACGATACATTAATGATGTTCTGCTACCTCATGGCCGCATGTTCCGTGGTGCTGTCGGTGATGGATTCATTTTCATGGACGACAACGCAACATGTCATCGAACAGTCGCTGTCCAGGAGTGTCTTGAGAGCGAGGATATTCAACGCCTCGTATGGCCAGCACGTTCTCCAGATCTGAATCCCATTGAAAATGTGTGGGATGCTTTGGGGAGGAGTCTTGCTGGTCGCTAATGCCCTCCAATAAACAAGGACACCCTCATCCGTGCACTGACAGAGGAATGGGATAAATTATCCCAACAGCTGCTTGATAATGTTGTGCAAAGCATGACACGACGTGTGGAATCTTGCATCGCCTTCCATGGTGGCCATATCCCGTATTGACATCTTACGCCGGAACGCCTGCGGACGGTAATTGCATTTTTTTTACGTTTTCGTATTCTGCACAAAATGGCCTGTTTGTCCCTTGAACACGTTCCAAAGCCTTTTGGATTTCAGAGCACAATAAATTGTCTTTCTTGTAATGTCCTGGCATTCTGACATTATTTTATTTCACTTGGTATCCAACCACACTTACTTTTTTATGCGCTATATAGCCGTTTACCATTCGTCCTTAGCAATTGTCCAGCAGTGTATATCGTTCTAAATGAAAAGTCATGGTATTAAAATGCTTTGGTAATCGACAAATCTGTTGCATCTAACATTAAAAATTACACTGCGGATAATATGTTCGCACTCAATGAAAGTTAAAAATATCGTAACAAACCATAAACTGAGGGGTACCTCAGCATAAGAGATATATCTTATGCTGAGGGGAACCTCAGCATAAGAAGATTTTTGATGAATTTCGAAAAATCTGAATTTAGGGTTTATTTCTTCTATTATAAAATTAATTTTATAGAATTATATAAATGTCTGATTTTAATAAAAATATTAAAGGTTCTTCATAAGAAACTACAAGAGTAACTAATATTTGTATATTGCAGACGATACATACTGTTCAGTGCTTCCTGAGCAACAACAAGTTAGTAAGATCATGCAATGCATTGATTATGATACGCTTTCCAACATACCAGAAATTATTACTCAAGTTATGAAGATGATGGCTGTGGAATAAATCTCGCTCCTGTGTCCTGACCTTTGACCCCATTTCGATGATATTCAACAGAACCGGTTCAGTACACCTCAAGAATAACATACTAAAGTTTTGTCGCAATAGAAGTAGTTTTACGCAAGTTATGAGAATAATGGCTGTGGAATAAATCTTGCTTTTGTGCAAGGACCTTTGACCCCATTTCATTGACATTCAACAGAACCGGTTCAATATACCTCCGGAAGAACATGATAACGTTTTGTCGCAATCGAAACATTTTTAGGTAAGTTATGATGCACAAGGGCAACGGAATGGATCCCACTCCAGTGTCCTGACCTTTGACCCCATTTCGCCCAATTTCAATAGGGTTCGTCCCTAGTGACTCCTTACCACATACTAAAATTTCGTCGAAATCGAACCATCTTTACGCAAGTTATGACGCATAAGGACAATGGAAGAAATACCGCTCTTATGACCTGCCTGACTTTGGACCCCATTTCGCCCATTTTTAATATGATTCGTGCCCAGGTGGTTCCCTACCACATACTAAAATTTCATCGAAATCGAACCATATTTACGCATGTTATGACGCATAAAGGCAATGAAATGCATCCCGCTCTTATGGCGTGACCTTTGACCCCACTTCACCCATTTTCAACATACTAAAATTTCATCGAAATCGAACCATTTTTACGTGAGTTATCGTGCCGACAGACAGACGGACGAACAGACGGACAAAGCTGGAGCATATACGCTTCTTCAACCTACGGTTCGAAAGCGTAAATAAAACGTTCCGAACATTTAAACCATATGCATGCGATTGCTGCCACATCCGAAGGGTTTGCATTGAAAATTACTTCCTTCGTGTGATTTAACAAAAGTCAGGAATTTTACGTACGTTTTACCAAATAAAATGGCTTCCGTGTAACTAACATTTAACAAATGGTAGATTATTATATAAAAGTAAAATTTTCCAAAAATTACTACTCAGTTATATAAAAAATGATATTACAATTCAAAGAGAAATCTCGTGCGTAGGAATTTATAGCAATGGGAAACTATTCTGTCCTATCTTAAAAGTCCTCTTGGCCCTAGCATTCCCCTGACTAATTTTTAGAAAGGGATTGTAGTAAGGTCGTAAAAGGCGCGTGGTACAACATTTTGACTCGCAATCGTCTGAACAATATGATCGTCAACAGAGATTTTTAAATCGTGTTTGCAGAACGTCCCACCAACAAAATGGCGCCAGAGCAGCCGCTGCGCAAAAATTCTGAACGAAGCGAATGCATTCATGGGATTTTCCAGTGAAACTTGTTAGGCGTTGACAGTTCCTGCGGAGGGGGTCCCTTAAACTACGCATGATTTCTCTTTGACGTAACAATCTGATGTATCTAAAATTGTATGCTAGTTTTTTTCGTTGTTATTTTTATTGAAGGTTTAACGACCACCGTGAGAAACTCAGTGGGCTATAAACAGTCGTCCGTCAATAATTTAGGGCCACTGGCTCCAGGGAATTGAGAAGCCAGTGCTGTAAGTCCAACACAACATCCATGCCTCACCGTGACTCGAACCCGGACCCACCTCGGGCGAGTGATCAGAAGCTGTCACTCTGGCAGCGTATGCCTGGTTGCAGGAAGCAATCTTGTGGAACAAACGAAAATAACATGATTCGTGTTCTCTTTCCATTTCATTTGCACTTCTGATGTGTATTGTTGCTATTCACCTGGCAAAAATAAAAATAAAAAGTTTTGTTCGTAAATTAAGATTTATCAGCATTTACTGGTTTTTCCAGCGAACCTGAAGGCACCAAAAGGGCAGCAAACTGTAGTACACACGGAAATTGTTCAAACCCAGTTTTTCCCATGAGTGGCGTACAGTATTATAGGTAAGAAATTGGAGCATGTCCGGCTGCTACTTTTTCCAAAACTGTGATTTCCATTTCATGCGTACTTTTCGAAAAAGACTGCCCAAAATAGTGTTCAATTTTTTGTGCTTATTTAAAAAAAAATATTCAATTTTTCCGTTTTATCGAAATAGTATTTAATATTTTGCATTCATGTTTTATAAAACGTAAGCATATTTTTTTTAAAGCATGGGATAATTTTTAAAAAAGAAGTAGAATATGAATAAATAGTCATAAGGCCGGGTCGTTCTCTGAGGATCTAATTGGAAAATGTCCATCAGTTACAGCGGCTTACAGGCAAATAGCACTTGGTATGTAAAGAAATGATAAAAACGATACTCTCTATTGTGCTGGATGAAACTGGCATGATTTAACTGTTATCTTCTAAAATAACAACAAATTTCTTTTTCGTTTAACGTTGGCGCACAATTGGAAATAAGTTAGACAGTTTTCACCAAAGAGTGGAAACTATAATAGCAGTTCAGTCTGTCCGTTAATATGATCGAATATCAATATATAACCGTTCATTTTATTACTATAAAGAAGAGTGGACGGTTAGGTACTTCAACTAAACTTTTTAAAAAAGTATTAAGTAATAAGTTCAAAAATTTAAATATATATTTTTAAAGCTCAAATCTTTGTTAGCTATGGCTCTTCCAACAGCTTTTGAAAAAAACTCGCCAAAGTTTTTTCTTTGGTGAGCAATTTGTGTAGAAAGACAGAACATAATGATGAAATACGTTGAAGTTTGAATTTGGTGAATCATTGAACAAATATCGATCACATACCTCGATGGGAAAGTCGTTTCGTTAAAGAGCAGGCGTAATTATACAAGATTCATGTATAATTAACACTACAGGTGCTCTTTAGTTTATCATTTTACAGTAAGTTGTTTAGGAATGACATCGTTATACGCCTGTTAAAGGAAAACCTAGAATTAAAAGAGTATAGTTATGTTTTCGTATTATGTAATTCGTACAGCAAGTGCCATAAAACGTCAATGCGGTAATTCCGTTCATACACGATTTTAAAATAAATAGTTACAAAATGTCGAGCTGGGGATGTGTCACTGAGTGTTTTAACTACATGTATTTATTTTAAAATCGTGTATGGACGGAATTACCGCGGCATTTGCTGCACGTAATGCGCTTTTAAGGATTTTTATCGCATAGCAACAGTGAAATGGAGACTTCGATCAGATGCTTTCGACGATCCAGACTCAAATTAATAAAAAACGAACAACGCCTTGCATTCTCATTGAACTGCACGGATCTCAACCTCACTCCAAAGATTCTTAAAATACGAAGCATCCCAATATCGAATAAAGATGCTCGTGTGTTGCCTACGGCTGAACGAAAACGGCTTTTCGTGATTATTCGACAAAAAAGATGATTCATAGACTACCTACAAGGTCAACTTTATAATGCTTACTTATTTATGTGTACTTGGGTTTTCTCAACCCTGTTCGAAACCTCAATTACTAAAATTATGATGATTTGTGGGAAACCACTGGATAGGGAACAAGTTACGCATGTTAACAAATCACGGAACTTGGTGGCCGACGAAATCTATAATAGGCATCCAACAAAACAATTTGTTAGTACGTCTTCAGATTCCCCCACTCATCCTTTGTTTGTCAATTACAGTGCTGTTTCTCTTAATCAAGCATAGATTAATGCATTATCTAGGGGCCCAAAATTCGCTTACCCAGTGCTTAACGTTAACAAGTTCAATATCGTTACTCAGGCGGAAACAATTATCCGCCGCCCCGGTGGCGCAGTGGTCTAAGGCGATGGCCTCTGTTCATTCGTCCAAAAGGGGTCCGGGTTCGAATCCCGGTGAGGCATGGATGTTGTGTTTCTCTTACGGCACTGGCTCTCTCCCTTCCCTGGAACCAGTGACCCTAAATTAGGGACGGGCGGCTGCTTATAGCCCATTGAGTTGCTCACGGTTGTCGTTAAAACCTCGAATAAAAAAAAACAAAAAAAAACAATTATCCAGACATTACCTATAGAAGATCACGGCTCAACACGTCACCACGTGGCCAAAATTATAAAAAAACAGAGGAATAGGAGGGAGGACAGTTGCGAACGATCAACCCTCAAAGAAGAATGCGGGAACTAAAGGCTCAAAAAACTGTTTCAAGATTGGCCATTACAATGGCAGATAGGTCACCCCACATAATTATCAGGGATAGACAAGATTACAATTATAGGATGAATGACGTTATAGATACCATTCCACATGAATCCGTAACTTAGAGCCCTACAGCAGCAGTTTTGATGGCCATCAGCGAATTAAAATATCATGGATCCTTACCGGAGGCCATCAGCAGTTGCTTACAACCTCCTCTAGGGCCGCGTGTCCCAGATATTTTCGGTAAAGTCAAGATACTCCGCCCCTTTGTTCCGGGGAGACACACTCCATTTTACCTCCTTCAGAGAGCGCTGGGCAATTTTCTCAAACCACTGACGACCAACACCAACTTCTCAGTATCCAGCTCGTTACAGGCTGTTAATAGGATCACAAAGTTTGGGTTTATGGGAACGGATTTCCTAATGGTTTTACTGGACGTCACGTCTTTATTCCCTAACGTACCGGTGACGATTGTACATGACATTATCCAGGATGAATTAATCGCACAGGGCATTTGTTCTCAGGTACAGATTGATTCCATCACTTCTGCGTTACGTTTAATTTTCAAACGGACATATTGTAAATTTGACAAGTTTTAACGACAGATAAGGTTATTGGTTCCCCCTCTCACCGGTGCTGGCACTAAACTTTTTAAAAAAGTAATAAGTACAAAAATTGAAATATATATATTTTAAAGCTCATATGTTTTTTAGAAATTATTTTACAACAGTTGGAAAAGAGCGTCTTGGAGTGTAAAACCATCCATCGACATGAGATACACTGATGATGCATTTGTGATTGGACCCTATTCAATAGAAGACTTACATGGCATTCACCGAGGCCGTGTCTTTCGTTTACCCAACAGTATTTTTCACAACGGAACTGGAAAATAATAGTTCTTTAGCTTTCCTGGACATTCTTGTAAAAAGACATCAGTCCTCACACCTACTATCATTTACGGTGTATAGGAAGTCATCTTCTAAGCCTTCCTTAATTCCAACCTCGTCAGCTCACCCCAAATGTTACAAAATGTCTGCCCTTCCGATTTATGCTTAATAGATCCAACACGCACACCTCCAACCAGAATCTTAGACAACAGGAAATCAAAAAAGTGCATAAGATTGCTCGGAACCACGGATATACAGATATGATGCTTAATAGTATATTTAAACAATCAAGCCGGAGGTCACGATCTACCCTTTAGTAGGACAGAACCACACGTAGATTTGTTGGTTCAATCGAGTATATACCGTGTTTAGTGTACACCTTAGGAAACATTTGCCGCAGGAACCAATTAGCTTTTGCAATAAAAACCAACAATATCCTATCCCGTATTAAGAATGACAGCGACGATGTAGGCAATGAACACAAACATGGAATTTATTCCATCCCATTGAAACCTCTAAACGACTCAATGAAAAATAGTGTTTATATTGGATCCACAACCAGATCGATTGAAATTCGACTCAAGGAGCATCGATACGATGTAAAATGTGAGACTAATAACACGGCCTTATCTAGAATTACAAATAGTGGAGCACATTACCCTGAGTGGTCAGACGGTAAAGGCTAGCTGATGACCAATAACCTGTACCGTCCAATTGCGGACTCCACAGGGTTAAACGAACTCTCTCAAAGTCAAGAGTGTGACGGCTTTGCGAGTAATCCTGCCAGGATCCAACAGTCCTCTACCCGGACAGAATCGGTCCGTAGACCCGTATCTTGCTGCTGCCCCCATGGGCCGGCATTTCTCACCTCTTCGTCATGACTCGTGTGTGCATGCCATTGGGCATTGGCTAGAAAAACATCTCTACCTCTGCCTGGGAGAATCAATCATTAGCGCGAACTGTTTCAGGCGACTGCCCTTTACTTAAAAACAGATACATGCACATATATACACTGAGGAACTCATTTTAGATGGAAATAAATCCTTTATTCAATGAGCCCCCTCACACAGAAATAACTTTGAAACTATTTACATAGATACTTGCCGCAGTAATAGGGCCAGTTCTGCGGTGATGACTCTGACCCCGACTCATCAGTTCCTTTTCTCCGTCTTTATCCCTCTTCTATCTTCTGCGGTTACCCCTCAATTAGGTAGACCGCCTGCTGCTCAATGAGGTGCTTGACCAAGTCGATGATTCCCTGCTGCGCTCTTGGGTACGCAAGCAGGATCGAGAGGTTCTTCGTCTTCACCAGTTTTGGCACCAAAGTTCTTCTCTTGCCTGAAAGAGATACACATTCGAGAATCATGTGTGAGACATCTGCAGTCTGGGCACCGCAGCTGCACACTCGTTCCCGTACCGCGAATCAGCGGAAGTACTCCGGTGAGACGTAATGGCCTGTTAGTACCTGGTTGAGGAACCCATTACTCTCAATGCGCCTGATCGAGACTCGGGACAAAATAGGGCGTGTTCTTCTGCCAGTATCCCGTTCATCCCATCTCTGCTGCCACTCCACCAATGTGGCTTTCTTCAGTTGTGTCCGCATGCTTTGCAACGGCGTTTGCATCTGAAAATCTATCCCCTCTTTTCCAGCAGCTTCATTCGCTAGTTGGTATGCCCGTTCATTTCCAACTGTACCAACATGGCTTTGGATCCAGTGGAAAGTAATCACCATATTCCCCGCTGTCTTTAGTAGCGTTTTATCTTTTTGACAAGGGAAGTCTTACTCCCGATTTGGCCAAGCGCTTTCAGGGCCCCTGGGCTGTCAGAAAAGATGCTACATGTCCCGTCGCTACTGGTGAAGAGCCCCCATCGCAGCGCCTACCTGATCCCCAAGAACTCTGCTTGAAGAACAAAGGAGTTGGGCGATTGCTTCACTCATTCCGCGCAAGTCTCGTTGCCGTCCGAGTACTCACAGAACCCCGCGCCGACACAACCACCTATCTTGGAACCGTCCGTGAACAGTTCCTTCTATTGACCTGTGCGGAGAGCATTGTCCCAACTCAGACACAGCTCATTGGCTGGGTGGCCAGTCTAGTCAATTCTCAGTAATTCTACCTCAGACGACCGATACTGATGTCCGAGGAGAAATACGTCATTATCGTAGCGGAGGGTTTGCATTGCCGCTTCGCTCGCTACCACCAAATCCGCTGGTTCACACTCAGTGAGCACTTGCAGTGCTGCTGTAGAGATCGTGCGGAAACACCTGATTATGCCCAGTAGCGCTTTCCGCTGAATTTAGTTTAAACTGTTTCGCATTCTAACCGTGTCCGACCACCAGGCGGAGCGCGCATATGTTAGCATGCGCTCCACCCCACGTTTATAGAGTACATCCTTTGCTGGCCCAGTCAGCCACATCCCGTTGATCTTATTTAGGAAGCTGGTACATCAATCTCTCAAGAAACGAAGGTGAGGGAGCCACGATAGCCTGGTCTTTAGGTGTTTAGGATGACTCCTAGGTACCACATCTCCCTCACCGCTTTGATGGTATGCCCATTGAAGCAACACTTAGGGGGAGTGACCATTTCCCTCTTCTTGGGGATAAGATATAGTGTCGTCTTATCAGGAGCGAAGCAGAGTTTACACTCCTTGCTCCAACTATCGAGCTGTGTGTACCTTCCGCTGTATCACATGCCTTCCAAACGCGGATACCGTAAGTATGAGGTCATCTGCATAGGCCTGCAGCTGCAACCCGTCTTCCAGCGTAAGCTCGATTGCCGTGTCTGGCACCACATTCCACCACAAGGGGCCCGAGCAAGAGCCCTTGCGGGCACCATTTTGTTTACACCCTGCTGTAGGTATTATCACCTACCTCAAACTCTACCCTCCGATGCGAGACAAAAATCGATTATTAGGAGGAACAGATTCCTGGAAATTCAGTCTTTTCAGACGGTCTAGCACCAGTAGCCACCAGACGTTTTTGAAAGCTCCCCGCACATCCAAGGACACGAGGCAGGTGTGCTTTCCTTGGATTCGATTAAGATTTACCTGCTTAGTAAGGCTGTCCAGCGCTTGGCCGGTACACCGCTCCGGCGTGAATCCGAGTTGGCGGCTGGAGAGCTTACCTAGGCCGACTAGGTAATGGGTTGCTCGGATCACAATGACCTTTTCCATCACCTTACTCCAAGCTGTTAACAGGCAAATCCGCCTACGGGCAACGGGATCTGCTCGGCTCTTGTTTTCCTTACTGAAGAGGACGAGCAGCGCAGTCTTCCACATTGATGGGAAATTACCTCGTTCTAGGCTTTTATTCAGTAGGGCAACGAAGTTCCCCGGGTTAGCTAAAAACACCTCTCTGATGACCGAGAGGTCTACCCATCTATGCCTGGTGCCTTGCCTTTGTTAAGGCTGCCGATGACTGCACCTACCTCCGCCTCAGTGAACGAAGAATCGTCTTCCGTGTCTGGTGGATCTCTGAAGCTTTCTCTGATCCATCTTTGATCGGAGGATTCCCCCGACTCCTCATCGGCAGGGAAGTGATGGTTTAAGATCACTTCCACTGTGTCTTGCAGAGTCGCGGTGTTGGGGCTTCTTTCTGTTCTGACGGAGGCAATTCCAGTGGGCCGGTGAGGAAGCCCTTTGCCACCTAGTACAGTATACCGAAGAGATTACAGGGGTGGTCTCGCATAACTGTCTCCAACATTCTCTCTTCGATGTTATCATTACTTTACGGTATGCAGCGTTGGAGAGATTGTATTCACTTTTCAAGCGTTCCCTCCTGCCCAGGTCAAATCTCTTTAGTTGCATTCTTCGTGTGCTACGTCTGGCCTTTCCTCGCAGAAGGCTTCTGCAACCTCACAAACCGCTTCAATCTCGCTCGTTAGATGACCGAAATATTCATTTAGGTCATCTACACTGCTGGCCACCCAAAATGCAACACCAAGAAGGAAGCATCGGATTGGCCAAGAATTCGCAGCATGCGTCGCCCGCGAGAGGACATACAAACGATTAGCTTTGCAGGGCATATGCAAATCATGTGCGCCCTGCACGCCACCGAGAAGCACTGTAAGAAGCATGCACGGAAGGTGGGGTGTAAGTTGTGAAAGTGTGTTGTGCTTCCGGACCTGTGCGTGGGAAGCTTCCTGATGCCTCGTCGCAGAATACGGCACTCATTCCAGCACGTTTCGGAGTTCGACAGAGGACGAATAGTGGCTTATCGCGACAGCGGTTTATGGTACCGAGGCATCGGCGCCCATGTGGAACGACATCCAGCCACAGTGAGGCGAGTATGGATTCGGTGGGTGCAGGAGGGACGGACGGACTGAAGTGAGCGATTGCCGTAGCCGCGGCACACAACCGAACGAGAGGACCGGCATGTTGTACGGCGGGCATTGACGTCTCGCACCGCCACATCACGAACGTTAGCGCAGGAATTAGAGTGTGTTGCGCAACAACCTGTGTCAGCACGTACCGTTCGACTTCGTCTCCAGAAGAGGGGACTTGTCGCACGGGGTCCATTGCTCCGATTACCATTGACGTTACACCACCGGTCAGTGCTGCGGCAGTGGGCCGTTGAACGCCGCACTTGGACTACCGAATGACACGACATTGTCTTCTCCGACGAATCCCGCTTCTGCCTGCAACAACACGATGGTCGGAATCCGCGTGTGGCTGCACCGCGGCGAGAAACTGTATGACGCCTGCATTATGCATCGCCATACCGGTCCGTCGCCTGGCGTTATGGTTTGGGTCGTAATGGATATGACACCCGCACCCCTCTGGTACGCATCGCCGGTACACTCAACAGCTCCTGCTACATCTCTGACGTTTTGGAGCCTGTAGTCCTCAATTACCTGCAGAACCTGCCAGCGGCCACGTTTCAACAGGACAATGCGCGCCTGCACGTGGCACGCATCGTGCAACAATTCTTCGCGGCCCATCAGGTGTCACTGCTGACGTGGCCCGCCTGTTCTTCCAATATGTCGCCCATCGAACACGTCTGGTCGCTGATCGGCTACCGAGTGGCCCGGCAAGCAAAACCCGCGGCTACGACTGATGAACTGTGGCAAAGTGGGGAAGCAGCCTGGACCGACATACCCCAAGCCCACATCCAAAGCCTAATTCGTTCGATGCCGCGGCGTGTAGTGGCAGTTATTGCCAGCAATGGGGGCCTCACGAACTGTTGATGTCTACGTGATCCGCAAGTCGCACGGGCCTGTAAGCTCAATCGCTTCATCTTTTTATCTGTTTTTATGTGTCCAGTAAATCTGGCTTTGCTATATCGTGTCCTTCTTGGTGTTGCATTTTGGGAGGCCAGCAGTGTACTTGGGTTTTACTGCTTCGGTATCGTGATATTGTTGGATAAATGTAATATGTTTAGCATCATGAGTGACAAAAAGAAATATTTTGTGTGGGGCGCAAGGTCGATGGCTCGCCTAGGGCGCCAAGATTTCTTGCACCGGCTCTGAAGAACTTTAATCTACAACTATCAGAAGTTTAAACTACAGCTAAACAAGTAGCTTAAATGCTTTAACAAAATTTAGGGGAACGAGCTTTTAAGTGGACTCGTCTTGTTTGTTGGAAGTCTTCTAGATAACAGGCAACTCATTTCTTTCTATATATACTGTATACATTTAATAGGGGCCTACGGGGCTGCATCCCCGGGGCCCGCAGTTTCAAGGGTCCCAGAATTATGAAGGGTGCTTGAAGAATTGACGGAGTCCTAAAGTTGTTTTTCTTTTTGCAGATAGCACAGCAAAAGCTATAAGAAACTGCATTGTGAAAAAAAAAATTCTATTTCTTTCCACTTCTTTAGGAGGAGTCCGCAAAAAAATGTTCACTCCCGGAGACCATTCGCAAATCTTTCGAAAGCATTACAGCAGTTTTTTTGTACACATCTGTAATTGGGGGAAATTTTCATACCTTAAGAATTCGTTTGAACCATGACATTTGGATCATATTATTTTGCCCGCTACTTCGATATAATTTCTACAAGCTGAACCCTGGGGTTGGGTTTATTAAAGCAGAACTGAACTTGCATCCATTTTTCAACTATGCATTTTTACATTTTCTTGCTAACACTAATTCGTCCATGAATCATTTAATACAAACTTCAATACTGTGAAGATATTTTTATAGCTTCTTCATCATATCCTGGGGATGTGTTCTCCTGGGCTTCTTATTCATCCACTCATAGGGAAATCCCAGGTGTTCCACTTATTCTGGGGTCCCCAAATACTGTCCGACCCCCGGGCACCTTGTCTCCTTAAATGTGCTCTTACTGTATAGATTACCTTCTGGTATATAACGGTTGCTTTTGGAATATATCATGTGACCTTATGAATTCATGCTTGATTTCTTTGCCTTTGAGGACGATTTAAATATGCTTGACATTATGATAGAAATTGTAGGTTTTTTGCCTTGATCGTGATTTTGTTTGTTGACGGTCCTTTTGAGCTCACTACTTGGACTTTTCATGACAGTGCGGATCCCAGGAATTTCATACTGGGAGGTGCTGAAAGGATTTGGCAAATGCTGGATGAAAATAAATTTTTCGAAGGCTGAAGATTTTCGTAGTGGAATATATGAGCTTTGATTTCTACTTGATAAAATCGACAGAGTCTATTATCGTTACCCAGGGGATACCACGTGGAGGTTGACTCTCCATCCCCACAAAATGTCTTTTTTTTTTTTTTTTTTTTTTTTTTTTTAACTTTTTTTTTTCTCAAACAAAAAGCGGAAAAAAGTACACTACATATCTTAAATACACATATACCATTTCATAAAACACATGCGACTTTAAACATTATTCGTTAAGAAAAAGATGTGCGAGACAAAAGTAAAATGCTGAATTAAAGAAAAAAGAAACAAGAAAAATTCATGCTTCAAGAAAGCTACTGCAGTAGAATTTTAAACTTTTAAAAACATAAACCAATTTAACAGTAAAAAGATATTACTATGTATCAACGAATTCGTCAACGTAAACACATATACGAACTGCACAGTTGAAAAGAGGCTGAGACTTTTAACCTATATATATATATGTGTGTTTTACAAAACACAAGCAATTTTAAACTTGAATAGTCGTTAAACCAAAGATGTGGCGTAAGTCAAGAAAAAGAAAAATCAAGAATCATTCATTCTCTCTCTCTATTCCAGTAGGGTATTGAAATTTTCACCTTTTAAAGAAATAACAGAATTTAACAGCAAGAAGATATTTGTATGTATGGCTGAATCAGTCAACTAAAAATATATGAGAATTCCACACTTTAAGAAAGACTGAAATTCTAAAGTTGGAAAAATACAAGATTTTAACAGGAGGCGGGTAAAAGTATACACTAAATCTGAAGTATATATAAACGCATTTCACTAAATGCATGCAACTTTAAACTTGGAGTGAAATAAAAAAAATAATAAAGATCAAGGATCATTCATACTTAAAAAAAACCGTTTTAGTAGGATATAAATTCTTAACTTTGGAGGGAGTAAAACCTCTTAACCGTAAAAAGATATCAGTGTGTATGAGTGACATCGTCAATTTGAACATATATACAAACTTCACGCTTCGAAAAAAAAAGAAACTGAAATTTTACAACTTCGAGATAAAAGAGCAATTCAAAATGAAGCAGATGTAAGCACACTATGTCTTAAATATATGTACAAAAAATATATGTACAAAACATTCCACCTTTGAACTTGAGTTATATATATATATATCATCATCATTGTCAACCACTATCATTCCACTGCTGGACGAAGGTATCTCCAAGCTTCTTCCGCAGTAGTCTGTCTTGTGCCAGTCCCCTCCGTGTTACTCCCGCATACTTTCGAATTTCATCCACCCATCTCCCATGTGGTCTTCTTCTGGGTCTTTTCTTGTCCCTTGAAATCCAATCTAAACTTTTGACTGTCCATCTTCTGGCAGTATGTCCAGCCCATTGCCATTTCAGGGATTTAACTCTGATCATGATGTCTTCCACTCTTGTCATTTTTCTGATCCACGAGTTCCTCTTATCTCTCCTAGTTACACCAAGCATGCACCTCTCCATGCTTCATTTAGTTGTCTGCAGCCTTTGTATGTCTCTTTCAGTTAAGGTCCACGTCTCTGCACCACATGTAAGCACTGGAAGGATGCAAGACACTTTTCTTTTATGACATTATGGCACATTGCTCTTGAAAAATATGCTGTTTCTTTCAAAAGCTCTCCAGGCAAGTTTTATACGCCGATTCATTTCTTCGTCAATATGACTCTCACTTGATATCTGCTGTCCAAGATAAACGTACGCATCTGTTATCTCCATCAATCGATAAATCTCTATTTCTTTTAAATGAAAGTTCATTTTAATCCCACTTCTTTACTCTTGTCAGCAAGTTCATGGATCATACTCTGCAGCTCTAATGGGGTAGTTGCAAAAATGACTACGCCATCAGCAAAACGAAAGGGTGTTAGATAATCTCCATTAACCTTTATTTTGCCAGTTCAGTGATTGAAAGACGTTTTCCAATGTTGCATTAAAAAGCTTGGGAGATATGGTGTCACTTTGTCTCATTCCTTTTCGATTTTTATGTGTGCTGTATTCCCAAACAGCTGAATCTTTATATATATATAACTCATAGTCTTTAAGCGAAAAATACGCCAAAAACAATATTAATAAGAGTATTAACAAATATAAATTCACACTTTAAGTAATTCACTGCATTTTGAATTTTCACATGACAAATACAAGTTTCAAATATACATAAATCTCACTCAGGATATTTTAGATTTTATATTTCGCGGAAACAGAAAAATTTATCGTGAAGAAAATATTAGAACCTTCGTCAACGTAGAAATACTTACAAATTTGACACCACAAGAATGATATAAAAATTTGTCTAGGCTGAACTATGCAAGAAGCCGATATCAGCGTGTATACGAATACATGAGTCAACTTAAAAATATGCACACATTTAGCACTTTAAGGAGAAGCGAGCAATTTTGAACTACACTGACGGAAAAAAAAAATCTCAACACCACGAAAAAATAGTTGTAGAGGAATGAAATGGCGGCAATACATTTGTATAGGTAACATATTTAATCGATTAAGGTTTCAAGATCACAGCTTATTGTAAGCGCGAGACGAGCCATTTTAAATGTGAAATGCTGGTACATTAATAACCGGTGTAACCGCCAGAATGTTGAATGCAAGCACGCAAACGTTCATGCATTGTGTCGTACAGGTGCTGGATGTCAGTTTGTGGGATGGAGTTCCATGCCTGTTGCACTTGGTCGATCAATACAGGGACGGTTAATGCTGGTTGGGGGTGACGCTGGAGTTGTCGCCCAATGATGTCCCATACGTGCTCGATTGGAGAAACATCTGGTGATCTAGCAGGCTACGGCAACATGTCGACACTCTGTAGAGCATGTTGGGTTACAACATGTTGGGTATGCGTTATCATGTTGGAAAACACCCTCTCGAATGCTATTCATGAATGGCAGCACAACAGGTTGAATCACCAGACCGACGTACAACTGTGCCGTCAGGGTGCGTGGGATAACCACGAGAGTGCTCCTGCTGTCATAGGAAATTACTCCCCAGACCATAACTCCAGGTGTAGGTCCAGTGTGTCCCGGCCGTAGACAGGTTGGTTGCAGGCGCTCACATGTCCTCCTTTTAACCAACACACGGCCATCACTGCCACCCAGGCTTTCATCAGAAAACACAACAGATCTCCACTCCGTCCTCCAATGAGCTCTAGCTTGACACCACTGACGTCGCAAACGGCAGTGGTTTGGATTAAGTTTAATGCACGCTACAGGGCGTCTGGCTCGGAGCTGTTCTTCAAGTAACCGGTTTGTAACAGTTCGTTGTGTCACTGTGGTTGCAACTGCAGCTCCAATTGCTGCCGCTGAAGCAGTACGATGAGCCACGGCCATACGCCGTACACAGCGGTCTTCCCTCTAAGTGGTGCCCCGTGGCCGGCCGGAACCCGGTCTTCTTGAGGCAGTACCTTCCCTTGACTACCGCTGCCAACAATCATGCACAGTGGCTACATTCCTGCCAAGTCGTTCTGCAATATTGCTGAAAGAAAATCCACCTTCTCGTAGCCCTATTACACGACCTCGTTCAAACTCCGTGAGCTGTTGATAATGGCTTCTTCGTCTTCTTAAAGGCATTCTTGACTAACATCAACACAGTGCCTGGAATCTCGACGATAACTAACGCTCACGAACGTTACAGCGCGTATTTACAGCAAACCTGCTTTGCATGTTCCGAGGGGCGCTACTAGCGCCACACGTATGCGCCGAGCGCAAAATTTGCATAGACGTCATCTTACAGATGTACTCTCACCGCCTACTAACTGACTGTCGTTTATCTAACACAAACCCTTCTTGGTGTTGGGATTTTTTTTCCGTCAGTGTATGTGGTTTCTTTTACAACAAGTTTTCTCTCTATAAAAGATGTAAAATATGTGGTTTCCTTTACAACAGGTTTGCTCTCTATAAAAGATGTAAAATATGTGGTTTCCTTTACAACAGGTTTTCTCTCTATAAAAGATGTAAAATATGTGGCTTCCTTTACAACAGGTTTTCTCTCTATAAAAGATGTAAAATATGTGGTTTCCTTTACAACAGGTTTTCTCTCTATAAAAGATGTAAAATATGTGGTTTCCATTACAGCAGGTTTGCTCTCTATAAAAGATGTAAAATATGTGGTTTGCTTTACAACACGTTTGCTTTCTATAAAAGATGTAAAATATGTGGTTCATTTCCTCGTGAGACACCTTCTTTCTCATGGAAGAGCTGTAACACAGAATTTTCTATAAATTTTCTTGGAATCGAAAAGTTATTTGTCTAGAACAGGCTTTCGTACGGCTCGCTTAAGTAGGTTTCACTGTATTTGCTTGTTCAGAAAAAAAAAAAAAGATAAATTCGTAATTACTTTAAAACAAGTAAAAAAAAGTCTCCGAAACCGAGTACTCCGGTGCTTTAAAACGATTCACTAATTTTCTTGAGTCTTATGCTGTTATCAATTTCGTATTCCTCGTCCCCATTTATTCCATTGCCTTACCCTATTAACCCTTCTGTTCGTCATCAATATACTCATGCTATGGCTCATGAAAAACAAATAAAGGCAAAATTCTAGAAAAAAAATCTCTCGTATTTGACCACTCTGCAGGAGATTTCTTCGGGAAACACTGAACTCCGATCAGAAATAACAATCTCACCGCGTTTTGGTTCGAAGTTATCTTTCCTCCAGCTTCGGACTCCCAAAGGGTCTTTGAACTCAGATAAACACGGAGAGTGTGGAAGACAGTGGAGGCGATACCATGTTCGTATGAAAACGGGGAGCTTTCTAACCTAATTAAACTCAAGTCACGAGTGGTTGAAGGTAAACAGCCTCAAGTCTTGCAAGATCATGTGTCACGTGACTCGTGCGAATGAAAGGAAGAAAAAGAAAATGTTGTGAAAGGGGTCGCCCATGGCCATAAAGTGATAAAATGACCTGCAACATCAGGACCGCAGTTATTCCGAATGTTCACCAGAAACCATGTACGCTGAGTTTCTCCTGAAATCATTGGCCCATTGGGCCAGGACCCACTTAGCTACTTCGTCCATCCTCGTGACAGTCACAGTAGGGTTAGTTTGCCGCTGGTTTATGAGCAAACCCCGGAAATTGAAACTCCCACCTGGTCCTTGGCTGAGGGTGCCCTTTCTTGGTTATCTACCATTTCTCGGTACAGACATTATATCTGGCTTTGAAAAATTGAGAAAGAAATTCGGACCTGTTTACAGGTAAGAACAATAGCTATTAATCAGTTTCAGTACATTTCATTTCAATGGGGAAAATATAAAGGTAAATTATCTCTCCTTAATGGGAAGGGCGCGTTGGTACTCTCATAATGTTCAACTTTAAAAACAAAATTTTCAAATATTTTTATTTATTTACTTTATGGTTTTATTTTTTTGTTTATTCATTTATTTACCTTTTGTTTGGCACTTTAACTGTCTTTACGCGCTTCAAATTAAGAAAAGTATGTTATCGAAAATAGGAAGTCCCTGTTTACCTTCCAATCACTTGTTCTTTTCCTATGCTGCTTCCGGCATAAGAAAATAACCATAAGTGAAGGACAAACACAACACCTATGCCTCCCTTCGTATTATTCAAACAAAGGTTCGTAGCTTGAATTTTAGCTCCACTACGATTTTCTCAACCATTTCCAAGAGCTACCGAAAATATTCAATAAAATAAAACGAATCTAAGATTATTTTTGAAGTAAATTCAAAGCTAAATTTATAAAAAGACAAAAAGACCATAGTAGTGTAGTTGCATTTTATCAGGCAGTTTTAAATTTCAAGAACAAAAATATGCTAACAGGCAGAGCACTTAACATACTTCTCTGTAAATGTTTGATTTACCAAGGTCTTTCGTGTTCTTGCAAGTAATGTAAAATGTGTTTTTCTAAAATTTAATCGAACAGGCATAAGATAAAATAGTGAAGATTAGTTTCGATAAATGGAGACAAACCCTGCGATTCCGGGAGAATTTAAATCATCCGGAATCGCAAGATGTATCAATATGTTCATTAGATGATATGAATAAATTGGTTTTTAAATAGAATCGTATTAAAAATATCACTGAACATTACATCTCGAAAGAATGAATATATTGACTTGTTGGCATTAGAGTTAATGTGGTGAACAGAATTTAAATATTTTGCATTTCTTTGGTGGAATAAAGTCATTCAAATTTTTGGGGTATAATCAGGTGAGCAAGGCAGCTGCCTAAGACCGCCATTTCTAGAGGCAGCGAATTTTAATCATATGCTGATATCTTTATCACTATCTACACTGACGGAAAAAAAAATCCAAACACCAAGAAGGGGTTGTGTTAGATAAACGACAGTTGGTAGTCGGTGAGAGTACATCTGTAAGATGACGTCTGTGCAAATTTCGCGCTCGCCGCATACGTGTGGCGCTAGTAGCGCCCCTCGGAACATGCAAAGCAGGTTTGCTGTAAATACGCGCTGTAACGTTCGTGAGCGTTAGTTATCGTTGAGATTCGACTTACTGTGTTGATGTTAGTCAAGAATGCCTTTAAGGAGACGAAGAAGCCATTATCAACAGCTCACGGAGTTTGAACGAGGTCGTGTAATAGGGCTACGAGAAGGTGGATTTTCTTTCCGCAATATTGCAGAACGACTTGGCAGGAATGTAACCACTCTGCATGATTGTTGGCAGCGGTGGTCAAGGAAAGGTACTGCCTCAAGAAGACCGGATTCCGGCCGGCCACGTGGCACTACTGAGAGGGAAGACCGCCGAGTACGGCGTATGGCCGTGGCGCATCGTACTGCGTATGCGGCAGCAATTCGAGCTGCAGTTGCCACCACAGTGACACAACGAACTGTTACAAATCGGTTACTTGAAGGACAGCTCCGAGCCAGACGCCCTGTAGCGTGCATTCCACTTACTCCAAACCACTGCCGTTTGCGACGTCAGTGGTGTCAAGCTAGAGCTCATTGGAGGACGGAGTGGAGATCTGTTGTGTTTTCTGATGAAAGCCGGTTCTGCCTGGGTGCCAGTGATGGCCGTGTGTTGGTTTGAAGGAGGCCAGGCGAGCGCCTGCAACCAACCTGTCTGCGGCCGAGACACACTGGACCTACACCTGGAGTTATGGTCTGCGGAGCAATTTCCTATGACAGCAGGAGCACTCTCGTGGTTATCCCACGCACGCTGACGGCACAGTTGTACGTCGGTCTGGTAATTCAACCTGTTGTGCTGCCATTCATTAAAAGAATTCCAGGGGGTGTTTTCCAACAAGATAAGGCTCGCCCGCATTCAGCTGTTGTAACCCAACATGCTCTACAGAGTGTCGACATGTTGCCTTGGCCTGCTAGATCACCAGATTTTTCACCAATCGAGCACGTATGTGACATCATTTGACGACAACTCCAGCGTCACTCCCAACCAGCATTAACCGTCCCTGTATTGACCGACCAAGTGCAACAGGCATGGAACTCCATCCCACAAACTGACATCCAGTACCTGTACGACACAATGCATGAACGTTTGCGCGCTTGCATTCAACATTCTGGCTGTTACACCGGTTATTAATGTACCAGCATTGCACATTTAAAATGGCTCTTCTCGCGCTTACAATAAGCTGTGATCTTGAAACCTTAATCGATTAAATATGTTACCTATACAAATGTATTGCCGCCATTTCATTCCTCTACAACTATTTTTTCGTGGTGTTGGGATTTTTTTTCCGTCAGTGTAATTTGCAGTTGTATTACCGTTGAAAAAATGAAATGAATAAAATTAGTAAAATATTGCAATCGAAGCATGCCTTTTTTTAACGGTTTTCCTTCTCCGAATATTTCTTCCTTTTTTTTTTTTTCTTAGGGTGTCGTTAAAAGAAGCTATACGAAAGAAGCTCTTCCCATCCTTTGGGCTTTGCAATGAAGATCGGCATCTTTTCCGCCTGCTTTTACAAATAAAAGGTGTGACATATTGCATAGGTGAAACACGTGTTAAGACGATTTATCTGCAGCGATACATTCCGCCAATGTAGTTTAGTCGGTTAGAACAACTGGCTCCGGGGCGACGAGGCATGCATTTTCGTCACCGACAAATTTATGCATTTCACAAACGGTAATCACAAAGAAAGAATGTTTACACTGTTAAAAATGTTCTGAATTTTTCGAGCCATTTTCCGTGATACCTTTCGTGAATAGTTGTGGTTGTCCTTTAATTAACGAACTTTATTCCTGATTCAACCTTTTCCGTGAAATGTCGGGAAAAGCCTGAATTTCACAGATTTTTCATTCGCAAGTTGACAGAATAATCTCCTGTTAAACTTTCTCCGTTTAATATAGGAAAACAACTGTTTTTAAAAGATCATAACGGAAAATTCTGAAATTTCAGGGAAGCTTTCCGGGACTTCATTTGTATATTAATGGAAAAATTCTGTTGTATCCGTATGACGGAAAACTTTAGGTAATAGAAGCTGTTTGCAAGAATAATTGCGATACTTGAAGTTTGTTTTAACTATTATATTTCAGTCGTCTGGTGGAGGACCTAATTGTGACGCTCTGTAGGGAGACCCGATACTGCGGATAGCACATCGAATGATATTAAGGTTATTATGACAATGGGTACCTCCCTCGGGTGATGCACGCGCTAGTTTATATTGTGCGACCGTGCGAAACCGTGTAATTGAAAAGTAATACGGGTGTCAATAGGATGTCTATGCATCATTTATACTTCTTCACACAAACGCCATTATACACAGTTGAGTCACATTATTGTGACCACTTCCTACTCTTGACGTCAACAACACGTAGCCAATGAAAGAAAGCATGTGTCGTGACCTGACTTGGAGGGTACCTAAGGTGTGCTGTGGGCATTCTGAAAATATATCACTCCTTACTGTCATTGATAAATGGAGCGATTTATCAGATTTGCAAAAAGGGAGGATTATCGGCTTTCGGGCCAAGGGTGGCAGTATTTTTGAAACAACGCAGTTTGTGAACTGTTCGCGTACTGCTGTGGTTATAGTGTATCGTGATTGGAGAAATCGCACCATTGCGAATAAGCGGCGTGGAAAGTGTGGAGCACCACGTGCCATTGATGTGAGAGGTGAACGTCGGCTTTGAAGGTGCGTGAGGGCCGATTGACTCACTACAGTGGAGCAACTCATTGGCCGATTGAACCAGTGGGCTACCGGAAGCGTGTCTAAAAGGACAGTTCAGCGAACCCTGCTGCGTATGGGGTTCCGATGGATACGGATGGTCACTGCATCTATGCTAACGGAGGTGCATCGGCAGGAAAAGACGCACGGCAGTATTGGAACTGGACCTCCGCTGATTGACAAAGGATTGCCTTCTCCGATGAGTCAGGTTTTCTGCTTCATCGAACGGATGGACTTTGGCGTATAAGGCGAGAAACATCAGAGAACAAACACTCTTCAACCATTACTGGAAGAACACAAGCTGGTGGGGGCAGCGTTATGGTCTGGGGAATGTTTGCGTGGCATTCCCTGGGTCCACTCATACCTGTGGAAGGCACTATTCTTTATGAATTCATTCTTCCAGTCCACGTACATCCATACATGCTGATTGTTTTTCCTGGTGCTGATGGAATCTCCCAGTACGACAACGCGACTTCTCACACAGCTAGAAATGTCCGAGAATGGTTGGAAGAGCACGATGAAGACTTCAATGTACTTCCCGGCCCCCTAATTTTCCAGACTTAAACCCAATTGAGCGTCTGTGGCACCATGTCGATCGTGTATTTCGCTCTATGGATCCCCCATCACGCACCTTCCAGCAACGGTCAGATGCACTGCAGTGGGCATGACGCCACATGCCATTGAACACCTTCTGTCACCTTATTAAGTCACTCCCAGCCCATCGAGCTGCTGTCCGCGGTGCACTCGACGGTTATTCTGGATATTAGCTGATGGGCACAATAATGTGACTCGACCATGTAGTTACCAAGAGTAAATTTTATATTCAGGATTTTGTGAAATAAAACTATGAAGTAGTGCATTTCACCTTTTCTTAAACATAATTAAAAGCCATTGTCAGTTTAAAAAATCTGATGTTCCAAAACATTCTGTTGCTTTGAAAAATTATGAAGGAAAAACTGCAATTTAAAATCCTTTTACAGAAGAAAGGATTATTATAAATTTTGTATTTTTGAGCTTTGTGATATAACACTACGAAGTACAGTTGAGCCTTTAAGATAACGAAGTTGAAGGGAAAGTTATAAATATTCGATATATGCGAACTTCGTTGTAGCCGTACAGATAAAAAACAAGAGCTTTCAATTAATAAACAGAAACTGTACACTAACTATACTTAAAATGGTACAACTGCACTAGTGATCCGAATTTCTTGGCGTAGAATAGAAATCAAAGTTTCCAAGCTTTCGCACATCAACCACTCGGCTATTTCAAAGAAGGTAGACAGCACTGTCTACCTGTGTACCAGGTGCTATTTCTATTTCTAGCACTGTCTAGCTGTAGGAGGTAGACAGCACTGTCTACCTTCCTTGAAATAGCCATCTGTTTTTTTTTTTTTGTTTTTTTTTTTTATTGGAGATTTAACGACCACCGTGAGCAACTCAATGGGCTATAAGCAGTCGCCCGTCCCTAATTTAGGGTCACTGGTTCCAGGGAAGGGAGAGAGCCAGTGCCGTAAGACAAACACAACATCCATGCCGAACCCCGTTCGGACGAATGATCAGAGGCCATCGCTTAGACCACTGCGCCACCATCTGGTTGATGTGCGAAAGCTTAGAAACTTTGATTTCTATTCTACGCCAAGAAATTCGGATCACTACTAGTTATACTATTTTGAACAAGGGCTTCTTTTGGCATATCATGTCAGGTTAAAACTATTCAAATGACTACCGTCTGTGCACGATTAAAATAAGAGTAAAAACCTATAAAACCTTTAATGGATATAGATAAAACCTTACATAAGACCTTTCGGATACGTAAAATACGATCCGTCATCAGATGTTGCAAGTGATGGCAATACACAAAATATATATATACGCAATGGGAACAGCCCTCAACATAATTGGCGTGATCGCTGGGAGGAGTCAGAATAATCCAGAATTTGATTGGATATTGTGTTGTTGGTGTCATAGAGTTGTTTGTACAGGAATACCTCCAGGAACAATGGTGGGTATAATCAGGAAGTGCCGATTTCCAAGGAAGCGGTATGAGTTCCGGTGTGTTATCATTGCACACCCAATCCCCGAAAAAATGAATGAAAATGCTTTCTGTAAACCTGAGGTGTGATCTGGACATTGGAAAGTTCAGTAGAGAAACATCATCCCAAACTGGAACGTGGGAGCGTTCGCTAACTAAACGTGACATTGCGCTCGAATTTGCTTTCATTCTTATGCAAAACTTCTGTTCAGCCAACTTAGTCCTGAGAGTCCGAAAAGTAGATTCTATGTATACTTTTTCTGTTTCCGTGGGCAGCACAGGCTCCAACGGTATCAAGTATGCACCATGCTTATGTGTTAAGTCCACTGAATCACGATCGCTCTTGATGGAAGAGAGCAAGTTAATAGTTCTTTTCCCAAAATTAATGAGATGTCTTTTACAGATCCTTTTTAGGGCAAACGTTATCCTGGGATTATACATGACTGATCCTACAAATGTATTTGGTCGCTCATTGACTAGTTGTAATGTAGATAAGTTATTCTTCTGTAGTCTACCATGCAGGTTAAAACTAGTCAATCATAAGTTGTGTATCAACATCGAAGGTATAATATTTGTTAATTAAAGCCTATAGGTAGCAATAAAAATATGAGTGAGATCTGCAATAAGCAAAATATTTAATTTTTATGAAAATTAGAGAAATTTCAAACTTCAAAAAATTTGAAATTTCACACGTTTGATGCTTGTTTTGAAATCTCACCTGTTTGAGTTCTTGTTTTGTGCTTGTCATGATAGCTGTTTTAAATGTTTCTCAACTTCCTCTAACTCTGTGGTTGAGTTGTTTCTAGATGCAAAATAAACTGAGGTTTTCTAAACAGAGATTAAATGAATGAAAGGTGGCGAGAGAAGGGGATAAAAGACATCCTTTGCCCAGGCGGTAGATCTATGTGCGGAAAACGGAGCGGGGATGTAGTTAAAAAAACTGAAATATTTTTTTTCGTGCAAATTGACGTGTCTGTAAAGATTCTCATTAGGGTGTTGTCAGTATGAAGTAATTCCTAGTTTTCCAGTGCAAGAGAAAGGATTAAAAACTGGGTGAGTGCCACTTATTTTGTTTGCTGATAACTGAGCTGAATTTTGATATATGCAGTTTCTCCAAGAATTATTTTTCGTAATATGCGATTAAAATAGCAAGGGAGAATGTTACGACGTTTAAGAGATCTTTGAGAACTTCGGTTTATGCGGAACTTCGTAATATGCGAGCTCGTCTTATGTTGGTTCGACTGTAGTGCACTACACCCTTTCTTTTTTAAATATACTTGAAAGTTATTTTCAGTATAAAAAAATCTCGAGATCCAAAACATTCTGTTGCCTTGAAAAATCAGGCAGAAAAAAATAGGTAATTTGTGGTATATCCTCCTACAAAAATAATAAATTTTGAATCTGTACAGAAAAATAATACGATTCCTGAAACTGCAGTGAAGAATTAATCAACATTCTTCATTGAGCTAATCCCGTCCTCTTAGTTTCGACCATACACGTGAGCTGTCGGTAAGTATCTTGCTAGCTGGGTCAGTAGCGTTGCTGGTTGATGTTCAAGCCATCGGGAGTTCGAGCCCATTGCCTACTCTCACGTCTTACCTCAGAAAAATGTCATGCAATGCGTCTGGTGCATTTAGGATGGATTTAAAAAAGTAGAATAGCAGGTTTGTTCTGTAAAGTAAGTGGAAATAGAAGTATTTGGAAACTCAAGAAACTTGATATCTTAACAATGCATGTTTTTCAGTCAAAAAATACACTACTGCTTGTGGAAATTGCAACACCATTAGAACGGATGGTATTAGATTGAAACTTGCAGGATGTGAACAATATGTTGGGACATGCAAATGATTAAATGTCAGGGAAAATGCACTTCCGGTTTCGGAATAGCGCTCTCTGGACTGTCCGTTCTTGGGTATAAACAGCTGGCTCAAACGAGATGTGGCAATCAGTGAAGGAGCCTGCACTTAGCCGAAGAAATGTTTATTTTGTCCCACTATACCCCCGTCGCAGAAGAAGGTCTCATTATAAACACCTGACAGGCTTTGAGCGAGGAAGGATTCTTTGGGTGAGAGAAGCTGAATTTTCCTACCGTGAAATCGCCTCTCGTAAGGGACGAAACGCTGGTACAGTTACTCGAATGTGACGTCAGTGGACAGATGAGGCTCGGACGTACAGCAATTCGAGAAATGGACCGCAAAATCGCACGACTGCACTGGATGATAGGCACCTCTACCACATGGCAGTGACCGATCGCACAGCGACATCCACGGTGTTAGCACAGCAGTGGAGCACTGTCACGGGTCAGACTTTGACCTCCAGCACAGTTCAACCTCTCCTACTTAACAGAGGACTGGTCGCTAGCAGCACATTGCTACACATTCCTTTGTTCCTCATCCACAGACGCCTCAGGCAGCAATGGAGTCTGAAACACAGACAATGGAGCGCTAATTGGGAACAGGTTGTGTTTTCTGACGAGTCACGGTTCACCTTGATGCAACATCATGGTCGCATATGTATTTAAAGACATCGTGGTGAATGGAACCTTGCAGTGTGCATTTTTCAGCGTCACATCGATCTAACTCCAAGCTTCACACCGATCTAACTCCAAGCGTCACACCGATCTAACTCCAGGCGTCACACTGATCTAACTCCAAGCGTCACACCGATATAACTCCAAGCGTCACACCAATCTAACTCCAGGCGTCACACCGATCTAACTCCAGGCGTCACACCGATCTAACTCCAGGCGTCACACCGATCTAACTCTAAGCGTCACACCGATCTAACTCCAGGCGTCACACCGATCTAACTCCAGGCGTCACACCGATCTAACTCCAAGCGTCACACCGATCTAACTCCAAGCGTCACACCGATCTAACTCCAGGCGTCACACCGATCTAACTCCAAGCGTCACACCGATCTAACTCCAAGCGTTACACCGATCTAACTCCAAGCGTCACACCGATCTAACTCCAAGCGTCATGGTTTAAGGCGCCATTGGGTTCAACTAGTGATGTCTCCTGATACCAGTAGAGGGGACCCTCAGCAGGGATGTTTTAGAGGCAGGGGTGATACTCTTACTTCAGAGTTATCCTGGCGCTAAATTCCAACAGGACAATGCTAGGCTTCATGTGGTCTGGAATGTCCAAGACCTTTTCCATGCCCGGCAGATACCGCTGCTTCCATGGCCTGTACGTTGGCCTGATATGTCCCCGATCGAACCTGTCTGGAACATGGCAGCTTAAGCGAAGACTCAAGTTACCACAAATGAACTCTGGTCTCGCATAGAAGCAGCCTGCCAGGCTATTCCACAGGACGGTATCAAAAACATCTTCACTTTAATGCCTCGCTGATGTTATTATTGCTCGAAGTGGCTTCACAGGATACTGAGTTTTGAAGCAAAAATTTTTTTTTATGGCAGTGCAAATATAATCAGTTATCTCCTGTAACAGGAAGAATCTGTGATATAAACTTCATTTGAATAGCCAAATGCTTCCTTGGTGTCACAATTTTCAAAAACAGCAGTGTACTATTAAAAAGCGCCATGTTAATTCTTGCTTTGGGCCGCCAAATTTCTTAGGCCGGGCGTGGGTACAATAAATTGGATTGAATTGACACTATTACTTAAAACGGAGGACTAAAAATGTTAAAAAGATAATTGTGAATTACACATTATCTTGGAGCCAACAAACTGGGAGACACTCAATGGCCGAGTGGTCAGAGGCGCTAGTCAGATGACCCTCAGTACACCACTGTTGAATTCTGTAGTGACTTGAGGGATTGTGACACGTCAGTTCATTTGCACCATTCTCGCCATTCTGCTTTCCCCCTCTGATCTACCAGCTGTTTTCCACAGGATCACCGATTGCTGGACGCTTTTTGGGGGCGTCGCCCCATTCACAGTAAATCCTTGCCTACTGTTGTACGTGGAAAGCCTAGGAGAACCACCTTTGGGAAATACCCGAAAACTGGCACGGCACCAACTATCACTCCACGTTCAAAGTAGCTCAGATTACCCGTTTTGACCACTCCAACCCTCAATCTGGAGCTAATTGATGGTCCACGAGCTGGCAATCCTGATTTATACCGCTCACCTCGCTCACGTGCCGTCTTACATGTTGTAGCGTGCCTTTAGTACGACCAGGGAAGGTGTACCTAACAAACTGACATGTTAGTGTATATGCACATATTCATATAATTCCATGAAACAAAAAATATTCCTACTTTAAAATCTCCAAATCATATGGAAATTATACAATATAGTTATTTCCAGAATTTTTAAAGATGGATTCCCGGATTTTGCGTTTAATTTTTTTCAACTAAAAAAACTGGAACGAATATGTTTATCGATAATCTAAATATCAATTAATAGTAGCTATTACAAGGCAAGAATGTCTGACAAAAATGTTTTGTTGTTTTTTTTACCTTGTTTATGGACCGCTGTATAAAATAAAGGTTTATTACTGCTCATTTTACGTTCCGATTACATGATCAAGCTCCTTTTGGTGATGTTTTCTTCAGTTATTTTTGCAATGTGTATTTTTAATTCAAAATTTCCTCAGAAGAATGAAAGCTGGCCCTGTAAAATGATGATGTGTAACACGATACGTTTATCAAGTTCTGATCCACGCTTGTATCTGATGTATTTGTAGCTTTCTAATTAAGTGGCATTTTTGTTGTGACAAAGAATAATTTCTACGGATGCAAGAAAATGTAAATACACTTTCTTAAAATGTTATTAGAACAGCATAATTTAAAGATAAAGGCTTGAACCAACAGTAAGAATTTCAGTTTGAAACGATAGAAAATTTGAATGTGATAATCGTGTTCATATTACATTTTCATTTCCGAACTGAGTTAACTCTTAAATCGCAAATGAAAGCATGTGTGAGCACCGTGAAAATTTGGATCAAAACTGTTGCCTACGATTAATTTGTTCACACAATGCTTAAAGTACACGGTCGTATCAGAATAATATGACCACCCCAGGAATCACAGTGTACCCGTCCAGGCGCGTCACAGAGCCACGTGAAAAGATCGATTAAAAAGGAATGATAATCCGCTACGGCCCCAAAGGTGGAAGCATTTTAAAAACAACAGACTTCGTGATCAGTTTGTGTGGTGTTGTGTTAAGGGTGTACCAAGAATGGACCGCAGGCATATCGAGTACTTCCGTCATGGAGCCCCAAAGGCCGTCTACCCCAAAGGAATTTTTGAGGGAGGGCAGGTGCTTTCGGTGTAATGGCTTCGGTCATTTCCGAGGCAACTGCCCCGAGTCAGAAGCAAGGTGCGGCAATTGCGGTGAAGTTGGGCACCAGCACCACCAGTGTGCAGCCGCACCGAAGTGCAGCAACTGCACTGCTGCGAATGCTAAGTTCCGCCTGAAGCTGGACGTCTCTCACCCCAGCTTCAGTAAGACGTGCCCTAGTCTCATTAGGGAACTTGAGCAAAGGAAGAGCCGGGTCAACTATGGTTGACAGATGGTTGTACCCTCGGAGGTACGCTGCTCTCGATATTGAGCTTTTGGGTCTATTGACCAAGGTATTTTTGATGACTTTGGCCAGGGGTCATCACCACAGCACTGGCCCTAGCGTTGTGGACCATGTTGTTTTTGTGATGTGTTTTTAATATTTCTCAGTGTTTGAATGTTTGTGAGAGGAGTGCATAGGACCCTCATAGTGAAATGTGCATGTTTGTAATCCCTTTTGATACCAAATAAAGGACTTTGTCCCCAAAACTCGCGTTGGCGGGCGATTTCCCGGCCACGGGATGGGATATTTTTGAAAAAGTTGTTTGCCCCAACTGCCCATAGCACGTCGCACACACGGGTTGTAACAGAAGGGTGTAAGGTACCTGTCCCGTGGGGGAGGCAGATCCCCACAGGTCTCTAGACCGAATCTGTCCGAGTGGAAGACTGTGGTTTCCGGTGACTGAGAGGCTAGCTGTCGGAACGCCGTCAGGGATCCTATCAATCCCAAACTATTCGAGAGACTTCCGCATTCTCCTGCGAGGTCTACACTAAGACGGTGCAGGTAAAGTCATCAGCCTAGGTTATCCCAGAGGAGAACGTTGTTTCCGTTGACTGGTAAAGTGAAATCGACGCGCAACAGTGCAGCAATTGACCTCGCAAATGTACCCTGGGACACCCAGGTACTTGTCCCTAACAGTAGAGCGAACCCTGCTACGCATGGGTCTCTTGAATCGACTCTACGCCAAGGCGCCCATGTTAACATAGATCAGTTAGCAATGATGCCTGCAGTTCGCATGGGACTACAGTCATTAGAGAGTGGAAGAGTTGATAAAGGTGGCCATTTTGGATCAATCGAGGTTTCTACTCCGCAGAAGTGACGGGCGGTGGCGGATACGTCATCAGACACACGAGAACCTACTCCAGGACACGCTTGTTGGTCACGCACAAACCGGCGGTGGCAGTGTGCATGTCTGGGGGATGTTTTCCTGCTATGACCTGGGACCGCTGGTGCCACTGGATGGCTCTCTGAACGCCAATGGCTACGTGTCCATCCTCGCTGACCACATGCATCTCTTCATGTTGGACGTTTATCCTGGTGGTGATAATGTCTACCAGAATGACAATGCCACGTCGCTAAGGGGGTGCGTGACTGGTTCCAGGAACACGAGAGTGGTGTCTCCGTTCTCTCTTGGCCAGCGAAATCGCTTGACCTGAATTCCATAGAGCTCTTGTGGGACGAATTAATCGACAGGTTCGACGTGCCGACCCACAGCCACGTCACCTCCGGGACCTCAGTGCTCTTTTGCAGTCGAAATGGGCGCGTGTGCCTCGAGCAACCTTCCAGGGCCTCATTGCGTCCATGCTAAGCAGTTTCGCCGCTGTCGTCCGGGCCGAGGGTGGTTATTTTCATTATAAGGTAGGTAGACATATTATTCTGATGTGATTGTGTAATTGCTTGGGTTTACACACACACTCACATACAGAAAAAAGTAATTCTTAAAAAATTGCTGTTGAGTCTGAGTCACCAGCCCCTTCCTCCCCCCGCTCTGTATTCCGTCCTGAACATCCACTTTCATTGTCTACGAAAATTTACAATGTGAAACGCATAGGTACATGATGAATGTTAAACATACATCGGGGCACTTGAGCACCATGTGCTTTGCTCCTAATTTGCTGAAAAGTTTAATTTTTCCCCAGACAGAGATATCCAGATATGTTCTGCGAAGGATGCGTTTGAGATCCAAGAATTAATCATCTACTCGTAGCAAAGACCTGATTTCCAGGATATTGAAAGCAATAACCAAAATTTATTCTGATGTACAGTAGGTTCCTTAATTTCAATGAGTTCTTCGCATCATTTTATACGTATTCTGAGTTCGTCGCTTGGCTGGAAACATACAAAGTTCCCACATATACACTGCCGGACAATTGCTAAGGACGGATTACAATAGCAACGATAGCAACCATAAAATGGAAGGCAGGAAAATGTGGAAATTAGCATAAGTGCGGGATACAGTAAGATGTGGTGTGCGTATGCAAATTTTGGATTGCCGAACTTGTTCGTGACGTCATAGCGCTGGTAAAAGATATAAAGGACTTGACGCGTATTGACCGTTGTTGTTCAAACGCAAAGTTGAAAGGGAAAGAATCAATTGACGAACTTGCAATTTTCAGTATGTCTTCCCAACATCACCTAGATGATTTTACGCGTGGCCGTATTATTGGGAAGATTGAAGAAGGGCGAAAAATAACAGATGTTGCCAGGGAGTTCAACGTCAGCCACAGTGTTGTTTGAAGGCTTTGGAAATCATTTCAAACAAATGGAGAGTGTAGCAAACGTCACGGGGGAGGTCGTGTTCGCAGTACGACACCTGCAGAAGATCGGTACATAGTGCTATCAACAAAAAGACACCGGCGCAGCACAGCTAGTGAGGTAGCAAATCAGTTTATGGCTGCTACTGGCAAGCGGATCTCCCGAAAAACTGTCGCCAGACGTTTGCATGAAGGAGGACTATACGCCCGCCCTCCTGTTCTGTGCATCCCATTGTCCAGACGTCACCGTACCGCCCGTTTGCAATGGTGCCATCAACATCGCATTTGGACTGATAACGACTGGTCTGCTGTCCTCTTCTCAGATGACAGTAGATACAGTCTATCGTCTAATTGTCGACGACAACTGAACTGGCGTGATAGTGGTACTGCATATTGTCCAGCAAACATACAGGAAAGGGACCGATATCCGACATGTAGTGTCATGGTATGGGCTGGCATCATGATCAATGGCCGTACGTCCCTCTATGTGCTTCCAACTGGGACTATGACTGGCCAACGATACATTAATGATGTTCTGCTACCTCATGTTCGCCTGTTCCGTGGTGCTGTCGGTGATAGATTCATTTTCATGGACGACAACGCAACATGTCATCGAACAGTCGCTGTCCAGAAGTGTCTTGAGAGCGAGGATATTCAACGCCTCGTATGGCCAACACGTTCACCAGATCTGAATCCCATTGAAAATGTGTGGGATGCTTTGGGGAGGAGTCTTGCTGGTCGCCAATGCCCTCCAATAAACAAGGACACCCCCATCCGTGCACTGACAAAGGAATGGGATAAATTACCCCAACAGCTGCTTGATAATGTTGTGCAAAGCATGACACGACGTGTGGAATCTTGCATCGCCCTCCATGGTGGCCATATCCCGTATTGACATCTTACGCCGGAACGCCTGCGGACGGTAATTGCATTTTTTTCACGTGTACGTATTCTGCACAAAATGGCCTGTTTGTCCCTTGAACACGTTGCAAAGCCTTCTGGATTTCAGAGCACAATAAATTGTCTTTCTCATAATGTCCTGGCATTCTGATATTATTTTATTTCACTTGGCATCCAACCACACTTACTTTTTTATGCGGTATATAGCCGTTTATGATCCGTCCTTAGCAAATGTCCAGCAGTGTATTAATTAAGTAAAGAGGATTTGTTTTCGTACGAAGTGTATCAGTAAAGAGGAGGCGATTATGTTTTCTTACGGGCTTCATGAAGAGCTAGTTCTGCAACTCAGTTTCTGTATTCAACATTTGAATCAACATGGTGAAAGGAAGAAAAGAGGAATGGAATCACTGCTGTTTTCAGGCGTCTCACAGACGCAGACGTCAGTATAGATTTTAAAAGGTACTGGATAGTAATCATTGTTTTTATAAAGGCACAACTTTGACTCCTATGTGGAAAAAAATGTAAAAAAAATTATAACCATCTAATTTTGAGAGAAAGTGCCTTGGGCATTTACAAAGCAAATGATATGTAAAACGCAAATATTTCTTTTTGGTGTTTTTTAACAGATTTGAAGCAAAAGGAGATCTGAGAAAACGATAGGTGATCTGATCGTGTAGAATCTTCAAGAACACAGGAAAAGTTTTCTAAGTAAAGCGAAATAAAGTATCTGGAATCAGCAGAACTCCTGGATACCTTATTAGGAGAAATAACATTTAGTGGAACTAAACGCCACCTGATAAACGTGGATTGATTTGGATTAACGATCTTAGCGTAGAAATTCCTAATTTAGGCTACTTCGGACTATTTTCGCAAACTTTTATCACATATTTGCCAGACCTTGGCAAAAAGTATGCACTAAAATTGCGCTGAAAGTCTTGACTAGACGACTTCCACTTTGCTCTTTTTGCAGGATAGTTTTATGCATCTGTGTGAAACAAATTTACACTGTGTTTAGTGAGATGACAACATACAGCCTGCCATTGGTATCTTTTTAATTTTTCTCAAACACACATATGCAAATTGACTTCAAACGATTATATATATCTGTTATCAGTTGAAGACATTTCAAGGAATGCAATGAGAAACAGTAGAAAAGAATGGAATTCATTAGTATTTTTTAACAACTGAGATATGCATATGGATTAAAAAAGGACCACTGAGCAAGTGATTACACCTACTAGTCTTCTAATATTTTCTACACAACGTGATCCCATTTTTATCAAGCTAAGAAAATGGTGAGGCTTAAGACAAAGTTTTGTTATACAGCAAAATATGTTCATTAAACAGACATTAAATAATTGTTTGTTTGTGTTTAGAGGGAAGCCGCAGTAAAATCTCCTGTGAGCATCAGATACTATAAGGAGTCGACTATCCTTGATTCTCTAACTAGGGACCAGAGATTCCAGGAAAGGGAGAGAACCAGCTCTGTAGGATAAGTGCATGACTTACTCAGGGCTCAATTCCGCGGTTAACACACATGATTGGCCAGAGTGGTCACGCATGTTACTACTGTTCTTGTCTTAGTGCTTCACATTCATGTTTTGATGTAAATGATAATAACAGCTTCATTCGGAGGTTTTTAATGTCCGAGCTTCTAAATCTGGTGATTAAACATTTATGAGTCCCTGTTTCTCTTCGTGCAGCGACATAGCATCCACATACATGTGATTTTCATTTTAAACCTGTTTTAGTGGAAATAATGTAAACTTACACGGTTGTATCAGAATAATATGACCACCCACCTACGAGAATAACCACCCTTCGCCCGGATAACAGCGGCGAGACGGCGCAGCATGGACGCAATGAGACCCTGGATTGTTGCCCGAGGCACACGCACCCATTCCGATTGAAGCAGAGCACGGAGGTCCCGGTGGTGACCTAGTTGTGGGTCGGCCCGTCGAACCTGTCGATCCAAAGAGTGTCACAAGTGCTCTATGGGATTGAGGTCGGGCGATTCCGCCGGACAATGGAAAACGGAGACATCGCTGTCGTGTTTCTGGAAAAGTCACGCACCCCCTTAGTGAAATCGCAGGGCACATTGTCATGTTGGTAGACATCATCTCTAGGGTAAACGTCCAACATGAAGGGTCAGCGAGGATAGACAGGAATCCATTGGACTTCAGGGACCCATTCAGTGGAACCGGAGGTCCCAGATCCTACCAGGAAAACATCCACCAAACATGCACACTGCCACCGCTGGCCTGTGTTTGACCGACAAGCGTGTCCGGGTGATGGTTCTCGTGTGTCTGACGACGTATCCGCCGCCGTCTGGCAATTCTGTGCAGTAGAAACGTCGATTCATCGGATAAGGCAACCTTTATCCACTCTTCCACTGTCCACTGACGGTAGTCCCATGGAAACTGCAGGCGTCGTTGCCGATGGACCTGGGTTAACATGGGCGCCTTAACGCAACGTCGACTCCGGAAAACCATTCGTAACAGGGTTCACTGTACTGTTATCACTGACACGTACGTGGGTGTCCCAGCTTTCATTTGCGTGGTCAATTGCTACACTGTTGCGCGTGGATTTCCCTTTACCAGTCAACGGAAGCAACGTTCTCCTCTGGTCTCGATGGCTTTTGGGGTTGAACAGTTATGACGTCGGGAGTTACTTGTTGTGCCAAGCGGTCCATTCTTAGTACACCCTTACCAGAGCACCTCGTGAACAGCCCACGAAGTCTGCTGTTCCTAAGATGCTTCCAACCTCTGGCGCTGTAGCCAGTGATCATTCCTTTATGAACGTCCGTCAACTCACTACATCTGTCCATTGTGCTCACGTTACACACTATGGCTCATCTGTCCATTGCGCTCACGTTACACACTATGGCTCATCTGTCCATTGTGCTCACGTTACACAATATGGCTCATCTGTCCCTTGTGCTCACGTTACACACTATGACTCATCTGTCCATTGTGCTCACGTTACACACTATGGCTCATCTGTCCATTGTGCTCACGTTACACACTATGGCTCATCTGTCCATTGTGCTCACGTTACACACTATGACTCATCTGTCCATTGTGCTCACGTTGCACACTATGGCTCATCTGTCCCTTGTGCTCACGTTACACACTATGGCTCATCTGTCCATTGTGCTCACGTTACACACTATGGCTCATCTGTCCATTGTGCTCACGTTACACACTATGGCTCATCTGTCCATTGTGCTCACGTTACACACTATGGCTCATCTGTCCCTTGTGCTCACGTTACACACTATGGCTCATCTGTCCATTGTGCTCACGTTACACACTATGGCTCATCTGTCCATTGTGCTCACGTTACACACTATGGCTCATCTGTCCATTGTGCTCACGTTACACACTATGGCTCATCTGTCCCTTGTGCTCACGTTACGCACTATGGCTCATCTGTCCATTGTGCTCACGTTACACACTATGGTCCATCTGTCCCTTGTGCTCACGTTACGCACTATGGCTCATCTGTCCATTGTGCTCACGTTACACACTATGGCTCATCTGTCCATTGTGCTCACGTTACACACTATGGCTCATCTGTCCATTGTGCTCACGTTACGCACTATGGCTCATCTGTCCATTGTGCTCACGTTACACACTATGGCTCATCTGTCCATTGTGCTCACGTTACACACTATGGCTCATCTGTCCATTGTGCTCACGTTACACACTATGGCTCATCTGTCCATTGTGCTCACGTTACACACTATGGCTCATCTGTCCTTGCCGGCCGCTTCTATCTCCGTGTGATCGACCTTGCCACATGCATTCTGTGATGCGCATGGGCAGGTACACTGTAATTCCGGAGCTGGTCATATTATTCTGATACGACTGTGCATTTCTTTTAGGAATGTTTTGACCATTTGACATCACCAGATATCCTAAGTGATTCATTTTTCCTGATGGTCCTTCGAAAAGCTCCTTTGGGGTTAACAGCATGTTCATGATTTTGCCTGTTTAATAGAAACTACATTTCGTGACTGGATTTCACTACTGCTCGGTCAGTAGCCAGGATCTGTCTCTGTATTCGTAATACAAAAGAAACAGGGTTTTTGCACATTTGTACCAGGAGTTTTGCCTTCATACAGTTGCCTCTTTCTTGATTCTCATTAGTTGATTTTGCTATCATATTTTGTTTTGGTAGGACACTTTGAACCAAGCATGTAATCCAAGTTTCAAAACATTTGATTGATGCCACTTTCTTAAGGCTTATTTCATGGTAAGCACTCTTTAATCTGACTCATCATACTGATTTATTGTTAAATAGGAATTTTATTACAAATTTTGAAGATGACAATCCGATTTTTGGCGTAAATGTGACAAGGATAGTAGGTCAGATAATATCCGAAAACTTGAAAATTTTCATCGTCCTGGACCGGGACTCGAACCCGCGTCTCCCAGAAAACGCCCGTGTATGCTAACCACTACACCACCCAGAACGACCAAGTTTTCTGGGAGACGCAGGTTTGAGTCCCGCTCAAGGACGATGAAAAATTTTAAGTTTTCGGATATTAACTGAAACTTGAAAATTGTATTATCTGAAATAGGATTGTCATCTTCAAAATTAGTATTATATGGCGTAATCCCGTATTTCCTTCATGAGGAATTTTATTGTTTGATACGATCAGCATCTCTGTTAGAAACAAGTTGCATATTCACTGCGAATTTACCATCTTAGATACCTGCGTTTGATTTATTAGGTAGAAAATATTTCTCTTGAGGAATATTTTTGTTTGCTAACTTTTTTAGATAAGTGTCCTTTTAACTGTGCCTAGCTCGCTGATTGTCTGAAGTACTAGTCTGTAATAAATTGGTTCGCCAACAGATTTTGAAATGGAAACTTGGAGAGAACTAGTACTCGTTTGAGAAGTAGCCACTCGCCTGCATACGCGAACGTCTGCGGCTGGTGCGAAATTATTGCTTGACATTGTGTAATGACGTCTCTCACATTTTAAGCCGCACATCGAGTTCCCGATTGATTTAAAAATGACGCGGATCTTACCGATTGGTTGTGATCCTTAAATGTTAAATTTAAGTTCCAAACGTTGAACAAAATAAAGTGTTTACCTTGTAGTGATGAAAACATGCATCTCGGTTTCAATTCAAACTTCAGTTTTTTAGTCCCGTTTCTTAGTTTCCAACATGATTGTGGAAAATTAAACTGGCGTTTTTTGAACGTGAAGCTGATAATGACGATAAGTAACCGCCTGAAGAAAAGGAGAGTATCTAGAAATAAAACTACAAAATAAAGCAAGAAAAAAACAGTGTTCTTTAAAAATATAGCTCACGTTTGATGATGTCTGATTTCCATAACCATACATCATCAAACATGAATATTCAGATATTCAGTTAAATGCCATACACACTTACCAAAATCTGTGTGTTGCACCGTGAGAGTGTTCAACAAAAGAACTGTTTTATATATGAATGGACATGTTCAGGAAGTAAACGCAAAATGACTCAGATATGGCTATGCGATGATGTCTCGCTTGGAAGAATTGCAAAGAAACAAAACGTTCTTCCAACTTGATTAAAAAGTCATAGTTTATACTGCAGGAAAGAAAATATTTGCAATCACTTGGATAAGGGAAATTTTTTATTTTTATTGCCGGGGAGAAAACCCCTATATTTTGCGGTTTTAATACCGGATCAGTTCAAGTGAATAACCTTCACCCAAAGCCTAATCTTTGCAGATTAGGCTTCAGATTAGAAATTCTTTATGAAGAGCATAGTAGTTGTTGCTTGATATTTATTCAATACAAGTGTAAGTCAAAATGGCCGCCCCGGTGGCTCAGTGGTCTAAGGCGTTGGCCTCTGATCATTCGTCCGTAAGGGGTCCGGGTTCGAATCCCGGTCAGGCATGGATGTTGTGTTTGTCTTACGGCACTGGCTTTCTCCCTTCCCTGGAACCAGTGACCCTAAATCAGGGACGGGCGACTGCTTATAGCCCATTGAGTTGCTCACGATGGTCGTTAAACCTCCAATCAAAAAAAAAAAATAAGTCAAAATGTTTTCGCCATTAATTTTTGTTTAAAATATTGGGTGAGCAGTAATACGATGAATTGCTGTGAACATTTTGAAAGAGATAAAAACTTGATCTTTCATGTGCCCTTTAGTAGCATTTTGTGACAGATGTCTATTACAGCTCCCGAATTTCGCTCCTACCCTCGCCGGATCCATGTCAGGGACACAACTAAGCATCGCGTGAATTTCCGGAATATCACACAAAATAATATTTTTGGAATACGATTCTCACGAAACGAGTGTCTGGTCAAATCTGGTCGTCGCACTTTAAAACCACCAGGACACTCTAGTCAACTAAGTTTCAAATATTTTACATGGCTTGAAACAAAGCTCTAAATGACGCTGAAGCAGGAAAATAGAATTGGCGGTCTGTAATGTAAAAGTTCTCAATTGAATTTATCTAGCTGTACTTTTGCTCTAACTAGTAACTTCACTAAAACCTTAGAGCTTAGCTTAAAGCTTGTAGACATATTGAATTAGCTTCACCCAAATAATTCTGTCTTCCGAGTCTTGCTGAAGATCTTAATTATTCATAAATATCGTTTCAAGATAACCGGAGACGTTCAATGATAACATAAGTCTACTTACAACTGTCCATACCACTTTCTTTATTCTTATATCAAGTACGTCATGAGTCTATAGTGCCGCCCCAGTGGTGCAGTGATCTAAACGTTGTCTTCCGACCATTCGCTCGAGATGGGCTCAGGTTCAAATCCTGTTGTGTCTTCTTACACTAGGGCTCCCTCTCTTCTTTGGAACTAATTGTTCTAAATTAGGGACGGGCGACAGCGTATAGCCCATCGAGTTGCTAACGGTTATCGTTAAACCTCCAACAACAACAAAAAAGGTTTATAATCAACAGGTTTGTGATATGCAAGTCCCATAATACGCTAAACAGACTTCGTCAACGATATTTCACAATATGCGAGACACTTATCACTCTTTTAACACGATCTGTTTACTCAATACTAGAATCTCTCATATTAATATTACGCATTGAAATCAATCTATTCTCTCAACAAAGAACGCTTCAGAGTATTGCAAGATTCTTCCGCTATCCGCTCGTCTCAGCATTGTATATGGATGAATCGCTCAGTTATGAAATGGTTAACGCGATTGCATTTCCTTCTAGAGTTGCAGTTTACTGTTCTGTTTTGTATGTTCACAGAGAGAGCCCGAAATAATGAGCGCATTCGCTCCTCTAAAATGATTTAAGAATCACTGATTTTTTTTTTCAAGAATCGGTCCCATTTCCTTAATCTAGGGTCACGGGTTCCCGGAAACGGAGAGAGCCAATGCCGTAAGACAAACATATCATCCATGCCTCGCCGGGATTCGAACGCTGACCCATCTCAAGCGAATGGACAAAAGCCTGCGTCACTGGCTTTGAGTATTGTCCAATCGTATTCCGGAAATCCGCTTTGGAAACTAGTAACGTTAAAAGAAATGAATAACCATCCCGGTAGTTGGAATACGCATTGAGTGAACATCCATGAACATTTGCATACTGGGAAAATTTCATTGTTTTTGCTGAAAATTATGGCTTTTTAAAACTGCGCGCGCGCGCTGTGACAGCGCCCAAACTCGAGCGCTGCACATTTAGTCGAGAATCCATTCCCTAGTTTATTTATTTATTTAAATATTATTTTATTTAAATATTAATTTATTTATTCATTTTTATTAATTCACGTATTTTTTGAAGAAGGAGTACGTTTTATTTTGCCATATACTTTCGGGTGAATCTTTTCTTTCTTTTTTCCCTCTCCGTCCCCCTCTCCCAGCAAGGCGTAAGACTAGCTAGACAGCACAAGGCGGCACAGGACAGACCGACACTGTAAGAAAACGCTGGCGACAGCCATCGGCGAGCTGGCTTTGTAGTATGTTTTATTGGGGGCAATAGACGTGCCCACCGTCTATAGAATCCACAATGCGTATTGGGCCGACCGTAGACTTGTTGGAACCAGAGCTAGCAGTTTAATTGGGGTAAGGATTTACGGCCGGGGTAGTATCACGCGGGAAACGTAACGAGGGGTTCTTAGAATTTTCACTGGAGCGGGTAGGAATCTTGACCCCCTAACGAATGGAAGATCAAAATGTTAATTTTCCGACCAGTAAGATCTACGCTGGGGAATTTAATTCAGGGAGGCTTGCGTTTGCCAGCTAGTGATTGGATGATGGGATGTTTTGAGGTAGTGTGGGTCTTCTTGGGGGTCGCCGAAAGATTTTTACAAGGGAAGAGAAGAACTTCGTCACTTCACGTTGAGTTTTTACACGAGTCACTTCACGTTTACAGTTTTTGCACGAAACTTTACCTTGGCTGGTTTCGCGGCGTGCATCGCTTGCACTGTCCTCCATGACTGTCACCTAGGAAGCGGCAGACAATTTTCTAAGCTGCGGATGGGAAATCGCAACCGAGGTTTCCGGATGAACTGACTCCCACTAAAGACCATTAGAGCCCATACGACGGTCGCAGCTGCGGATGGAAGTAATAACCACCGGACGAGAATTCTCCCGGATCAGGAGTGGTCAGCAGCGCGATATCTAGGCCAGATTCCGATGTTAAGGTAGGAAATCCATCCTATTCTTTCTTTGGTGTCCCCTCATAAAATCTTTATCGGAGCAGTATACACATAGAGTTTATATTTTATAGGCAAATAGTTAATTTGAGTACAGGTTCCTGTCAGAGAGTCGTAAATCATTTTTGCTAATATCATGAGCGTATATTTGTTATTATGCCAAATCATAACCAATAAATTGTTTTTGTTGCTAATTTTGTCTAAGTTCTATGATGAGTGTGTCGTTAACTACAATGTGTGTGCTCAACCCTAGATTATTTGGAGAATATATATAACTTTTGGAACCGGAACTTAGAAAATCACTTCACTTATGCTTTTTATTTCAAATCTAGACGTTCACAAAAATATTGCGGCACACAGCGGACCCTTTGACTCCCAAAGGAAAATCTGCTGTGTGAAACACAACGCCCCGTCAGTGGATCCTGAAGCTGCGTCAGCCCTAAATCAGGGAATCGCAGAATCACAAGCCACTCGACAACCCCTTGGCTCCCAATATTGCGCCGGGTGAATCCAATTAGGAACCCGAGCGATAATAGCGCGCGCACACACACACACACACACACACACACACACACACACACACAGGGATATTGTGATCTAGACCCTAGGGGCGTGTTTAAACAAACGTTATCAGGACAGAATAGTAGCTGCAAGAGTACGAAAACGAAAAGCAACGGTACGCAAATTTTGGTTTCTCCATTGCTCTTACGTACGCGTAAAAACGTGTGATAGGATAACTGGACTTCGAAAGTGTCAACGCACAAGTTGTATCTTAACGACGCGTTTCTGTAAACGTTACTCTCAAACTGTGAGAAGGCAGAGGAGACCGTTGAAGGTCGGAGAACCAATAAGATCATTGGAATGCTGCAGTCCGAGGTTCATACAGACAGATGTGGTAACAGCTTTACATGAATCTCAAAATGCGATAAGTTGACTCAACGGGTGTTGTCGGGAGCAATGTTATGGTGCAGAACGGCTGTCCAGCAGATGCTATGCTGTTGTAAAAAACGAGGAGATGTCACAACATACTGTCTGGCCAAGATAATCCTCATGGGCCTCTCATTCCTTCTGACAGATTTAGATGTTCACTCGTCTGAACGCATATAGTACCACGTTATATCTTTCGTCTGACTATTTCATGTCTTTTTTGTGCTTTGCATTCTGCATTGTCCATAATTAAATGCAAGCCATTGCTCTGCGTTCTGTCCATCTTCTTTTTCTTGTAATGACCCTAACTTTTCCAGCAGTTTATATTCCAAATTAAGTCAGAAACACTGGAAAAAAAATGACAAATGATGCTCTATCCCTGTTGCAGTTTTTCAAAGTACTTTCTTTAACAGACATGAACTCGTAACTTGATGAACATCATTTTATTTACGGATACAACTTGTATATTTTCTATGATAAAAAGTGTTGCCGTGAGGTGTTTTTTTTTTGAGCGGAGGTTTAATGGCCACCATGAGCAGCTGGATGGGCTATGAGCAGTCGCCCGTCCCTAATTTAGATCCACTAGTTCCACGAAAGGGAGAAAGCCAGTGCCATAAGACAAAAACAACATCCATGCTTCGTCAGGATTCGAACCTAGACCCATTTCGGACGAATGGTCAGAAGCCAGTACTTAGACCACTGCTGACCTTAATTGATCAAAACATGCAATGTTGTTTTGGCTAGAGTCAATGAACTGCCAGCTCAAATTTTGGAATTACGCCTCTGTTTTTCTACTGATAAAACTCTTGAACATGTTCCACTTCGCTTTCACCTCACTCACATTTTATCATCACTTACAATTATTTTCCAACTGATCACTGATTTCTTTTACCTTTTTTTTTTTTTTTTTTTTGCTGGAAGTGGAGCGCAAGAGGTGAAAACGTTTGTAATCGAGAAAAAAATGGCAACAAACTGAAAATGCGGTCAGAATTACTGATACGGTGAACTTCAGAGGACCTTTTAACCCCACTCGAATGAGCCCCTCGGCATGTTGCCTAGTTGATCGCGATAAAGTGGGAAAGCAGGTCGATGGTGAGCTAGTTATCACAGCCCACTTCAGTTGTTGCCTCTGTGTTAGTTCTGATTAAAGTCCACAGAAAGAAGAGGCAAACAGCCTTGTAAACTATGCGGAAGTACTTAATACGCCCGTGTTTCCCTTCGCCTCAGGGTCCTAAACTTGATAAATGACACAAACAACTATTTTTTAGGTGAAGAGTGCTATTTAAAAAGAATACAAAAAATATTTTAACGTTAAGTGACAACACTGGAAACTGCAAATATTGAATTCCGCGGTTTCTTCGTAAGCCACCATCTTTTTAATTTTTACTTAGAAATGTTTATATATACAAGTGAAGTTTAGCATAAAACAGATGATACAGCGAAAATGCGACTTTCATTGTACCCAAGGCGCTTCTAGAAATAATTTCGAAAATTTACAGGTGTAGTTTTTTCTTGTCATTTGTATCTAATTCCGTATATTCATTTTACTGTAGAATTAAATCCGTTCCTGAAAAACCGCATAGCTGGTATACAGATGTTTTACGAAGACTGTCCGAAAGGAATAGGAAAGTAACTTTTTTTTTTTTTTACTTAGTGACTTTGGTTTCCGTGGGGCCGTATAAATACTTAATTTTCATATTTTTAGGAAATTATCCATTCCGGGGTACAACAATTATAGCTGAATTGTTCTCTGTTTGCTGCGTATTTTGCATTTTTCACTTTACTGCTACAACCAACCGTTGCTTTCCTATTCCTTTAGGATGCTCTTCGTGAGACACCCTGCATTTAAGATCTTTCCGGGAAAATAGAGCTAAACTTACAGTTTCACGTATAAGAAGCATCACCAAACGTTTTTTACACTCGTTGCAAAAAACAACAACCACATCAGAGTAAAGAAAAAGCATTGTTGAATGATGTTATATATGTAATTTTTAAATGAGCTTCTACATCATAGCATTTATACCTTCAGGCGGTACTGTACACAATTAAATGAGCATGTTTAGTCAAAAGTCTTAAGCCCATTTCTTATGCTATATATTTTTCGACATATAGCACAGGAAAAGGGCTTAAAAACTTACAAAGTAGGTCACATTTGCCAAATCATGGATTTACATCAGATTTGCATAGTTTACTATTTGCTTTAGCTAGTAGCTACATACATCAAGAAGAAGAAAAAGAATAAAAGCAAATGTTTCCTGGACGTCAGGGCAGGGCCGTAACGAATGCTAAATTATAGGGTTCTAATAATGTAGAGGAGGCTAACAAATTTTTAGTTTCTTCGGTTAATTAATTTTAATCTAATATAACACTATTTATTGAAAACTTAAGCTCAGCAACACTGTTTCAAGTACATAAAAATTCAGAGAGTACCTCTTCTTTTTTGTGCGGCAACAGAAGTGGAGGTATTATCTAGCTATCTTTTTCTTTTATGAAATTATTCATAAACTGTTTAACCGATAAAGACGAAATTTGATATTACCAAGCTTTGCTCAAAAAAATATATGTATAGTCGACTTTGGTTAAAATTGGACAGAAATATCCTTTATGTGTTTATGTGTGCGAAACTGTTGTTTGTTTCTTCTGGACTATACAAAAAAAAATACCGACAAAATGTTTTTAAGAATTAGGAAGGAAAATCTTTCAAGTATGACGAAAGACAATGCATTGATTAATTTAGCTAATTAATTTTAATTTAAAACTGTATTTACCGCGAGCTCCACAGAATTTAATTTATTGCATGGAGAAACGGGTTTTTAAACTGATACAGGTATCTGCAAATACCGTACATGTTTAATCATGGTATGTTTTGGATTGCGTTTCTGTTGTGACGAAATTTTTGAGGCAGATAGTTTCTCCTCCTTTCACTCCATGAGGATACATAATTACACCCACTGCATGTATTCGTTTCCCATTGCGTAGTGTGACGCAGTTTAAAATGTTTCACTTGCTTCTAAGTGTTTATGCTGTTCTGATTCAACGTCGTTATTTAATTGTGCCTAAGTTGTTTTTCGACGGACATTACTGAACGCAAAGCATTTCAAAAATGAGCAATCGCGATAAGTACGGGGAAATGGACTGGCCTGTGCCAGTCTATAGAGCGAGAAATTCATTAGCGAATTGCATTGTTGTACACTGCTGGACAATTGCTAAAGACGGATCATAAACGGCTATATAGCGCATAAAAAGGTAAGTGTAGTTGGATGCCAAGTGAAATAAGATAATGTCAGAATGCTGCCAGGACATTATGAGAAAGACAATTTATTGTGCTCTGAAATCCAGAAGGCTTTGGAACGTGTTCAAGGGACAAACAGGCCATTTTGTGCAGAATACGTAAACGTGCGAAAAATGCAATTACCGTCAGCAGGCGGTCCGGCGTAAGATGTCGATACGGGATATGGCCACCATGGAGGGCGATGCAAGATTCCACACGTCCTGTCATGCTTTGCACAACATTATCAAGCAGCTGTTGGGGTAATTTATCCCATTCCTCTGTCAGTGCACGGATGAGGGTGTCCTTGTTTATTGGAGGGCATTGGCGACCAGCAAGACTCCTCCCCAAAGCATCCCACACATTTTCAATGGGATTCAGATCTGGAAAACGTGCTGGCCATACGAGGCGTTAAATATCCTCACTCTCAAGACAATCCTGGACAGCGACTGTTCGATGACATGTTGCGTTGTCGTCCATGAAAATGAATCTATCACCGACAGCAGCACGGAACATGCGAACATGAGGTAGCAGAACATCATTAATGTATCGTTGGCCAGTCATGGTCCCAGTTGGAAGCACATAGAGGGACGTACGGCCATTTATCATGATGCCAGCCCATACCATGACACTACATGTTTGATATCGGTCCCTTTCCTGTATGTTTGCTGGACAATATGCAGTACCACTATCACGCCAGATCAGTTGTCGTCGACAATCAGACGATAGACTGTATCTACTCTCATCTGAGAAGTTGCTGTACCAATTGAGCTACACGGACGTTTGTTCTGACTACTATCTGCCTTTATGTCGTGTGTGTCCTGCTGGCAGGTACGTCACATCTCCTGGTACGTTACAGAGTGCTCAATTGTAGATAATTGGGGCTGTGCAGTCATTAACGTGACACCTGGAAACTCGCTATCTTCATTCAAGGGACACTAAAATGCATATGGTGACCCCACAGTGGAAGACAGAATGTGTGGTCTGCGTAGTCCACGTTTGGGATTTGACGTCAAGGAGGTTACTGTGTATTTGTCAATATAGAAAAGACGGACCTTCACTTAAAACCAAAACCATTCATATTTTCCATTAAAATGGTGCGCCACCATATTTGAAGCATTATCATGTGATTTCAAAAGTTTATAAAGACAGGAATGGTGTTTAATAGACTCGAAGTGAACTTCCAGGTTTTTGAAAGAAATAAGGGATGTTCCTGCAGAGTTCATAAAAGTCTGTTCTTCACCTTCCAGAGGTACTGCTGCTTCTAAAAGCAACGCTTCTCAAAGGCTTATACATTAAATTGCATCCTAAAGTATACAAAATAGAAGTTACCCATGCTTTGCAGCCAAAAGGCCGGGATGGCCTAGTGATAAACGTTCGTGACTGCCACGGAAAAGTCTCAGGATCGATCCCCGGCAGGTACGAGCTCTCAAACCACTAAATGCATCGGATGGGCACGTAAAGCCATCAGACCCCGGGCACTGGACTCCGGTTGTAAATAAGGGAGTCTGTTCCTGCAAGATAGAGTATCATTATAATGAGCTTTCCAGACTAGGACTTCTCTGGATGATGGATGGGTCGTGCTGAGCTAATAGCCTGATCTCTATGGCCTCTGAATATTCCACCTATGGTCGTGTTTCATTGTTGTAGGAGGATGTGTCAAAGATAATGTTTTATAAATACTTGTTGATGATATTGGAAGACTTCGTTTCAGAATCATCAATGTTTTATGAATTTTGATGTTAGATGTGTTGATTCGCACGTGACCAGGAGCGGCTCATCAGCTAAGTGGCCAATGGGGCAACAACAACAAAACACATGGATGCATAAGATGCATTTAAGCACCTAGCGTTAAACCATCTAGCATTTATGTGTTTTTTGCTGAACAATGAGTTGCGAGAGAACATGCTATTCTTTCTCTTTTGGCTGTATTACAATAAATTCTTAAAACTGAAAAATAACTTTGTGAACAAAGTGTGATTAGTTTCATGGAAAAATGTAGTTGTTGTTGTTTTTTGTTTTCAGGCTGCGTCTTGGAGAAAGAGATGTTATAGTGCTTTCGGATTTTGCGTCAGTTAAAGAAGCGTTTAATAAGAATGCCTTCTTGGGTCGTCCGCCGAATCCTCCCAACCATTTGTTAAAAGGAGCTACAAGTAAGAATTGTCATAACCTCATTTTTTTCGTTATGTTTTCCAGAGCGGCATTCTATGCTCAGGTGAATTTCCCTGAAGCTTTTAAAAAATATGAAATGTATTTTTTGAATAAAGCTCATATTGAGAAATGGCTTCCTAGTTTAATTGAATTAATAATCTTTTAAAGCAACTTATGGGAATTTACTAGGAAATTTTTTCATTTATAGCAAATTTTCGGAGAAAACTCTTCTCCTTCTTCAGGCTCTCTTGTTGTTGTCACTTTTTGCTTGTCACTATCATGGTTACGGTTTACCTTGACGGTTACGGTTAACCTTGACGGTTTAGGTTATTTTTCAACAAATCCTGCCAGATGTTAGGCAGGGAAAATCCTTTGCAGTCATTGATGATGGAATTTTGATTTTTCTCAATCTCTATTCCTTCTTTCAGTTTTCTTTTTTGGAAATTGCTTTGGAAACTGATTACTTTAAGGGAATTCCAATCCATGCTGTGCCCAGTTTCTCTAACATGCCTATCTAATCCAGTCTTGTTGGAGCAATTTTTTATAGCTGCTTTATGCTCAGCTATACGAGTTTCTAGTCTGCGACCTGTTTCACCTATGTAAGATAGTCCACAACTACAATTTACTTCATAAACTACTCCTTGCATTTTTAAAATATCTTCTTCTCTTTGAACTATTTTAGGGAAAAAATTTTTAACTTTGTTCTCTAAACTTGGAGCTAGCCTAATATTGTATTTTTTACTAATTCTCTTTAAAGCCTCAAATAAACCTTTGTGATAAGAAATTTTTCTAGTGAATTTTACTTCTTGCTTTTGTGGGTTCTTCTAACCATTAAAATTCAGAAGCTTCTCAAAGAACCCACAAAAGCAAGAAGTAAAATTCACTAGAAAAATTTCTTATCACAAAGGTTTATTTGAGGCTTTAAAGAGAATTAGTAAAAAATACAATATTAGGCTAGCTCCAAGTTTGGAGAACAAAGTTAAAAATTTTTTCCCTAAAATAGTTCAAAGAGAAGAAGATATTTTAAAAATGCAAGGAGTAGTTTATGAAGTAAATTGTAGTTGTGGACTATCTTACATAGGTGAAACAGGTCGCAGACTAGAAACTCGTATAGCTGAGCATAAAGCAGCTATAAAAAATTGCTCCAACAAGACTGGATTAGATAGGCATGTTAGAGAAACTGGGCACAGCATGGATTGGAATTCCCTTAAAGTAATCAGTTTCCAAAGCAATTTCCAAAAAGAAAAACTGAAAGAAGGAATAGAGATTGAGAAAAATCAAAATTCCATCATCAATGACTGCAAAGGATTTTCCCTGCCTAACATCTGGCAGGATTTGTTGAAAAATAACCTAAACCGTCAAGGTTAACCGTAACCGTCAAGGTAAACCGTAACCATGATAGTGACAGGCAAAAAGTGACAACAACAAGAGAGCCTGAAGAAGGAGAAGAGTTTTCTCCGAAAATTTGCTATAAATGAAAAAATTTCCTAGTAAATTCCCATAAGTTGCTTTAGATTATTAATGAAATGTATGTTTTTTCCTACTTTTTAGCACCCCCTTTGGGGAAAAAAAGGACGTGTTTACATGGTCACTATGTTTAACCGTCCGCTTGTGGATACCATATCGTTTCATGAAAAATTATTTTTGCATTAACCCTTTAGCCGGCTGCAACGAATTAACTCGGGGTAGGCGTAATGAATTGAAATCAATTCTGACGAATATATTTGCTGTCTAAGAATTGGGTAGAAAACTGCTGGAAGGAGTGAAATTTCGCATCAGAAAGTTGTTTTCCTTTTAACTTTGTTATTCAAAGTTGTCATTTAGGGAAATTATTGACGTTACTTCTTCTTTCTGACCGATTAGCAGACGAAAGAACTATTACTACAGCGACGAACCTAAGTAAGAAGAGAGAAGATCTTTTAGTAACTCTTCTCTGTGTAGTGGCGTGATGTACATGTGAGGAGGGGCTAGGCACTGGCACCATGACACTAGGCAGAAACAAACCCTTTCCTCTCATTCAGTAGATCATAGAGCAGACTAGAAGAGAGCGCTAGAATGGAGGACTAGAAAAGAGCGCTAGAATAGAGCAGACTAGAAGAGAGCGCTAGAATAGAGGACTAGAAGAGAGCGCTAGAATAGAGGACTAGTAGAGAGCGCTAGAATGGAGGACTAGAAGAGAGCGCTAGAATGGAGGACTAGAAGAGACCGCTAGAATGGAGGACTAGAAGAGACCGCTAGAATGGAGGACTAGAAGAGAGCGCTAGAATGGAGGACTTGGAAAGAGCGCTAGAATGGAGGACTTGGAAAGAGCACTAGAATGGAGGACTGGAAGAGAGCGCTAGAATAGAGGACTAGAAGAGAGCGCTAGAATAGAGGACTAGAAGAGAGCGCTGGAATGGAGGACTAGAAGAGAGCGCTAGAATGGAGGACTAGAAGAGAGCGCTAGAACGGAGGACTTGGAAAAAGCACTAGAATGGAGGACTGGAAGAGAGCGCTAGAATAGAGGACTAGAAGAGAACGCTAGAATAGAGGACTAGAAGAGAGCACTAGAATAGAGGACTAGAAGAGAGCGCTAGAATGGAGGATTGGAAGAGAGCGTTAGAACAGAGGACAAGAAGAGAGCGCTAGAATAGGGGACTCTAAGAGAGCGCTAGAATGGAGGGCTAGAAGAGAGTGCTAGAATGGAGGACTGGAAGAGAGCGCTAAAATAGAGGACTTGAAGAGAGCGCTAAAATGGAGGACTGGAAGAGAGCGCTAGAATAGAGGACTAGAAGAGAGCGCTAGAATAGAGGACTAGAAGAGAGCTATAGAACAGAGGACTAGAAGAGAGCGCTTATCACTTGTGACAGGTTCTTGGTCGGTACTACTGAGATGAGAAGGTGAAAGGCCGTGTTCTGCCGTAGCTTTGGTCAAACCCGACCGCTATGTGAGCATTTCTGTTTGGGAAGCGCTGTAAATGTTTGGTACCATTTGATCCAGGTGCATCGGCCGCTTAAAAGGTTAAGAAACCTGAAATGTGCCAAAGATGATTCTTGGTTTGTTTGTTTTTTATCACTTTCAAGTGTGTATAACTTTGCCACTAAATGCTATCGAATTGAAAATACATTTTATTCCACATATTTGCTTCTAATATCGGATCCAAAGAAAAATTCTTCCTACTTTCAATATCATTTACAACGAAGACCGTTTTGAATACAGTTTCTTTTTCAAACAAAGCAGTTTTCCATGTAGCAGACGTGGGCAGTTTCAAATTTACTATCCCCGGATATTTCTACTTCTAAAGATCCAGTTTGAGAAATCATTTTTGCAACGGATAGACTTCTAGATGAGAAATGTTTTGTACGTTACTTCAAATTCTCCATAAAGAAAAATTTTCCCACTAAACGGCCTAAATGTATTTCTACATATTTGAGACGTATGTACTACAATTAATGCGGTCATAAAAATCTATTGAAAAACTCTTTTTTTGTCAGATATTGTCCACCACAGAAAACCTTTTGCGCATATTTCCTGCTCATAGTGATGCGAGATATCATTCGCTATGATAAACATTTTGTGCAAAATTTGCTAGTTTTTAGTTAACACGCATTTCAGCCGCTAATGGGCGTAAGTATCGGTTTTTATTTCTGGATGTTTTACCGATTGTAGAAATCCGTTTGATTTTTTCCCCATAACCGGTTCCGTTAAAAGCGGAGAAAACTACTCACATGTAGATTTTAAATTGTTCCTAGTTTTTCTCTAGTGGGCGTTAAGTGCATTCAATTTTTCACTGAATGCTTTGTTTATCTAAAATTGTGCCTCTTTCTGATCTTATGAGGAATACAAATATTTGGCCGACCTGTAATATGAAAGTAGAAGGAGATACATGTTCTGAGGTGGTTTGAGTATGCTGGAAGAGGAAGTTTTGAAGTGCCAGTTAAGAGAATTTGATGCCACTGTGGCCAAATAAGTCAGACAGGCTGGAAAAGAAATTAAAGGAACGCGGAGGAAATCTGGGGTGATCAGATTCACAAATGTCTGAAAGCGAAAAACATCATTTATATGAAGTACAAAAGTTCATGCATGAGACTTGTGATGGGTGCCAGCGCAGCTCGAGTTGTGTGCTAGGATCGCTGTAAAGGGAGTGGTTAATACATCATCAGTGATTAAAATTTCCCACGATCACTAATTTCAGTTAAGCAGTCGATCTTTTTCTGAACATCTATTTCCAAGAACATCGTGGTGATATGCGTAAGTGTGTATCAGTATTGTGATATACACTGAGTGGCTACTTTATTATGACCACCCCCTCACTACTTCGTTGGGCCACCTTTTGCCTTTAATACTGCGTCGATTCTTCGTGGCATAGAATCCACGAGTTGTTGATAGGTGGTTTGTGGAATCTGAGACCATGCTTGATGAATAGCACCTTCCAGAAGTGTGAGATTGCAGGGTTGTGGATCCATCTGTATGATGGGTCGTTTAACTTCATCCCACAAATTCTCAATTGGGTTGAGATCTGGAGATTGTGGGGGCCACCTAAGCAAAGTAAACTCCCCGGCATGTTCCTGAAACCAATCCTGTACAATACGAGCACTATGGCAGGACGCATTATCTTGTTGAAAGTAGCCATCGCCATTGGGATAAACCATCCACATGACAGGATGCACTTGGTCCGCAACGATGTTTAAATATGATGTGCCAGTCAGACGTTGATCAACACGAATTAAAGGGTCCAAAACATGCCAGGAAAACATTCCCCAAAGAATAACGTTGCCTCCACCAGCTTGAAGGGTTGTAGCAATGCATTTGGGGTCCATGCTTTCGTGCTGTTTCCGCCAAATTCTCACTCGGCCATCGGCATGGTGCAACTGAAAACGTGATTCATCGGACCACATAATTAGTTTCCAATTATCGACTGTCCAATCCTTGTACTCCGGTGCGAACTGGAGACGTTTTCTCTTGTTAACTGCAGACAGCAAAGGTGTTCGAACAGGCCTTCGGATGCCGTATTCCATCCGATGCAGTGTACGGCGAACAGTGCGTGCAGAGATCATTTGAGGGGATTGTTGATTAAGATGGTCTGTAATTTGCTGCACTGTTGCCCTTCTGTTGTCTGTTACCAGTCTGGACACTCTCCGTTCCGCCCGAGCAGTCACTAGTCGATGACGATCACACGTTGCACGTAGAGAACCAGTTTTTTGACTGACAGTCCAGCCTTTAAACACTTTAACAACAGCTGCTCTGGAACATTTCACGAATGCGGCGGTTTCGGTGATACTCGCTCCATGGCTCCGAGCTCCTACCATACTCCCACGTTGAAAGTCCGTCAAATCGCATTTTTTTACCCATCTCGTCACCTAAAATTCACTTCTAATACTATCGCAAGCACTAAGCTTCCCTCTTTTATACCGGCCTCGCAATCTGGCGGCAACAGCGTGCAACCATAGCGCATTTGCTTAAAACTGTCGGGTGGTCATAATAAAGTGGCCACTCAGTGTATAAAGCGAACTAATTGAAATTTTTCACTGCATTCCGCCAGTTTTTTTAATCATGCCAGTTAGCCAGTCTAGAAACAACTTACCATGTTAAGAAAAAAAATACAGGTTGGCTCAGTTCCGATTGAGCCGTCATTTTGGAGCGCAAGACTACGACTTGCAGATCGGAGAGTTGAAATGATCTAGTCGAGTATGGTTTCAAAGCGTTTATTTAATTTGTTATAGCCAACACAGGTCTATGATATGAAAAGCAGCTTACATAATTTTTATAAATAATGCTAGATACATTGCGAACACAAAGCAGATCGATACACGAATTACCCAATGTGGTGCTCTCTCTTCTTGAGCTTCTTATATTCCTCATCATTTGCTCTTGCCTCTCATTATGCTTTTCTTCACTTTTGCTTGCGTTCATTCTGCGAATTTCGTGGCATTGTCGGAAATGTTCACCCGTTCATACGAAAGCAATTTTTAAAATTTTTAGTTTAACCCACTGCGTTATGTTTTTTATACGTATATTTGAACAGATCTCGGCGAGAGTTTTAAAACGATGCCACGCACAGTCGTTTTGCACTCTCGGCTGCCAAGACAGATTGAGTCAAACCCGGCGAAACATCCAGAAATATTACATCATCTCTCTCGCGCACAGGGAGCGAGGAGAGCGTCGTGCGCAGGATGTATTGCGCAGTACGCGAATTTAACTCCATGCTGTTTATGAATATGATAACACGATTAGTGTGCGACAGGTATTTTTAACGCTATAATGATTTCAATTGGGACCTATTTTTGTCACAGGCGGTTGGCCGTAAGTCGCCCCATACTATTCGTGGAGTTGGACGTAGTCTGACGTCAAAACGTTTCTCAAAATAGAAAATCATTCCCGTCTAAATCGATACGTGTTACTATTTCTTTTGGAGATGAGCTTCTAAGATCCAGTATGGATCTCAGAAATTTACCTCTAAATGAACGTTGAAGTCCCACATTTTAATACTTATAAAAAAACGTTTTACCACAAACTGCTGAATCTGATTTCAGGTTTCTTTCATAACAATAATGCCTTTTTAGGAAGAAAAGAAATTCGGAACACATATCTACTTGAAAGACAATCCTAACCTTCTTTTCCCTATGAGAGGAATTTTTCTTTATAAAGCAAACTGATTTCCTTTTTAATCGGAAAGAAATGTTTTGCGCAAAAAAATGTTTTTCGATAGGAGAGAATTTATTTACCACAAAAAAAATCCCGTTTTCGTAAATGACAGTAATTTCCATATATCGGCAAACCAAACAATCCGAGAAGTGTTTTTTTACAGTGTCCGAAAATGTAAGAGAACACACAACTCTTTGATTGATCCACATTGTTCTTTTATCCATTTAATTACTGCTATAATTCCTGCCTTCAGCTGGATGTTGAATTTTCAAGATGCGCTGCGCTTCATTCTTCACGAAAGAAATTATATATCGGCTCTTTTTTTACAATACATCATCGATTTTATTTCCGAATGCAATTAGTAAAGGAAACGTGTTTATCTTCCCACGGCTTGCTGGATTTTTATAGTTGTCGTATTCAGAATACTTTCTGTGTAGTATTTTTTACGTTGTTTGACTTGTTCAACGTAATCAGGCGTCAAGCAAATGTTTTTACACGGTTGCTAGAAATTAGCTGCATTTATTATACAGCTACTGACTAAAATTGAAAATAAAAGAAACAGAGTTGAAAACCGGATTATTAGTATATCATATTTAAAATACACTGACGGAAAAAAAAACTCCCAACACCAAGGAAAGGTTGTGTTAGATAAACGACAGTTGGTAGGCGGTGAGAGTATATCTGTAAGATGACGTCTGTGCAAATTTCGCGCTCTGCGCATACGTGTGGCGCTAGTAGCGCCCCTCGGAACATGCAAAGCAGGTTTGCTGTAAATACGCGCTGTAACGTTCGTGAGCGTTAGTTATCGTTGAGATTCGACGTAGGGTGTTGATGTTAGTCAAGAATGCCTTTAAGAAGACGAAGAAGCCATTTTCAATAGCTCACGGAGTTTGAACGAGGTCGTGTAATAGGACAACGAGAAGGTGGAATTTCTTTCGGCAATATTGCAGAACGACTTGGCAGGAATGTAGCCACTGTGCATGATTGTTGGCAGCGGTGGTCAAGGGAAGGTACTGCCTCAAGAAGACTAGGTTCCGGCCGGCCACGCGGCACTACTGAGAGGGAAGATCGCCGTGTACGGCGTATGGCCGTGGCGCATCGTGCCGCGACTGCGGCAGCAATTCGAGCTGAAGTTGCCACCACAGTGACACAACGACCTGTTACAAATCGGTTACTTGAAGGACAGCTCCGAGCCAGTCGCCCTGTAGCGTGCATTCCACTTACTCAAAACTACTGCCGTTTGTGACATCACAGGTGTCAAGCTAGAGCTCGTTGGAGGACGGAGTGGAGATCTGTTGTGTTTTCTGATGAAAGCCGGTTCTGCCTGGGTGCCAGTGATGGCCGTGTGTTGGTTTGAAGAAGGCCAGGTGAGCGCCTGCAACCAACCTGTCTGCGGCCGAGACAAACTGGACCTACACCTGGAGTTATGGTCTGGGGAGCAATTTCCTATGACAGCAGGAGCACTCTCGTGGTTATCCCACGCACCCTGACGGCACAGTTGTACGTCGGTCTGGTGATTCAACCTGTTGTGCTGCCATTCATGAACAGCATTCCAGGGGGTGTTTTCCAACAGGATAACGCTCGCGCGCATACCGCTGTTGTAACCCAACATGTTCTACAGAGTGTCGACATGTTGCCGTGGCCTGCTAGATCGCCAGATCTTTCACCAATCGATCACGTATGGGACATCATTGGAAGACAACTCCAGGGTCACCCCCAACCAGCATTAACCGTCCCTGTATTGACCGACCAAGTGCAACAGGCATGGAACTCCATCCCACAAACTGACATCCAGTACCTGTACGACACAATGCATGAACGTTTGCGTGCTTGTATTCAACATTCTGGCGGTTACACCGGTTATTATTGTACCAGCATTTCACATTTAAAATGGCTCTTCTCGCGCTTACAATAAGCTGTGATCTTGAAACCTAAACCGATTAAACATGTTACCTATACAAATGTATTGCCGCCATTTCATTCCTCTACAACTATTTTTTCGTGGTGTAGGGATTTTTTTCCGTGAGTGTATGATAAAAGAACAAATAGAAGGAATTTAGTTAATTGTTTCATGAGAAATAGTGTTAAGACATTCTATTCAATGTTCACGTGCACCAGTAAAAGCATAACACTTTTGAAAAAACTCACACAAATGAAAAACAGGAGTTAAGTGTTTGAAAAATAAAAGGTTGGCAATAGGAGGAAAATAAAGTAGTTACACAATAGTATAACTATATTAGTAATCCGAATTTCTTGGCGTAGAATATAAATCAAAGTTTCCAAGCTTTCGCACATCAAGCAGATGGCTTTTTCGAGGAAGGTAGACAGCAAACTCAATTTGCTGTATACCTTCAATTTGCCGAAACTTTGATTTATAATCTACGCCAAGAAATTCTGATTACTAATACAGTTATACTATTTTAAGTGTGATTGGTGCACGGTTCCTCGTTATCATTTTGTTACAGAATGTTACAAATGAAAGAAGAAAAAACACTTTTTTCAGCTTCGCTGTGGTTACCTCGGAAGTTGTTTAAATTTTCTTTGCAAACCACTTTCTCTAGTGTTTCAGATACCATCCTAAATTCAGGCCAACAAAAGGTGTCTGTTTTCTTTCATAATGTTTTGCTACTGAAATATTGGCTCTATAACAGTATTTCGTGTTATTTCTAATTAGGGTTTTATTTTTTACATATGATTCTTACTTTTATTTTTTTGTTTACTCTACATGCAAATATGGCTTTCGCCGCCCTGGCGTTCAATGATCAAAAACGTGGATTTCTGAACAATCATACAAGCCAGGCCCAAGTCCAATGTAAGGGACGCATGTATGGTGGTACTGCCATGCGAACCTGGTTCTCTTCCTTCCCGGGAACTACTGACCCTGAATTAAGGACGGGAGAGTGTTATAACCCCTACATTTGCTCAAAGCTGTCATTAAATTCCGAAACAGGAAGCAAACAAATTTATATATATATATATATATATACAGTATATAGGGATGTAAGGTCAGGTGATGCGTAACATCACAGCCTCTCCTTGACAAATGTCAACCCGCCTTCTCGTGGTACATCCTGTTCCCACTAAAGCGGCTCTGACGACCGCCAATAGCGGTATAACTATACCATCGGGATTCGAGGAAATGCTATCCAACACTCACCAACCCGCTTGGCCAGCGTGGTGAGTTACGGCTAACCCTCCAAAATGACTCCACAACTTAAATCTTGGCCATCAGTCTCCGGCAGCTGGAATGTACATGGCCAAGGCAACGGCCAGTGCGACATGAAGGCAGAGGGTGCTAAGAATCCCCGGAGGACCGGACTAGGCTGCCATCTGATGCTGACCTTGGCTACGTACAACGGACGCTCCCTATCTTCTGATTCAAGGCTTCTTGAATTGGAAGAGGAACTACAAAGGATCAAGTGGGACATCGTCGGGCTAAGTGAAGTAAGGAGAAAAGGAGAAGATCTCATTGAACTGAAAAGTGGACATCTCTTCTACTATCGAGGGACTGATATATATCATCATCATCAGCCATTATCAATCCACTACGCGATGAAGGTCTTCCCAAGTTTCTTCCTCCGCTGTCTGCTTGAGACAGTCTCCTCCATGTTACTTCCGCCTGCTTTCGAATTTCATCCTTCCGTCTCCCATGTGGTCTTCTTCTGGGTCTTTTCCTGGCCCTCGGAAACCAATCTAAAAATTCAGCTGCCCATCGATGGTCTGTCCTTCTGGCAATATGTCCAGCCCATTGCCATTTCAGCGATTTTACTCTGATCATGATGTCTTCCACACTTGTCATTTTTCGGATCCACGAGTTCTTCATCTTATATCTTCTGGTTACTCCAAGCATGGATCTCACCATACTTCTTTGAGTTGTCTGCAGCCTTTGTATGTCTCTTTTAGTTAAGGTCCACGTCTCTGCACCATACGTAAGCACTGAAAGGATGCATTGATCAAACACTTTTCTTTTAAGATATAATAGCATATCGCTCTTAAAATTTGATTGTCTTTTCCAAAAGCTGTCCATCCAAGTTTTATACGCCGATTGATTTCTTCATCATTGTGACCCTCGCTTGATATATGTTGCCCAAAATAAATGCCGGATTCCACTATGAGTTACCCTGCCACATCTAAATCACTTAAAGATGTCGTGCGTCCAGATCCGTACATTATTTTCTGTATACCTTTAATTTTCTTAAAATTGCATGTACACGCGTGTTCTTCAAATCTCTTTGCTTCTCATTCTCAAGTTTTTCAAACATCAGAGCTATAAATTAAAAATGCAATTCTGAACCGTTGTTTTTGTAGGATATCATCTTCTTGTTTCCTCAAAGGAATTGTGTTGCGGAATAAAGGAATTTCATGCAGCAATATTTGTTCCAACATGCGCGGCCTAATTCGTGTTACTGAATAGCATCCAAAAGTTATCCGGATATTTTGTCTTAAACGCTGTACAGCAATTCTTCTGCTAACTGCATAAATATGCAATTGTTCAAGTGATGTTCATAACATGGTTGACGTTTGCTCTAATACATTATCTGTGCGAGCTAATCCTAGCTATGGTATACTCTTTAGGTTTCAGTGTGAACAATGGAATTATTTGGAGGGAACAAAGAAGGTTTGCATTACACGTCATGCGTAATCTTGGATTCGGCAAAACCCGAATGGAGTACCACATAAAGGTAATTAATAAAACTACCGATACTATCAGTTCTACAAAGATTAAGCATGTGTCTTTCATAATCTATGCCCATGAAAACTTGCATCCATTATTTTCTGTATCATTCATTTTCTTCCATTATACAGTAATTATTCTTCTTGCTTACTCAGTTTAAGGACTGGTTGTTCAGTAGATGTACTCTGTCTCTCCATTCCTCTCTATTCTCCGCCGTTCTCTTCAAGTCAGAGTATGTCTTAGTTTTGGTGTCTTGGAGTAACTGTGCCACAAAACTATTCCTTGGACGTCCTCTTCTTCTCTTGCCATGAATTTTCCCTTCCAAAACTTTCAGAATCGGGCCTCCATGGTGCAACGTGTGTCCCATCCATAACATTCTTCTTCTTTTTAACATGTTGATCAGATTTCTGGGTTTTCCCACTCTTTCCACGGCTTCCTTATTAGTCTTTCTATCGAGCCAGCTTATTCTTTCCATTCTTCTATAGCTCCACATCTCAAATACCTCCAGCCTTTTCACTTCCCTCTTGGTCAATTCCCATGTCTCAGAACCGTAGAGAGCTACTGGCCAAACATGCCTTTAAAATGCTCTTCCTCAGTTTTACATCTATATTTTTGGCTGTCAGTAGTCTTTGATTCTTTCTAAAAGGCGTTTTTGCCATCCCCAGTCTCATTCTAATTTCCTTTTCATATTTAGCATCTGCGGTAATAATTTGACCCAAATAGCGAAATGATTTAACTTGTTCGATCTATTGTCCTTCAATTTCAAGGAAAGCCTGTTTTGGATCCTTCCCTATTACCATTAGTTTTGTCTTATTTTTATTTATCTTCATTATATAGATATCCGCATTTTTGTGTATTTTTGACATCATGCGCTCTAAGGATTTGGCTGATCCTAAAACTATTGCCTGGTCATCAATATAATTATTTTCAGTTTTAGGTAGTATAACGAAGTAAATTTGTTCGTCATTTTTGTCCACGCCTGGCTGGAACCCGGGTTCCCTCATTCCGGAATAAGTCGCTCTACCGATTGAGCTACGCGGACGTTCGTTATCGCTGCTATCTGCCTTTATATCGTGTGCGTCCTGCTAGGTAGGCACGTAAAAGTAGCATATTTTATTTTTGCCGCAGTATAATTTCAGTCTGGAGTTCCTGAGTTTCTTCAACAGTTTTCTGGGTACTTTTTGTGGATAAGTTTCTTAGAAGTTTAACGGCTCTTTGATTTCATCTTATATACTAAGACGAGGCTTCGAATTCACGTTCCAATGCTCCATATCTCCCATGAGCCGGAAGTTGAATTCCTTTGTTCTGTTAGTTGTGCTTTTAAGTTTATAAAATGTACTAGCCGGTAACCGTGCTATGAACGGGTATCTGTGACTGAAATGTTTGTGTTATCTAGCTGAAACAGGTTTCAATTAAAATGATTAAACATATTTTATTTATGAAATTAAAACTTGCTGTCTTTAGCACGATTTATTAAAACAATTTACCAAACCGTAAACAAATTTTACATTTTATTTACAATCTAAAAACCGTTAAATGAAAGTGACAAGTACTTTCGAAGCCACAATGGCTTCATCCTCAGGCCGACAATGACACTGTACAAGAAACCACCAGCCAATTTGTACTCCAATACGGGATCAGTTCATGAGTTCACCAATCATGTAGTGATGCCATCCCACTAAAACCTAATCGTTAAAGTTCAGATATAAAAAAAATATAATAAATAATATGTACATAATTATACAAATTCCCGAAGACTCGGTTGTGCATGTGAAGAATAAAGTGTTCGTCTCCAGGGTCTGTCAATCACAGTTGGTAGTTCAATGTTGCAGCACATTTCCACGTAAGAAAGAATTCAGAGACTTTCCAACAGAAGAATTGAGCGTTTGTCGACTGTAGATATTAGGATTTTGGTATTGTTCTAATCGGGGGTGTATCCATCTTGTTTAACTGCTGCAGTGAGTGTGGTATTTATTGTAGCAGTACGTAAGGAATATTTATGTTCAGACAAACGAGTATTTAAGGTCCGAAGTGTAGAGCCCACATAGTACTTCCCTTCACTGTAAGTATCTTCAGGTATTAAAGGTAGACTGTACACCCCAGATTTATTGAGGGTTGGAACCCTGTCTCTATCATTCCTCATCATTCCTTTTCATATCTGAACTTTAACGATTAGGTTTTAGTGGGATGGCATCACTACCTGATTGGTGAACTCATGAACTGATGCGCCCCGTATTGCAGTACAAATTGACTGGTGGTTTCTTGTACCGTGTCATTGTCGGCCTGAGGATGAAGCCATTGTGGCTTCGAAAGTACTTGTCACTTTCATTCAACGGTTTTTAGATTGTAAATAAAATATAAAATTTGTTTACGGTTTGGTAAAATGTTTTAATATATCGTGCTAAAGACAGCAACTTTTAATTTCATACTTCATCAGAACGAAAGAAACTGGTATCACAGATTTTATTTCTTGTTCAACTGGGAGTGCTGATAATTTTATTATTCATTTTTTATAAATGTGCCAAAATTATTTTCTAAGGAGTTTGGAAGATTTCACGATAAACGTATTTTATTATTGTTACACTAGCCTATAGCCCGTAATAAGACGGCTGTTTTTAAGTTTTAGGTAAATATCAATATATAGGGGACAATGCCGTCATATGACGAAGTGAAATTTTTAATTGAAGCAGATTAAAAACAAATCAAATAGACGCCGCATTTCTGTAAGGAAATATAGTAAAATCCTATACAGTAAGAACTCATTCATCTTAGAACTGAAAAGTATTATATATGCTTTTTTCATTTTTTTTATTTCCGTTTTACAAAAGACGCGTTAAATGAGTTTTTTTTTTCGGCACACGTTATTCCGTTCCCGGCTTGTTTTAGACTGTTCTGTTCGACGGTTAGCTTGAAACTTCATACCGAAGCTTTTTGTACAAAATAATGCGGCATCTGGTATTGCAAATTGGAACTATCTAAATTTTCGACAATGTGTTATTGGGGCGACATCTGCTTTTAATGCAATTTTGTTCACTTTGACATCTCAAGATTTCAGTTTTTATTGTAGGTTAGAGCGGTTAGATAGATCGATATTTTGAAAAATGTTTAATAAAATCAGCACTAAACTCGGAAAGTTAGTTAAATTAAAAAAGTTAAAAATAATTAAAGCGTACAAATCAATATTTAAATTGTGCTAAAGTAAATTAATACACAAACGCAACTTGCCGTGATATTAAGAATTCAATTCGAATTTTGTAGATCGGAAAAAATAGAACTGATAATTCAAAGTTTTTAAATTAGCACGTCATCACCTTGACATATAAAACTGATCGCGTGCTATTATATAGCAGGCAATCACTTTGACATATCGAGATCACACGCGAATTGATCGATACGTGATAGCGCAACAATGCAGACGCTGCTGTGACGTCAACCGCTCCAGACAGAGAGAGGGAGGATGACAGAGATCTGTCTGTTAATACACAGTCTAGTCTCATTATTGTGACCACTTCCTACTTTTGACGTCAACAGCGCGTAGCTACTGAAAGAAGGCATGTGTCGTAACCTGACTTGGAGGGTACCTAAGGTGTGCTGTAGGCATTCCGAAAATATATCACTCCTTACTGTCATTGATAAAAGGATCGATTTATCAGATTTACAAAAAAGGGAGGATTATCGGCTTTCGGGCCAAGGGTGGCAGTATTTTTGAAACAACGCAGTTTGTGAACTGTTCGCGTACTGCTGTGGTTATAGTGTATCGTGATTGGAGAATATCGCACCATTGCGAATAAGCGGCGTGGAAAGTGTGGAGCACCACGTGCCATTGATGTGAGAGGTGAACGTCGGCTTCGAAGTTGCGTGAGGGCCGATTGACTCACTACAGTGGAGCAACTCATTGGCCGAATGAACCAGTGGGCTACCGGAAGTGTGTCTAAAACGACAGTTCAGCGAACCCTGCTGCGTATGGGACTCCGATGCAGACGGATAATCACCGCACCTATGCTAACGAAGGTGCATCGGCAGAAAAGGCTTTCATTTGCGCGGCATTATCGGAAGTGGTCCTCCGCTAATTGGCAAAGGATTGCCTTATCCGAGGAGTCACATTTTCTGCAACATCGAACGGATAGACTTTGGTGTGTAAGGCGAGAAACATCGGAGAACAAACACTCTTCAACCATTGCCGGAAGAACACAAGCTGGTGGGGGCAGCCTTATGGTCTGGGGAATGTTTTCGTGGTATTCTCTGGGTCCACTCACACCTGTAGAAGGCACTATGGACCGAATTCGTTATGAATCCATCCTTACAGACCACGTAAACCCATACATGCTAATTGCCTTCCCTGCGGCGGATGGGATCTTTTTTTTTTTTTTTTTTTTTTTTTGATTTTAGGTTTAACGACCACCGTGAGCAACTCAATGGGCTATAAGCAGTCGCCCGTCCCTAATTTAGGGTCACTGGTTCCAGGGAAGGGAGAGAGCCAGTGCCGTAAGACAAACACAACATCCATGCCCGGACCCCGTTCGGACGAATGATCAGAGGCCATCGCTTAGACCACTGCGCCACCGGGGCGGCGATGGGATCTTCCAACACGGCATTACGATGTACGTCACAGCTAGAAATGTCAGAGTGGTTCGAAGAGCACGATGAAGATTTCAAAGTAATTATCTTGCCCCCTAATTTCCCAAACTTAAACCCAATTGAGCATCTGTGGGACAACTTCGATCGTGCTGTTCGTTCTATGGAACCTCCACCACGTACCCTCCAGCAGCTGTCAGATGCATTGCAGTCAGCATGGCTCTACATACCTATGAACACCTTCCAGCACCTTATTGACTCACTCCCAGCCCGTCTCGCTGCTGTCTGCGTTTCACACGGTGGTTACTCTGGAGATTAGCTGGTGGTTACAGTAATTTGATTCGACCGTGTATTATATAATTGTATGCAGCACTTGTTATCGTTTAACAGTAGAATACTGTGGATAAACTAGATTTAACTAGAAACAAATAAGTGCAGGACTTCTAAAGTTAATCCGGTTTTTATAGGTGGTAAATATTGTACATGATGTGTTAAGCTTTCACACAACGGGCGACCATTTTAAGGCAATAGAACAACATGGCTAAAACCCGGAATGTATAATACACTGACGGAAAAAAATCCCAACACCACGAAAAAATAGTTGTAGAGGAATGAAATGGCGGCAATACATTTGTATAGATAACATATTTAATCGATTAAGGTTTCAAGATCACAGCTTATTGTAAGCGCGAGAAGAGCCATTTTAAATGTGAAATGCTGGTACATTAATAACCGGTGTAACCGCCAGAATGTTGAATGCAAGCACGCAAACGTTCATGCACTGTGTCGTACAGGTGCTGGATGTCAGTTTGTGGGATAGAGTTCCATGCCTGTTGCACTTGGTCGGTCAATACTGGGACGGTTAATGCTGGTTGGGGGGGGACGCTGGAGTTGTCGTCCAATGATGTCCCATACGTGCTCGATTGGTGAAAGATCTGGTGATCTAGCAGGCCACGGCAACATGTCGACACTCTGTAGAGCATGTGGGGTTACAACAGCGGTATGCGGGCGAGCGTTATCCTGTTGGAAAACACCCCTGGAATGCTGTTCATGAATGGCAGCACAACAGGTTGAATCACCAGACCGAGGTAGAACTGTGCCGTCAGGGTGCGTGGGATAACCACGAGAGTGCTCCTGCTGCCATAGGAAATTGCTCCCCAGACCATAACTCCAGGTGTAGGTCCAGTGTGTCTCGGCCGCAGACAGGTTGGTTGCAGGCGCTCACCTGGCCTCCTTCTAACCAACACACCGCCATCACTGGCACCCAGGCAGAACCGGCTTTCATCAGAAAACACAACAGATCTCCACTCCGTCCTCCAAAGAGCTCTAGCTTGACACCACTGACGTCGCAAAGGGCAGTGGTTTGGAGTAAGTAGAATGCACGCTACAGGGCGTCTGGCTCGGAGCTGTCCTTCAAGTAACCGATTTGTAACAGTTCGTTGTGTCACTGTGGTGGCAACTGCAGCTCTAATTGCTGCCGCAGACGCGCTACGATGTGCCACGGCTATACGCCGTACACGGCGGTCTTCCCTCTCAGTAGTGCGACGTGGCCGGCCGAAAGCCGGTCTTCTTGAGGCATTACCTTCCCTTGACCACCGCTGCCAACAATCATGCACAGTGGCTACATTCCTGCCGAGTCGTTCAGCAATATTGCGGAAAGAAAATCCACTTTCTCGTAGCCCTATTACACGACCTCGTTCAAACTCCGTGAGCTGTTGATAATGGCTTCTTCGTCTTCTTAAAGGCATTCTTGACTAAAATGAACACACTACGTTGAATCTCAACGATAACTAACGCTCACGAACGTTACAGCGCGTATTTACAGCAAACCGGCTTTGCATGTTCCGATGGGCGCTACTAGCGCCACACGTATGCGCCGAGCGCGAAATTTGCATAGACGTCATCTTACAGATGTACTCTCACCGCCTACCAACTGTCGTTTATCAAACACAACCCCTTATTGGTGTTCGGATTTTTTTCCGTCACTGTATATGCATAAATATAGGTTTTCCATTTTTTAGTCTGTGTTGTATTAGCGCCTCGAAAAAGCCACCCGTTGCCATGTGAAACCTTGGCACATCTTGTATACTCGTATAAAACCCGATTATCTTTATAAGTCTTGTACTTAGTTGTTGTTTAAGAGATTTCCTTGCACTTGAGTTGTCCAAACGTACACCTTGAGTTGTTGCGGATTTCTGGATCTTGGCAATGGTACGTAAAGTCGTCCCTGAGAAAAGATAGTTTTATCTAAATAGATAAAATATGTTCCTAAGTGTGTTCTTTATATATTTTTTTTCAACATGGCGTATGCCAGAATTATCGGAAACTGACGGAGCTTCAAAATCAAAGGGAGATTTACGTCGCTCAATGGCAAATTTATTCTTTGTACAAAAATTATTTCTCCATAATTGCATTCAGAAATTATTACAGTTTCAATTACTGCATAGTGCTGTAGTGCAAAGAAGTGTTAGTTTACGATCCTTTCTTGGAATCCAGGTTCCTTAGCAGCAGGTGCTACGCTACTGGTGGGCTAGTGTAAGTTTAAGCCCACCCAACCTTTCCTTTAACCCATATTTAAGCCCCCCCCCAAATATTTAAGCACTTAGAACACATGGCGAGACAGCCGTGTAAGAATTTAGGGAACTTAGATAAAGTACGTGAATTTTCCGAATTCACAGAGCTGTTGTTTAACAAAATGAATTTTGTTAAGTTTAGTGTTCTATAGTTCTGTGAAATGGAGGGGATCTCCTGAGCTAATGTCTAAGAGATTAGTAGAAAGACATCAACCATTTTCGCAACTGTACATAGTTTAAAAAGGTGAGATATTGCTCGTCAGATTACAAAGTAAAAATCATAAGCCGCTTTGTGACAGCAAATTTTTAAAAAGTAATTAAAACATGACCTAAGGTAGCTAAAATTTTGAAGAAATAGTAACTTGTTAAAGGTTTTGCTGTTCCGTATCTACGGTTCTCAGTACTACATTACTGAGTAAATACTAGGTACAGTATATACCTGAAAACTATTTTTTTTATGCTGGAGATGACGTCATCAACGTTGGTTTAAATCTACATGTAAGGAATGTTTTGGCAAAATTTCTGCCAAGCACTTCAAAATTTGTGCCCTCCATACGATACCTATCCCCCCCCCCTAATAGCCCACCCGGTTCTGAACTCCTGGCATTTCCACTGCTTAACAATATCAACTCGTGCAGAGACTCTGTAAAATAATTGTCCCCATCGTTGGGATCTTCTGAGAAAATTGTGTCGGTGCTGTAATATTTTTCCATCACTCCCAGCAGATTAACTAGAATTTGTTTTTCATATTAAGTGCTTGTTTGCTCGTCAGTGCTAGAGGGATGCCTTTCGCCAATTCTTCGAGTTGCATTTCGTTCGAATTTAGTCAGTAAATTTGGTCCGTGAGATTCTCGTCCTAAATCCTTTGTGGAAGTACTTCAGTCAAAAACTAAGGCACACTCGGAATCTTCTGCAAGTTGCCGCATTCAGTGTTGTGGTGCCATCTGTCATGTGCATTGTGTTACGTGCTTGGCATGTTGGTTCTGAATGTTACTTCGGTGAAATGCAGCCAATGCCCTCGATTTAATGCAGCGCTCTATGACATCTACTCTCGTTCCCGTGCGACCACTTTTGTTTGATTTTCTTAAGTCTCCTACAAGCGCGACGTACTACAAAGATGAAGCACAAGTCAAGACAGCGCAGTTGCAGCAATACGTTCCGTCAGTGTAGCTTAATTGGGAAAGCATTTGGCTCCGGAGAAGAAGGAAGCTGATTCGATCTCCGCCACTGGCAAATTTGTGTTTTCACACAATGATGATGACTTTTGCACCCGACGTCTGTTCACTTTGCATGAATTCACGCAAAAGATGATTAATTCAGATAAGTCTATGTTTTGCGAACATGGAGATTTCATCAGCGATGATCAGCGAACCTTGTCGAAGTGTTCCTGCTGTTGGAGAATTGGCTCTCATTTCTAAGAACAAAGTATTCAGTATTGGAAGAGAAAACTCGAAGCCACTCTGGACTTTTTCTTTCCCTTTTCCCCTTTCAGTAACGCAATGATTCCTTTTTCGGATGGAACTCTGTTTGTTGCCACATAACAGTGTTGTATCATACAGTAACTCATATTGTTGTATCGCAACGCTGTTTATTGTTAGCAACAGCCACGCGGTTACTAACAACAAACAGCGTTACAGAGTGAGATACAGAGAAAGTCAATCTGGGTGTTCATACCGTATGTATAAAATGTATTATTCAAATACCTTTTTGAAGGAAGAAGTTGGTCACCTGGTCAGTGAACTGGAGGAGTTTAAAGGCAAACCTACAGCTGTTCGTCGCTACCTTGCGCCAAGTACGTCCAACAACATCTCAGCTCTGGTGTTTGGCCGACGTATGGATTATCACGATCCGAAGAGAGTCATTTTGGATCAAGTGATTACTGAGCTTATCCGATTCTTCAGGCCTACCAGTGTGCATGCATGGTTTCCTTGGCTCAAAGATTTGCTCTTCTACTTCAAACTCTGGGACTACGACAAACTGGAATCAGCCATTGCGGAACTCATGGATTTTGTTGAGTAAGTTTTAGCACCATAACCTGAACTGTTTCCTTGCTGTGCTTTGAGTAACTCTATAAAATATTTCAACTAATGCAAATTTTACCAGCTGTCCATTTTCTCATCTCTGTCAGTGCGAATGTGAAAGTCACATTATTTAGCTCATTTCTCAGTTGATTCTTCGCAACATTGCAGGCAATAAAAATGTTTATCCGTTTTCTTTCTCCCATAAAGTCGGGTGAGCAAAGTTTTGTTACTCTCTTCTGTCAGTCTTGTCATTTCAAATCTGTCGAACTGTTGGAGCGCTTCGGAGTTATCAGGTAAGGAATACAAGCTGAAGAAACCATTCTTTTAGAACAAAACTGGAAACATTTTTAGTATGCCTTATCAAATGCATACAAAACTGTTGTAACAGGACGCAGTATATATAATTACTGCGCCGTGCTACGGAATCTTCCCTGTGGTCTCTACGGATATTTATTACACGAAAAAAATAATAATTTATCCTCGTCATTGTCAATCTCTCTCTCGCTGGTAAACTAATTACTGCATCTCGAAAATTGTAGTTTTTGGTGAGCTGATTGCAGACCTACATAAAAACCGCACTCACCTTTGAAGAGGTTTGTGGACACAGGCATCTCTGAAATGTGTAGAGTTTAAAAAAAATGCATTTACAGATTTCGTTCTTGAGTTTTACAAAATAACAGAAAGAAAGTTAATTTAAATTCGTGTTTTCTTTTTCTGTCCGAGGTTCTAAACGTCTGTAACGATACCTCAGAGTAATAGACTGGTTGTTCTCTCCGTATTTTCATCAGTTGTGCCCTGACGTCAAAGAAAACTAAATGCAGGGCACTGTCTTTAATAGACTGAGGAGTATCCATTTTTATCTTAGCCTGTCGAGTGTTTCTCCTTTGAATGTGTTTGGCAGATGGAATACGCATTGCGGTTGTTTCTGTTAGAGTACTTGACAGTTGCCAGTATTTTCGTATTACTTGAGAAAATAGGTTAACACAACTGGCATTCCTATTTTCTCTTTTCTGGCAAGTCACCAATCAAGTCTGATACTGCAGATTAAAACCAGTTTTGCTCCTATAGTTCGTGGCAATACAAGATCGACTTTTTTTGTTTGTACAGCAGTGTTGCCACGAAAATCCTTTGCATTTCGGGCACTCTGTTTTGGGGTCGATGACCCAATTCGGAAATGAACTATTTTTAACATCAAGCCGAAGACATCGCCGTTTCCACGTTTATAAGTGAGTCACGGAAAAATTATCATCGGCTGCCACCGGAAATCAAACCCAGGGTCTTCCAGTTACGCGCCGGACATGCTACCACTGCACCACAGCGGCCTCGAATTTCTCCAGACTCTGGGTTCGATTCCCAGTGGCGGCCGATGAGAATTTTTCCGTGATTCACTTATAAACGTGGAAACAGCGATGACTTCGGTTTGATGTTCTTAATCCACGTCAACTGTGTGTATTAATTATCACTAGCCAGCAAATAAAAACTTTTTTCTGCGGTATGAACTTGAATATGTGACTTTTACTACTCTTTGTACGCTGAATTCAAAAATGCATTCGGTTCTGCTGTATCACATCGGGTTCCTTGGCAATGTGGTATAATGTAAGTTCAACAATTTCTATTGACCGAAGCGATACATTTCATGTCTTTGCATATATAGCATGCATATTTAACCATTTTTAAAACTAAACATAAGCAAGAACAACCTTTAAAAGTGAAAGGGAATAAATAAAAAAAAACTGCATAGAAATAAAATAAAAAGTGTACAAGAGTTGAAAACTTACCGAATTACATTCCTTTATGTTAGTAGGCAGTTTTTTCTTCTCTTGCTATGGAAGCTCAGTGTTCGCGATGCCCTTGAGTGTTCTCTGGAAGGATCCTCACGTGCAATAGACCAACAGTAATCAGACATTATACGCTCATCCCAACGTCCCTCATAACGTCGCTGTGCCTCTTTTAAGTCCTGGTGGAACCTTTCACTTTGCTCTTCACTCAAAGCTCCCAAATTCGGAGGAAAGTATTCCAGATCTGCACTTAAGAAATGAAGTTTTAGGCCCATATTACAACCAAGCAATCTGAATTTGTCCAACATATTTTGTAGAAATAATTGTCTTGTACGACGGGTCCTTTTCGTTTCCAAGAAAAAAGTTTCATCACTTCTTTGAAAGCGTTCCACGCCTCTTCTTCAGTTTCGATCATTGTACATTGTTATCCATCATCAGTTTACGAATTTGCGGGTCATGAAATATTCCCTCTCTGATTTTAGCTTGTGACAATGAAGGAAATGTTGCACATAAGTACTGGAAGCATGGACGGCTTTTGTCTAGTGCCTTTACAAACTGTTTCATAATACCAAGTTTTATGTGTAACGGAGGGAGTAGAATTTTCTCACGATCAACTAGACTTTCATTATAGACATTCTTGGAACCTGTTTTCAGTTGCTTCCTCTCAGGCCAATGTGCAGTATCCCAACGTTTGTCCCTGGCTCTGCTATCTCACTCGCAAAGGAAACAGGGAAATTTTGTGTATCCTCTCTGCTGTCCTAACAATATTTTATTGACTTTCAAGTCACCACATATTTGCCATTCGTGTTCGCGGAATTTAATTTTTTCAAGCACTGACTTTAATGTTTCGTATGATTCTGACAATTTTGTGGAATGAGCAAGTAGTACAGAAGCGAATTTTTGCGGTTATTAAGTACAACCGCCTTGAGGCTTCTTTTGGAAGAATCAATGAAAAGGCGTTAGGAACTAGGTTGATACACTGACGGAAAAAAAAATCCCAACACCAAGAAGGGGTTGTGTTAGATAAACGACAGTTGGTAGGCGGTGAGAGTACATCTGTAAGATGATGTCTATGCAAATTTCGCGCTCGGCGCATACGTGTGGCGCTATTAGCGCCACTCGGAACATGCAAAGCAGGTTTGCTGTAAATACGCGCTGTAACGTTCGTGAGCGTTAGTTATCGTTGAGATTCGACGTAGTGTATTGATGTTAGTCAAGAATGCCTTTAAGAAGACGAAGAAGCCATTATCAACAGCTCACGGAGTTTGAACGAGGTCGTGTAATAGGTCTACGAGAAGGTGGATATTCTTTCCGCAATATTGCAGAACGACTTGGCAGGAATGTAGCCACCGTGCATGGTTGTTCGCAGTGGAGGTCAAGGAAAGGTACTGCCTCAAGAAGCCGGGTTCCGGCTGACCACGTGGCACTACTTAGAGGGAAGACCGCCGTGTACGGCGTATGGCCGTGGCGCATCGTACTGCGTCTGCGGCAGCAATTCGAGCTGCAGTTGCCACCACAGTGACACAACGAACTGTTACAAATCGGTTACTTGAAGTACAGCTCCGAGCCAGACGCCCTGTAGCGTGCATTCCACTTACTCCAAACCACTGCCGTTTGCGACGTCAGTGGTGTCAAGCTACAGCTCATTGGAGGACGGAGTGGAGATCTGTTGTGTTTTCTGATGAAAGCCGGTTCTGCCTGGGTGCCAGTGATGGCCGTGTGTTGGTTAGGAGGCCAGCTGAGCGCCTGCAACCAACCTGTCTGCGGCCGAGACACACTGGACCTACACCTGGAGTTATGGTCTGCGGGAGCAATTTCCTATGACAGCAGGAGCACTCTCGTGGTTATCCCAGGCACCCTGACGGCACAGTTGTACGTCGGTCTGGTAATTCAACCTGTTGTGCTGCCATTCATGAACAGCATTGCAGGGAGTATTTTCCAACAGGATAACGCTCGCCCGCATACCCGCTGTTGTAACCCAACATGCTCTACAGAGTGTCGACATGTTGCCGTGGCCTGCTAGATCACTAGATCTTTCACCAATCGAGCACATATGGGACATCATTGGCTGACAACTGCAGCGTCACCCCGAACCAGCATAAACCGTCCATGTATTGACCGACCAAGTGCAACAGGCATGAAACTCCATCCCACAAACTGACATGCAGCACCTGTACGACACAATGCATGAACGTTTGCGTACTTGCATTCAACATTCTGGCGGTTACACAGGTTATTAATGTACCAGCAATACACATTTAAAATGGCTCTTCTCGCGCTTCATTACGCTGTGATCTTGAAACCTTAATCGATTAAATATATTACCTATACAAATGTATTGCCGCCATTTCATTCCTCTACAACTATTTTTTCGTGGTGCTGGGATTTTTTTCCGTCAGTGTAGATTTGCTTTCCCAACTGTTGAATAAAATTACGGATGTCCGTACAAAAAAACAGATCATCTTCCTTTGAGTAATACTTCCGAAAACACTTGTCACGATTCCTGTACCAAGAAAATGTAACTCCAGGCGCCAGCAGGTTTTTCTCATAAAGTCTTGAGCCTAGTAATTCACTCTTTTCCATCGTGAGCCCCAGTTTTCTTATCAAGTCATTCAACTCGGGCTGAGTAAACATTTTTGGTGAATGGTCAAATTCTTCTGGTTCGAAACTTATGTCCTCAGTGTCTGAATGTAGAGAACTGCTTTCAGATTCATCACTCAAGTTAGCTGGTGGTGTAGGTACTGGTAAGTCAAGTAAGTCCATGAGGAATAGGCCGTGTGGCTGATGGCAGATTTGAGTATTTAATTCCTTTCTTATTCTTTTTGTTAAAACCAGCAACATTGCACATACAGAAATAAGTCATTGTGGCGGTTCTTCTGTTCAAGCAATATAATTGGATTTGCAAATGGCATTGCGTTCCGTTTTCCTTTGTACCAGTATCGCAGTCCCTCGACACAATTCTTACAAGCAACGTGAGGCGCAAACGACTTATCTTGGTCGCCGACTTTCACTTTGAAGTACGCAAAGTATAGTTTATTCACGAATGAATCTAGTTTACGTACCTTACCATCAAACACATAACATCCACAAATGTAACAAAATTGCTGAGGACTTCGCATACACTGTCTTCTACACAATCTCGACGCACTAGCCATACTCACAAACTTTCACACTTCAAATATAGGATGGGCATATCTGCTCAACTGATAGGATATTCAGTGAGGGAATGTGAGGGTTCTTTAAACAGAAGCTCCCAGGGGTTCAATAAACAAGCGGCGCCGCGCCGCCTAGTGTCGCGCTGACGGCTCTGACGCGACGCAGCGGCGTCTGAAAATAAACAACGAAATGCAGAAGTACGCAGGAACATTCGTTGACAAGAGGCGTTTTTCATAGTAATATACCATTTCTTAGGTTTAAATCAAGTTCTTCGTGGATATTGTAGTGTGATTGTGAGGAGATGGCTCTACATTACATACAATGTGGATACGTCAATTCACGTATACGGAAAAAACAATATTGTGAAACAACTAGATGTGATGGACCAAAACTAACGTTATTTTCGGGTTCAGAACACAGATTTCCAAAAGAATCGCACACTTTCGCGTTTACCGCAGAACCATTGTTGGCAAGTGTTATTCATTCGCCTCCTAGTTAGTTGTTCAGTTGCTGCTTATCATCTTTGGTGAATCTCCAGCATTGTGCGTGGCTCCAAGAAGCAACCTGTCAGGTGATTTGGCAGTTGTTGTATGTGAGTCTAGAGAAATTCGAGGCTGCTGTGGTGCAGTGGTAGCATGTCCGGCGCGTAACTGGAAGACCCTGGGTTCGATTCCCGATGGCGGCCGGTGAGAATTTTTCCGGGACTCACTTATAAACGTGGAAACAGCGATGACTTCGGTTTGATATTCTTAATCCACGTCAACTGTGTGAATGAACTATTTTTATTTATTTATTTTAGTTCATGATCTGCCTTTTCTTAGGCACCACACCACTTAACCTTACTATTAACTTCATGTATTATGAAGAAATGGCCAAGTGTAAGTCTTCGGAACTATAAATTATACATTTCAAAGGCGCTTGTTCTTGACAAATGTTGAAAAATACTAAAATGAACTGCTGATGATTGCACATTTTAATCTGTACTGTACTTATGCCGGTTAAAAATGAGTATTTGCCACTGCAATTCCGCACGTGTACAAAATGGCAACCAAGGTTTTGTCTTCTTAGATTTTCAGCAAAAGAACTTTGACATAACACTCACCAAATTTTTAATACTTGACAACATGCTAACATTAGAAAAACGTAAGAATCGTTAGAATCCAGAACCCCAGCAGTATTCTACGACGCTATGGCTAGGATGCGTGAGTACCCAAACAATAGGGCCTGGTATGAGCTGATAGTTATGCCAAACTGTTGCCTTAACAGGTCGGTTAATATTGCATATGTCCCACCAAGGCGGGCACCAGCTGCCAATAACTGACTTCTGGTTATTGATAAAATTGCTCAAACAAGCAGATCTTCAACTTTTTTGTTTGTACAGCAGTAAAAGCCACGTAACAGCTTTTTGCACGAGGGTTGTTCTCACGACCGCCATGAATAGCTCCGTGCAAAGCCTAGGGTGTTTAAAAACTAAAACCATATGACCACCAAAATTTGGAATGTTAAACGTTCGGAAAGATAGAGGCAAAAGGAGAGAAAGAAACAGAGTTCTTAACAAAGCAGAAGATCTGGGAAGGAGCAAGAACGAAAAGGTTATGCACTATCTCTCAGGACGAGGTCTCCCATAACGATTTGGTCCATAAAAGCGTGCGGACCTCGAGTGGAATCTCAGACGAAGAGACATCAGAAACCGACTGAAAGGTAATAATATACATTTCGGCATTTTTCAATTTCTTGCCTGATAATATATGTACTCATATAATGCTTCTTCGATGTTAAATTAATAATTCTCACTCAGTATCACACAAGTTGGATTCCATAGTTTCTGTTTTTATTTAAATACGGGCAGAATATGATACATTAAAGTAAATTTGATTCTACTACGGCTAGGAAATTCGTGAGTAAGAATTTAGAATAATAAATTCTTTAAACGTTATTTTTAATACACCACAATGTGCGTACTCACGAAACGCTTATAGCGCATTAAATCCGTTTATACACTAACGGAAAAAAAGTCCCGACACCACGAAAAAATAGTTGTAGAGGAATGAAATGGCGGCAATACATTTGTATAGCTAACATATTTAATCGATTAAGGTTTCAAGATCACAGCTTAATGTAAGCGCGAGAAGAGCCATTTTAAATGTGAAATGCTGGTACATTAATAACCGGTGTAACCGCCAGAATGTTGAATGCAAGCACGCAAACGTTCATGCATTGTGTCGTACAGGTGCTGGATGTCAGTTTGTGGGATGGAGTTCCATGCCTGTTGCACTTGACCGGACAATACTGGAACGGTTAATGCTGGTTGGGGGTGACACTGGAGTTCTCGTCCAATGATGTCCCATACGTGCTCGATTGGGGAAAAATCTGGTGATCTAGCAGGCCACGGCAACATGTCGACATTCTGTAGAGCATGTTGGGTTACAACAGCGGTATAGGGGCGAGCGTTATCCTGTTGGAAAACACCCCTGGGATGCTGTTCATGAATGTCAGCACAACAGGTTGAATCACCAGACCGACGTACAACTGTGCCGTCAGGGTGCGTGGGATAACCGCGAGAGTGCTCCTGCTGTCATAAGAAATTGCTCCCCAGACCATAACTCCAGGTGTAGGTCCAGTGTGTCTCGGCCGCAGACAGGTTGGTTGCAGGCGCTCACCTGGCCTCCTTCTAACTAACACACGGCCATCACTGGCACCCAGGCAGAACCGACTTTCATCAGAAAACACAACAGACCTCCAATCCGTCCTCCAATGAGCACTAGCTTGACACCACTGACGTCGCAAACGGCAGTGGTTTGGAGTAAGTGGAATGCACGCTACAGGGCGTCTGGCTCGGAGCTGTCCTTCAAGTAACCGATTTGTAACAGTTCGTTGTGTCGCTGTGGTGGCAACTGCAGCTCGAATTGCTGCCGCAGACGGAGTACGATGCGCCACGGCCATACGCCGTACACGACGGTCTTCCCTCTAAGTAGTGCCACGTGGCCGGCCGGAACCCGGTCTTCTTGAGGCAGTACTTTCCCTTGACCACCGCTGCCAACAATCATGCACAGTGGCTACATTCCTGCCAAGTCGTTCTGCAATATTGCGGAACGGAAATCCAACTTCTCGTAGCCCTATTACACGACCTCGTTCAAACTCCGTGAGCTGTTGATAATGGCTTCTTCGTCTTCTTAAAGGCATTCTTGACTAACATCAACACACTACGTCGAATCTCAACGATAACTAACGCTCACGAACGTTACAGCGCGTATTTACAGCAAACCTGCTTTGCATGTTCCGAGGGGCGCTAATAGCGCCACACGTATGCGCAGAGCGCGAAATTTGCATAGACGTCATCTTACAGATGTACTCTCACCGCCTACCAACTGTCGTTTATCTAACACAAACCCTTCTTGGTGTTGGGATTTTTTTCCGTCAGTGTATCATACACTGCTGACCACGCAAAATGCAACACCAAGAAACAAGCATTCGATTGGCCTGAAATTCGCAGCATGCGTCGCCCATGAAAGGACATGTAAACGATTAGCATTGCAGGGCATATGCAAATCATGTGTGCCCGGCACGCTACCGAGAAACACTATAAGAAGGGTGCACAGAAGGCAGGGTGTAAGTAGTGGAAGTGTGTTGTGCTGCCGGACCTGTGCGTGGGAAGCTTCCTGATGCCTCGTCGCAGAATACGGCACTCATTCCAGCACGTTTCGGAGTTCGACAGAGGACGAATAGTGGATTATCGCGACAGCATTTAATAGTATAGATACATCGGCGCCCGTGTGGGACGACATCCAGCCACAGTGAGGCAAGTAGGGATTCGGTAGGTGCAGAAGAGACGGATGGACCAACGTGATCGATTGCCGCAACCGCGGCTCACTACCGAACGAGAGGACCGGCATGTTGTGCGCCGGGCAATGACGGCTCGCACCGCCACATCACGAACATTAGGCAAGGAATTAGGGCTTGTTGCGCAACAACCTGTGTCAGCACGTACCGTTCGAAGTCGTCTGCAGGAGCGGGGACTTGTCGCATGGCGCCGATTGCTCCGATTACTATTGACGTTACACTACCGGCGAGTGCTGCGGCAGTGAGCCGTTGAACGCCACACCTGGACTACGGAATGGCACTACATTGTCTTCTCCAACGAATCCCGCTTCTGCCTTTCAACACCACGATGATCGGATCCGCGGTGAGAGACTGTATGACGCCTGCATTATGCATCGCCATACCGGTCCGACGCCTGGCTTTATGGTTTGGGACGCAATTGAATATGACACCCGCACCCATCTGGTACGCATCGCCGGTACACTCAACAGCCACCACTACATCTCCGACGTTTTGGAGCCTGTAGTCCTCCCTTACCTGCAGTACCTGCCAGCGGCCACATTTCAACAGGACAATGCGCGCCAGCCCGTGGCACGCATTGTGCAACAATTCTTCACGGCCCACCAGGTGCCACTGCTGCCGTGGCCCGCCTGTTCTCCCGATATGTAGCCCATCGAACACATCTGGTCGCTGATCGGCAACCGAGGGACCCAGAAAGTACCACCCGTGGCTACGCCTGATGAACTGTGGCAACGTGTGGAAGCAGCCTGGACCGACATACCCCAAGCCTACATCCAAAGCCTCTTTCGCTCGATGCCGCGGCGTGTAGCGGCCGTTATTACTATTAATGTCTGCGTGTTTTGCAAGTCGCACGGGCCTGTAAGCTCAATCGTTTCATCTTTGTATCTGTTATTATGTGTCCAGTAAATCTGGCTTTGCTATCTCGTGTCCTTCCTGGTGTTGCATTTTGGGTGGCCAGCAGTGTATATTGGGTAAAGAATTTGTTACGTAAATACAACCTATTAATAGGAATGAAGCCCCCAACCCCATTATTACATATAGTATCAAGCTGCAAGGAGAGACAATGTGAGAGAGAAAAGTACCATTGGGATACCGTGACAACACGGAAAAGATATATATCGGAATGGCAAAGTGATCTTTGGACACTAGATGTAAAGAACACGTGCGAAGTCTTAACCAGGACCTACAGAATGCAGCTCTCGCCAGAGAAATCATGCACTCATCGGCCGCTCCAGTATGGAATAGTATTAGAAGAATTGCCCCTTGCACGAAATTTTAAAGATACTGCAATGAGGGAAACTGTCGAAATCCTCTCCAGCAAAGTAGCGTCCAATAATACGATCTCTACTGAACTACCAATTGTTTGGCATGCGTTATGAAAAGACGAGAACACGTCTCGGCGCGTCGTGTAATTACGTGCTAAACTTTCATGTAATATGCTCGTGATGTCACCCACGTTACTTTCAAAAATCATCTTTGTTCCTTACGTGTTCCAATTTCCTGCGTTTTATATCTACCATTGCCTTGAAAAAGCCTCCCAGTGGAGTGCTAAAGCTTGGCGAATATTTGTGCTTATTACGCCACAGAAATAAAAGGATTTAATTAATGTTTCTTGAGTATAAATTCTTTAATTAAACATTAACTGGCATTTTTTTTTTCAATTTGCATCTCCACGAATAATACTTGCCTGATTTATACAAGCTTGTTGCGAATAGGTGTTACGTGACTTATGCATGCTTATTGCAAATAAGCCTTGCCTGACTTATGCATGCTTGTTGCGCATAAGCCTCGCATGACTTATGTATGCTTGTTACGAATAAACCTTGCCTGACTTATGCATGCTTATTGCGAATAAGTTGTGCATGACTTATGAATGCTTATTGCTAATAAGCCGTGTATGACTTATGAATGCTTATTGCGAATAAGTCCTGCATAACTCATGCATGCTTCTTGAGAGTAAGCCTTGCCTGACTTATGCATGCTTATTGTGAATAAGCCTTGCCTGTCTTATACATGCTTGTTGTGAATAAGTCTTGCATAACTCATGCATGCTTGTTACGAATAAGTCTTATGACTTATGAATGCTTATTGCGAATAAGTCTTGAATAACTCATGCATGCTTCTTGCGAGTAAGCCTTGCCTGACTTATGCATGCTTGTTGCGAATAAGCCTTGCCTGACTTATGCATGCTTATTGTGATATAAGCCTTGCCTGACTTATGCATGCTTGTTGCGAATAAGCCTTGCCTGACTTATGCATGCTTATTGTGATATAAGCCTTGCCTGACTTATACATGCTTGTTGTGAATAAGTCTTGCATAACTTATGCATGCTTGTTACGAATAAATCTTATGACTTTTGCATGCTTGTTGCAAAAAAGCTTTGCATGACTTATGCATGTTTGTTGTGAATACGCCTTGTATCACTTGTGCGTGCTTGTTGCGAATAAGCCTTGCATGACTTATGCATGCTTGTTAAATGTGAATTTTCTCAGCGTGTGTGCAACCAAACATGATCACGCTTTCAATATACTAAGCACAAATTTGCTCTACAGCAGCATAGGAATTATAAGGAGATGTAGTAAGGTCTCGTATGAAAACAACGTTTATAGATCCCAAACATCTCGCCGGGGCGCCTGAACGAAGTAAAGCCAGTTTCACCGTTTCCCACTGTGTCAATATATATAATACACTGCTGGACAATTGCTAAGGACGGATCATAAACGGCTATATAGCGCATAAAAAGTAAGTGTGGTTGGATGCCAAGTTAAATAAAATATTGTCAGAATGCCAGGACATTACAAGAAAGACAATTTATTGTGCTCTGAAATCCAGAAGGCTTTGGAACGTGTTCAAGGGACAAACAGGCCATTTTGGCCAGAATACGTAAACGTGCAAAAAAAGCAATTACCGTCCGCAGGCGTTCCGGCGTAAGATGTCAATTCGGGATATGGCCACCATGGAGGGCGATGCAAGATTCCACACGTCGTGTCATGCTTTGCACAACATTATCAAGCAGCTGTTGGGTTAATTTATCCCATTCCTCTGTCAGTGCACGGATGAGGGTGTCCTTGTTTATTGGAGGGCATTGGCCACCAGCAAGACTCCTCCCCAAAGCATTCCACACATTTTCAATGGGATTGAGATCTGGAGAACGTGCTGGCCATACGAGGCGTTGAATATCCTCGCTCTCAAAACACTCCTGGACAGCGACTGTTCGATGACGTGTTGCGTTTTCGTCCATGAAAATGAATCTATCACCGACAGCACCACGGAACATGAGAACATTAGGTAGCAGAACATCATTAATGTATCGTTGGCCAGTCATAGTCCCAGTTGGAAGCACATAGAGGAACGTACGGCCATTGATCATGATGCCAGCCCATACCATGACACTACATGTCGGATATTGGTCCCTTTCCTGTATGTTTGCTGGACAATATGCAGTACCACTATCACGCCAGATCAGTCGTCGTTGACAATCAGACGATAGACTGTATCTACTCTCATCTGAGAAGAGGACAGCAGACCAGTCGTTATCAGTCCAATTGCGATGTTGATGGCACCATTGCAAACGGGCGGTACGGTGACGTCTGGACAATGGATGCACACAACAGGACGGCGGGCGTATAGTCCTCCTTCATGCAAACGTCTGGCGACAGTTTTTCGGGAGATCCGCTTGCCAGTAGCAGCCATAAACTGATTTGCTACCTCACTAGCTGTGCTGCGCCGGTGTCTTTTTGTTGATAGCACTATGTACCGATCTTCTGCAGGTGTCGTACTGCGAACACGACCTCCCCCGTGACGTTTGCTACACTCTCCATTTGTTTGAAATGATTTCCAAAGCCTTGAAACAACACTGTGGCTGACGTCGAACTCCCTGGCAACATCTGTTATTTTTCGCCCTTCTTCAATCTTCCCAATAATACGGCTACGCGTAAAATCATCTAGGTGATGTCGGGAAGACATACTGAAAATTGCAAGTTCGTCAATTGATTGTTTCCCTTTCAACTTTGCCTTTGAACAACAACGGTCAATACGCATCAAATCCTTCATATCTCTTACCAGCGCTATGACGTCACGAACAAGTTCGGCAATCCAAAATTTGCATACGCACAACACGTCTTACTGTATCCCGCACTTATGCTAATTTCCACATTTCCCTGCCTTCCATTTTATGGTTGCTATCGTTGCTATTGTCATCCGTCCTTAGCAATTGTCCGGCAGTGTATATTGCGACAGAATTCAATCATACTTAATTTACAAATCTCGCACCTTTACAAAAACACACCGCGAAGAACACGTTCATTTCCAGTTTCAAATTGCTCAGTGCGCTTTACAACAATCTCCATGCACATTACACTCTTTATTACTCACGTGTTAAGCAGCGACGCTGCAAAGTTTCCTTTTCCTAAATACTGACATCTAGACCTTTTGTCCAGCTAATAAGGATAACTTTGATGAAATCTATTTTTGCAAAATTCATTCTGATATTTTCTTTCGTTTTTGACAGAAATTTCGTTTCTTGCATTTCTTTGCAACCCCGCATATATTTCTGTACTCCCCTTACTAGCATAACCTTCAGTAGTTTGAGTCAAATATAAACAGACTATATATATATATATATATTTTTTATTGGAGGTTTAACGACCACCGTGAGCAACTCAATGGGCTATAAGCAGTCTCCCGTCCCTAAATTAGGGTCACTGGTTCCAGGGAAGGGAGAGAGCCAGTGCCGTAAAATAAACACAACATCCATGCCTCAGCGGGATTCGAACCCGGACCCCTTTCGGACGAATGATCAGAGGCCATCGCTTAGACCACTGCGCCACCGGGGCGGCAGACTATATTTGAAGAGTTCCACTTTTAAATAACTCCTCCGTTGTGTTGCATTCTCTTTCGTGTGCTTGATAACCATATTTTGTTACAGTTCTGATGAAGGATACAGTATATAACAAGTTCCGAACGCGCATCCAAACGGTACGAATAAATGCAACTTTTTTTTTTTTTATTGGAGGTTTAACGACCACCGTGAGCAACTCAATAGGCTAAGTCTCCCGTCCCTGGTTTAGGGTCACTGGTTCCAGGGAAGGAGAGAGCCAGTGCCGTAAGTCAAACACAACATCCATGCCTCACCGGGATTCGAACTCGGACGAATGAGCAGAGGTCATCGCTTAGACCACTGTGCCACCGGGGCGGCAATGTCACTTTGTGCTATCGGAACTTCTTTTTATGGCGTGATTGTTACTTGTGACGAACTAGAGCGCATTATTTAAGTTATTCTAAATAACTGAGTTCCTGCTTTTAGCATTGAAAGCAATGTACTTAAGTTTCGAGAATTTCCACATGAGTTATGATAGAAACGTATCCAGAACATTAACACTCTTTTAAGGTGTTGTTGAGGAGCGTTAAAAGCTTTACTCGAAATTAATGCCACAAATCTTCGAAATCCAAGCGAGATGTCGTCTCGCAAAATATATGAAATAATTTCTTTTTCTCAGTGGATTTGCGAAACCAGATCTTTCTCACGTCTGCAAGCTTTCCATGGCTTCTACAAATGAGCGATATGTCTTGACTCGGTAAAATTTCCAACACTCAAACTCTTTAGTGTTCCACCCAGAAGTATGAAGGGCAATCAAAAATCATTCGTCACTTCCCTTATGGTGAAATAAAGAGCAACACCTCAGCTTCCACTTCGGATCAGAGACAAGTTCCTGAAGTAAGTCACTCTTTGTCCTTGCTTTATCCGATAAGTATCCCATTTAGTCCGCTTAAATGAGTTTTCTCTGGAGATGATACTTAATCAGTCATTTCGTAACCTCCCTTACGGCAACATCGTGCTTCCTTTCCCTATGCTTTTACTGAAATTAGCTATGGGTCCATTCCACTGATGTGGATTGCACACACAAACTTAAAATAGTTAAAGACCCCTGCTTTACAAACATCTTACGCCCTTCGCGTCATATTTTACCACGCATAAAAACCCGCTGCCAGAAAAGAATTTACTTCCGACGACTTAACAGGTATCATACTTGACAGATTTCAATTTGTTTATGTATAAAAAGCATGTTTTGTACATTCACTTTCAATCCAATTTTCCCTGTTTATAACAATCACTAGCTGAAACCAATAAATTCTATTTCACGATCTCTTAGTTTATTTCATGTGGCTGTTACCGCGGAATTTTCTATATCCCCGTAACATTTAAATTTCATCTGTATAATTTTGATCATTTAGTATTTTTTTCATTTTTACTCTAAGGCGGTATGAAATAAATATTTAAATTGCCAAAATAGAATACCAATGATAAAAATTACTTTCCGGTGAAGCTGAGCCAGGTTACCCGAAAGTTTAGGTTGATAATTAGGTCAGTCGTAATTGCACTCAAGCCAAACGAAAAGGGGAAAATTATATTTTTTTCTCACGGAAACCTGATGAAAATCCCAGATGGGAAGGAAGAGAAAGGAAGACATTCACAGTTCTTTTTCTCACGAAACTCAAAGAAACGAAGAGAATGGCAGGAGCACAATAAATCCTCTTGGGGGCGTCACCCCTTTTCTCCAGCTACTATTGCAAGGGTCTCTGCATTGTCCAAAGTAGCGACAAAATCTGAGATAAGTCACGTCGCCGGAAATACCTACGTGACAATCTTCGCTTCTAAGTAGCTAGGCGAGGTCAATTAACCAAAAAGGTGCGAAGACAAGTTGACAGCTGAAAGAAGACATAATTCTTGGGAAAGTGACCCGAACTGAACGGATAGCCAGCGAATCGCATAGCAGGGCTATCTGTGAGGACCAATGACATAACCCGACGCGATTCGGACGGCCGGGTCGTCACGCCCCAAGATGGACACCGGACACGGGAAAAAGAGAATTAAAAAACGGAATGAAGACTGAGAGGAGAGGCGACTACATACGATGAGAGATTCAAAAATAACTTAACAGAGGGAACACTAGAGAATTGCAGTCTGAGCTGAAGAGAGGTCTCAGCGGTTTCGGAGGAGAGATGTTTCCAAGATAGAGAAATGAAGTAACAAATATTTTGGAGCATAGTCGATGTAGGATTACCGCCAACCAAGAAGAGAACGGACCAGCCGGCAACCCAGATTTGCGATCTGGGCTTCTCAAGGAAAAGAGGGTATGATGACATTTGTCTTACGCATTTCTGATTCATGCCTCATAGCTTTGCATGTGCTATGCAGGACCAGTTACCCGAAAGTCTCTCACAAAGTGCATTAACGATGTTTTTCCTCTGGCGTACCGCGCCGAGTTTAAACCATTAACTAAAGTTTAAAGTCAGTTATGTAATATTAAGTGCATTATATCCGTTCGAACTTTAAACTAAATAGTTTAGCTAAAGCAAGCAACCTCACCGGTACATTGTATCTAGCTTTATGACCATATTCTAAAAAGAAATAAACAGTTAAATTTTAATTCACGTGTCACTCAGATCATTTCTCCAAATCTCATTAGAGTTAAATTTGTGATTTCATTATTTTTATTCATGCAACTTTTTATTTTAACTTCTTTGCGGCATATGAATGAGCATGGAAACCCCATGCTAATTCATATGAAACACAACACGATGCATTTGTCTGCCCTGAGCTGGGAGACCCTTAGTCAGGGAATCCAAATTCATTGTTGACACCACTAGGCGAAATTTAGAAAGTGAATTGATTAGTATGGAATTTTGACCTTTTTAACTTTTACCCACTACGGCGAATAAGACGTAGTAGTGGTTCGCTGATACCCGACAGGGAGCGGTAATATGGCAGTCATTTGAAGTGGTCAAATGACCACGGAAATGATTTTGAATCCGATGAATAGCAGCATTCGGAGATGTCACGTAAACACGGAAATATGTTCTACAAAGTGTTGTGTAATACTTCTCCAAATAGGTCTGACTAAAAAATTTAAACACTCAAATGATTTTGTTTATTAGGTTACACATGAGCAAATCGTTGGGCTATAAGCAGTCTCTCATCCCTAATTTTGAACTACTGGTTCCAGGGAAGGAAGAGAGCCATTGCAGTAAAACAAACACAACATCCATTCCTCACCGGGATTCGATCCCGAACCATTCACGGAAAAATGGGTATGAGCCAGCGATCAGATCACTGTTCCACAGCGGAGGTAAACACTAAAATGACCTTTTATGCGACATCTGGCGGTACTGATACCGTGGTAGATGCTGCAGGTAATTGCATGTTTAAGATTTATACTGTAATATAGTTTCATTGGAATGGTTTTGTTTGAGGGTCGGTAGAAAGTAGCATTTTGACACTTTGTCAAAAACTTGGTGATAAATCCCTGGATATGGGGATAAGTATTGAATGTTAAGTGAAAATGGACGAAGATGATCCAGACATTTTGCACATGATGTTCCAAGAGTACCGAAACAGTATAACGAAGTGAATTTCTCCGTCATTTTTATCCGCGCCGGGGTTCGAACCCGGGTCCACTCATTCCGGAATAAGTTGCTCTACCAATTAAGCTACGCGGACGTTTTATTCTGATTCCTATCTGCCTTTATGTCGTGTGCGTCCTTCTGGCAGGTACGTCACATCTCCTGGTACGTTACAACAGGTTAATATGATGGGGTCAAATATTGTGAGCACATTGAGGCGTTTTATGCATGTGTGAAAAGCAGCACTACATTAAATTTTAATTCAATGATGTTTTATCTTTAAATACTGTATAAGGCTGGTATTACTACTTGAAGGTGTTGCTATTATCCTAATTTGTGTGGTTGAATTCACAAGATCGTTTGAACACGGCTTCAGTGGTCTAACCGATTTCGGTATTAATACAGTTTAGCGGCCACATATAATTACCCCGAACATCTTCCTGAAATGAATTTTGTACAGTAGTCTGTGATCTCATGATACTAAATCAGTCTGCTGCGCAAGCACTTTTGCTGTTTAAATTGGTGAAAATCAATTTTATAAATTGTTACCTACCCACCGTGATGCTTCAGGCACCCGCCATTTGCAATGGCACGTAAAGTTGTTTTCACTGCAAGAGTGTCGTCTGTTACTTGAAACTTCCGGTTGCCAACCGAAGACCAGTGGATGAGTAAAAGTCTTTTTATCATTCTCTCTAATGACAGCCGAGCGGAAAGAGCGTTCAACTACTATTTTGCGTAGGGTTTGGGTAAAAAGGGAAATTTAGTTTTCAATATTTCGCAACACTCAGAACTAAAATCAGTTCGAAGTCAGATGTAACGTAGATTTTTCAAATAAAATAATTTGAAAAGCAGATATAACCTACATTTTTCAACATTTAGCTACCAATTGTCACGTGAACAACCTCGACATTTCATTTTATTATTTAGAAATGTAGTTAAGTGTAACGAAATCATTTTGTTAACACAATATCTCCGGAAAATAAGTCTCCTCATTTCATTATTTAGAAATTTAGTTAAGTATAACGAAATCATCTTGTTAACATAATATCTCCGGAAAATAAAGGAGGAAATATTCCCTGAACTTTGATAATTTAAACACATTTCCACTTTCGTACAAAATGTTTGGTAGGCATATAACAGATTTTTGGTAGGGCTAGCGCCCCCTTCATCCAACAGTTACTAGGAAATTAATGTTTTAATCCGTACAACAAAAATTTCGTCGTCCCAGTAGCCGAGTGGAACGAGACGCTGTCTTCTAATCGTCCGCTATGGATTCGGGTTCGAATCCAGATTTAATTCACAAACAAATGGAAATATTTACAAAAACAATGTTTCATTGGTTTTTGTTTTTCCGTGAAATGCATAAGGAGTTTGCCGTGAAGACCAGTCAAACTTTGGGAAGTACAGGAAAGATCATAGAAGTTGACGAATGTGAAATCGGCAACACAAAATTCCATATCGGTTCGAAGCAATAGGATGCGGCACCAAAAATTCATTTCTGGTACTAGCTAAAAAAAAACAGGACCTCAGGCATCCTTATGAACGTCATCCAAAATTTTAATGTACGAAAGAATGTCCTCAGAAAAAATGCCCACTTCTCGAAAAATACACTCAGGCAAACTGAAATTGACTTTTACTCATCCACTGGTCTTGTCATCTGCTACTTGAAACTTCCGGTTGGCAACCGGAAGTTTCAAGTAGCAGATGACACTCTTGCAGTGAAAACAACTTTACGTGCCATTGCAAATGGCGGGTGCCTGAAGCATCACGGTGGGTAGGTAACAATTTATAAAATTGATTTTCACCAATTTAAACAGCAAAAGTGCTTGCGCAGCAGACTGATTTAGTATCATGAGATCACAGACTACTGTACAAAATTCATTTCAGGAAGATATTCGGGGTAATTATATGTGGCCGCTAAACTGTATTAATACCCCGATTTCTTATTACATATTGCAATTACCACTTAATTTTGAGAAATCGGATACCTTATTTATCGCTAAAGAGATTGCAGTTTCATTTCTGCTGAATCCAGTCGATTTAAAAGAAAATAAAGAAACATTGTGATGTGCCTATATTGGTACGTAATATTTTCTACTAAAATCCAATACAGTGTGCTGAAATAATGATTTTTGAACTAGCGATCTAGATGCGAAAAGGCCTTTGAAAAGTCCTTTACTGTTTCAAACCAGAAATATGCAGAAATATGAACTGTTTTTTCGTGAAATTAATTTGCAAAATTTAATTATGCTAAAATAGAAAGTTATTCCCGTTTGCTTTATACTGTTTGCTTTCAGGCATGAAATCGACGATCACCAAGCTACTCTTGATCCAAATAGCATTCGAGATTACATGGATGGCTTCCTCTTACAGATGGAACAGAGAATGTACAAAGAACCTAATACGTCGTTCACACGTGAGTATAATAAAACACCTAAGTTTTTAAATCAATCTGAAATGTATGCAATGCGCTAGTATCTATCGTATTACAAACTACCTTACAAATACTTATATCAATAAACAGCACGAAAAGTTCGCCATCTGGCCGTAAAGCCGCAGATTCTGTTTATGTAAACATTTCTCGGAAAATGAGACAGTCACACATTTTAGTCGCAAGCAGTTTATGTAAAGGCCGCTCGGCAATAGACAGTAAGGTTTTGTACACCATCCAAAGGCCTTGACTAATTTAAGATTACCGCTATAAAGATTTTCGTATTAAAGAAAGTATTGTATTTTTCACGAAATCTTTACAGCAGTAAAAATTCCCACCTTCGCTGTTCCAGGTATAAGTGGACATAACTGAGTTTCTTTTGCAAATTCAAATTTGAAACAATTAGCGTATTATTCATCAGATTTTAGCAAAAATCACGAAGTGACATCTTTTATGCGAGTGTTGTAGTTACTCAAACTCCAACAGATGTCGAATTGGCAGCTCCTTCAGTTTGAGTGTTCAATTAGAGACGGACGATTCTTCTTCCTCATGCGCCCTACCAACTGAATGCCACCCTCCACTCAAAGAGAAAAATAAAGGAAAGAAGAGAGAAACTTAAATTGTGTGTGTAAAGGAAACAAGACGTTGAAACTATTGTGTCATCTTTTGTGGTACTTGTTCTATGAAATGCCATTATCTGATCAGTTCTTGTGAGCAAATTTGTTACCACTGGGTAATTTAACCACATGTACATACCTCCTAGCTGCATGAATCTGTCCATGAGTAACCACTTGTGTTCGATGACCTTTGTATATGGGTGTTGTAATATGATGTGCCAGGTATTAAGATCTTGTTTGTCTCAGTCTCCTTGTTTATCAGCGCTTCGATGCGATTATATAACAGCTCTTCGGCGCATACTGAACCGAAAAATTAATGGAGACATGCCAAGTAATTTCTTTTGAGAGGGTAATGCAGTAAAGCGAACAATACCTGAGCTCTTTCGCCGCAGTAACGCGTGGGCTTCTTTTAGAGAGAGTACAGCTGACTCGCCTGCACAAACTTTATGTGATTATATAAGTTCATTTCCTCTTTGTAAAACATGTAAATCATTAATGAGGCCATTAGGAAGGTTCTAGAAACAATGCTGCGGAACCGAATCTTTGTTCAAAGGATAAAATAGTCAAATATGAAATGTGATCTGCTTCTTTTTTTAACGGTGATTTTTTTTTATAAGTTAACTTCAAGTCCAGCATCAAAAAACTGTTATTCATCTCAGGAACGTAATATCTTATTTGAGCTGCTGAAGCTCAATAAAATAAGCATTAAACGTAATTTATCGTTATTTATTTCTGAGTTTTTCTGTATATTCTGCTGAAGGTTACTTCCTTGACTTTCTGTTGGTTCTTTAAGTCAATCTCATGGAACCATAGGTACCAAATTTCATTCACACAAAATTTCATGCGTTTGATGGAACAGTGATGCAATTATTTGCTTTGAAGTACTAGTAATTCTTGGTGCAACAGAAACAAATCTCTGTTAGCTATCAGCAATCGAAGTGTCGAGTACTCTGGTTATAAATTTCTACCATACTTAGCAGCTCCCTGTACTCACATCTCAATGATCAGCAATCGAAGTGTCGAGTACTCTGGTTATAAATTTCTACCATACTTAGCAGCTCCCTGTACTCACATCATACTGCCATATTGGTACTGTTTCATTTATTTAGATATCTACTCTTCTTTAGTGCCAGATACTCTGAAATATCTTATAAATGTTTATCTCAAAATCAACAACCACACGGAGGAAAAAAATCGAAATTTGCTAAAAGAAGGTGAAAGTAATGAAAATTATATATTTGTGTAAAAATGCAAATCAATTTAGGAATAAAGAGATTTTGGTGTTTGAGGTAGAATTATCTGCAAAGCTTTATTGAATTGCATTCCCTTACTTTCCAAAAGCGCCTTGTGTGATTTAAGGTTTTTGTGGTTTTCAGTAAAACAAGATTTTTTTTTTTTTTACTCGTTAGTCTGGATATGAATTATTTTATGAAATAGTCCTAAAGACTGACTGACGTTATTAGATAAACTGTGATGCGAACGAGGAATCGAATTCTTAATTTGTTTTCCTGAAGCAAATTATTGATTTCATTTTGTTTCGAACACTGTTACACACTGTGCTGTGTGCAGCAGTAACTCGCTGATAAAACTGTAACAAAATTTCGATGTCCTTAATTTGCAATGATTTCTTTTTTTTTCTTGCTTCCATTTACGTTTTGCAGGTCGCATGTTGAAAGGAAACGCACCGTCACTAATTGGAGCAGGCAGTACCACCGTGAAGGCCACAGTGGAATGGGTGCTCTTAACAATGGCAGAATACCAGGATGTCCAGAAGCGCATGCAGGAAGAAATCGAAGAATTCATTGGCAGAGAAAGGACGCCTTGCTGGGCTGACCACTCGGACATGCCTTTCACAAACGCTGTTCTCATGGAAGTCCAGAGATGGCAGACCGTAGTGCCAATCAATTTACTAAGATAGTAAGTTAATTTTTTTACAGTAAGACTATGCTAATCTGCAGAAGCTTGATTTGTAGAACAGGGTATTGGGATTATCCGCAGATAAGCGGATAGATCAAAACACACAAACTAAACAGAATTTTATTTACGTCTAGGAGAAATATGGTAATTCTACCAAACCCATGGTTCTATCATAACATATCCAGGAAAACGTATCTGGTTTTGTAAAAAGAGGTACCCTGAAGAATCCACCTACGAATGCTTCGTGGGGGTGCTTCAACAGAAACTGGAAAGACTGCAAACTACAGTATTTACTGGTTTCTTGTCGATGTCTACGACTGACAACAGATGATGATAGAGAGCTTGAAATCGAAAGAGAAATGTTTTTCCTTTTATATGGCGGCTAAACACAACCGAATGTGGGAGTATGAAAACGAATATAATTCTGTTACTTCTCCACGGCATTATTATCAGTCTTTCGAGTGCAAATGATTCACACAATTTACTTGGTTTAGTAAAACATTCCAGGCTTCCCTGATACATTAACAAACCCGGGCTTCTAGATATTACAGTAGTTGGAGTTGAAAAATAGGGTTCGAAATGTGGATGCGACATGTGATACGTATTTGTTTCGCCGGGCTGTGTCTTCAGGTGACTCCTTGTAGCCGTTGCTGCTCAGTGGGACAGTTCAGCTCAGAGCAATGTATTAGTATAGTAGAAGTACCAAACCTAGCACTTTAGCTGAGAGCAATGAATGGATATGATGTAGGTGTTCGATTCATGAAAGCGTTGACAACTACACTGGTGTGCAAAAATTACGGACGAAGAGGAGAAATTAGCATAACGGCGAAACGAGCAAGCAGAACGGACCAAAAGACCACTCAGGAGATAGACTAGGGTCCGGTACGGTAGCGCATGCGCATATATGCAGCATCACGTGGTAGTGGGTGTCAGAAGGGTATAAAGCACACGGGCGGTGTGCGCTCAGCAATTCGGTGAAAGCTATTGCACGGTGTACATCGGTTTGAACGACGTCGAGTTGCTGCCACCGTGTGATATGGCCAACAGTCAATCCAGTAGACGACATCTGGATGAATTTACCTGAGGTCGCGTCATTGGGAAGTTGGAAGAAGGTCGAAGTGTGACTAGTGTGGCCGAGGAGTTCAGGATCGCTCACAGCATCGTTTCACGAGCTTGGAGAGCATTTCAAACGACAGGAACAGCTGTCCGAGAGTTTAGCAGTGGACGTCCACGAGCAAACAGGGCGGCGGGTGACCGGTGTATTGTCCGACTTACGAGAAGAGACAGACGGCAGACAGCGAGATAAATCGCAAGGCACATACAACAGACAACTGGACGTCCGTTATCGCGTTTTATCGTGGCCAGGAGGCTGCACAAAGGTGGTCTATTTGCACGACGAACAGTACGGTGTGTGCCATTAACGCCTGCTCATCGGAGACGGCGGTTTCTGTGGTTCCAGTAACACAAGAACTGGACACATCAGCAGTGGATTCGAGTTCTCTTTACGGATGAGAGCCGATTTAGTCTGACGAGCGATTCTGGACGTATACACATCGGGAGAGAGCAGGGAACACGCAATCACACCTCCAACATCATCGAAAGGGACCGGTTTGGAGGTGGCGGAGTTTTCGTTTGGGGCGGTATCATACTTAGTAGCCGTACTGACCTCCACATCTTCCAAGGAGGTTCAGTCACTATTGTCTGCTATTGTACCGAGGTTCTCCTGCCTCACGTGTGTCTGTTGAGAGGTGCTGTGGGTCCTGAGTTCCTCTTCAGGGACGACAACGCTACACCTCATCATACAGAGGCTGTAGCAGAGCTGTTAGAGGTGAAGGTATTCAACGTATGGATTGTCCCGCAAAATCTCCGGACCTAAATCCAATCGAACACGTGTGGGACCTTCTCGGGAGACGCTCGGCAACACGTCACCAGCCGCTAGCAACGATTCCGCAGCTGCGATTGGCGCTACAAGAGGAATGGGCCGCGATGCCTCAACAGCTTCTTGAGAACCTCGTCCTCAGCATGGACAGACGTTGTAAATCCTGCAACGCAGTCAGGGGTGATCATATCCCCTACTAAAAACTGGATTTTTCTTTGCAGCCGCCTGTCCCATGGACGTTTCTGTCTCCTGTCCAGTTGTGCTCGAAGCTACCTTTTCAATAAAGTGCCTTTGTATCCCTTGAATTCCTTGTTTGGACGGTTTTGCGCACTTGTCCCATATTCTTATATCTTGGGGATCATATGGTATGATTTGAGTCGATGTGGAGCACTTTTACATTCCGAAAACCGTCTCGTCCTTAATTTTTGCACGCCAGTGTAGAAACTGGCAAAGAGTGTACTGGGAATCGGAGCAGGGTTTTTGTTATTCTACAGACGGCAAAGTAAACGCCATAATCTGCCTAATGGCTTATACGTTTTGGCAACAAACACAAAATAAACACGAGAACGTGAGAGGAAATATTTATGAGGGGAAACAAATATCAATTTCAAAGAGAATTTTAAACTCCAGAGTGAGCCGACAAAACCGACACTTGAAGCAGCTAAATGTTTTACAAATTCTGAGGGTAAACTCGAAATCTTAAATGGAAGCAAGAGATTAATAGTCGAGACGAGAGTTCACAAATATATGTACAGTATTTGCTTTAGCTAGAACGGGAAGCTTAAAAGGAGATGCTAAAAAGAAACAGGAACGAAACATGAGAATAAACGACGAAATGGAAAAGTACCTGTTATTTTCAAGAAGAAAAGAACAGCATGATATCTTCTAGAATTCATGATTAAGAAAGAGAATGTAATAATGGAAGATTGCACAAGTTCGCTTGCTAAGCTTAGTCTGAAACAAGAGCACGTATGACTCTGAATTGGTGAATGTATACTCGCGCGTCTTTAAAGGGAAACTGTCTTTTTGTTGCTGTGTTTTCCATAACAAATAAATTGCTTGGAGTTTATGTGAAGAAAAAATTTTGGGTGCCGAGATAATATTTGAATCACTTGAATGCAGAACACAGTTACTTAAACATTTGTATTTGTTTCACGTACATGTTTCTTAGAAGTCCCATTATTATTTCCTAAGCAGTAATATTTATGAACTCGAACATAAATGATTTCATATTTGAGGATATTACTCAAACAATGTACGTTTTTTAAATGAATGGGATATTACAGGGCACGTGTTCTGCTTATAAAACAGAGACAAGCTACCATCTGGATAAACAGGATGTTTTTAAACGCTAATAGATGAGAATTTATAAGAGGTCTTGCAAAGTGAGAGAGTGGATAAAGAAATGAAGGCATTCACTGGATGTACGCAGAAAATGAATGTGATGCTAAAATTCAGAATGGGACAGAATACCAAGGCTAGAGCATGTTGTGTTGTGTGACACGTTTTTTAAGGTTTTCTCGTTGACATTCAACATCTTCAATGACAATCAAAAGGAACACTTTATTATTTATGGGAGTGCTTGTGTATAATGCAGGCGATCTCAAGGGGAAAGAGGCAAAAATATTAAAGTACTTCCAGGAGTAGTCATTGTGCATCTACAAGGAAGGATTATGAAAACAAGAAGATAACCAGAAAAATGAAAAAGGATTATTAAAAAGAAACTAAAATTAAGTAGCACATATTGAAGGACTAGCAGTGTAAAAGGTGTTCAGTGAAATCTATGCCAACGCACGATGTACATGTAATATTACATATAGATTTAGAGTGTTTATCGTATTGCATCCTGTTTTGGCAACATAAAATGTCTTCATTGGACATTAGTTATCACAGTAAACAATAGCAGAAAAAATTTCAAATCTAAAGAAAATGTCAGGAATTAGATTTTCAACGGAAGAATGAACTATCTCGGCCATATTCAGAGCACTTGGTAAGCCTGCGAGCATAGTCTTGAGGAACCGGAAGTAACATGTCGGCGAAATAGGTATAAGAGCAGCTGGAGAGCTTTAGAAAAACACAGTGCCGAAATTTGCAGAATATAGTGAAGACTTTTATTACCAACGACTAGCATAGCTAAAAAAAGAGGTGCCTAGGGATTTGAAGTTAAAGGAACCTCGCCAGAAACTATTGGTACAATATAACCAGAATACAAGGAATAGCATGGTGGTTTTAGAACTAACTGAAGACACCTCGTGACTCAAAATGTATGGAGAGACGGCTTCAAGAAAATTCTCCGAGGAAGGCAGCAGGGTTGTTGATTAGAGTGAGCAGTTAAATTTGTTACCTAACTTAGGGTAACTGTTTCCAGGAAAGGGAGAGTGCCAAATCCGTAAGCCAAACGAACAACCCATGGCTCACCCGGTGCTCGATCCCTGGCCCATCTCGACAAATAGTTTGAAACCAGAGTCTAGTACCACTCGGCCACAGAAGCGGAAACAAAAGTGTTCAAAGGTTTTGAAGGAAGAAGGAGAAATAATGCTGGATTGGTGAAACAGCTAGGGTAGGAGACTCTGGAAGTTATTTTGGAAATGCCCAGAGCAGACACAGAAATCCAATTTGTAATGTTTAATGATAAATTAGTGAAAATTGCTTTAACTAATATATTAACTTGAACTACTAGTTAAGGGTTACTTCAACTACACGTTAGCTTTACTGCAGACTTACTATTATTATAACTGAAAGGTTGTTTTCCCGGATGAGCACAGTCATAGTAGCTGAAAAACTTTGTTATACATTCATCAAAACACTGCGAAATAAACTATTAATGTTCTTAAATGAGTTTAGGCCACTCACAGTTCAATCTTGTCTATTACACATAACGTTAGTATGTAGTAGTGAATCAACCATCCACATCAATACCCTTTCACCTCGTCACAACTTGAGCGCATAACTCTCATTCAAGCAAATAATATTAACAGTGTGGGACGTGCCTCCCCCGCAGGACGCACATGAGATAAAGGCAGATAGCAGCGAGAGCACATGTCCGCGTAGTTCAGTTGGGAGAGAGACTTACTCCGGAGTGAGGGTAACCGATTCGATGACCGGCTCGGACGAACGTGTTTGTTATATTGGCGCCCGAACTTCCAGGATAACCCGACTGTTAAGTTTCTCGGAATGATGGGATGTTCTTTCTACACGGCGATTCAGGAATAATGAGAATCCCTTCTTCCGTGCTTCGAAAAAATAAATCAGTTGATGTTACGTTCCACACACCAAAAATTGTCAGGGATTTCTCAAATACACGTTCTTCATGGGATGACTGCCTACGGCGATACATTGTCTCGGCTGACTCGTGGGCTATGCCCCCGGCGTCACTAATCCATGGTTATTACCCCACTGCCACCTTGATAATGAACAATTATAACCTGTATGTTTGGATAATTTGACTTCACTCATAAAAGGTGCATTTTGTTCTGGGACTAACATGTTTAAGGAATTAACGGTCTATCAAAGACAATAGTTTGTTTAACTATCATAAATCCTGTGCAGGCTGAACAACGTATTTCCAACGTTCGCAAGATTGTTTCTAGCAAGATTCAAAAAAACAAAGCGGTGGCACACAATTTGGTTGAGATAAAGTCTTCTTTTTAAAAGAAAATGTTGTCTGGATGGCTTCATGATAAGTATTTTTAAAGATCTCTCTTGGAACAACATAGTCTTGAGTACAGTGTTGTTCTAAGGCGCTTCAGGTCTCTCGATTTGACACACACTCCAGACTGCTTCCAGTGAGGATTTCTGAAATAATTTACAGGTGGAATCCCTACTGCATTCTTAATTGCAATAAAAAAGACTTATGTCTTTATGAAATCTTATAGGATTTCACATTCCTTCCTTGTTATGTATTAATACGGAAAGATCTCTATCAGAAATTTTCCCATTATTTCATGAAGATGGTAACATAATTCTACATTTAGTACGCATTTATTCAGATTTATTCCTGTGATGACGTGAGAAAAATTGGGAGATTTTAGGGGCGGAAAGGTGAAAAATAAATACAAGCTGGGAGATGGGACGCCATTTCTGGTCAGCGAGAGGGAGGATGGCGATGGGTCGTCCATGTTGTATGTGCCAGTGGAAGAAAAGAAAAACAAAATCCTTTCCTCAGTGAATTCTGCGGGGAGGAGGGGCTTGACACAGTCGTGACCCTAAGATGTCATGGAAAGTTTTGCTGGGCTCTGGACAGTGAGAGACGCCACATGGTCCAGCCACTCGGAATTCTGGCACGCCATTGGACGAGAGCAGTCTCCGGGCAGGAAAAAAGTTGAAGAGACGCGAAAAGTCACAACGCACTTTCTCTCTCTTCGGTCTCTGAACGTGATCAAGGAAGACGCTTCTTTTCCTCCGTGATAGCGGTGTGGAATATGGAATCCAGCCGTTACTAATGCTGTTCCACTGAGGTGGAGTAGCACTGTAGCAGAACCAACCTGAGGGTTTGGTTATACGAATGATGTTCTAATACCTGCTGGTTATTTAGGGATATAATATTTAGGCTGCGGTCTGAAGCGATTAAAAGTTCACCCTCCATCTGTGTTTCATACAGGTTGTGTGACTGTGTATCCCAACAGGAACTTTCATATTGTATCTCATCCTCCCATCCAGAACTGTGTTGTTAATCTCATCCAGAACTGTGTGCTGGATACTGAATCTCATGAGCTCAAAAGTATGGAGCCCACAACATGAAGATGTATTAATATTTGAATATTCTTATGCACACCAAGATTGTAAAGAAAACCGTGTACAGGTTGTAATTGTTTCGCAGCTCTGTATCATCTAACTCACAGATCCTTCACCATGCCTCGGACGAGCGGCTAAGTAAGATACGGTGATCGGTTCATATAAGGTAAGGAATCGATCTGGTGGCAGCTACCAAAAAAAAAATATTTCGCAACGTGCAATACTACCTTGCACTGCAAACGGCGGACACCCGACGAAACAACAAACAAAAATCACCACAATTCCGGAAGAAAATAAGACACTACTTTGTTTGTATCCAAAAATATGAACCGAAATTCTAGCACATTATATCGCAGTGAAGATGCTGACAAATCTCAGAAAGGAAGAAGTCACCAAGGTATCGCATTGGTCTAAACGCTGGCTTCTGATCATTCATCCAAGATGAGTCAGGGTTCGAATCCCGTGAGGCATGGATGTTGCTTTTGTCTTGCGGTACTGTATCTCTCCCTTCCCTGGAACCAGTAGCTCTAAACTGGGGATGGCCCATGCTTACAGCCCATCGTGTTGCTCACAGTTGTCTTTTAACCACCGAATAAAAGGAAGAAAAGCAGCCGCCTTGGTGGCGCAGTGGTCTAAGGCGCTGGCCTCTGATCATTCGTCCGTAAGGGGTCCGGGTTCGAATCCTGGTCAGGTATGGATGTTGTGTTTGTCTTACGGCACTTGCTCTCTCCCTTCCCTGGAACCAGTGACCCTAAATTAGGGACGGGAGACTGCTTATAGCCCATTGAGTTGCTCACGGTGGTCGTTAAACCCCCAATCAAAAAAAAAAAAAAAAGAAGAAAAGCAGCTGTTATAAGTATGCGTTACTACAAAATAAAACAAGTTAGTAAAATCATGAAATGCATTGATTATGATACGCTTTACAACATACCAGAAATTATTTCTCAAGTTATGAGGATAATGGCTGTGGAATAAATCTCGCTCCTGTGTCCTGACATTTGACCCCATTTCGATCATATTCAGCAGAACCGGTTCAGTATACCTCAAGAATAACATACTAAAGTTTTGTCGCAATAGAAGCAGTTTTGCGCAAGTTATGAGAATAATGGCTGTGGAATAAATCTTGCTTTTGTGCAATGACTTTTGACCCATTTCGTTGATATTCAACAGAACCGGTTCACTTTACCTCCGGAACAAAAATGATAACGTTTTGTCGCAATCGAAACATTTTTAGGTAAGTTATGATGCACAAGGGCAATGGAATGGTTCCCACTCCAGTGTCCTGACCTTTGACCCCATTTCGCCCATTTTCAATAGGGTTCGTCCTTACTGGCTCCCTACCACATACTAAAATTTCATCAAAATTGAACCATTTTTACGCAAGTTATGACGCATAAGGGCAATGGAACAAATCCCACTCTTATGTCCCACCTGACCTTTGACCCCATTTCGCCCATTTTCAATAGGGTTCGTGCCAAGGTGGTTCCCTACCACACACTAAAATTTCATCCAAATAGAACCATATTTACGCATGTTATGACGCATAAAGGCAATGGAATGGATTCAACTTTTATGCCTTGACCTTTGGCCCCATTTCGCCCATTTTCAACAGGGTTCGTCCCCAGGTGGTTCCTTACCAAATAAAATTCCATCGAAATCCAACCATTTTTACGCATGTTATGATGCATAAGGCCAACGGAACAAATCCCGCTCTTATGCCCTGCCTGACCTTTGACCCCATTTCGCCAAGTTTCAATACGGTTCGTGCCCAGGTGGTTCCCTACCACATACCAAAATTTCATCGAAATCGAATTATATTTACGCATGTTATAACGCATAAAGGCAATGGAATGGATTCCACTTTTATGTCCTGACCTTTGACCCTGTTTCGCCCATTTTCAATAGGGTTCGTCCCCAGGTGGTCCCCTACCACATACTAAAATTTCGTCGAAATCGAACCATTTTCACAGGAGTTATCGTGCGGACAGACAAAGCTGGAGCAAATACGCTTCTTCAACCTACTGTTGGAAACCGTGAAAAAGGAGAGTGTTTACGTAATGGAAGTCGGTCTTTGTAAATTAGTACGGAAGATAAGTGCTCTAAATGCGTTCATTTGAAGTAAACGTCATGAAAATGGAGGAACAGGTTGAAGATTACTTTAGGAAGAGAAAGAGAACTGAGACTAGAATTAATTCCTTTTTACATGAGATCTAAAGAAAATGTAAACTTGTAAAACATATCCCAAAAACTATAAGAAATTCTTGAACAAGAAAGTGTCTCCATTAAAATATTTCTGTGACGAACTACTGCTTCAGATGTCCGACTCGAAGGAAAAAGGGAAGAAGGAAATACGGTCGCTTATATGTGAAATTACACAAACATTAAGGAAACGTAAAGTTTTTGTATGAAAATATTATTGATTCCTTCTAAAGTTTTAATAAATGTTTTATTGTTCTGTAAGAAAATTTGCAAATGAGCATATTACAGAAAAAGGGGAGTGCCTGCTATAAAATATATGTACGAAATAGCCGGATGTTTTTTTTTTGCCAACGTCCTGCAGATGGGCTAATTGAGAGTTACACATCGCAGACTTGGGAGTATTCCTCCTGATGTAATGGCACTATCAACGAGTGGCCTGCATTTCAAGATTTATCATGCTTTAACAGTAATTTGGGTGATTTTTCACAAACACATAAGGATATTTCTTAGGTTTTTTGGCATGCAGTTAGTATTATGAAAACATTAATGAAAAGTTAAGTAAACGTTCATATTACTGACTTTGTTCAAATTGTGTGTGGTGTTCTCTAAAGGGAACTTTCATTCTAATTTTATTTTAGCACCACAGAAGACAGTAGCGTCATGGGCTATGACATTCCTGCGGGCATGACAGTAATAGCTAATCTGTGGGCCGTTCACAATGACCCCAATGTTTTCGAAGATCCTTTTGTCTTCAAACCAGAGAGATTCCTCACAGCTGATGAAAGAGAGGTTATCAAGCACGAAAGTTGGATTCCCTTCACAATAGGTAAGAATTATCAAATTTGGTCGATAACCTTTCGACTTAATCACTTGTGTATTATATGAAGAAATATAATAACGAAAATGTATTGCACATTTCACGTTCCCTTTATATCTGACACCAAAATATTGTATTAAAAAATTAACTTTGTTGGCGCATTTACGGTTTGTCTTTTTGACAACTAGTGGTTCCACAGAAACAGTTGGTTCGTCGGCAGTCTTGGATGCCCTATGGCCCGAGCTGTATTGTTCAGAAACAAAAATGAAGAGCAAGAATGTGGGAAAACCCCATACGACAAACACTATATTGACAAAAGTCACCGGGCACCTAGAAGAGAAACACAACATAGCATTTATTAAAATACATTAGTACGGAGTAGGTCCTCCTTTGCTTAGGTATGCGTTTCTATTCAGTACATAATGCTGCCGCTAACTGTTGCTTAGTAGTACGCCTTGGTTCCAGTCTTCTTATTGGGTGCTCTAATTCATCCCATAGGTGCTCTATGGGATTAAGATCAGGGATCTGTGCTGGCCAGTCCACGCACGATACGGAATTATCGTCAAACCACGCCGTAACAGTCCTTGCTTTATGGCTCGGTGCATTGTCCTTCTGGTACCAACAAGGCTCGGTTCCATAGCATTACCACAGAGTTGGTAAGGCATAACTGTCCAGAACATCGAGGTAGACGTGCTGGTTAACAGGTTTTCCCACGATAACCAATGGGCCGGCACTATACCACGAAAATCACCCCCACACGAGTACACTGCCAACTCCAAACTTGACCGTATATAGGAACGGTACACTCTCGTAAATAGCGTTCCCCTGGTTGCCGTCATACTCACACCACACGGCCATCAGACTGATGGATACGGATTCATCAATCCATAGGACCCGTTTCCATTGATCTATGATCCGCGATAAATGTTCTTTACACCATGCTAAACGACGAGTAGCATTCCGAGTGGAGATGAGAGGTTTATGAGCAGCCGCACGACCACGGTAACCCACGGAATGAAGTTTTATGCGAATGGTACGTGTACATACCGAGGTTCCAGCATTTTCACTCACCTGTACACTGAGGTCTTGTGTACTACTTCGCCGATTGGCTGTAACGACTCTCCTGAGGCTTCGACGTCCCCTATCACTGATTTTCTTTGGTCGTCCGGTACGTTTTGCTGCTTCAGGCACGCAATGTGTCTTCCACTTATTCAGTACATCCAAAACAGTTGACTTGTGTATGTTTAAACGCCTCTCGGTTTCTTTTGTGGACAACCCTCCAATATAACACCCAACAATCTTTCCTTTCCCAAATTCAGTTCTTTACCTCACAGTGCGATACCATCGCGGTCAGCTGCAGGATTGTTTTTAAACCGTTTGCTGCTGTGCGGCGCATCTTAACAACGCAGCGGATCCGTTCATTTGCTTTTGAAGGGGTTTCCGGTGACTTTTGTCAATATAGTGTATATTGAAACGAAAATACAGGAAAGAATGAGATGCACATTTTAATCGTTATGAACATGACGGAAAATCAGAAAATAATTTTCAACAATTTTTTATTGTAATTGCAGGCAGATTATATTCAAATACATATTCCTACAGGTGAGATATATCCTTAAATTCTTCCTCCACAGCATCACCGTGATTATTTAGTCAAATGTAACAGTCCCTTGAAGAGTCAAGGAAATGCCAGTACAAAGTTTTCCTGCTGCCTTTGCCATCGCATGACAGCTTCATCCGATGTGAAAATTTCAATTCTCCTTCCACCTACATAAAATGCATGCGTCTGTCCGTCCTCACTTCTGCATCGATGTTTGCTACATGCCCGGAGGACGTGGCTGGACAACTACTGCTTTCGCTCACTATGCTTGTCAGATCATTGTCAAACTTGTGATTACACTTCCCCAGTCGTTGCGCTGACAGAGATCTCCTTCCAGGTTTCCATTGGATCAGCGTGCTTTATCCAGAGGTAACGAATAACTGATGAAAATCTGTATTCCTCTGAATACTTAGAACGATTCTATTTTCTCACTAAAACTATTCTAGCGCGTAAATAGTTTTTCAGTCAGGTTGTGGAATTGACTATCGTCTGCTGTTTGGACTACGAACTGTAAAGTAAGGATTTACACTCTCTTCGAGTGTCGTTTGATTTGCTTTCTTACTTTATTTCGTTTTTCTGTTCCCTATGTCTCCAACTCTACCATGGCCACCCGTCGGAGTAATGAAACAAGGGAATTTCGTTGCAAAGAGTAGAGGCCGCCCCGGTGGCGCAGTGGTCTAAGGCGCTGGCCTCTGATCATTCGTCCGTAAGGGGTCCGGGTTCGAATTCCGGTGAGGCATGGATGTTGTGTTTGTCTTACGGCACTGACTCTCTCCCTTCCCTGGAACCAGTGACCCTAAATTAGGGACGGGCGACTGCTTATAGCCCATTGAGTTGCTCACGGTGGTCGTTAAACCTCCAATAAAAAAAAAATAAAAGAGTAGAGACAAACACGTCATGAACATTTCTCCCAAAATTCGGATATAGAAACTGCAGGACCAAATGCTAGAAGCCCGCTCCGTAAAACATCCGAGTACTGCGGTGCCAGACATAAGATAAAAAATTTTAACTTCCTATCTCTTCCCTTTTGTTATACGCTAAATTTTGAGGTTTATTTGTTTCGGAAGATAGACGTCATATACTAAGCGGTTGGAGAATGAAGCCGATTTGAATGTTTGTTTTAGTGTTTAAGAACTTTCCATTATATACACTGCTGGCGACCCAAAATGCAACACCAAGAAGGAAACTTCCGATTGGCCTGAAATTCGCCTCATACGTCGCCCGCAAGAGGACATGCAAACGATTAGCATTGCAGGGCATATGCAAATCCCGTGCGCCCGGCACGCCACCAAGAAGCACTGTAAGAAGGGTGCACACAAGGCGGGGTGTAAGTAGTGGAAGTGTGTTGTGCTGACGCACCTGCGCGTGGGAAGCTTCCTGATGCCTCGTTGCAGAATACGTCCGTCATTCTAGCACGTTTCGGAGTTCGATAGAGGACGAATAGTAGCTTATCGTGACAGCGGTTTATCGTACCGAAACATCGGCGCCCGTGTGGGAAGACATCCAGCCACAGTGAGGCGAGTATGGATTCGGTGGGTGCACGAGGGACGGACGGACGGAAATGAGCGATTGCCGCAGCCGCTGAACACCACCGAACGAGAGGACCGGCATGTTGTGCGACGGGCATTGACGGCTCGCACCGCCACGTCACGAACGTTAGCGCAGGAATTATGGTGTGTTGCGCAACAACCTGTCTCAGCACGTACCGTTCGACTTCGTCTGTCTTCTCCGACGGATCCCGCTTCTGTCTGCAACACCACGATGGTAGGATCCGCATGTGGCGACACCACGGCGAGAGACTGTATGACGCCTGCATTATGCATCGCCATTACGGTCTGCTGCCTGGCGTTATGGTTTGGGGCGCATTTGGATATCACAACCGCACCCCTGTGGTACGCATCGCCGGTACACTAAACAGCCACCGCACCATCTCCAACGTTTTGGAACCTGTAGTACTCCCCTACCTGCAGGACCTGCCAGCGGCCACGTTTCAACAGAACAGTACGCGCCCGCACGTGGCATGCATCGTGCAACAATTCTTTACGGCCCACCAGGTGTCATTGATGCCGTGGCCCGCCTGTTCTCCCGATATGTCGCCCATCAAACACGTCTGGTCGCTGACCGGCAACCGAGTGGCCCGGCAAGCACCACCCGCGGCTACGCCTGATGAATTTTGGCAACGTGTGGAAGCAGCCTGGACCGACATACCCCAAGCCCACATCCAAAGACTCTTTCGTTCGATGCCGCGGCGTGTAGCGGCCGTTATTGCCAGCCATGGGGGCCACACGTACTATTGATGTCTGCGTGTTCTGCAAGTCACACGGGCCTGTAAGCTGAATGGTTTCATTGTTGTATCTGTTGTTATGTGTCCAGAAAATCTGGCTTTGCTATCTCGTGTCCTTCTTGCTGTTGCATTTTGGATGGCCAGCAGTGAAGTTGGAATTTACAGGAGAGCTTGACAACGATAAATAATATTACTCTCAAATATTTTCGAATTCTTCAAAAGCATAGTACTTCAAAAGTTTTTAGAATAAAAATAATTCGATTTATTATACACTGACGGAAAAAAAAATCCCAACACCAAAAAGGGGTTGTGTTAGATAAACGACAGTTGGTAGGCGATGAGAGTACATCTGCAAGATGACGTCTATGTAAATTTCGCGCTCGGCGCATACGTGTGGCGCCCCTCGGAACATGCAAAGCAGGTTTGCTGTAAATACGCGCTGTAACGTTCGTGAGCGTTAGTTATCGTTGAGATTCGACGTAGTGTGTTGATGTTAGTCAAGAATGCCTTTAAGAAGACGAAGAAGCCATTATCAACAGCTCACGGAGTTTGAACGAGGTCGTGTAATAGATCTACGAGAAGGTGGATTTTCTTTCCGCAATATTGGAGAACGACTTGGCAGGAACGTAGCCACTGTGCATGATTGTTGGCAGCGGCGGTCAAAGGAAGGCACTGCCTCAAGAAGACCGGGTTTCGGCAGGCCACGTGGCACTACTGAGAGGGAAGACAGCCGTGTACGGCGTATGGCCGTGGCCATCGTACCGCGTCTGCGGCAGCAATTCGAGCTGCAGTTGCCACCACAGTGACGCAACGAACTGTCACAAATCTGTTGCTTGAAGAACAGCTCCAAACCAGACGCTCTGTAGCGTGCATTCCACTTACTCCAAACCACTGCTGTTTGCGGCGTCAGTGGTGTCAAGCTAGAGCTGATTGGAGGACGGAGTGGAGATCTGTTGTGTTTTCTGATGAAAGCCGGTTCTGCCTGGGTGCCAGTGATGGCCGTGTGTTGGTTAGAAGGAGGCCAGGTGAGCGCCTGCAACCAACCTGTCTGCGGCCGAGACACACTGAACCTACACCTGGAGTTATGGTCTGGGGAGCAATTTCCTATGACAGCAGGAGCACTGTCGTGGTTCTCCCACGCTCCCTGACGGCACAGTTGTACGTTGGTCTGGTGATTCAACCTGTTGTGCTGCCATTCATGAACAGCATTGCAGGAGGTGTTTTCCAACAGGATAACGTTCGCCCGCATACCGCTGTTGTAACCCAACATGCTCTACAGAGTGTCGACAAGTTGCCGTGACCTGGTAGATCACCAGATCTTTCACCAATCGAGCACGTATGAGACATCATTGGACGACAACTCTAGCGTCACCCCGAACCAGCATTAACCGTCCCTGTATTGACCGACCAAGTGCAACAGGCATGGAATTCCATCCCACAAAGTGACATCCAGCATCTGTACTACACAATGCATGAACGTTTGCGTTCTTGCATTCAACATTCTGGTGGTTACACCGGTTATTAATGTACCAGCATTTCACATTTAAAATGGCTCTTGTCGTGCTTACATTAAGCTGTGATTTTTAAACCTTAGTCGATTAAATATTTTACCTATACAATTGTATTGCCGCCATTTCAATTCTCTACAACTATTTTTTCGTGGTGTTGGGATTTTTTTTCCCGTCAGTGTATTTGCTCTCAGAGCGTCTCCTGTAAATTTCTACCTCCAGGATCCAAATCTTTTATTTGAAACGCCTATTGTGAAGTAAAATGCTTGCTTTTAATTTTATTGTTCTATTTCAGGTAAACGTATGTGTCCCGGTGAGACCTTGGCCAACGTTGAAGTGTTCCTGTATGTCACGACCTTGCTTCAGAAATTTCATATTAAATTTCCTGAAGGAAAACGCCATAATTTTGAAGGAAATCTGGGAGCCACTTACGAGCCCAAGTACTATGAGCTCTGCATGATACCAAGAAGCTAGTCATGTTATATCATATCGTAAATTTTTCATCTCATTATTTGCACATCATGAATCAGCTCTAACAACCATTTTTATTAAAAACATTTTCAGAGTATTAAGAATCGCTGTATCCTCCGCTCAACTACTGACTAATATACTGTTTCCTATTTTCCAAGAATTTAACTGTAAAAAATAAGAAAGAGAATCATTCTACAGTGCAAGCGGCGTTTTAATTTAAAACACGATAAAATCAATGTACGGTAATTTTCCTAATGACAGACAAAACTATTGCTTGTCGAATATGAGTTTCTTTTTTATGATAGCCCTCTTTGTTTACCACATGTAAATTTGTTTTGCGGTGAAAATAGTGCATGTCAGGATATATTATTCATATTCAAGAGTTCACATTCTCTATATTACGACATTTAAAGATAAACAATCTGAATAGAAATTGCATATAATAAATTCTTCCTGGAAATCCAACTTGGTTATCACAAAATCTTATGAAAAATGGAAAATAACGTATAGTTGACTTCAATTCATGACTGTAAAACTAGTATATTACCAAAGTGAACTCATAGCACAGCAACATTATCTGAATCACAAAGGAAGCCTGAAGGAAGCCTTTATGCTTTGCATCAAACGAAATTCAAAAGAAAAAATGTAGGCTGCAAGGCTTGATCAGTTTCAGTATAATTCCAAGAAAAAAGAGAATACAATTCAAAACGTGTGATAATTAAAGACCTAGCGTAGAATATTTGCTACAAAATACGTGAAAGCTCTGTTAATATTTTTATGAATACGCTTATGTCCGATCAAAAACTAGATCTTTCAGTGAACTCGTTATCGCTCGATCGCGTAAGAGGAACTGACTAGTATTTATTGCTGTTTTTTATTTATTATTATTATCCTTATATCTTGATTTTAGGAGTAGACATAGTGTTTATCAAAAATGTGTTTTACTTTAGTTGAAATTAATAACTTTCTCAACTTATTTCAAAAATTGTTCTCAGATTTTCTGAAATATATTCTTTAGAAAAGATAATTTAATACAATTTTAATTTGTTAATCCCTCTATTGTTGTAAATATGACATGAATGGTAAGTCAAAGAATATCCAAAAACTTGAAAATTTCGTTTTCCTGGAGCGGGAATCGAATCCGCGTCTCCCGGCTACCGTCCGAGTACGCTAACCACTACGCCACCCAGAACGACCAAGTCTCAAGTTTCCGATTATTTGTTGGTCAAGTTCTTACCTTTATTGAAGAAGGAAGTGATCTCTACAAATAAAATTCAGCACTTAACCAGCATTTTCACGTTAAAAGTTAGCTACAAAGAGAGCCTCGCGAGATCTGGTCGTTCTTTGGTGGTGTAGTGGTTAGCGTTCTCTGGCGCTATCAGGGAGACGCGAGTTCGATTTCCGCTCCAGGACGACGAAATTTTCAAGTTTCCGGATGTTATCTGACTTACTATTCATGTCATATTTACACCAATAAACGGATTAACAACTTCAAAATTGTATTGTACAATGTATTGTTTCATTCAGAGAATTTAAGTTCAATAATGGCACATCTATGAACATTTATATTTCTTCTACTTATTACAGTGTTGCCAGAGAAACCTTTGTACATCGGATTACCACCTAAAACATTTTGTGTTAATCTACTGCTATCGCAGTTTTTTTTCTCAAGGGAAATATCATAAAATGTGTGTTTCTGATCATCCAGCGCGAAATCCGGGTAAATGCGATTGCAATCCTTTAACCAGCAACCCGGAAAAATGCCGGTGGCAAACTAAAGGCCGTATCTGAAATTCCTACGACCTAAGAAATTACTAGTTAAGCAGGAATAATATTGCTATGTACTGCGTTCATACATGGCCCTTTTGCTTAACAGCCGAAGAATCATGAGACAGCGAAAGTGTTGAAAGTATGCTTTGTAGTAAAAAACTGAATGTACAAAACCATTTGAAAAAAAAAGTTCTCATTTTATTATTGTTATCGATTGTGTATCCTCCATTCATGTTTTTCACATTTTAAAGTTTTGAATAAAGTTGTCTTCTTACCATTGATTTTGTGTGGCTTATTTACTTCCGAGAATAAGAGAAGCACCAGTTATTTGGAAGCAGGAAAAGGATTTTTTTCTTTTTTCCCGTTTTTTTTTTCACGTAAGAAAAAAGAAGTTCCACTTCAAATCTTTCAACACGAACAAATCGGAGGTTCAAATAATAACAGGAAAAGCCCACGGAACGAAAACGACGCGGTTATATTAATTTTAAAATTTATCGAACGCCTCTCGTCTATTGTCCTTTCTTTCTACACATCGTGTTAACTTATTCCAAAGATTTCTTTAAACCGTGCGATCACTAGCAAGTCAAGTAAAAGCTCAAAGAATCCGGCTGTTAATCCAGCAGTTTTCAGCATCCACTGTTGAGCATCATGTGGTCTTAGAGTTAATGTGACACTTGTTCAACGCAGATGGGGGAGCAGCAGTTATACAATATTATAATAACAAGTTAGTAAAATCATGCAATGCATTGATTATGATACACTTTCCAACTTACCAGAAATTATTACTCAAGTTATGAGGATAATGGCTGTGGAATAAATCTCGCTCCTGTGTCCTGACCTTTGACCCCATTTCGATGATATTCAACAGAACCGGTTCAGTATACTTCAAGAATAACATACTAAAGTTTTGTCGCAATAGAAGCAGTTTTACGCAAGTTATGAGAATAATGGCTGTGGAATAAATCTTGCTTTTGTGCAATGACCTTTGACCCCATATTGTTGAGATTCAACAGAACCGGTTCACTATACTTCCGGAACAACATGATAACGTTTTGTCGCAATCGAAACATTTTTTGGTAATTTATGATGCACAAGGGCAATGGAATGGATCCCACTCCAGTGTCCTGACCTTTGACTCCATTTCGCCCATTTTCAATAGGGTTCGTCCCCAGTGGCTCCCTACCACATGCTAAAATTTCATCGAAATCGAACCATTTTTACGCAAGTTATGACGCATAAGGGCAATGGAACAAATCCCGCTCTTAAATCCTGCCTGACCTTTGACCCCATTTCGCCCATTTTCAATACGGTTCGTGCCCACGGGGTTCCCTACCACATACTAAATTTTCCTCGAAATCGAACGATATTTACGCATGTTATAACACATAAAGGCAACGGAATGGATTCCACCTTTTATGCCCTGACCTTTGACCATAATTCGCCCATATTCAACAGGGGTCGTGCCCAGGTGGTTCTTTACCAAATATTGAAATTTTATCGAAATCGAACCGTATTTACGCATGTTGTGACGCATAAAGGCAATGAAATGGTTCCCGCTTTTATGTCCTGACCTTTGACCCAATTCCATCCATTTTCAATAGGTGTCGTTCCCAGGTGGTTCCTCACCACATACCAAGTTTCATCGAAATCGAACCATTTTTACGCAAGTTATGACGCATAAGGGCAATGGAATAAATCCCGCTCTTATGCCCTGCCTGACCTTTGACCCCAATTTGCCAATTTTCAATAAGCTTCGTGCCCAGGTAGTTTTCCACCACATACTGAAATTTCATCGAAATCGAACCATATTTGCGCATGTTATGACGCATAAAGGCAATGAAATGAATCCCGCTCATATGGCGTGACCTTTGACTCCACTTCAACCATTTTCAATAGGGTTTGTCCCCTGGTGGTCCCCTACCACATACTAAAATTTCATTGAAATTGAACCATATTTACGCAAGTTATGACGCATAAGGGCAATTGAATGGATCCTGCTCTTATGGCGTGACCTTTGACCCCACTTCACCCATTTTCAATAGGGTTCGTCCCCTGGTGGTCCCCTACCAAATACTAAAATTTCATCGAAATCGAACCATTTTTACGTGAGTTATCGTGCCGACAGACAGACGGACGGACGGACAAAGCTGGAGCATATACGCTTCTTCAACCTACGGTTGGAAAGCGTAAATAAAAGCAAGTACTTTCGTACGGAATATTACAATAAATTTCCAACATGCTGTCTGCGCACGATAAGTTAATAAACTATACCCTTTCGGACTGCAAATGATAATCACTTTATTTACACTCTTAAAAAGTCTAGTTAAAACATGCGAGATCTTTCAGGGCCACGGGGCCCCATCCTCAGGCTAAGTGCCAAGAAACATCGAGAGGCAACCATTATATACATCATACGTCACCCACAATGCACTTTGTCATTCGCACAAATGATGCCATTATAATAAGTTAAAGTTCAAAGAAAACAAGTAACAATTTTTTCTGCAAATTCCTCATCTTTAGAAAGTTGAGTGTTAGGTGTAACTAGCTGCCTCCACTGTCGAGGAACGAATTTTGGAAGTTACAACAGGTTTGGCCCGTACTTGATAATAAACGGAATTTCTGAGAGGAAGACGGTACGTTTATTAACGTTGGAATAAAGAACTTTAGAGATAATCCAGTCTGGTGAGAACCCCTTCTGGTTAACGGCATTAGTTAGAGCCGTAGTAGTTGATCCTGAGCGAAGAGAGTATTTATGTTCTGACATCCGTATGTTAAACGTCTTAAGTGAAGACCCAATGTAGTAACGAACATCAATACCGAGGTCCTCATGGACCAGAGAGATACAATATACACCAGGTTTATTCAGGGTTGTGACTTTATCTAGGTCGTTTCATAACTGTTGTGACTTTATCTCGGTCGTTTCATAACTGATGTGACTTTATCTCCGTTATCTCGGTCGTTTCGCGTCTGGTACGAAACGACCGAGGTAAAGTCACAACTCTGAATAAACCTGGTGTATATTGTATTCCTGTGGTCCATGAGGACCCCGGTATTGATGTTCGTTACTACATTTGGTCTACACTTAGGACGTTTAACATACGGATGTCCAAACATAAACACTCTCTTTGCTCAGGATCAACTACTACGGCTCTAACTAATGCCGTTAACCAGGAGGGGTTCTAACCAGACTGGATTACCTCTAAAGTTCTTTATTCCAACGTCAATAAACGTACCGTCTTCCTCTCAGAAAGTCTGTTTACTATCAAGTATCGGCCAACCTGTTGTAACACGGAACTTCCAACATTCATCCCTCTCGCCGCCCCGGTGGCGCAGTGGTCTAAGGCGTTGGCCTCTGATCATTCGTCCGTAAGGGGTCCGGGTTCGAATCCCGGTGAGGCATGGAGGTTGTGTTTGTCTTACGGCACTGGCTCTCTCCCTTCCCTGGAACCAGTGACCCTAAATTAGGGACGGGCGACTGCTTATAGCCGATTGAGTTGCTCACGGTGGTCGTTAAACCTCCAATCAAAAAAAAAAAAAAAAAAAAAAAGAATCATCCCTCGACAGTGGGGGCAGCTAGTTACACCTAACACAACTTCCTGAAGATGAGGAATTTACAAAAACTTTTTCTTATTTTCTTTGAACTTTAACTTATTATAATGGCATCATTTGTGCGAATGACACAGTGTATTGTGGGTGACGTGTGATGTATATAGTCGTTGCCTCTTGGTGTTTCTTGGCACTTTGCCTGAGGATGAGGCCCTGAAAAGTCTCGCATGTTTTAACTAGACTTTGTAGAGTGTAAATAAAGGGGTTTTAATTTGCAGTCCGAACGGGTACAGTTCATTAACATATCGTACGCAGACAGCCTGTTGGAAAGTTATTATATAATATTAGTTTACTTTTTCTCCTTCATTTCACCATATTCGTTTCAACTAAGGCACAATTCGTCGCTTTATCTGACTGTCTCTTCGAAATTCTCTCTCTCTCTTTATTTTTTTACTTGGCTCCTTCACATGGATTTTTCTCTTTATTATATACCCCTTGGTGAATAGATCCTTTACCCCAAACATACACCTGTCGAACGATGTAAATCATATTGAGGAAGAATAAATAAACTTAAATCTCGCAGAAATCTTCGCAGGATTATACTTTTAAACAATGATGAAAACAAATAGTAACACTATACCTGTGATCCGATTTATTGGCGTAGGAAGTAGACACATACGCGTTTCCAAGCTTTCGCACATCAACCAGATGGCTTTTTCAAGGAAGTTAGACAGAAACTGCCTATTACTGTTTCGTACATAATTGGTGTAGTGTTCCTCGTTATCAATGGTGAAATGATTCTACGTCTAAATGCAAAGATTTATAATATTTGCTAATAATAAAGAAAAGCGTAACAAACGGGAAATATTACCATTGTGCATATATTCGAAAGAGCAACAGCTGTGTAAATGCAGGTGGTGTCGCAACTACAAATATATTTTCCTTATATATGGAAGAGGCCGGTGCAATAAAAAAAAACAGCTCTCGAATAACAAAAATGAAAATGCGATTTCCTTTATAATTTGTATTCTACAAAAACCACGAGTTTGCTGAAGCCATTTAGATGAATATGAATGAAGAAACAAATAATGAATGGCAATGGCACTGCGAGTTTGCTTTGTGTTGATGTGTAAGATTATTTGAAGGACGTCACTAATCCAAGTAATATCGGATTAATAGCTTTCAATAATGCTAAACAGATGAAATAAACCACATCACGAACTAGATGTCGCTTGTTACATTATACTGCACGACGCAATATTTAGTAAGAAAAATTTGTTTAAACTAAAAATCATTAAACTTCCAAAATATCTGATGGTTTTCTCCACACTTATATTATTTTGCTTTAAGGCAACCATTTCTTTGGCAACCATTTCTTTGGCAAAAACATGTGTTAAAATAGGGAATAGTAATTATGATGTAAGCTTCTCGCACGGAAAACCTTGTAGGTGTTGCATTTTTACTTGGCTCCTTCACATGGATTTTTAACTTCTTTGTGTTGATGTGTAAGATTTAATGAAGGACGTCACTAATCTAAGTAATATCAGATTAATAGCTTTAAATAATGCTTCACAGATGAAATAAACTACATCACGAACTAGATGTCGCTTGTTACATTATACTGCATGACACAATATTTAGTAAGAAAATTTTTTTAAACTAAAAATCATTAAACTTCCAAAATATCTGATGGTTTTCTCCACACTTATATTATTTTGCTTTAAGGCAACCATTTCTTTGGCAACCATTTCTTTGGCAAAAACATGTGTTAAAATAGGGAATAGTAATTATGATGTAAGCTTCTCGCACGGAAAACCTTGTAGGTGTTGCATTTTTACTTGGCTCCTTCACATGGATTTTTAACTTCTTTGTGTTGATGTGTAAGATTTAATGAAGGACGTCACTAATCTAAGTAATATCAGATTAATAGCTTTAAATAATGCTTCACAGATGAAATAAACTACATCACGAACTAGATGTCGCTTGTTACATTATACTGCATGACACAATATTTAGTAAGAAAATTTTTTTAAACTAAAAATCATTAAACTTCCAAAATATCTGATGGTTTTCTCCACACTTATATTATTTTGCTTTAAGGCAACCATTTTTTTGGCAAAAACATGTGTTAAAATAGGGAATAGTAATTATGATGTAAGCTTCTCGCACGGAAAACCTTGTAGGTGTTGCATTTTTACTTGGCTCCTTCACATGGATTTTTAACTTCTTTGTGTTGATGTGTAAGATTTAATGAAGGACGTCACTAATCTAAGTAATATCAGATTAATAGCTTTAAATAATGCTTCACAGATGAAATAAACTACATCACGAACTAGATGTCGCTTGTTACATTATACTGCATGACACAATATTTAGTAAGAAAATTTTTTTAAACTAAAAATCATTAAACTTCCAAAATATCTGATGGTTTTCTCCACACTTATATTATTTTGCTTTAAGGCAACCATTTTTTTGGCAAAAACATGTGTTAAAATAGGGAATAGTAATTATGATGTAAGCTTCTCGCACGGAAAACCTTGTAGGTGTTGCATTTTTACTTGGCTCCTTCACATGGATTTTTAACTTCTTTGTGTTGATGTGTAAGATTTAATGAAGGACGTCACTAATCTAAGTAATATCAGATTAATAGCTTTAAATAATGCTTCACAGATGAAATAAACTACATCACGAACTAGATGTCGCTTGTTACATTATACTGCATGACACAATATTTAGTAAGAAAATTTTTTTAAACTAAAAATCATTAAACTTCCAAAATATCTGATGGTTTTCTCCACACTTATATTATTTTGCTTTAAGGCAACCATTTTTTTGGCAAAAACATGTGTTAAAATAGGGAATAGTAATTATGATGTAAGCTTCTCGCACGGAAAACCTTGTAGGTGTTGCATTTTTACTTGGCTCCTTCACATGGATTTTTAACTTCTTTGTGTTGATGTGTAAGATTTAATGAAGGACGTCACTAATCTAAGTAATATCAGATTAATAGCTTTAAATAATGCTTCACAGATGAAATAAACTACATCACGAACTAGATGTCGCTTGTTACATTATACTGCATGACACAATATTTAGTAAGAAAATTTTTTTAAACTAAAAATCATTAAACTTCCAAAATATCTGATGGTTTTCTCCACACTTATATTATTTTGCTTTAAGGCAACCATTTTTTTGGCAAAAACATGTGTTAAAATAGGGAATAGTAATTATGATGTAAGCTTCTCGCACGGAAAACCTTGTAGGTGTTGCATTTTTACTTGGCTCCTTCACATGGATTTTTAACTTCTTTGTGTTGATGTGTAAGATTTAATGAAGGACGTCACTAATCTAAGTAATATCAGATTAATAGCTTTAAATAATGCTTCACAGATGAAATAAACTACATCACGAACTAGATGTCGCTTGTTACATTATACTGCATGACACAATATTTAGTAAGAAAATTTTTTTAAACTAAAAATCATTAAACTTCCAAAATATCTGATGGTTTTCTCCACACTTATATTATTTTGCTTTAAGGCAACCATTTCTTTGGCAACCATTTCTTTGGCAAAAACATGTGTTAAAATAGGGAATAGTAATTATGATGTAAGCTTCTCGCACGGAAAACCTTGTAGGTGTTGCATTTTTTACTTGGCTCCTTCACATGGATTTTTAACTTCTTTGTGTTGATGTGTAAGATTTAATGAAGGACGTCACTAATCTAAGTAATATCAGATTAATAGCTTTAAATAATGCTTCACAGATGAAATAAACTACATCACGAACTAGATGTCGCTTGTTACATTATACTGCATGACACAATATTTAGTAAGAAAATTTTTTTAAACTAAAAATCATTAAACTTCCAAAATATCTGATGGTTTTCTCCACACTTATATTATTTTGCTTTAAGGCAACCATTTTTTTGGCAAAAACATGTGTTAAAATAGGGAATAGTAATTATGATGTAAGCTTCTCGCACGGAAAACCTTGTAGGTGTTGCATTTTTACTTGGCTCCTTCACATGGATTTTTAACTTCTTTGTGTTGATGTGTAAGATTTAATGAAGGACGTCACTAATCTAAGTAATATCAGATTAATAGCTTTAAATAATGCTTCACAGATGAAATAAACTACATCACGAACTAGATGTCGCTTGTTACATTATACTGCATGACACAATATTTAGTAAGAAAATTTTTTTAAACTAAAAATCATTAAACTTCCAAAATATCTGATGGTTTTCTCCACACTTATATTATTTTGCTTTAAGGCAACCATTTTTTTGGCAAAAACATGTGTTAAAATAGGGAATAGTAATTATGATGTAAGCTTCTCGCACGGAAAACCTTGTAGGTGTTGCATTTTTACTTGGCTCCTTCACATGGATTTTTAACTTCTTTGTGTTGATGTGTAAGATTTAATGAAGGACGTCACTAATCTAAGTAATATCAGATTAATAGCTTTAAATAATGCTTCACAGATGAAATAAACTACATCACGAACTAGATGTCGCTTGTTACATTATACTGCATGACACAATATTTAGTAAGAAAATTTTTTTAAACTAAAAATCATTAAACTTCCAAAATATCTGATGGTTTTCTCCACACTTATATTATTTTGCTTTAAGGCAACCATTTCTTTGGCAACCATTTCTTTGGCAAAAACATGTGTTAAAATAGGGAATAGTAATTATGATGTAAGCTTCTCGCACGGAAAACCTTGTAGGTGTTGCATTTTTACTTGGCTCCTTCACATGGATTTTTAACTTCTTTGTGTTGATGTGTAAGATTTAATGAAGGACGTCACTAATCTAAGTAATATCAGATTAATAGCTTTAAATAATGCTTCACAGATGAAATAAACTACATCACGAACTAGATGTCGCTTGTTACATTATACTGCATGACACAATATTTAGTAAGAAAATTTTTTAAACTAAAAATCATTAAACTTCCAAAATATCTGATGGTTTTCTCCACACTTATATTATTTTGCTTTAAGGCAACCATTTTTTTGGCAAAAACATGTGTTAAAATAGGGAATAGTAATTATGATGTAAGCTTCTCGCACGGAAAACCTTGTAGGTGTTGCATTTTTACTTGGCTCCTTCACATGGATTTTTAACTTCTTTGTGTTGATGTGTAAGATTTAATGAAGGACGTCACTAATCTAAGTAATATCAGATTAATAGCTTTAAATAATGCTTCACAGATGAAATAAACTACATCACGAACTAGATGTCGCTTGTTACATTATACTGCATGACACAATATTTAGTAAGAAAATTTTTTTAAACTAAAAATCATTAAACTTCCAAAATATCTGATGGTTTTCTCCACACTTATATTATTTTGCTTTAAGGCAACCATTTCTTTGGCAACCATTTCTTTGGCAAAAACATGTGTTAAAATAGGGAATAGTAATTATGATGTAAGCTTCTCGCACGGAAAACCTTGTAGGTGTTGCATTTTTACTTGGCTCCTTCACATGGATTTTTAACTTCTTTGTGTTGATGTGTAAGATTTAATGAAGGACGTCACTAATCTAAGTAATATCAGATTAATAGCTTTAAATAATGCTTCACAGATGAAATAAACTACATCACGAACTAGATGTCGCTTGTTACATTATACTGCATGACACAATATTTAGTAAGAAAATTTTTTTAAACTAAAAATCATTAAACTTCCAAAATATCTGATGGTTTTCTCCACACTTATATTATTTTGCTTTAAGGCAACCATTTTTTTGGCAAAAACATGTGTTAAAATAGGGAATAGTAATTATGATGTAAGCTTCTCGCACGGAAAACCTTGTAGGTGTTGCATTTTTACTTGGCTCCTTCACATGGATTTTTAACTTCTTTGTGTTGATGTGTAAGATTTAATGAAGGACGTCACTAATCTAAGTAATATCAGATTAATAGCTTTAAATAATGCTTCACAGATGAAATAAACTACATCACGAACTAGATGTCGCTTGTTACATTATACTGCATGACACAATATTTAGTAAGAAAATTTTTTTAAACTAAAAATCATTAAACTTCCAAAATATCTGATGGTTTTCTCCACACTTATATTATTTTGCTTTAAGGCAACCATTTTTTTGGCAAAAACATGTGTTAAAATAGGGAATAGTAATTATGATGTAAGCTTCTCGCACGGAAAACCTTGTAGGTGTTGCATTTTTACTTGGCTCCTTCACATGGATTTTTAACTTCTTTGTGTTGATGTGTAAGATTTAATGAAGGACGTCACTAATCTAAGTAATATCAGATTAATAGCTTTAAATAATGCTTCACAGATGAAATAAACTACATCACGAACTAGATGTCGCTTGTTACATTATACTGCATGACACAATATTTAGTAAGAAAATTTTTTTAAACTAAAAATCATTAAACTTCCAAAATATCTGATGGTTTTCTCCACACTTATATTATTTTGCTTTAAGGCAACCATTTCTTTGGCAACCATTTCTTTGGCAAAAACATGTGTTAAAATAGGGAATAGTAATTATGATGTAAGCTTCTCGCACGGAAAACCTTGTAGGTGTTGCATTTTTACTTGGCTCCTTCACATGGATTTTTAACTTCTTTGTGTTGATGTGTAAGATTTAATGAAGGACGTCACTAATCTAAGTAATATCAGATTAATAGCTTTAAATAATGCTTCACAGATGAAATAAACTACATCACGAACTAGATGTCGCTTGTTACATTATACTGCATGACACAATATTTAGTAAGAAAATTTTTTTAAACTAAAAATCATTAAACTTCCAAAATATCTGATGGTTTTCTCCACACTTATATTATTTTGCTTTAAGGCAACCATTTTTTTGGCAAAAACATGTGTTAAAATAGGGAATAGTAATTATGATGTAAGCTTCTCGCACGGAAAACCTTGTAGGTGTTGCATTTTTACTTGGCTCCTTCACATGGATTTTTAACTTCTTTGTGTTGATGTGTAAGATTTAATGAAGGACGTCACTAATCTAAGTAATATCAGATTAATAGCTTTAAATAATGCTTCACAGATGAAATAAACTACATCACGAACTAGATGTCGCTTGTTACATTATACTGCATGACACAATATTTAGTAAGAAAATTTTTTTAAACTAAAAATCATTAAACTTCCAAAATATCTGATGGTTTTCTCCACACTTATATTATTTTGCTTTAAGGCAACCATTTTTTTGGCAAAAACATGTGTTAAAATAGGGAATAGTAATTATGATGTAAGCTTCTCGCACGGAAAACCTTGTAGGTGTTGCATTTTTACTTGGCTCCTTCACATGGATTTTTAACTTCTGCGTGTTGATGTGTAAGATTTAATGAAGGACGTCACTAATCTAAGTAATATCAGATTAATAGCTTTAAATAATGCTTCACAGATGAAATAAACTACATCACGAACTAGATGTCGCTTGTTACATTATACTGCATGACACAATATTTAGTAAGAAAATTTTTTTAAACTAAAAATCATTAAACTTCCAAAATATCTGATGGTTTTCTCCACACTTATATTATTTTGCTTTAAGGCAACCATTTTTTGGCAAAAACATGTGTTAAAATAGGGAATAGTAATTATGATGTAAGCTTCTCGCATGGAAAACCTTGTAGGTGTTGTATTTTTACTTGGCTCCTTCACATGGATTTTTAACTTTCTGTACTCTTAGCTTCCGATGTTGAGGGAGGTCTCAATATCGAAGTTACCTTTTCCTTTTTTAACTTAGAACACGATGCTTCGAAGACATTAAATGAGCTATAAAAGATACAAGAACTCAGAAAAAATATAAAGGAAAAGGAAATAAAAGTAGGAATGCGTAAAACGATCCCTACATTTCTCTTTCTTTAAAAAGACTTTAATATTATTTCAAATCAGTGAAGGAGAGCAGAAAAGGAACGATTTTTGCACTTTTTTCTTTAAAAAAAGAAATAAGTGTAGCAGCAAAAAAAAAAAGTGTGTGCCCTTTATATCACTATTTCTTTTTTCCCTCTATTTCTTTTTTATCTTACCTGAATTACTCTTTACATAGTTAATTCTGCTTATTTGACCCCCACTTTTCTTTTCTCAGAACTTTGCCTTAATACTTGTGATCTCGTGATTCACAGATTGCAAAAAAAAAAAAAAAAATTAAAGAATGCGTACTCTGCTACAACGAAACTCAAAAATCATTCAAAAATTTATGATTAGACATCACGGAGAAAAAATATTTTCTGATTGAAATTTCGTGGAGTACTTGCACGACATCAGGAGATGTTTATAACTGTAGTTTTTTTACAAACGTATACAACGAGCAAGCATACGATTCCAGTAGTTGATATCACTGAAACACAATATTTTTCGTGAAATGAGATTAACAACTTTTTTCTTATCATGCATTTTGTAGCATTTTAGACAATAATTTCTGTTAATTTGTTAATGTTCCTTTTCAATTTTTGCACCTTGCTCACCTGTTAGATCCCATGTGTCAATTTAAGACAGATCCTGGTCGAAAGTCGGCAGCATATGCATCACTTGATCCCGATAGAGGAAAAGACAGCGTTTCGCACAATTTCCCTATTAGTGTCATCGGTGAGAATCACAAAGTACCAAAAAAAAAAAAAGTTGATTGGTCTATTTAGATTCAAAACGCAAGAGAGGGGACGGCACAACAGAGAGTAGTCAAATAAAAATTACTCACCTTACAACTGAAAGGAACAAACGCATTAACGAGTGACTTAATTTCTGCGTAAAAGGAAACCCCGGTATTGTTCGAAGCAGATGCAATGGGGAAATTTGGTTCCCTTTTTTCTTTTCAGAGTGGACTCCAAGTAGCCCAATTGTACCATTTGTTTATTGCTGCTTTGTGTCCTTGTTTTGCGCCTGACAAGTTTAATGGCTTCGGACATATTTGTGAAGGCACTATAAAATGTGAATATTGCCACTGTTGGTGACGGTGTTGTCGACATTTGCGCAGCTGATGCCACTCATGAGTAATTCTCTATAAAACATGTGACATCAAAGCTAAGGACGCGTGTTCATAACGATTTGTGCGATCACGATGTTCTTCACCATCAAGGTATCTTTTGTTCTGCTGATCATCTGCAGTATAGCCTATGCCCGAGTTCTCAAAGTTCCTCCAAACGAGCAACCTACCCAACCATCCGGAGGAGCCGTCAACGATGCTGTCGGGACCGTCAATGGGCTACTGAATAATGTGACTGGAGCTGTCGCTGATTTAACTAAAGGTGTTGGTGATTTACTCAACCGAATTACCAAAGGCATCTGAATGAGTAAGAATATAATTTTTTTTATTTTTGTTTTATTTAAACGTGATCATCACAACCTATCGCATGTTTAATAACGTGGAAACAGTACAGAATAGTTTATTCTCCTGGATTTAAACAGATGATCGTTACTTTCCGAAAAGCCTATGAGTTTTCTTTGAAAATCATCGTCTCGTGTTATTTAAATCTAAGATGAAAAATACAGTTTTAGTACATTAAAACGTTGACATTCCTGTTTCTAAAGTTTCGATATTCCAAATAAGGACATTTCGTTTCATTGACACAGCACTGGTAACAGCATTTTCCTCTGAGTGAGCGATCGGAAACTTTGAAAAGTCAGATAAGTGCTGAAAGTTCTGTAGATCGGCACTCATAGAAGTAATTACTAAAGATGCTTAGAGCTGTCTTTCTATATTCCAAATAAGGACATTTTGTCTCATTGACACAGCACTGGTAACAGCATTTTCCTCCGAGTGAGCGATCGGAAACTTTGAGAAGTCAGATAAGTGCTGAAAGTTCTGTAGATCGGCACTCATAGAAGTAATTACTAAAGATGCTTAGAGCTGTCTTTCTATATTCCAAATAAGGACATTTTGTCTCATTGACACAGCACTGGTAACAGCATTTTCCTCCGAGTGAGCGATCGGAAACTTTGAGAAGTCAGATAAGTGCTGAAAGTTCTGTAGATCGGCACTCATAGAAGTAATTACTAAAGATGCTTAGAGCTGTCTTTCTATATTCCAAATAAGGACATTTTGTCTCATTGACACAGCACTGGTAACAGCATTTTCCTCCGAGTGAGCGATCGGAAACTTTGAGAAGTCAGATAAGTGCTGAAAGTTCTGTAGATCGGCACTCATAGAAGTAATTACTAAAGATGCTTAGAGCTGTCTTTCTATATTCCAAATAAGGACATTTTGTCTCATTGACACAGCACTGGTAACAGCATTTTCCTCCGAGTGAGCGATCGGAAACTTTGAGAAGTCAGATAAGTGCTGAAAGTTCTGTAGATCGGCACTCATAGAAGTAATTACTAAAGATGCTTAGAGCTGTCTTTCTATATTCCAAATAAGGACATTTTGTCTCATTGACACAGCACTGGTAACAGCATTTTCCTCCGAGTGAGCGATCGGAAACTTTGAGAAGTCAGATAAGTGCTGAAAGTTCTGTAGATCGGCACTCATAGAAGTAATTACTAAAGATGCTTAGAGCTGTCTTTCTATATTCCAAATAAGGACATTTTGTCTCATTGACACAGCACTGGTAACAGCATTTTCCTCCGAGTGAGCGATCGGAAACTTTGAGAAGTCAGATAAGTGCTGAAAGTTCTGTAGATCGGCACTCATAGAAGTAATTACTAAAGATGCTTAGAGCTGTCTTTCTATATTCCAAATAAGGACATTTTGTCTCATTGACACAGCACTGGTAACAGCATTTTCCTCCGAGTGAGCGATCGGAAACTTTGAGAAGTCAGATAAGTGCTGAAAGTTCTGTAGATCGGTAGTAATTACTAAAGATGCTTAGAGCTGCCTTGTTTCTCCTACACAAAGTTCCTTAAACATTTGCTCGTCGCCCCGGTGGCGCAGTGGTCTAAGTGATGGCTTCTGATCATTCGCTTGCTAGAACCCTTTGATTTGTAACTGGTTGTCTTTCGTGACGAATCTTTTTATCCCAAATAAATAGTGTCCACGAGTGTTATTTTTCTCCGTTGGTCGCGACGCTTTGCGCTGTAGTAGGTAAATTCCGAGATGAGTTTTTATAGTGCACTGTGACTTACCACAGAGGCAAAGCACCTGTCAAGACGACAAATCTGCAGCGACACATTATGTCGATATAGCTTAATCGGTTAGAGCAACTCACTCCGAAGCGAGGAAACGCGGTTTCGATCTCTGTCACCAACAGATTCATGTTTTCACAACACATGAGGAACTCTTATGCTATTTTCCCCTGCGAGGAAAATATAATAAGCATTCCTCACTGACCATTACAGAAAGAACAACTTTAAAACCGCTGCATCTATTTGGAAGCATAAAACACTTCCTGTCAGTAAGCACTGTTCTTCCGCCTATACACTTTAGGAATTCGTTCTATTTTCGGTATGGATTGATCCTTTTGCTTTTTCTCCTGCTTCTCTAAAACGAAAGCATAAAGAGACCTTAAATAATCCTAACTAGTGGCAGCAACACCTTTTCCTTAATGTCACGGAGTAGTTCGCTCACAATATGGCACTGAATTGTTTCATCTCACGTAAAGGCCTGATACGTGTATGCCCTTTCTTCCGAGTGCCCACACAGCGTCTCTGACAATTAAGTTAATGGAATCAACCCAAAAGACTTGCCTTCGGAAGCTTTTCGTAAAATGCCTTATAATGAGACATTAAAGATTCAGATATTGCTTACGTTGCATAGAGCTTCTCATTTGGAGCTACCATGAAATAAATTTCTTCCGAATTTGGCCTTGCAGAGTAAAAGAGATCTCGTTTTATATTCTAATTAATACCAATGAAAATTTATTTCTCTACTTCGGTGATGCAACGAGATCCAGTTGCCACACGAGAAATGTTGTAAATTTCATGTTTCATTTTAAAATTTTCACTATTGTTGATACCCAGTCTGCTCCTTGTACATAATCACAGAAATCCTTAGTTTTTCGAATGCAAAATTATGCAGTTTTTCTTGAATTATTGCATAGAAATTTATAAAACTTGCGTCATTTTCTCTCACACTGGTAAATTTAAAACATTTGTGTATTTAAAATCGAAGATCGTCAAAGTAATAACAAGAGAAAAGCTTCGCGTCTTACACAGCTTGTTGCTATTGTTCATCTCCATGCTGCTCGAATTCAGACTTTGCGCAAAGTCAACATGAAACGTTGCTGAAAAATACAGTCTGCAACATTGAAATCGAATCACTTTCAACGAAGGATCGGAAGTGCATACGAGTCAGTAGATGGCTAAGTTGCGCCGAAACATGCACATGATTAAAATATGAGATCATTCCAATTGCAGCGTTTGCCAAAATAAACGGGAAACCTATTGTAACGTTACAACTAAAATTGGTATCCTCGCGACAAGAGTCTTTGATCAGCGATTTCTAGGATGAAACGAACTTCATACAAAATGTCAGGGCATCAAATTCTCCCTCCACATCGCCAGCTAAGTGCGTCTGAGACGGACTAGATTACTGGTTTTCAGGGGGGGGGGTCGACTCTCCGTATTGCAAAACATTTGAGCTGTTGCAACACAATAGTGCATCCATGCTGGAGGCACTGTTTCATACACGATCGAGTCACATTATTGTGACCACAAGCTACTATCCAGAGTAATCGCTGTGTGCAGCACAGACAGCAGCTAGACGTGCTGGGAGTGACTCAATTAAGTGCTGGAAGGTGTTCACAGATATGTGGAGCCAAGCTGACTACAGTGCATCTGATAGCTGCTGGAGGGTGCGTGGTGGATGATCCATAGAGCGAACAACACGATCGAGGTGGTCCCACAGATGCTCAATTGGATTTCAGTCTGGGGAATTAGACGGCCAAGAAAGTACTATGAAGTCTTCGTCGTGCTCTTCCAAACACTCTCGGACATTTCTAGCTGTGTGACACGTCGCATTGCCTTGCTGGAAGAACCCATTCGCCACATGAAAAACGATTAGCATATATGGGTGTACGTGGTCTGCAAGGATGAATTAATAACGAATTTGGCCCATAGTGCCTTCCAAAGGTATGAGTGGACCCAAGGAATGCCACGAAAACATTCCCCAGACAATGACGCAGCTCTCAACAGCATGTGTTCTTCCAGTAATGGTTGAAGAGTGTTTGTTCTCCGATGTTTCACGTCTTACGTGCCAACGTGCATCTGTTCGATGAAGCAGAAAACATGACTCATCGGAGAGCGCAATACTTTGCCAATCAGCGGAGGTCCAACTCCGATATTGCAGTGCAAATGTAAGCCTTTTTTGCCGATGCACCTTCGTTAGCATAGATGCAATGACCATCCTCAGCCCCATACGCAGCCGGGTGCGATGAACTGTCATTTTAGACACACTTCAGGTAGCTCCCTGGTTCATTCGGCCCGTGACTTGCTCCACTGTAGCGAGTCGATCGTCCCTCACGTGCCTTCGCATCCGACATTCACCTCTCCTATCAATGGCACTTGGTGCTTCGCCGTTTCCACGTTCCTTATTCGCAATTGTGCCATTACTCCAAACACGATGCACTTTAACCACAGCAGCACGCGAACAGTTCGCAAACTGCGCTGTTTCAGAATTATGCCACCTTTGGCCCGAAAACCGATAATTATCCCTTTTTGAAAATCTGATAAATCGCTCTTTTTATCCACGACAGCAACGAGTAATATGTTTTCAGAATGCCTAAAGCACACCTTATATACCCTCCCAGCTAGCTCACGACAGGTGCCTTCTTTCATTGGCTGCGCGCTGTTGACGTCAAAAGTAGAAGGTGGTCGCAATAATGTGGGGGTTTGATCGACTGTGTAGAAGGTGCGACCTGTCGCTAGTCTGGGACAGGATCTCGCAGAATGATCACACCACGAGAAGGTCATTTGAACTGGCGACAAGCTTTCTGTGTCCCTGCAGTTAACTTTCTGTATCATCAGAAGATAGGAAATGTTGCTTTAAGTCATCCCCTCACAAGACAACCCCTACTTCTGGACTGGTGGAGGCAGGACTTCAATCTCGGTCTCCATTGCGTAGAGCAGACAACTTCCATACAATGATCATCATCGCGAGCATCTGGAGTAGTAGTGTCGTACTCGGGTGCAGCAATCATCTCTGATAGCTGAATGAACATATGCTATTCGTCAAAGCCGGTTTATAAGTCGAAGGGAGGTGGAGAATATTGGCCCCTTTCTTAACAGGAGCACTTTCAACAAGATAATGCGCGTCTGTATACCATAAACATATCTAGTGAGCGCCTACGTGCTACCAATATCTGTCCGCAGTAAGAAATAAAATGTGTAGGGCGTAGTTGGCTGGCATGTGAATACCTACTCCCAGGCAGCGCAGATAACTTCAGAGTGTATAATAGTTGATTTTGACAGCTCACGAGTTGATCTCTTCGTAAAACTAACAATTGGTGATTTTTGCAGTGTGTACATAACACTATTTTTTATTATGGCACGTGATACAGAAATTACTGGAACGTGATATGTAAAGTGGCTTTGTAAGTGATGATTTAAGAGAGGGAGAGAGAAAAGTGGAAACTTTACCAGCAAGAGTTAATGGAAATCGTACTATGAAAATACATATGTCTCAAGACGGCCATAAGAAGAAATGAGCGAAAATGCAAGTCACAGAAATGTAAAAGAAAATGCCTTTATTGTTTGAAAATTAAAGGGGTTTATCAAAATAATGGAAAAACTAACTGTTTGTAAAGCACATTTTGTTCACAAGTTGTAGGCCCACCTCGGGCTTTCAGAACATAAGCAATTCGACTAGGAACATACTTATGCAAGTCATGTGCATGCTATAATGAAATTTCGTACCATCCTTCCTGTAAAAGTCCCAACTGTACCAGTTATGTTGGAGGAGGAAAGTGCGATCAGACCTTTCGCTCCAGGTATTCACACAAATGTTCAATGATATTGAAATCTGGAGATTGAGCTGGCCAAGATAGCTTCTGTTCCTCATCCTAGTGCTCTGCAAACCACAACTTGACTTGAGACGTTTCGAAAAATGCATGGGTGCATTATCTGATTGAAATTAGAGACGATCATTAGAAATATTGCCTACAGCACAGGGTGTAGGTGATCTCCAAGAATGGATTCGTACGTTGCAGATGTAACACAATCCTGAAGAATAACCATGACTCTAAGAAGTACCCTAATATGGCACCCTACAGCATCAGAGGAGTTGTACGCTTTTTCAGGTTTTCCCCAGACGTACACTCTACCAATGGTGAAAAACAATGTGCAGCAATACTTATCAGACTTAGTGACACGTTGCTAGTCTTCGGCAACAAAGCTTCAATGTGCTTTGCTCCACCTTACACGTTTTGTTGCGTTGATGTTGGTGATCAGAGTTTCGTAGATTGTAATACCGCTGTTAATTCCTATCAAACTGTCATGCCAGAAACGAGATCAATCCATCTGGTATTCAACTGTGCTGCTATTACCGGTGTGGTGGTCTTGTGCTTCAGTTGTACAACCATGCCAACGCTCGCCTATCCCTATCTGACACCTTCGTATGGGGTCCAGAATTTTCACGTTTCGAGACAACGCCGTGTACTTTTCGATAGGTAGTCACAATAATCGATACAGTTCCTTGTATTACACCTACCATTTCTGTAAGCTCCGACAAAACGCATTGCTATGATCATGCCTTTTGAGACGTTAATGAGATCTGATGCAAACCCGGTGGCGCACTGGTCTAAGGCGCTGGCCACTGATCATTCGTCCGTAAGGGGTCCGGGTTCGAATCCCGGTGAGGCATGGATGTTGTGTTTGTCTTACGGCACTGGCTCTCTCCCTTCCCTGGAACCAGTGACCCTAAATTAGGGACGGGCGACTGCTTTATAGCCCATTGAGTTGCTCACGGTGATCGTTAAACCTCCAATCAAAAAAAAAAAAAAAAGATCTGACATTGTCGACAATCACTCCACAGCAGTTGTTCCACCTGTGGCTCTGCTGGGTGATAACCGACATCGTACTTCAGCCATTTACATACGTGGGTAACGTCGTTTCTGCGATTTTCATATGATGCGTTACATGTACTCCAATCGCAGTCCGTTTTTCTATTATATTGATAAGAAAAAGCCCTGTGTGCTGAATGAATAATTATCATTTGTTTCTCATTGCATGCAGTAAATCATTTGTGCTTAATATGTAATCCAGGACATTTAATAACACTTAGAGATGTATAAATATAACATCGTCCTTGCTACATTGCAAAAAGTCTCGATCTACAAAATAAGAAAAGTTTTCCTAAGTCTTTTGCACAATCTCTTGTGTGGGCATTTTTATTACATTCAGTTTCAGATGCTTTCTGATTTCATTAGCTCATGCTCAAGTGCCTACGTTTCTTCCGGTTCTCTGACGTCCAAATTACGAATTTCAAAGCATAATTTGCATTTTTGAAGAGTTATTTGCAAAACTAGCAATGTCGCTAGAAAGCAGGTAGGCTGAGTGACACTCATTCCTCTGTACCCTTTCTTGCTTCCTCTTTGCTGATTCTGATATATTCAGGGTAGCAATAAGAAATCTTGGAAAAGTTTTTGCTAGAAGTTTCCTCCATTTCTCTTTCTTCTTTTAGCGTTTGTGTGGGCCACCAAACAATAACATGTCTCCGCACTATTGAATGCAAATGATTCAGTGATCTTCAATTTAATAACTGCCTGTAGCAAATAAATTTCCTGTTGTTGTATAAGCAGGTGATACCTTCCTTTTTGAAACTCATGCCCTTTAGAAAATTCGTTGCTTTTTATACTTCTTAGTCCCGAATACTTAGGTATTACAGGATTCAAAGCCAGTTCTGTAGAGTGAGAAATAGATACGGAATTTTCCGAAGCTCTTACTCTGCTGTTTTATTTGTAAACTGAACACTGAGCTAAGTATTCAGCATTTTTAACATCCTTAGGTGAATTTTTCAGAATTCGTTGTAACTGCGAGTTTTCAGGATTACAGAAATTTCACTCAAAGTTTCCTTTCCTCCTTTATTTTTCTTTTGCCTAAAATTAATAAAAATAAATATTTTTTTCTTTAAATAAATAATTGCTTTTCTTGGTCTGCAGGTATTGCTTCGTATTTAATTTTAACGACGCTTCAAATGACATTTCCAGCAATTAATTCATTTTTCAGAAGTTTAGGTACTGAAATGGGATTTTCACCACCAGGGTAAGAAACATAAAGCAGAATTTCTTCGATTGTAAAGAATTCTAATAACTTGTGCAGATCGCAGAGTGTACTTTAAATCGTGCTTCATGAAGGAAGAAATTCAATACCGTTACTTGTTACTAGTTGCATTCAGTAAGCATGGAACCGACATGCAGTAATTGGTTTGTTCCGAATGGTTTAGGGTTCATTAATTGTGTAACATGTCCCGAAACATTCATCCATATATAATTGCAGCTTTGGCTTGCTCCCAAATGATTTCTAATTATACGAAGTTCAAATGATGATCGTTGTTTCATTTAGAAAATAGGAAAGGAAAAGTTATTTCTCGGTGATGACAAAGTATTATTGTCACCACTAATGAGTTTTCTTTTTAACTGCAGCTCTTCCTCTTGTGCCAACATTGGCAAATAATGACAGCACTGAAAAGTGGCTTTCTTTATTTTCCTTTCTACTATTACGCAGTTTTGGCCCGCGTTCCTTGATTAGTGTTTCTTCTCAAATCTCGTGTTTTATTTGTAGCACTTTGCCAGTGTTATGGGTTATTTTCTTTAAGCTTTGTTAGTAAAGGTTCTGGCAATCCTTTCTGTTTCCTGTCTGACGTAAGGTATCCACATACTCCATCTCCCCCCCAAACATTGTGGGATTGAATGAACATTATATGTTTACAATGCATCTTATTGTTCGATATTAGAATGCAGTCTGCATAAATACCGATTTTGCAGTATGCTTTAATCCTCAGACCATCGCCATAGCGCTTCATTTCAACCATATTGTGCGATGTCACAAAATACGAATGCCAGTGTTTTCGGCGGCATTGCGTTGCTCTTTGTGATGTCCTGGTTCCTCTACGTTTCTGCAGGCGTGCTGGACAAACTGGACGGAGTTCTTGAAGCCAACACACAAGTCGAAGATAAAGCTGTAGCGGTTCTAACGAAGCATGAGGTTTTGGAAACACTCGAAAGTCTTGGTCTGTACGTTGGGCTGCTAGGAACGGCCTTAACCTCGGGTCTGGATGCTATACTTGGGAACGCAGAGAAAGTGCTCGTCTCTGTTGAGTAAAGGAGATATGGTAAGCTCTCTTATTCAATGTATTCAATCCGTGGTCTTTTGCGTTTCCAATGTGGAGAATATGCAAACAGAGATGTTTTTCGATTCTGTGATTAAGAATAATAATCAGAGAAAGTTTCCTGCGTGCGTTGTGTTCTGTAATTTTTTAAAACAAAAATAAGGCAAAAATCTAGGCTGGTTTATAAAAGGAAAGCAGCTGACCGTACGGACTGGAAATTTTCACACTGCATTTCATTAAGCTGAAATAGTGGAGTCCTTCCTTGATTAGCACAAAGTAAAGAAAGAAACAAGTGACTAACTGAGTCTTATACTTTCTTTATTGTTTCGCCAATCTAATTAGCCAAAATCCTTGGTTTTGCTCATGGGATTTTAACCAATAATCATTAAGTATCTTCCTGGCCAAGTTACTGTCTTTCAGTAGAACTTTCTGTTGCTTTATGGAGCTGATTATCCCATCCGAAGTTCGAGATGTTTTGTTATCGCAATTGTTTTCATTCAGGATATAATGTACTACCCTTTGATAATGAAGGCTAAAATGGTCTTGTAAATCTACATATTCGAACAACTGTCCAAGATCAAAACCAAGCGAAGCGAAATAAAAAGGAAAATCGAATTACATATTTAGTGAGAATTTCTGCGTCTTCGTGCAGAAACATTTCGATAGCCATCGATTCGTTCAACAGACCCCTGTGCTACACTATGTGGACAGAAGTAATTGGATACTGTAAGTAAACATGTAGAAAAATAGTATTGTATTTACATCAACAGCAGATAGGTCCACCATTTGCAGAGATTTTTTTTAATGGAGATTTAATGACAACCGTGAGCAATTCAATGGGCAACATGCAGTCGTTGCAGAGATTGCAGCAGCCACCCGTCGAAGTAAATTGTCCAGAAATCCATGGAGTACGGAGAGTGGGGTGTTCCTCCATTCCGCTTTGAGTACATCGACCAGCTCTCTCTGTGAAGAATGTCATGTTGGTGTAAACCTCAGCTGCCGTTCAAGTTCATCCCATAGGTGTTCAATGGGATTGAGGTCCGGGCTCTGAGCAGGCCAGTCCATCCGTGAGACCTGGTTTTCCTCATAACACTCCATTGTAGCCCTGAAAACATGACAAGTGGCATTGTCGTCCTGGAAGAATAAATCGTCCTGTCCGTAGTACTGCTCCAACGTTGGGAGCATTGAGTTATTCATGATCCCTCTATATAGCACAGAGTTCATGTTACCGTGAATAACAGCCAGTGGACCAACACCGTACCAGATGAAACCACCCCACACTATTACTCCACTGCCTCCCTGCTTCACAGTCGTCCCTGTACACTCCGGAAGCAGACTTCTCCGGGTAACCGCCTAACCCAGACACGTCATTCCGATCAGAATAATGTGAAGCGGGATTCGACGCTCCATAACACCTACCGCCATTGCTCCAGTGTCCAATTATTGTACTGTTGACAACATCATAGCCGCGTGGCTCTATTGGTCTTTGTTATGAGAAGTTTATGGGCCGCTGCTTGGGCATGATACGCTAGGGCATGGGCCTCACTTCGAAGTGTCTTGGTGGAGACCATAACATCTGTGGCCACTCATGTGCTATAGCGTGCATTTTTCGGGACCTGATTTTCCGGATCTTCCTCTGCAGACCCCTCCGGTCCCTGAGTTCCAGTTTCGTGGGTCTTCCAGGGCGAGGTGAATTCCTGCAACGTCCCGTCTTCTTCCACTTGTTGATGACAAAGGCCACAATCGATTTAGCGACCTTTCTGACATCAGCAATACTTCTTATGCTCATATCTCCAATTGAGCAGTTATAATGCCCTTTTAAAACTCGGAGATCTTTCTCCTGCTAGCCATTTTATCAGCCATTGATCTGAGAGTGCTCCCGTTCTCGTTTCTATACCTTATCCTCCACATGCCTGTTGCGGAAATACACCATTTCTCCTGTGTGGGGTGTCCAATCACTTTTGTCCAAATAGTGTACATCGCATGTCGCGTTTCTTCGGTCCAAATTAAAATCAACCTTTGGTGTGCAGGCATGTAAAATTTTTGCGATTTTAGCTCACCAGCTCTCCTTTCTTTCTTGCCAAAAAGCGTTTTTACTGCATTCCAGGTAGGAGATGTTTTTGGCTACTTTTTTCAGCAATAATTTCATAACTCATTAATTAACCACAAAAGACAAACGCTTCATCTGAGAAATGTTGCACTGAGCCACTTTTTATACAGTCTCTTTTCCCTTTCTCTGCACCTGTGTGTTCTTCCTGTGTGTTAGAAGGCAGCTATAACCTACAGTTTTTAGCATCAAGAATAAAGTCTATCTTTTCAACTCAAAGAAAGCATATGAGATGACTGAGAAAGCATATTCACTAAAGCTAAAGCGTAGGCGCTGCGCTGTAGAGCACGTAGTTCCATGGGTGGCTAATTATACACTGACGGAAAAAAATCCCAACACCACGAAAAAATAGTTGTAGAGGAATGAAATGGCGGTAATACATTTGTATAGGTAACATATTTAATCGATTAAGGTTTCAAGATCACAGCTTAATGTAAGCGCGAAAAGAGCTATTTTAAATGTGAAATGCTGGTACATTAATAGCCGGTGTAACCGCCAGAATGTGGAATGCAAGCACGCAAACGTTCATGCATTGTGTCGTACAGGTGCTGGATGTCAATTTGTGGGATGGAGTTCCATGCCTGTTGCACTTGGTCGGTCAATACAGGGACGGTTAATGCTGGTTGGGGGTGACGCTGGAGTTGTCGTCCAATGATGTCCCATACGTGCTCGATTGGTGAAAGATCTGGTGATCTAGAAGGCCACGGCAATATGTCGACACTCTTTAGAGCATGTTGGGTTACAACAGCGGTATGCGGGCGAGCGTTATCATGTTGGAAAACACCCCCTGAAATGCTGTTCATGAATGGCAGCACAACAGGTTGAATTACCAGACCGACGTACAACTGTGCCGTCAGGGTGCGTGGGAATACCACGAGAGTGCTCCTGCTGTCATAGGAAATTTCTCCCGAGATCATAACTCCAGGTGTAGGTCCAGTGTGTCTCGGCCGCAGACAGGTTGGTTGCAGGCGCTCACCTGGCCTCCTTCTAACCAACACACGGCCATCACTGGCACCCAGGCAGAACCGGCTTTCATCAGAAAACACAACAGATCTCCACTCCGTCCTCCAATGAGCTCTAGCTTGACACCACTGACGTCGCAAACGGCAGTGATTTGGAGTAAGTGGAATGCACGCTACAGGGCGTCTGACTCGGAGCTGTTCTTCAAGCAAACGATTTGTAACAGTTCGTTGTGTCACTGTGGTGCCAACTGCAGCTCGAATTGCTGCCGCAGACACAGTACGATGCGCCACGGCCATACGCCGTACACGGCGGCCTTCCGTCTCAGTAGTGCCACGTGGCCGGCCGGAACCCCGTCTTCTTGAGGCAGTACCTTCTCTTGACCACCGCTACTAACAATCATGCACAGTGGCTACATTCCTGCCAAGTCGTTCTGCAGTATTGCGGAAAGAAAATCCACCTTCTCGTAGCCCTATTACACGACCTCGTTCAAACTCTGTGAGCTGTTGATAATGCCTTCTTCGTCTTCGTAAAGGCATTCTTGACTAACATCAACACCCTACGTCGAATCTCAACGATAACTAACGCTCACGAACGTTACAGCGCGTATTTACAGCAAACCTGCTTTGCATGTTCCGAGGGGCGCCACTAGCGCCACACGTATGCGCCGAGCGCGAAATTTGCATAGACGTCATCTTACAGATGTACTCTCACCTCCTACCAACTGTCGTCTATCTAACACAACCCCTTCTTGGTGTTGGGATTTTTTTCCGTCAGTGTAGAAGAATTAATCGCTTCCAAAAACATAGAAGTTTCCCGTTCAAACTTGCCTTGAATCCCCGTATGAACAAAATCATAAACGTGCAGAATTGCTCTTAGACATTCAGTGTCAAATCACATAGCTAGTTCTGACCCTGTTTTCCCAATCAACCACAAGAGAGTCATTTTGCATCTTATAATGACGAAGCTTTTTATAAGCTCCCCTTGGTTTAACATAATTAGTGCAAGACATATCGTGTTCCGTAAGAAATAAGTTACAAAAATCATGAAATGCTTTGATTATGATACGTTTTGCAACATATCAATAATCATTAATCAACTTATTACTCAAGTTATGAGGATAATGGCTGTGGAATAAAGCTCGCTTCTGTGCCCTGATCTCAGACCCCATTTCGATTATATCAAATGGAATTGGTTCAGTATACCTCCGGAACAACATAACAAAGTTCTGTCGCAATCGAAACATTTTTAGTCAAGTTATGAGGATAACGGCTGTGGAATAAATCTCGCTCCTGTGCCCTGAACTTTGACCCCATTTCGATTATATTCAACAGAACCAGTTCGAATACTTCCAGAACAATATGATAACGTTTTGTCGCAATCGAAGCATTTTTTATGCAAGTTACGACGCATCAGGGCGATGGAATGGATCTCGCTCCTATGTCCTGACCTTTGACCCCATTTTGCCCATTTTCAATAGGATTCCTCCCCAGGTTGTATCCTACCACATACTGAAATTTCATCGAAATCGAGCCATTTTTACGCGAGGTATCGTGCGGACTGACAGACAGACAGACAAACGTACAAAGCTGGAGCATATACGCTTCTTCAACCTACGGTTAGAAAGAATAAAAAAGGCTTAAAGTTGCCTTTTGTTAAGGTTAAAATTGACTTCTACAACAAAGATCACAGCATCCAAGAATTTCCACCAGTACGGTGTTATATAAGTTTTGAATTTAAATAATCTTCAACAAGTTCCCGTTCGAAGGAACCTTTAAGGAGACCCCGTTAAAGATCTTCTTATTCGTCGGATGAAGAGCTAGATCGAGGGACGATTTGCCAGCTAAAGATATTGCTTGGCTCTTCCTCAAGGAGACATTAAACTCCTCTTCAGCCTGCACCTTCTGTGCTTACCAGAATGGGTGGTTCCCCATTTAAAATTATTTATTTCTCCCTGTTGGGGACAACCTCCCCCCTTATGAATGGTCAGACGGCCTTTTTTCCGTTTTTTAGGCTCTCCCACTTTAATTATTTGAGACTTTCTATGCTCACCCTTAATTTTTCCGTCTTCTCTCGTGCGTATTGGGCCAAGAACAGGCTACCTATATGCTAGCCTGTTCTTGACCCACTAACCTAAATTTTATTCATTTATGGAGAGAGAGGGGGAGGGTTGGTTAAAAAAATTTAGGATTTTATTTATTTTGATTATTTAATTTTTTAAAGTCCCGTTAATGTAATGCTAGCACAAACAATTAGAACTCCCTACAGTAAACCACACATTGCATCTCAACAATGTGGCTCTGCGAATAAAGCGATTTGCATCGGCGGTAGATAGGCCTCGAGATCTTAATCCTATTGAGCGTATCAGAGACGCGCTACTCGAGAAGCTTCCTTGAGCGGCGATTTTTGCCAACGAAAGAATAGCCTTAATTGCCTTTCGATGTCTTGTCAGCAGTATTCATGATCATTGCACAAAATGCTTAACTGTCAAAAGCAATCATAAACGTTTTTGATCGTCGGAGAAGCGCACTTCTGCAACCAGCAGTGAAATAATATTTTTTGATGCGTCAGCATTATTTCCGGCTACCCATTCATATATATATATTTTTTTTTGGAGGTTTAACGACCACCGTGAGCAACTCAATGGGCTATAAGTGGTCGCCCGTCCCTAATTTAGGGTCACTGGTTCCAGGGAAGGGAGAGACCCAGTGCCGTAAGACAAACACAACATCCATGCCTCACCGAGATTCGAACCCAGACCCCTTTCGGACTAATGATCAGAGGCCATCGATTAGACCACTGCGCCACCGGGGCGGCCCTATTCATATGCATCTTATCTTTGCATACGTTCTTTGACACGACCTGATATACCTCTCACGTGATTGCCATTGTAGTCCATCAGATAGTTAGGTTGCTATGTCAACTTCTGTGTTTGTAGCTGAACCTCCCGCCACCAGTGTACTAAGCACAGTAAACACACGAAAATTATATTTTCATTTACTGCATATATTTGTAGTATAGTTCTGCAAAATTTTATATCATATATGCAGTTCCTATTTAAAGAAACATGCGCACATACACACATACACGCACACACACACACACACACACTCACACACTCACATATATATATATATATATATATATATATATATATGCGGCCAGTGCGACATGAAAGAAGAGGGTGCTAAGAATCCAAGGAGGACCGAACTAGGCTGCCATCTGACGCTGACCTTGAGTAAGGAGAACAGGAGGAGATCTCATTGAATTTAAAAGTGGACATCTCTTCTACTATCGTGGGACAGATACTGGCAGAACTAGTGGTGTTGGATTTATAATAAATAAGAAACTGAAGGATAAAGTTGCAGAAGTTGAAAGTTCCTCTGACAGAGCTGCACGACTCGTTATCCAACTCTCGAGAAGATACCAGGCTCAGACTATTCAAACTTATGCACCCACCACAAGTCATGCTGAAGAAGAAATTGAAGAATTTTATGAGGAAATTCGTCATCTAAATAATAAAGGTAAGCAGCACTTGAAAATAGTTATGGGAGATTTCAGTGCAAAAATAGGGCAACGGCAACAGAATGAAACTTCAGTAGGTAAATTCGGTCACGGCAACAGAAACCAGCGTGGAAATACTCTCGTTGAGTTTGCAGAGGCAGAAGGGTTTTTCATCTCGAACTCCTTTTTCAAGAAAAAGCCACACAGGGAATGGACATGGAAACATCCAAATGAGACGACACGGGAAATTTATTGTATTATGTGCAACAAAAAATTCGTCATAGAAGACTGCAGTGTGCTAAACAAGTTCAACACAGGTAGTGACCATAGATTGGTGAGATGTAAGATGCACCTCAACACTAAACTCGAACGTGGGAAGCTCATAAGGCAAACAAAATGTATTGACATAACCAACTTTAAAAAACACCATAATACCTTCAGGTTGGAACTGAAGAACAGATTCTCTGCTTTAGAAGGCCTAACATCGGAAGAAGTGGATATTTCTGAAATTAACAGAAAAGTAACCAAAGCTCTTATGGAAACAGCAACAAAATTAGCTGGGTCTAAGAACAAGTTGCATGTGAACAAATTTTCAGGAAAAACCAAAATGTTGATGCGAAAAAGAAGAGAGATGAGGACAACTAAAGAATATGTGACTTCCAAAGTGGAATATATAGAGCTATGCAAGACCATACGAAAAAGTATCACTGAAGACGTAAGGAAATTCAACTGTGAACTAGTGAGGAAAGCAATTGAAAACAACCAAAGCCTAAAGATAGCAAAGGGACATCTCAGTAAGGGAAGAAAACAGATTCTGGCACTGAGAAAAGAAGATGGTTCTGTAACAATAAATAGAGGCGAAATTTTGACAAGAGTGAAAGATTTCTACTCCAAATTATATGAAAGGAGTGATACCTGTTCTCCAGACATCATGAAAGGTACCAGTACCAGACTTCTTCCTGTCCTCCTAGCAGAAGTTGCACATGAAATCGACAACATGAAACGGGGAAAAGCTCCAGGAGAAGAGGGAATTACTGTAGACATTATACAAGAAGCAAGTGGAAAAATTGAAACAGTACTCCCCCAAGTTTTCAATCGATGCCTTAATGAAGGGAAGATTCATGAGGTTTAAAACAACGCTACAATGATCCTGCTACATAAAAAAGGTGACATTGCGGATCTCAGGAACTACAGACCGATCAGCCTCCTATCAGTGGTTTATAAAATCTTCACTAAAGTTCTTTCACACCGGTTGAAGGTAACAATGAACATGGCTCAACCGAGAGAACAAGCTGGATTCAGGAGTGGCTACAGCACAATAGATCATATCCACGTACTGAGAGAACTAATTGAAAGAGCGAGGGAATATGAACTTCCATTGTGCATGGCTTTTATCGATTATGAAAAAGCCTTTGATTCGGTGAAACCATCAGCAGTTACAATGGCTCTGAAATCCTGTGGTACTGAAGATGCATACATTAATATTATTAATAACATCTATGAAAATGCAAGTGCAAAGACTCGGCTGTTTGAAAATACAACACACATAAATATTGGAAAAGGAGTGAGACAAGGTGACACCATATCTCCGAAGCTCTTTAATACCACATTGGAAAATGTCTTTCAATCACTGAACTGGGAAAACAAAGGGATAAAGATTAATGGAGATTATCTAACCCACCTTCGTTTTGCTGATGACATAGTCATTTTTGCAACTACCCCATCAGAGCTACAGAGTATGATCCAGGAACTTGCTGACAAGAGTAAAGAAGTGGGATTAAAAATGAACTTTCAGAAGACAAAAGTGACGTTCAATGCTTTTACAAGAAATGAAGATTTATCGATTGATGAAGAAAAGTTGGAGATAATAGACACGTACGTTTATCTTGGACAGCAGATATCAAGTGAGGGTCAGATTGATGAATAAATTAATCTGCGTACAGAACTTTCTTGGAGAGCTTTTGGAAGAAACAGCATAATTTTCAAGAGCAATATGCCATTATGTCTTAAAAGAAAAGTGTTTGATCAATGCATATTTCCAGTGCTTACGTATGGTGTAGAGACGTGGACCTTAACAAAAAAAGACATACAAAGGCTGCAGACAACTCAAAGCAGCATGGAGAGGTGCATGCTTGGTGTAACCAGGAGAGATAAGAAGAGGAACTCGTGGATCCGAAAAATGACAAGAGCGGAAGACATCATGATCAGAGTTAAATCAATGAAATGGCAATGGGCTGGACATACTGCCAGAAGGACAGACCATCGATGGACAGCCGACATTTTAGATTGGATTCCAAGGGACAGGAAAAGACCGAGAAGAAGACCACATGGGAGATGGGTGGATGAAATTCGAAAGTATGCGGGAGTGAAATGGAGGAGACTGGCACAAGACAGACCGTTGTGGAGGAAACTTGGGGAGACCTTCGTCCAGCAGTGGATCGGTAATGGTTGACAATGATGATGATGATTATATATATATATATATATATATATATATATATATATGCGGGATGTAAGGTCAGGTGATGCGTAACATCACAGCCTCTCCTTGACAAATGTCAACCCCGCCTTCTCGTGGTACATCCTGTTCCCACTAAAGGGGCTCTGACGACCGCCAATAGCGGTATAACTACACCATCGGGATTAGAGGAAATTCTATCCCACACTCACCAACCCGCTTGGCCAGCGTGGTGAGTTATGGCCAAACCCCTCCAAAATGATTCCACAACTTAAATCTTGGCCCTCAGTCTCCGGCAGCTGGAATGTACCTGGCCAAGGCAGCGGCCAGTGCGACATGAAGGCAGAGGGTGCTAAGAATCCCCGGAGGACCGGACTAGGCTGCCATTTGATGCTGACCTTGGCTACCTACAACGGACGCTCCCTATCTTCTGATTCAAGGCTTCTTGAATTGGAAGAGGAACTACAAAGGATCAAATGGGACATCGTGGGGCTAAGTGAGGTAAGGAGAAAAGGAGAAGATCTCATCGAACTGAAAAGTGGACATCTCTTCTACTATCGTGGGACAGATACTGGCAGAACTAGTGGTGTTGGATTTATAATAAACAAGAAACTGAAGGATAAAGTTGTAGAAGTTGAAAGTTCCTCTGACAGAGCTGCACGACTTGTTATCCAACTCTCGAAAAGATACCAGGCTCAGATTATTCAAACTTATGCACCCACCACAAGTCATCCTGAAGAAGAAATTGAAGAATTTTATGAGGAAATTTGTCATCTAAATAATAAAAGTAAGCAGCATTTGAAGATAATTATGGGAGATTTCAATGCAAAAATAGGGCAACGGCAACAGAATGAAACTTCAGTAGGTAAATTCGGTCACGGCAACAGAAACCAGCGTGGAAATACTCTCGTTGAGTTTGCAGAGGCAGAAGGGTTTTTTATCTTGAACTCCTTCTTCAAGAAAAAGCCACACAGGAAATGGACATGGAGACATCCAAATGGGACGACAAGTGAAATTGATTTTATTATGTGTAACAAAAAATTCGTCATAGAAGACTGCAGTGTGCTAAACAAGTTCAACACAGGTAGTGACCATAAATTGGTGAGATGTAAGATGCACCTCAACACTAAACTTGAACGTGGCAAGCTCATAAGACAAACAAAATCTATTGACATAACCAACCTTAAAAAACACCATAATACCTTCAAGTTGGAACTGAAGAACAGGTTCTCTGCTTTAAAAGGCTTAACATCGGAAGAAGTGGACATCTCTGAAGTTAACAGAAAAGTAACCAAATCTCTTATGGAAACAGCAACAAAATTAGCTGGGTCTAAGAACAAGTTGCATGTAAATAAATTATCAGGAAAAACGGAAATGTTGATGCAAAAAAGAAGAGAGATGAGGACAACTAAAGAAGATGTGACTTCCAAAGTGGAATATATAGAGCTATGCAAGACAGTAAGAAAAAGTATCACTGAAGACGTAAGAAAATTCAACTGTGAACTAGTGAGGAAAGCAATTGAAAACAACCAAAGCCTAAAGATAGCAAAGGGACATCTCAGTAAGGGAAGAAAACAGATTATGGCACTGAGAAAAGAAGATGGTTCTGTAACAAGAAATAGAGGCGAAATTTTGACAAGAGTGAAAGATTTCTACTCCAAATTATATGAAAGGGATGATACATGCACTCCAGACATCATGAAAGATACCAGTACCAGAGTTCCTCCAGTCCTTCCAGCAGAAGTTGCACATGCAATCAAGAACATGAAGCGGGGAAAAGCTCCAGGAGAAGATGGAATTACTGTAGACATCATACAAGAAGCAAGTGGAGAAATTGAAACAGTACTCGCCCAAATTTTCACTCGATGCCTTAATGAAAGGAAAGATTCCTGAGGATTGGAACACCGCTACAATGATCCTGCTACATAAGAAAGGTGACATTGAGGATCTCGGAAACTGCAGACCTATCAGCCTCCTATCAGTAGTTTATAAAATCTTCACTAAAGTTCTTTCACACCGCTTGAAGGTAACACTGGACATGGCTCAACCGAGAGAACAAGCTGGATTCAGGAGTGGCTACAGCACAATAGATCATATCCACGTACTGAGAGAACTAATTGAAAGAGCGAGGGAATATGAACTTCCATTGTGCATGGCTTTTATCGATTATGAAAAAGCCTTTGATTCGGTGAAACCATCAGCAGTTACAATGGCTCTGAAATCCTGCGGTATTGAAGATGCATACATTAATATTATTAATAACATCTATGAAAATGCATGTGCAAAGATTCGGCTGTTTGAAAATACAACACACATAAAAATTGGAAAGGGAGTGAGACAAGGTGACACCATATCTCCGAAGCTCTTTAATGCCACATTGGAGGGTGTTTTTCGGTCACTGAGCTGGGAAAACAAGGGGATAAAGATTAATGGAGATTATCTAACCCACCTTCGTTTTGCTGATGACGTAGTCATTTTTGCAACTAGTCCATCAGAGCTGCAGAGTATGATCCAGGAACTTGCTGACAAGAGTAAAGAAGTGGGATTAAAAATGAACTTTCAGAAGACAAAAGTGATGTTCAATGCTTTTACAAGAAATGAAGATTTATCGATTGATGGAGAAAAGCTGGAGATAACAGACACGTACGTTTATCTCGGACAGCAGATATCAAGTGAGGGTCACATTGATGAAGAAATTAATCGGCGTACAAAACTTGCCTGGAGAGCTTTTGGAAGAAACAGCATAATTTTCAAGAGCAATATGCCATTATGTCTTAAAAGAAAAGTGTTTGATCAATGCATCCTTCCAGTGCTTACATATGGTGCAGAGACGTGGACCTTAGCTAAAAGAGACATACAAAGGCTGCAGACAACTCAAAGCAGCACGGAGAGGTGCATGCTTGATGTAACCAGGAGAGATAAGAAGAGGAACTCGTGGATCCGAAAAATGACAAGAGTGGAAGACATCATGATCAGAGCTAAATCCCTGAAATGGCAATGGGCTGGACATACTGCCAGAAGGACAGATCATCGATGGACAGTCGAAATTTTAGATTGGATTCCAAGGGACAGGAAAAGACCCAGAAAAAGACCACATGGGAGATGGGTGGATGAAATTCGTAAATATGCGGGAGTGGCATGGAGGAGACTGGCACAAGACAGACCGTTGTGGAGGAAACTTGAGGAGACCTTCGTCCAGCAGTGGATCGATAATGGTTGACAATGATGATGATGATGATGATATATATATATATATTTTTTTTTTTTTTTTGATTGGAGGTTTAACGACCACCGTGAGCAACTCAATGGGCTATAAGCAGTCGCCCGTCCCTAATTTAGGGTCACTGGTTCCAGGGAAGGGAGAGAGTCAGTGCCGTAAGACAAACACAACATCCATGCCTCACCGGGATTCGAACCCGGACCCCTTACGGACGAATGATCAGAGGCCAGCGCCTTAGACCACTGCGCCACCGGGGCGGCGATGATATATATATATATATATATATCACTATATCCACTTCTTCCGAAATATCCACTTCTTCCGATGTTAGGCCTTCTAAAGCAGAGAATCTGAACTGAAGAACAGATTCTCTGCTTTAGAAGGCCTAACATCGGAAGAAGTGGATATTTCTGAAGTTAACAGAAAAGTAACCAAAGCTCTTATGGAAACAGCAACAAAATTAGCTGGGTCTAAGAACAAGTTGCATGTAAACAAATTATCAGGAAAAACCAAAATGTTGATGCAAAAAGAAGAGATGAGGACAACTAAAGAAGATGTGACTTCCAAAAGTGGAATATATAGAGCTATGCAAGACAGCACGAAAAAGTATCACTGAAGACGTAAGGAAATTCAACTGTGAGCTAGTGAGGAAAGCAATTGAAAACAACCAAAGCCTAAAGATAGCAAAGGGACATCTCAGTAAGGGAAGAAAACAGATTATGGCTCTGAGAAAAGAAGATGGTTCTATAACAAGAAATAGAGGCGAAATTTTGACAAGAGTGAAAGATTTCTACTCCAAACTATATGAAAGGGATGATACATGTACTCCAGACATCATGAAAGGTACCAGAGTTCTTCCAGTCCTCCCAGCAGAAGTTGCTCATGCAATCAAGAACATGAAGCGGGGGAAAGCTCCAGGAGAAGATGGAATTACTATAGACATCATACAAGAAGCAAGTGGAGAAATTGAAACAGTACTCGCCCAAATTTTCACTCGATGCCTTAATGAAGGGAAGATTCTGAGGATTGGAACAATGCTACAATGATCCTGCTACATAAAAAAGGTGACATTGAGGATCTCAGGAACTACAGACCTATCAACCTCCTATCAGTGGTTTATAAAATCTTCACTAAAGTTCTTTCACACCGCTTGAAGGTAACACTGGACATGGCTCAACCGAGAGAACAAGCTGGATTCAGGAGTGGCTACAGCACAATAGATCATATCCACGTACTGAGAGAACTAATTGAAAGAGCGAGGGAATATGAACTTCCATTGTGCATGGCTTTTATCGATTATGAAAAAGCCTTTGATTCTGTGAAACCATCAGCAGTTACCACGGCTCTGAAATCCTGCGGTATTGAAGATGCATACATTAATATTATTAATAACATCTATGAAAATGCAAGTGCAAAGATTCGGCTGTTTGAAAATACAACACACATAAAAATTGGAAAGGGAGTGAGACAAGGTGACACCATATCTCCGAAGCTCTTTAATGCCACATTGGAAAATGTCTTTCAATCACTGAACTGGGAAAACAAAGGGATAAAGATTAATGGAGATTATCTAACCCACCTTCGTTTTGCTGATGACGTAGTCATTTTTGCAACTACCCCATCAGAGCTGCAGAGTATGATCCAGGAACTTGCTGACAAGAGTAAAGAAGTGGGATTAAAAATGAACTTTCAGAAGACAAAAGTGATGTTCAATGCTTTTACAAGAAATGAAGATTTATCGATTGATGGAGAAAAACTGGAGATAACAGATACGTATGTTTATCTTGGACAGCAGATATCAAGTGAGGGTCACATTGATGAAGAAATTAATCGGCGTACAAAACTTGCCTGGAGAGCTTTTGGAAGAAACAGCATAATTTTCAAGAGCAATATGCCATTATGTCTTAAAAGAAAAGTGTTTGATCAATGCATCCTTCCAGTGCTTACGTATGGTGCAGAGACGTGGACCTTAACTAAAAGAGACATACAAGGCTGCAGACAACTCAAAGAAGCATGGAGAGGTGCATGCTTGGTATAACCAGGAGAGATAAGAAGAGGAACTCGTGGATCCGAAAAATGACGAGAGTGGAAGACATCATGATCAGAGTTAAATCCCTGAAATGGCAATGGGCTGGACATACTGCCAGAAGGAAAGACCATAGATGGACAGCCGCAATTTTAGATTGGATTCCAAGGGACAGGAAAAGACCCAGAAAAGACCACATGGGAGATGGGTGGATGAAATTCGTAAATATGCAGGAGTGACATGGAGGAGACTGGCACAAGACAGACCGTTGTGGAGGAAACTTGGGGAGACCTTCGTCCAGCAGTGGATTGATAATGGTTGACAATGATGATGATGATGATATCACTAAACTTAAAAAAACTGTAACTTTCAAACAAATGTAATATGATTTCTGCAAAACCGCGTCATGCTGTAGGTTTCAAACATAATCAGCATAGTAATGAGTTCAACCACAGATAAATTACAATTCTAATACAGAACCCAATAGTAACATTTTTGAACTCCTAACAAGAAGGAATATCCTTCAGAGTGGGAAGACAGGGTGCATAACAGACACATTTTTTTCAAAATTAATTAAGATATCTAACCATTGGCTTCAAAATTCAGCACTCTCATGCAACCTGAACCTCTACCCCAGGGTACCGGATGTCTTTCCCTGATGAGTGATCTGGTATTCTGGGGTACTGTTGTATATTATTAAATAATGTTTGGTATTTTTAGGTGTGATTAAGGAGGGGAGGGGGAGGGGGGTTATTTGATTTCTGAAGGATATTCCTTCTTGTTAGAAGTTCAAAAATGTTATTATTGGGTTCTGTATTAGGATTGTAATTTATCTGTGGTTGAACTTATTACTATATATGTATATATCATCATCATCATCATCATTGTCAACCATTATCAATCCTCATCTGGACGAAGGTCTCCCCAAGTTTCCTCCACAACGGTCTGTCTTGTGCCAGTCTCCTCCATGTCACTCCCGCATACTTTCGAATTTCATCCACCCATCTCCCATGTGGCCTTCTTCTGGGTCTTTTCCTGTCCCTTGGAATTAAATCTAAAATTTCGGCTGTCCATCGATGGTCTGTTCTTCTGGCAGTATGTCCAGCCCATTGCCATTTCAGGGATTTAACTCTGATCATGATGTCTTCCACTCTTGTCATTTTTCGGATCCACGTGTTCCTCTTCTTATCTCTCCTGGTTACACCAAGCATGCACCTCTCCATGCTACTTTGAGTTGTCTGCAGCCTTTGTATGTCTCTTTTAGCTAAGGTCCACGTCTCTGCACCATACGTAAGCACTGGAAGGATGCATTGATCAAACACTTTTCTTTTAAGACATAATGGCATATTGCTCTTGAAAATTATGCTGTTTCTTCCAAAAGCTCTCCAGGCAAGTTTTGTACGCCGATTAATTTCTTCACCAAAGTGACCCTCACTTGATATCTGCTGTCCAAGATAAACGTACGTGTCTGTTATCTCCAGCTTTTCTCCATCAATCGATAAATCTTCATTTCTTGTAAAAGCATTGTACATCACTTTTGTCTTCTGAAAGTTCATTTTTAATCCCACTTCTTTACTCTTGTCAGCAAGTTCCTGGATCATACTCTGTTGCTCTGATGGGGTAGTAGCAAAAATGACTATGTCATCAGCAAAACGAAGGTGGGTTAGATAATCTCATGTATAAATAAAAAAACAAATGTTTTTTTATAAGGTTCATTTTAGTATTATATATACAGTATATATATGTATATATATATACTGTATATATAATACTAAAATGAACCTTGTTAAGTGCCTGCCGTGCAGGACGCACACGACATAAAGGCAGATAGCAGCGACAATGAACGTCCGCGTATCACAATTGGTAGAGCGACTTATTCCGGAATGAGGGGACCCGGGTTTGAACCCCGGCGTGGACAAAACTGACGGAGAAATTTACTTCGTTATAACCTTAAACACTACTAACATGATAATCAACGATAAGAGGTCAACACAAATCACACATAAAGCTAGTAACCCATAAAACGTAAAGGGTATTCCAAGTGCTCACAAAAAAAAATAATAATGATACAAATTCTCATCAATAGAAACTAATAACACCAAACAAAACCCTACCACGCACATAACAAATACACAACATATAATATAAGATAAGCCAGACACATAAGCAGCGCCAATGCAGCACACAAAAGATTCTAGGAAATAAAGTTATATATAACAAAACAAATAACGAACAGAGACGATTTTTAAATCAAATTAAAACGGTCGTCATCATTGAAGCACCCGTTTTTTGTAAGTGACTTTTCTGAAACCATGAAAGGGACGGGCAAAATCCAAATGTCCCCTTGGTCGTGCTCCCAAAGCCACAAGACCAAAAGAAAAGAAATAAAATACAAACAAGACAACAAAAACGGTAAACGTGATTAGTTCCACACGGACAAAGAAAGCCGGACACCAGAGTTACCAAAGAAAGTAAGAACAGGTTGGCTGCAGATCCCCATACACCTGTACAGGCACCTCATGTAGTCGGTGATACGTCGGGTAGAGTCTGTTCTCCGAGAGAAAGGACGGCCCACGAAGTATTTGGCATGTTGTCGTAATTCAGTGATCACTCAGTGTATGTATACATCGAAAACAGGCATCAGTATTTTGCTTTCAAAAAATTGTTGCTAACAAAAAAGCAGTGACCCTCTATTCGGTTTTCAATTCCGAAATTCTGGGTTTCCATTAATTTTCTGCTTCAGAAGTAAGCTCAAAAACCTGAAACGCTACTTTCCAGAAAAGAGATTACTACATTAAGTCTTACTTAACAGCTAAAAAAAAAAAAAATATTTAATTAGTCATTTCTGAATTGAAAAGAATTTGAACATAAGAAATCAGCCTCAAATAATTATCTTAATTATACACTAACGGAAAAAAATCCCAACACCAAGAAGGGGTTGTGTTACAAAAACGACAGTTGGTAGGCGGTGAGAGTACATCTGTAAGATGACGTCTATGCAAATTTCGCGCTAGGCGCAAAAGTGTGGCGCTAGTAGCGCCCCTCGGAACATGCAAAGCAGGTTTGCTGTAAATACGCGCTATAACGTTCGTGAGCGTTAGTTATCGTTGAGATTCGACGTAGTGTGTTGATGTTAGTCAAGAATGCCTTTAAGAAGACGAAGAAGCCATTATCAACAGCTCACGGAGTTTGAACGAGGTCGTGTAATAGGGCTACGAGAAGGTGGAGTTTCTTTCCGCAATATTGCAGAACGACTTGGCAGGAATGTAGCCACTGTGCATGATTGTTGGCAGCGGTGGTCAAGGGAAGGTACTGCCTCAAGAAGACCGGGTTCCGGCCGGCCACGTGGCACTACTGAGAGGGAAGACCGCCGTGTACGGCGTATGGCCGTGGCGCATCGTACCGCGTCTGCGGCAGCAATTCGATCTGCAGTTTCCACCACAGTGACACAACGAACTGTTACAAATCGGTTACTTGAAGGACAGCTCCGAGCCAGACGCCCTGTAGCGTGCATTCCACTTACTCCAAACCACTGCCGTTTGCGACGTCAGTGGTGTCAAGCTAGAGCTCATTGGAGGACAGAGTGGAGATATGTCGTGTTTTCTGATGAAAGCCGGTTCTGCCTGGGTGCCAGTGATGGACGTGTTTTGGTTAGAAGGAGGCCAGGTGTGCGCTTGCAACCAACCTGTCTGCGGCCGAGACACACTGGACGCACACCTGGGGTTATGGTCTAGGGAGCGATTTTTTATGACAGAAGAAGCACTCTCGTGGTTATCCCACGCACCCTGACGGCACAGTTGTACGTCGGTCTGGTGATTCAACCTGTTGTACTGCCATTCATGAACAGCATTCCAGGGGGTGTTTTCCAACATGATAACGCTCGCCCGCATACCGCTGTTGTAACTCAACATGCTCTACAGAGTGTCGACATGTTGCCGTGGCCTGCTAGATCACCAGATCTTTCACCAATCGAGCACGTATGGCACATCATTGGACGACAACTCCAGCGTCACCCCAAACCAGCATTAACCGTCCCTGTATTGACCGACCAAGTGCAACAGGCATGGAACTCCATCCCACAAACTGACATCCAGCATCTGTACGACACAATGCATGAACGTTTGCGTGCTTGCATGCAACATTCTGGCGGTTACACCGGTTATTAATGAACCAGCATTTCACATTTAAAATGGCTCTTCTCGCGCTTACAATAAGCTGTGATCTTGAAACCTTAATCGATTAAATATGTTACCTATAAAAATGTATTGCCGCCATTTCATTCCTCTACAACTATTTTTTCGTGGTGTTTGGATTTTTTTCCGTCAGTGTATTTAATAGGCAGAAGCAAATTATTAAAGGTTCTCCATTATTCATATTTCATGCTTTGATTAATTCCGTTACCGTTTTACAGCTTGCAATTCACTGGGGTTTAGAAAATTTCTCTGTTTTAAATAAACGCATGATGTATTTTCTTCTCCGCTGTTCTCCCGGAAATAATTTTTATTTTCCTTATTTCATTCTTTCCTTTGATCATTGATTTTTTGATGCGCTCTGCGTTTCGCCATTTTATTTGGTTATTTTTTAACGTTGTGGTTGCATAAAGATTCGCTTGGTTTGTTTTCAGCTAGCTTGCATCATTTAATTTTTCCAACAGAAGCATATGCAATACTTAATGTTCGCTTATGTACGTTCTACATCTACTGGCGTAACTATATGTGTGCCGAAAAAATTATTTCGAATAATCTACTACCGGATGAGGCACAGCGGGATACCTAAAACTGCGGTATCAATATCTAAATTTTTCATTAATCCAGCTACACAGGGATAAAAAAAATTCTGAAAATTGTTTATTATCTCACAAGTAAAAATGAACTCGGCTAAGTTAATGATTCAACGTTCGTGCAACTACAATTAAAAAAATTGCAAAGGTAGTGAAAAATTCATCACACTCTCACGAAAACACGTTTTTTTTTTCATTCATAAAGGGAAATCTTTAATAAATGAGAAACCTTTGAAAATAATAATTCCCAATGGGAATTTTTTATTATCTTTCATCATCATCTTCCTCCACTTTCCTTTTGTATCTCTTCCTCGCTGTGCTTCATTGTTTCCTTTTCAGTCTCTGTGTCTTCTACTTCAAGTTTTCCTAATATTTTACAATCATGCCCCAGTGTTTTAATCATTCTCATTTTCTCTAACTCTTTTTTCATCTATTTTTTACGCTTTCCAACCGTAGGTTGAAGAAGCGTATATGCTCCAGCTTTGTCCGTCCGTCTGTCGGCACCATAACTCACGTAAAAATGGTTCGATTTCGATGAAATTTTAGTATGTGGTAGGGGACCACCAGGGGACAAACCCTATTGAAAATGGGTGAAGTGGGATCAAAGGTCACGCCATAAGAGCAGGATCCATTCCATTGCCCTTATGCGTCATAACGTGCGTAAATATGGTTCGATTTCGATGAAATTTTAGTATGTGGTAGGGGACCACCAGGGGACAAACCCTATTGAAAATGGGTGAAGTGGGGTCAAAGGTCACGCCATAAGAGCAGGATCCATTCCATTGCCCTTATGCGTCATAACGTGCGTAAATATGGTTCGATTTCGATGAAATTTTAGTATGTGGTAGGGGACCACCAGGGGACCAACTCTATTGAAAATGGGTGGAATGAGGTCAAAGGTCAGGACATAAAAGCGGGATCCATTTCATTGCCTTTATGCGTCATAACATGCGTAAATATGGTTCGATTTCGATGAAATTTTAGTATGTGGTAGGGGACCACCAGGGGACCAACTCTATTGAAAATGGGTGGAATGAGGTCAAAGGTCAGGACATAAAAGCGGGATCCATTTCATTGCCTTTATGCGTCATAACATGCGTAAATATGGTTCGATTTCGATGAAATTTTAGTATGTGGTAGGGGACCACCAGGGGACCAACCCTATTGAAAATGGGTGGAATGAGGTCAAAGGTCAGGACATAAAAGCAGGATCCGTTTCATTGCCTTTATGCGTCATAACATGCGTAAATATGGTTCGATTTCGATGAAATTTTAGTATGTGGTAGGGGACCACCAGGGGACCAACTCTATTGAAAATGGGTTGAATGAGGTCAAAGGTCAGGACATAAAAGCGGGATCCATTTCATTGCCTTTATGCGTCATAACATGCGTAAATATGGTTCGATTTCGATGAAATTTTAGTATGTGGTAGGGGACCACCAGGGGACCAACTCTATTGAAAATGGGTGGAATGAGGTCAAAGGTCAGGACATAAAAGCGGGATCCGTTTCATTGCCTTTATGCGTCATAACATGCGTAAATATGGTTCGATTTCGATGAAATTTTAGTATGTGGTAGGGAACCATCTGGGCACGAACCCTATGGAAAATGGGCGAAATGGGGTCAAAGGTCAGGCAGGACATAAGAGCAGGATTTGTTCCATTGCCCTTATGCGTCATAACTTGCGTAAAAATTGTTCGATTTCGATGAAATTTTAGTATGTGGTAGGGAGCAACTGGGGACGAACCCTATTGAAAATGGGCGAAATGGGGTCAAAGGTCAGGACACTGGAGTGGGATCCATTTCATTGCTCTTGTGCATCATAACTTACCAAAAAATGTTTCGATTGCGACAAAACGTTATCATGTTGTTCCGGAGGTATAGGGAACCGGTTCTGTTGAATATCAACGAAATGGGGTCAAAGGCCATTGCACAAAAGCAAGATTTATTCCACAGCCATTATTCTCATAATTTGCGTAAAACTGCTTCTATTGCGACAAAACTTTAGTATGTTATTCTTGAGGTGTACTGAACCGGTTCTGTTGAATATCATCGGAATGGGGTCAAAGGTCAGGACACAGGAGCGAGATTTATTCCACAACCCTTATTCTCATAACTTGAGTAATAATTTCTGGTATGTTGGAAAGCGTATCATAATCAAGGCATTGCATGATTTCACTAACTTGTTTACATATATATCAGATGTAACATTCAAAGTAAAAGAATTTTCATGTGTATACTTTTCAATTTTAAAATTCGGGAAAAAATCCGAAAGTTTTAGGCAACGTAATTTGCTCAAATATGCGCCTGATATTTGCCAATACGATAGGTTAGCACAATATTCTGTTACCTGTACTTATTTTGCTTTTTTCATTTAGTTTATAACGACTCTCATAATCACTTAACGCTATAAGGAGATGCAGTTTCTAACTCAGTGTCATTAGTTCTAGGGAAGAAAAATAAGGAGTGATGTGTACCAGCACACTCATCCAGGACTCGAACTCGAGCCCAGCTCATTATAAGCCACTCTATCAGGGGAAGATGGGGAAAGTAAAACAGTTTACTTGTGAGAAACTCTAGTTTGTATAAAGAGAACTGCTTACCTACACTGCTGGCCACCCAAAATGCAACACCAAGAAGGACACGAGATAGCAAAGCCAGATTTACTGGACACATAACAACACATACAAAGATGAAACGATTGAGCTTACAGGCCCGTGCGACTCGCGGAACACGCAGACATCAATAGTTCGTGTGGCCCCCATGGCTGGCAATAACGGTCGCTGCACGCCACGGCATCAAACGAAAGAGGCTTTGGATGTGGGCTTGGGGTATGTCGGTCCAGGCTGCTTCCACACGTTGCCACAGTTCATCAGGCGTAGCCGCGGGTGGTGCTTGCCGGACCACTCGGTTGCCGATCAGCGACCAGACGTGTTTGATGGGCGACATATCGGGAGAACAGGCGGGCCACGGCAGCAGTGACACCTGGTGGGCCGTGAAGAATTGTTGCACGATGCGTGCCACGTGCAGGCGCGCATTGTCTTGTTGAAACGTGGCCGCTGGCAGGTCCTGCAGGTAAGGGATGACTGCAGGCTCCAAAACGTCGGAGATGTAGCGATGGCTGTTGAGTGTACCGGTGATGCGTACCAGAGGGTGCGGGTGTCATATCCAATTACGCCCCAAACCATAACGCCAGGCGACGGACCGATATGGCGATGGATAATGCAGGCGTCATACAGTCTCTCGCCGCGGTGCCGCCACACGCGGATCCGACCATCGTGGTGTTGCAGGCAGAAGCGGGATTCGTCGGAGAAGACAATGTCGTGCCTTTCCGAAGTCCAGGTGTGGCGTTCAACGGCTCACTGCCGCCTCACTCGCCGGTGGTTTAACATCAATGGTAATCGGAGCAATGGGCGCCGTGCGACGAAGTCGAACGGTACGTGCTGACACAGGGTTTTGCGCAACACACCCTAATTCCTGCGTTAGCGTTCGTGATGTGGCGGCGGGAGCCCTCAATGCCCGCCGGACAACATGCCGGTCCTCTCGTTCGGTGGTGTGCCGCTGCTGCGGCAATCGCTGACGTCGGTCCGTCCTGCACCCACCGAATGCAAACTCGCCTCACTGTGGCTGGATGTCGTCCCACACGGGCGCCGATGTCTCGTTACGATAAACCGCTATCGCGATAAGCCACTGTTGTTCCTCTGTCGAACTCCGAAACGTGCTGGAATGACTTCCGTATTCTGCGACGAGGCATCAGGAAGCTTCCCACGCACAGGTCCGATAGCACAACACACTTCCACTACTTACACCCCGCCTTCTGTGCACCCTTCTTACAGTGCTTCTCGTTGGCGTGCCGGGCGCACATGATTTGCATATGCCCTGCAATGCGTATCGTTTGCATGTCCTCTCGCGGGCGACGCATGCTGCAAATTTTAGATCAATCGGATGCTTCCTTCTTGGTGTTGCATTTTGGGTGGCCAGCAGTGTAGTTGCAAAGTATGAATCATTCTGCAAGTAGAATATATGGAATAAGTGAAAGCAACGATGTTTTGTGCAATTCTTCCATTATATTGATGGGCCGCTACGGTGGCAAAATGCTGGTTTCTTCTCATTATTTCGAGATGGGTCTGGGTTCGTACCTGTGTGAGGCATGGATGTTTGTTTGTCTAACTATACTGGCTTTCTACCTTTCCTGTAACCAATACCCATTATTAGGAACGGGAAACTGGCTGAAGCTCATGGAATTACTCACGGTGGTCCCCTTAACTCCACCCCCTTAAAAATTATATTGATTAAACATTTTTATTACCCATGGTCGTCGAATGGCGCAGAGCTCGAGTTTCTGACTTCTCGTACTTCTGGCTCTAAGTTCGAATTCCGAGTTCGTCATGTATGGGGCATTAGTTCTCACGGCGTTGGCTCTCGATGTAGTTCAAATTAAAGTGAGGAAGTCTCCGTTCAGATCGCCTAACACCAGAAGAAAAAATTGTTTTCTGCTATTCATCCATGTATGCCTCCATGCGTCTTGCGTACTGCTGTTATGACACTGGAGATGTAGGTGTGTGTGAGTGTCTGTGAATCTACATACAAACCTAAAAATCACGTGGCATATGACGTGTACTAATGGCCCTACGTGAATTCTATCCTTCCACAATTCATTTTAATGAAAATAGGGAGGTATGAAGAGCCACCGAAAAGGAATGATTAATTGTGCACTTTTAGCAGATTATATGGTAGAGCTATTACAAAACTCCGTTTCTATTGGCGTAAACAACTGATGTTGCCAAGCTTCGCACATCTATGGGTGGCTTTATCGAAGAAAACTCATGCTAACCTATGTGGGAGAAGACTTATAAGACACCTTAGCATTTTAAAGGAAATACTTGGATTGGGTTACCTTCAAATTGTATGTAAATTCTAAATTTGCACGTGAAAAAACTATCAAACAAAAAATCTTAAGGAATCAGAGTCATCTCTCGGTATAAATCCAGAGCTGATTCAAATCCCTCGAAACAGAATCGTTGCATGCATTTAGTGTTGTAAATAAGAGCGTTGTACCGAAAGTAATGCAAAAGTGGGAATAACTCTTTTACTAACTGATAGAGGTCCTTCGAATTGCGGACGTTGGTAGAGAAACTCTTTATCTATATAAAGGTCCTACTCAACATAGTCTCCATCACAAACAATGCATTTGCGCCATGGTTAGTGTGGACTGTTATACCCACTTCTCTCCAGCCACTTTCACCTCCTCTGTGTCATCAAATCATCTTTATCCCCGGAGAGTGTCCTTCATTGGATCGAACAGGTTGAAGTCGGAGAGCACCAGATCCGGGCTGTACAGCGGATGGGGGACCACCGAGCAGCCTAATTTGCTGATCGCCTTATTTATTGTCAAAGATGTGTGCGTTCGCGCATTGTCATGGGGATTTTCAGATTCTTATTCTGTCTCTTCCACCTTGTGACTTCTCTAAGCTTCTTGAGTGTCTCAATGTACCTCTCGCTGGTCACGCTACGGCCACGTTCCAGAAAATCAAGGAGAATGACACTCCCTCCTGTCATCCCAAAAAACAGTGACCATTACTTTCTGTGCTGATCGCTGGCTTTTGAACTTCCTAGGCCTTGGTGAAGAGGTGTGACGTCATTCCATGGATTGATTCTTCATTTCCGTATCGTAAGGATACGCCCACGTTTCATCCCCTGCCACTAGATTGAAACAAGGAGTGTTTTCATTGGCTTCAAACGCTTCCAGCAGATCAGAGCAGACTTCCACCCTTCTGTTCTTCAAATCGTGAGTCAACTGCCGAGGTATCCACTTTGCACACACTTTCCGATAGTATACGTCTTCCATCATCTTCTGTATGGCATTGTGACCACAGTGCCGTTGTGTAGCAAGCTCACGGATTGTGACTCGCCTATCCGCGTGAATCAATTTATCCACTCTCTGACGATTCGTGTCAGTGGTCACAGATGAGGGTCTCCCACTGCGTGGTTTGCCTTCAGTGCTGGTTTCCCCTTCTTTAAACTTCTTCATCCATCTGTGAACATTGCTCTTGTCAATGGTGTCATCTCCATAAACATTTTGTAGCCTTCTGTGGATGTCAGACAGCCTGCACCCTTCCTTCGTTAAGAGCTCAATGACAGCAAGTTGCTTCTGCTTGGAATCCATTATTTACCTGCAATGAAGAAGTAGGGTCACAATAGAGGAAGAATTAATTAACCAACATGTGTAATTTGAACGACCTATGTCAGTTAATAAAAAAGTTATGCCCACTTTTGCGTTGCTTTCGGTACAACCCTCGTATTTCGATTGTCTCTCTGATTTAAGTTTCAATTTGGGTAGTGTATGGGATCAAACTTTTATATCCCGCCCATTGTGGCATCGTATTGTTGAGACAAACTTCTCTTATAAGGGCTCTGTTGAAAGTTCTATTTTTCACATTTCCTTTGTGCTCTGCTACCTGGGCGCCAATTGACATATTAGCATTCCTTTGGGGTATTCCATCAGGATGAAATAAACTTCTGCCTTCTGTTAAGTGTCAGTTTTCCTGCTGGGAGAAACGATATTCATAACGGAGCCCAGACAGTTGTCTTGATACCAATGCTTAAACCTATATTCTTGAAGAAGTTTCTGAGGGAAAATGTGAAGCCGGGTATGTATGGCAGTTATCCTATGAAATTCTAGCGGAAACTGTTGATCGGTGTTCGTGCATTAATGCGGCTTCTGACTTTAACTAAAATGTAATTCAACATGTCTCTGCCGAAGCCAGGAGAGAGTGCCTGATTAGAAATGTTTTCGATTTCTGTTTCTTTCGGTTCAAGGACCAAAAGCAGAAAATATCATCTGCGTATCGCTAATATGGTGGTGGAAGTTCGGGGAAGGCCTACTTTACGTTTATGAACGGAATCAGTCTGGTGGTGTAAGTACTTCAGTTTTTGAAAGGTGTAATACAAATTTTTTAATGTAATAACTTTTTTTACAAAAAAGGAAAAAAAGTAATGAAAATTTCCTTACATAATTTAATAGCATCGAGATTTATATAATTTCCTATTGCGCTCTAACTTCATTTATGCTTTTTTTATCTAATTATTACGCAGTAAGTTAATTCTTATTTTTAATGCATTGATATTCCTCTAAAGGGCAAAAAAAAAAAAAAAAAAAATACTCCTTTTGCCCAAGCTGAAAAAACGATAATTACAGTAATATGCACTGACGGAAAAAAAAAATTCCAACACCAAGAAGGGGTTGTGTTAGATAAACGACAGTTGGTAGGCGGTGAGAGTACATCTGTAAGATGACGTCTATACAGATTTCCCGCTCGGCGCATACGTGTGGCGCTAGTAGCGCCCCTCGGAACATACAAAGCAGGTTTGCTGTAAATACGCGCTGTAACGTTCGTGAGCGTTAGTTATCGTTGAGATTCGACGTAGTGTGTTGATGTCAGTCAAGAATGCCTTTAAGAAGACGAAGAAGCCATTATCAACAGCTCACGGAGTTTGAACCAGGTCGTGTAATAGGGCTACGAGAAGGTGGATTTTCTTTCCGCAATATTGCAGAACGACTTGGCAGGAATGTAGCCACTGTGCATGATTGTTGGCAGCGGTGGTCAAAGGAAGGTACTGCCTCAAGAAGACCGGATTCCTGCCGGCCACGTGGCACTACTGAGAGGGAGGACCGCCGTGTACAGCGCATGGCCGTGGCGCATCGTACCACGTCTGCGGCAGCAATTCGAGCTGCAGTTGCCACCACAGTGACACAACGAACTGTTACAAATCGGTTACTTGAAGGACAGCTCCAAACCAGACGCCCTGTAGCGTGCATTCCACTTACTCCAAACCACTGCCGTTTGCGACGTCAGTGGTGTCAAGCTAGAGCTCATTGGAGGACGGAGTGGAGATCTGTTGTGTTTTCTGATAAAAGCCGGTTCTGCCTGGGTGCCAGTGATGGCCGTGTGTTGGTTAGAAGGAGGCCAGGTGAGCGCCTGCAACCAACCTGTCTGCGGTTAAGACACATTGGACCTACACCTGGAGTTTTGGTCTGGGGAGCAATTTTTTATGACAGCAGGAGCACTCTCGTGGTTATCCCACGCACCCTGACGGCACAGTTGTACGTCGGTCTGGTGATTCAACCTGTTGTGCTGATATTCATGAACAGCATTCCAGGGGTGTTTTCCAAAAGATAACGTTCGCCCGCATACCGCTGTTGTAACCCAACATGCTCTACAGAGTGTCGGCCTGCTGCCGTGGCCTGCTAGATCACCAGATCTTTCACCAATCGTGCACGTATGGGACATCATTGGACGACAACTCCAGCGTCACCCCCAACCAGCATTACCCGTCCCTGTATTGACCGACCAGGTGCAACAGGCATGGAACTCCATCCCACAAACTGACATCCAGCACCTGTACGACACAATGCATGAACGTTTGCGTGTTTGCATTCAACATTCTGGCGGTTACACCTGGTTATTAATGTACCAGAATTTCACATTTAAAATGGCTCTTCTCGCGCTTACATTAGGCTGTGATCTTGAAACCTTAATCGATTAAATATGTTACCTATACAAATGTATTGCCGCCATTTCATTCCTCTACAACTATTTTTACGTGGTGTTTGGATTTTTTTCCGTTAGTGTATTTAAATGTGAATGGCTTTTTAATGTAAATAGGTAATTTTTAAAGCATTAGTTTGGTTTAAAATAAGTGTTTCTTTGTGGAGGAAGAACTTGCGTTCTCTTGAGAAATTAAGTGTTACACAAGGTGTTTGAAATTACATTTAAAAATTGAAAATACTGGGAAACTGAAGACATTCCGTTTAGTTTTTCAGTTCATGAAAATGATCAAATATTTGAATCGGTAAAATTCAGCACTTCAGAGATATAGTGCTGGCATCTTGAGTTTTTGTATGTAAGAATATTAATAATGGCAATGAAACAACAGAACTTCCTTTTTTTCTTTCTCGAGAAGCCTCGGCAAGTTAACGCAAAAACCATGAAAGCGAAATGGGTCTGTAAAGTATAAGTCACGCCCAGCAAAGAAAAAATTTCTTCGTTTATGCATTTTCTTAGTATTTGTCGTAAAATCAAAAATTATATCCCTATTTTTCAGCCCTGTACGCGAGAGCTGTACCAACGGAATGAACTATGAAGATTCGTACATATGTGGGATGCTCAGAAATTACTCTTAATAAGTGTCTTTGTTTCCTATTGTTCTCAAACCGCCAGTCAAGAAAACTTGTCGAACGTATTTTATTTCCTCAAAATTTCTTTAAGCTTTAGCTGCCTTCAATATTTGATGAAATCACTGCATTTCTTTAAAATATGTTTTCTAAGACGGAGGCCCTCAGCAGGGTATTGCAACTCCCTGCTTCCTTCTTCTCCAAATAAAGGTGATGGAACATTGCCTCTCCAACATATCCAAGAAAAGGCTTCCCTATTTCTCCTTAAAATTGTCAATGTGAATCTCGAAGCTACTAAATTTTCCAGTACCCCCCCCCCCCCTTCCCCGAAAAAAAAATTTCGAGGAATTTATCGAAGCAAAATTCCACTGGATATTCCCGAAACCAAAGCTTACATTTGCTCTTGAATCCGATTCAGCTGTGTTGCATAAAAACTTTCCTCGCTTTTAGATTCTTTATTATTAAAAGCAAATTGTCTTTTGTTTAATATTATTTGTAAAAGCGTCCATGAGCAGACAACGTTATTTAAACCCATTGTTTTTGTTATTTAGCATTACTGAAATCAGTGTTTATCATGCCAGAAACAACGACAAAGTATACCTGTTAAAATTTTTCATAAAATTTGATAAAGATTGCCTACCGAGAATACTTGCAACAGTATCTTCATTAAAATGTATTTCTGAGACAAAAATACGTTTATTAGGAACAGATCGAGACAACGTGAAACAAGTTAGTAAAATCATGCAATGCAATGATTATAATACGCTTTCCAACATACCAGAAATCATTACTCAAGTTATTACTCAAGTTATGAGAATAATGGCTGTGGAATAAATCTCGGTCCTGTGCCTTGACCTTTGATCCCATTTCGATGATATTCAACAGATCCGGTTTGGTATACCTCCGAAATAACATGATAAAATTATGTCGCAATCAAAATATTTTTACGTAAGTTATGATGCATAAGCGCTATGGAATAGATCCCGGTCCTGTGTCCTAACCTTTGACCCTATTTCGCCCATTTTCAATAGAATTCGTCCCCAGGCAAGACCCTACAACATACTATCATTTCATCCAAATCGAAGCATTTTTACGTAAGTTATGACGCATAATGGCGATGGAAGTGATTCCGCTTCTATGTCCTGACCTTTGACCACATTTCTCCCATTTTCAATAAGGTTTGTCGCCAGGTGGTCCCCTACCACATATTAAAATTTCATCCTAATCGAACCTGTTTTACGTTAGTTATGACGCATAATAGCAGTGGAATGAATCCCGCTCCTATGTACTGACCTTTGACCCCGTTTCGTTCACTTGAAATAGGGTCCCTTCCCAAGTGATCCCCTACCATATACTAAAATTTCATCGAAATCGAACGATTGTTACGCGAGTTATGCTGCGGACTGACATACGCACACAACGCGTGACGTAATGAGGCAGATGGGAATCGCGACCATCTGCCCGCCGCAAAAGTGTGACGTCATAAATCTTTAATAGGATCCCGATACAACGCGTGACGTAAAGAGACAGATGGCGTGACCGCGCGCCAACATTCTCAAACGCGAGTTGTGACGTCATAAGATTTCTAAGCATTGGTAACATTAATGGAACAACGACATCACTAAAAATGTTACAATTCGGGGTGGTTATTTAACCCACTAAACGAATTCTCCTAAAGTCGAGATCAAGCTAAATCGTAGAAAGTACCAGAAAACGGTAGGTTAACGACTTTCATCAAAATTCTTAGAGCCGTTTTCAAAATAAAATGTACATACATACATAAAAGAATTGTTACTTAAAGGAGGACGTCTAGTAACTTTGCTTCCTATACTTCCAATGGAAAAACTTTTGTACACATTTTCTTCACAATTAATGCGTTCACAAGGATGAAAATTTGAACATCGATTAAAATATCTTCATTTTATAACTTGCAATACTTAATATTTTCTAAACCATAACCGTAATTATGCAATTCAACATTTGTTTGTCTACTGACGTCATGAAAATACAGGTCGCGCCATCTTTTTTCTGGTTTCAACACCACCAAAGGAAAAGTGATTGATTTTTAATATGATTATGGTTATGTTTTAGAAAATATTAAGTTTTCCAAGTTATAATATGAAGTTATTTTAGCCGCCCCGGTGGCGCAGTGGTCTAAGGCGCTGGCCTCTGATCATTCGTCCGTAAGGGGTCCGGGTTCGCATCCCGGTCAGGCATGGATGTTGTGTTTGTCTTACGGCACTGGCTCTCTCCCTTCCCTGGAACCAGTGGCCCTAAATTAGGGACGGGCGACTGCTTATAGCCCATTGAGTTGCTCGCGGTGGTCGTTAAACCTCCAATAAAAAAAAAAAAAAAAAAAAGTTATTTTAATCGATGTTCAAATTTTCATCCTTGGGAACACATTAATTGTGAAGGAAATGTTTACAAAAGTTTTTCCATTGGAAGTATAGGAAGCAAAATTACTTGACGTCCATCTTAATAACATGGGATAAGGGCAATGGAATGGATCGCAATCCTATGTCCTGACCTTTGACCACATTTCGTCCATTTTCAATAGGGTTCGTCTCCAGGTGGTCCCCTACTACATACTGAAATTTCATCGAAATCGAACCATTTTTACGCACGTTATGACGCATAAGGGCAATGGAATGCGTCCCGATCTTATGTCCTGACCTTTGACCCCACTTCACCCATTTTGAATAGGGTTCGTCCGCAGGCGGTCTCCTACCACATAGTAAACTTTCATTGAAATCGAACCATATTTACGTAAGTTATGTCGCATAAGGGCAATGGAATGATCCCGCTCCTACGTCGTGACCTTTGATCCCATTTGTCCCATTTTCAATAGGGTTTGTCCCTAGGTGGTCCCCTACCACATACTAAAATTTCATCGAAATCGAACCATTTTCACGCCAGTTATCCTGCGGACGGGCGGACGGACAAAGCTGGAGCATATACGCTTCTTCAACCTACGGTTGGAAAGCGTAAAAAAAGATGAAGGGATTTTGCAGAATATTTTTGAAGAAGGAAAAAGTAATACTGTACGTATTGCAGTAATGAGATCTGAACACCACTCATATTCTAAACGTTTGAAAGTAATGTGAGTTGCAACGCTGCCTATCTTTAACAGCTTTGCGGTAGATGAGAATGATCAACCTACCGAAGTTCATTTTGCTATTAATGCAAAAGTCCCTGTTTTGCACAACGTGCGTGTTTTAATTTGCTCATGTACAGTAGGCACCTATTATGCTCTAGGCTTGAGTATGATGTAACAAACAAATTTTAGTACTGCATCATTGACGTTAGAGATATAGACTTATTTTTAACGAAAGCAGTAACTCAGAACCGCCCTTAGGGGTGTGCAACACGTGCGGTCACACAGGGCCACGTGCTTAAGGGGGGGGGGTGTCTCCGCGCTCACATCCTAAGAAAAAAGAAAATGAGAAAGAGAAAGGGAGAGAGAGGGGGCGAATTTCCTATTTCCAGTTATTCTAATTTTATTTTTAAACTCCGTCTCGTTTAATTATTCTCTTTTTTAATATCTATTGCTGAATTTATATTTATCCAAATATCAGCAATGAACTACAACATTATGTATAGCGAAACATTACTATTGAAGCCATATCTTTCAACGTGCTGGCAAAACTGCCGCATGTGCTTTAAGAAACACGAGTACAATATAGAATCCTTTCCATAATACTTTAATCGCTTACAGGATATTGCTGTCACAGTAACGGTGGCAAGCATAGAAATAAGCTTTTCACCCTTGAAGCTGATTAAATAATAAAATTCAGAATCCTTCCCTCAATACTTTCATCGCTTACAGGATATTGCTGTCCCAGTAACGGTGGTAAGCATAGAAATAAGCTTTTCACCCTTGAAGCTGATTAAATAATAAAATTCAGAATCCTTCCCTCAATACTTTCATCGCTTACAGGATATTGCTGTCACAGTAACGGTGGCAAGCATAGAAATAAGCTTTTCACCCTTGAAGCTGATTAAATAATAAAATTCAGAATCCTTCCCTCAATACTTTCATCGCTTACAGGATATTGCTGTCCCAGTAACGGTGGCAAGCATAGAAATAAGCTTTTCACCCTTGAAGCTGATTAAATAATAAAATTCAGAATCCTTTCCCTCAATACTTTCATCGCTTACAGGATATTGCTGTCCCAGTAACGGTGGCAAGCATAGAAATAAGCTTTTCACCCTTGAAGCTGATTAAATAATAAAATTCAGAATCCTTCCCTCAATACTTTCATCGCTTACAGGATATTGCTGTCCCAGTAACGGTGGCAAGCATAGAAATAAGCTTTTCACCCTTGAAGCTGATTAAATAATAAAATTCAGAATCCTTCCTCAATACTTTCATCGCTTACAGGATATTGCTGTCACAGTAACGGTGGCAAGCATAGAAATAAGCTTTTCACCCTTGAAGCTGATTAAATAATAAAATTCAGAATCCTTACCTCAATACTTTCATCGCTTACAGGATATTGCTGTCACAGTAACGGTGGCAAGCATAGAAATAAGCTTTTCACCCTTGAAGCTGATTAAATAATAAAATTCAGAATCCTTCCCTCAATACTTTCATCGCTTACAGGATATTGCTGTCACAGTAACGGTGGCAAGCATAGAAATAAGCTTTTCACCCTTGAAGCTGATTAAATAATAAAATTCAGAATCCTTCCCTCAATACTTTTATCGCTTACAGGATATTGCTGTCCCAGTAACGGTGGCAAGCATAGAAATAAGCTTTTCACCCTTGAAGCTGATTAAATAATAAAATTCAGAATCCTTTCCTCAATACTTTCATCGCTTACAGGATATTGCTGTCACAGTAACGGTGGCAAGCATAGAAATAAGCTTTTCACCCTTGAAGCTGATTAAATAATAAAATTCAGAATCCTTCCCTCAATACTTTCATCGCTTACAGGATATTGCTGTCACAGTAACGGTGGCAAGCATAGAAATAAGCTTTTCACCCTTGAAGCTGATTAAATAATAAAATTCAGAATCCTTCCCTCAATACTTTCATCGCTTACAGGATATTGCTGTCACAGTAACGGTGGCAAGCATAGAAATAAGCTTTTCACCCTTGAAGCTGATTAAATAATAAAATTCAGAATCCTTACCTCAATACTTTCATCGCTTACAGGATATTGCTGTCACAGTAACGGTGGCAAGCATAGAAATAAGCTTTTCACCCTTGAAGCTGATTAAATAATAAAATTCAGAATCCTTCCCTCAATACTTTCATCGCTTACAGGATATTGCTGTCACAGTAACGGTGGCAAGCATAGAAATAAGCTTTTCACCCTTGAAGCTGATTAAATAATAAAATTCAGAATCCTTACCTCAATACTTTCATCGCTTACAGGATATTGCTGTCACAGTAACGGTGGCAAGCATAGAAATAAGCTTTTCACCCTTGAAGCTGATTAAATAATAAAATTCAGAATCCTTTCCTCAATACTTTCATCGCTTACAGGATATTGCTGTCACAGTAACGGTGGCAAGCATAGAAATAAGCTTTTCACCCTTGAAGCTGATTAAATAATAAAATTCAGAATCCTTCCCTCAATACTTTCATCGCTTACAGGATATTGCTGTCACAGTAACGGTGGCAAGCATAGAAATAAGCTTTTCACCCTTGAAGCTGATTAAATAATAAAATTCAGAATCCTTCCCTCAATACTTTCATCGCTTACAGGATATTGCTGTCACAGTAACGGTGGCAAGCATAGAAATAAGCTTTTCACCCTTGAAGCTGATTAAATAATAAAATTCAGAATCCTTCCCTCAATACTTTCATCGCTTACAGGATATTGCTGTCACAGTAACGGTGGCAAGCATAGAAATAAGCTTTTCACCCTTGAAGCTGATTAAATAATAAAATTCAGAATCCTTCCCTCAATACTTTCATCGCTTACAGGATATTGCTGTCACAGTAACGGTGGCAAGCATAGAAATAAGCTTTTCACCCTTGAAGCTGATTAAATAATAAAATTCAGAATCCTTCCCTCAATACTTTCATCGCTTACAGGATATTGCTGTCACAGTAACGGTGGCAAGCATAGAAATAAGCTTTTCACCCTTGAAGCTGATTAAATAATAAAATTCAGAATCCTTCCCTCAATACTTTCATCGCTTACAGGATATTGCTGTCACAGTAACGGTGGCAAGCATAGAAATAAGCTTTTCACCCTTGAAGCTGATTAAATAATAAAATTCAGAATCCTTCCCTCAATACTTTCATCGCTTACAGGATATTGCTGTCACAGTAACGGTGGCAAGCATAGAAATAAGCTTTTCACCCTTGAAGCTGATTAAATAATAAAATTCAGAATCCTTCCCTCAATACTTTCATCGCTTACAGGATATTGCTGTCACAGTAACGGTGGCAAGCATAGAAATAAGCTTTTCACCCTTGAAGCTGATTAAATAATAAAATTCAGAATCCTTCCCTCAATACTTTCATCGCTTACAGGATATTGCTGTCACAGTAACGGTGGCAAGCATAGAAATAAGCTTTTCACCCTTGAAGCTGATTAAATAATAAAATTCAGAATCCTTCCCTCAATACTTTCATCGCTTACAGGATATTGCTGTCACAGTAACGGTGGCAAGCATAGAAATAAGCTTTTCACCCTTGAAGCTGATTAAATAATAAAATTCAGAATCCTTCCCTCAATACTTTCATCGCTTACAGGATATTGCTGTCACAGTAACGGTGGCAAGCATAGAAATAAGCTTTTCACCCTTGAAGCTGATTAAATAATAAAATTCAGAATCCTTCCCTCAATACTTTCATCGCTTACAGGATATTGCTGTCACAGTAACGGTGGCAAGCATAGAAATAAGCTTTTCACCCTTGAAGCTGATTAAATAATAAAATTCAGAATCCTTCCCTCAATACTTTCATCGCTTACAGGATATTGCTGTCCCAGTAACGGTGGTAAGCATAGAAATAAGCTTTTCACCCTTGAAGCTGATTAAATAATAAAATTCAGAATCCTTCCCTCAATACTTTCATCGCTTACAGGATATTGCTGTCACAGTAACGGTGGCAAGCATAGAAATAAGCTTTTCACCCTTGAAGCTGATTAAATAATAAAATTCAGAATCCTTCCCTCAATACTTTCATCGCTTACAGGATATTGCTGTCACAGTAACGGTGGCAAGCATAGAAATAAGCTTTTCACCCTTGAAGCTGATTAAATAATAAAATTCAGAATCCTTCCCTCAATACTTTCATCGCTTACAGGATATTGCTGTCACAGTAACGGTGGCAAGCATAGAAATAAGCTTTTCACCCTTGAAGCTGATTAAATAATAAAATTCAGAATCCTTCCCTCAATACTTTCATCGCTTACAGGATATTGCTGTCACAGTAACGGTGGCAAGCATAGAAATAAGCTTTTCACCCTTGAAGCTGATTAAATAATAAAATTCAGAATCCTTCCCTCAATACTTTCATCGCTTACAGGATATTGCTGTCACAGTAACGGTGGCAAGCATAGAAATAAGCTTTTCACCCTTGAAGCTGATTAAATAATAAAATTCAGAATCCTTCCCTCAATACTTTCATCGCTTACAGGATATTGCTGTCCCAGTAACGGTGGTAAGCATAGAAATAAGCTTTTCACCCTTGAAGCTGATTAAATAATAAAATTCAGAATCCTTCCCTCAATACTTTCATCGCTTACAGGATATTGCTGTCACCAGTAACGGTGGCAAGCATAGAAATAAGCTTTTCACCCTTGAAGCTGATTAAATAATAAAATTCAGAATCCTTCCCTCAATACTTTCATCGCTTACAGGATATTGCTGTCACAGTAACGGTGGCAAGCATAGAAATAAGCTTTTCACCCTTGAAGCTGATTAAATAATAAAATTCAGAATCCTTCCCTCAATACTTTCATCGCTTACAGGATATTGCTGTCACAGTAACGGTGGCAAGCATAGAAATAAGCTTTTCACCCTTGAAGCTGATTAAATAATAAAATTCAGAATCCTTCCCTCAATACTTTCATCGCTTACAGGATATTGCTGTCCCAGTAACGGTGGTAAGCATAGAAATAAGCTTTTCACCCTTGAAGCTGATTAAATAATAAAATTCAGAATCCTTCCCTCAATACTTTCATCGCTTACAGGATATTGCTGTCACAGTAACGGTGGCAAGCATAGAAATAAGCTTTTCACCCTTGAAGCTGATTAAATAATAAAATTCAGAATCCTTCCCTCAATACTTTCATCGCTTACAGGATATTGCTGTCACAGTAACGGTGGCAAGCATAGAAATAAGCTTTTCACCCTTGAAGCTGATTAAATAATAAAATTCAGAATCCTTCCCTCAATACTTTCATCGCTTACAGGATATTGCTGTCACAGTAACGGTGGCAAGCATAGAAATAAGCTTTTCACCCTTGAAGCTGATTAAATAATAAAATTCAGAATCCTTCCCTCAATACTTTCATCGCTTACAGGATATTGCTGTCACAGTAACGGTGGCAAGCATAGAAATAAGCTTTTCACCCTTGAAGCTGATTAAATAATAAAATTCAGAATCCTTACCTCAATACTTTCATCGCTTACAGGATATTGCTGTCACAGTAACGGTGGCAAGCATAGAAATAAGCTTTTCACCCTTGAAGCTGATTAAATAATAAAATTCAGAATCCTTCCCTCAATACTTTCATCGCTTACAGGATATTGCTGTCCCAGTAACGGTGGCAAGCATAGAAATAAGCTTTTCACCCTTGAAGCTGATTAAATAATAAAATTCAGAATCCTTACCTCAATACTTTCATCGCTTACAGGATATTGCTGTCACAGTAACGGTGGCAAGCATAGAAATAAGCTTTTCACCCTTGAAGCTGATTAAATAATAAAATTCAGAATCCTTCCCTCAATACTTTCATCGCTTACAGGATATTGCTGTCACAGTAACGGTGGCAAGCATAGAAATAAGCTTTTCACCCTTGAAGCTGATTAAATAATAAAATTCAGAATCCTTCCCTCAATACTTTCATCGCTTACAGGATATTGCTGTCACAGTAACGGTGGCAAGCATAGAAATAAGCTTTTCACCCTTGAAGCTGATTAAATAATAAAATTCAGAATCCTTCCCTCAATACTTTCATCGCTTACAGGATATTGCTGTCACAGTAACGGTGGCAAGCATAGAAATAAGCTTTTCACCCTTGAAGCTGATTAAATAATAAAATTCAGAATCCTTCCCTCAATACTTTCATCGCTTACAGGATATTGCTGTCACAGTAACGGTGGCAAGCATAGAAATAAGCTTTTCACCCTTGAAGCTGATTAAATAATAAAATTCAGAATCCTTCCCTCAATACTTTCATCGCTTACAGGATATTGCTGTCCCAGTAACGGTGGCAAGCATAGAAATAAGCTTTTCACCCTTGAAGCTGATTAAATAATAAAATTCAGAATCCTTCCCTCAATACTTTCATCGCTTACAGGATATTGCTGTCACAGTAACGGTGGCAAGCATAGAAATAAGCTTTTCACCCTTGAAGCTGATTAAATAATAAAATTCAGAATCCTTCCTCAATACTTTCATCGCTTACAGGATATTGCTGTCCCAGTAACGGTGGTAAGCATAGAAATAAGCTTTTCACCCTTGAAGCTGATTAAATAATAAAATTCAGAATCCTTCCCTCAATACTTTCATCGCTTACAGGATATTGCTGTCACAGTAACGGTGGCAAGCATAGAAATAAGCTTTTCACCCTTGAAGCTGATTAAATAATAAAATTCAGAATCCTTCCCTCAATACTTTCATCGCTTACAGGATATTGCTGTCACAGTAACGGTGGCAAGCATAGAAATAAGCTTTTCACCCTTGAAGCTGATTAAATAATAAAATTCAGAATCCTTCCCTCAATACTTTCATCGCTTACAGGATATTGCTGTCACAGTAACGGTGGCAAGCATAGAAATAAGCTTTTCACCCTTGAAGCTGATTAAATAATAAAATTCAGAATCCTTCCCTCAATACTTTCATCGCTTACAGGATATTGCTGTCACAGTAACGGTGGCAAGCATAGAAATAAGCTTTTCACCCTTGAAGCTGATTAAATAATAAAATTCAGAATCCTTCCCTCAATACTTTCATCGCTTACAGGATATTGCTGTCACAGTAACGGTGGCAAGCATAGAAATAAGCTTTTCACCCTTGAAGCTGATTAAATAATAAAATTCAGAATCCTTCCCTCAATACTTTCATCGCTTACAGGATATTGCTGTCACAGTAACGGTGGTAAGCATAGAAATAAGCTTTTCACCCTTGAAGCTGATTAAATAATAAAATTCAGAATCCTTCCCTCAATACTTTCATCGCTTACAGGATATTGCTGTCACAGTAACGGTGGCAAGCATAGAAATAAGCTTTTCACCCTTGAAGCTGATTAAATAATAAAATTCAGAATCCTTCCCTCAATACTTTCATCGCTTACAGGATATTGCTGTCACAGTAACGGTGGCAAGCATAGAAATAAGCTTTTCACCCTTGAAGCTGATTAAATAATAAAATTCAGAATCCTTCCCTCAATACTTTCATCGCTTACAGGATATTGCTGTCACAGTAACGGTGGCAAGCATAGAAATAAGCTTTTCACCCTTGAAGCTGATTAAATAATAAAATTCAGAATCCTTCCCTCAATACTTTCATCGCTTACAGGATATTGCTGTCACAGTAACGGTGGCAAGCATAGAAATAAGCTTTTCACCCTTGAAGCTGATTAAATAATAAAATTCAGAATCCTTCCCTCAATACTTTCATCGCTTACAGGATATTGCTGTCACAGTAACGGTGGCAAGCATAGAAATAAGCTTTTCACCCTTGAAGCTGATTAAATAATAAAATTCAGAATCCTTCCCTCAATACTTTCATCGCTTACAGGATATTGCTGTCACAGTAACGGTGGCAAGCATAGAAATAAGCTTTTCACCCTTGAAGCTGATTAAATAATAAAATTCAGAATCCTTCCCTCAATACTTTCATCGCTTACAGGATATTGCTGTCACAGTAACGGTGGCAAGCATAGAAATAAGCTTTTCACCCTTGAAGCTGATTAAATAATAAAATTCAGAATCCTTCCCTCAATACTTTCATCGCTTACAGGATATTGCTGTCACAGTAACGGTGGCAAGCATAGAAATAAGCTTTTCACCCTTGAAGCTGATTAAATAATAAAATTCAGAATCCTTCCCTCAATACTTTCATCGCTTACAGGATATTGCTGTCACAGTAACGGTGGCAAGCATAGAAATAAGCTTTTCACCCTTGAAGCTGATTAAATAATAAAATTCAGAATCCTTCCCTCAATACTTTCATCGCTTACAGGATATTGCTGTCACAGTAACGGTGGCAAGCATAGAAATAAGCTTTTCACCCTTGAAGCTGATTAAATAATAAAATTCAGAATCCTTCCCTCAATACTTTCATCGCTTACAGGATATTGCTGTCCCAGTAACGGTGGCAAGCATAGAAATAAGCTTTTCACCCTTGAAGCTGATTAAATAATAAAATTCAGAATCCTTCCCTCAATACTTTCATCGCTTACAGGATATTGCTGTCACAGTAACGGTGGCAAGCATAGAAATAAGCTTTTCACCCTTGAAGCTGATTAAATAATAAAATTCAGAATCCTTCCCTCAATACTTTCATCGCTTACAGGATATTGCTGTCACAGTAACGGTGGCAAGCATAGAAATAAGCTTTTCACCCTTGAAGCTGATTAAATAATAAAATTCAGAATCCTTCCCTCAATACTTTCATCGCTTACAGGATATTGCTGTCACAGTAACGGTGGCAAGCATAGAAATAAGCTTTTCACCCTTGAAGCTGATTAAATAATAAAATTCAGAATCCTTCCCTCAATACTTTCATCGCTTACAGGATATTGCTGTCACAGTAACGGTGGCAAGCATAGAAATAAGCTTTTCACCCTTGAAGCTGATTAAATAATAAAATTCAGAATCCTTCCCTCAATACTTTCATCGCTTACAGGATATTGCTGTCACAGTAACGGTGGCAAGCATAGAAATAAGCTTTTCACCCTTGAAGCTGATTAAATAATAAAATTCAGAATCCTTCCCTCAATACTTTCATCGCTTACAGGATATTGCTGTCACAGTAACGGTGGCAAGCATAGAAATAAGCTTTTCACCCTTGAAGCTGATTAAATAATAAAATTCAGAATCCTTCCCTCAATACTTTCATCGCTTACAGGATATTGCTGTCACAGTAACGGTGGCAAGCATAGAAATAAGCTTTTCACCCTTGAAGCTGATTAAATAATAAAATTCAGAATCCTTCCCTCAATACTTTCATCGCTTACAGGATATTGCTGTCACAGTAACGGTGGCAAGCATAGAAATAAGCTTTTCACCCTTGAAGCTGATTAAATAATAAAATTCAGAATCCTTCCCTCAATACTTTCATCGCTTACAGGATATTGCTGTCACAGTAACGGTGGCAAGCATAGAAATAAGCTTTTCACCCTTGAAGCTGATTAAATAATAAAATTCAGAATCCTTCCCTCAATACTTTCATCGCTTACAGGATATTGCTGTCACAGTAACGGTGGCAAGCATAGAAATAAGCTTTTCACCCTTGAAGCTGATTAAATAATAAAATTCAGAATCCTTCCCTCAATACTTTCATCGCTTACAGGATATTGCTGTCACAGTAACGGTGGCAAGCATAGAAATAAGCTTTTCACCCTTGAAGCTGATTAAATAATAAAATTCAGAATCCTTCCCTCAATACTTTCATCGCTTACAGGATATTGCTGTCACAGTAACGGTGGTAAGCATAGAAATAAGCTTTTCACCCTTGAAGCTGATTAAATAATAAAATTCAGAATCCTTCCCTCAATACTTTCATCGCTTACAGGATATTGCTGTCACAGTAACGGTGGCAAGCATAGAAATAAGCTTTTCACCCTTGAAGCTGATTAAATAATAAAATTCAGAATCCTTCCCTCAATACTTTCATCGCTTACAGGATATTGCTGTCACAGTAACGGTGGCAAGCATAGAAATAAGCTTTTCACCCTTGAAGCTGATTAAATAATAAAATTCAGAATCCTTCCCTCAATACTTTCATCGCTTACAGGATATTGCTGTCACAGTAACGGTGGCAAGCATAGAAATAAGCTTTTCACCCTTGAAGCTGATTAAATAATAAAATTCAGAATCCTTCCCTCAATACTTTCATCGCTTACAGGATATTGCTGTCACAGTAACGGTGGCAAGCATAGAAATAAGCTTTTCACCCTTGAAGCTGATTAAATAATAAAATTCAGAATCCTTCCCTCAATACTTTCATCGCTTACAGGATATTGCTGTCACAGTAACGGTGGCAAGCATAGAAATAAGCTTTTCACCCTTGAAGCTGATTAAATAATAAAATTCAGAATCCTTCCCTCAATACTTTCATCGCTTACAGGATATTGCTGTCACAGTAACGGTGGCAAGCATAGAAATAAGCTTTTCACCCTTGAAGCTGATTAAATAATAAAATTCAGAATCCTTCCCTCAATACTTTCATCGCTTACAGGATATTGCTGTCACAGTAACGGTGGCAAGCATAGAAATAAGCTTTTCACCCTTGAAGCTGATTAAATAATAAAATTCAGAATCCTTCCCTCAATACTTTCATCGCTTACAGGATATTGCTGTCACAGTAACGGTGGCAAGCATAGAAATAAGCTTTTCACCCTTGAAGCTGATTAAATAATAAAATTCAGAATCCTTCCCTCAATACTTTCATCGCTTACAGGATATTGCTGTCACAGTAACGGTGGCAAGCATAGAAATAAGCTTTTCACCCTTGAAGCTGATTAAATAATAAAATTCAGAATCCTTCCCTCAATACTTTCATCGCTTACAGGATATTGCTGTCACAGTAACGGTGGCAAGCATAGAAATAAGCTTTTCACCCTTGAAGCTGATTAAATAATAAAATTCAGAATCCTTCCCTCAATACTTTCATCGCTTACAGGATATTGCTGTCACAGTAACGGTGGCAAGCATAGAAATAAGCTTTTCACCCTTGAAGCTGATTAAATAATAAAATTCAGAATCCTTCCCTCAATACTTTCATCGCTTACAGGATATTGCTGTCCCAGTAACGGTGGTAAGCATAGAAATAAGCTTTTCACCCTTGAAGCTGATTAAATAATAAAATTCAGAATCCTTCCCTCAATACTTTCATCGCTTACAGGATATTGCTGTCACAGTAACGGTGGCAAGCATAGAAATAAGCTTTTCACCCTTGAAGCTGATTAAATAATAAAATTCAGAATCCTTCCCTCAATACTTTCATCGCTTACAGGATATTGCTGTCCCAGTAACGGTGGCAAGCATAGAAATAAGCTTTTCACCCTTGAAGCTGATTAAATAATAAAATTCAGAATCCTTCCCTCAATACTTTCATCGCTTACAGGATATTGCTGTCACAGTAACGGTGGCAAGCATAGAAATAAGCTTTTCACCCTTGAAGCTGATTAAATAATAAAATTCAGAATCCTTCCCTCAATACTTTCATCGCTTACAGGATATTGCTGTCACAGTAACGGTGGCAAGCATAGAAATAAGCTTTTCACCCTTGAAGCTGATTAAATAATAAAATTCAGAATCCTTCCCTCAATACTTTCATCGCTTACAGGATATTGCTGTCACAGTAACGGTGGCAAGCATAGAAATAAGCTTTTCACCCTTGAAGCTGATTAAATAATAAAATTCAGAATCCTTCCCTCAATACTTTCATCGCTTACAGGATATTGCTGTCACAGTAACGGTGGCAAGCATAGAAATAAGCTTTTCACCCTTGAAGCTGATTAAATAATAAAATTCAGAATCCTTCCCTCAATACTTTCATCGCTTACAGGATATTGCTGTCACAGTAACGGTGGCAAGCATAGAAATAAGCTTTTCACCCTTGAAGCTGATTAAATAATAAAATTCAGAATCCTTCCCTCAATACTTTCATCGCTTACAGGATATTGCTGTCACAGTAACGGTGGCAAGCATAGAAATAAGCTTTTCACCCTTGAAGCTGATTAAATAATAAAATTCAGAATCCTTCCCTCAATACTTTCATCGCTTACAGGATATTGCTGTCACAGTAACGGTGGCAAGCATAGAAATAAGCTTTTCACCCTTGAAGCTGATTAAATAATAAAATTCAGAATCCTTCCCTCAATACTTTCATCGCTTACAGGATATTGCTGTCACAGTAACGGTGGCAAGCATAGAAATAAGCTTTTCACCCTTGAAGCTGATTAAATAATAAAATTCAGAATCCTTCCCTCAATACTTTCATCGCTTACAGGATATTGCTGTCACAGTAACGGTGGCAAGCATAGAAATAAGCTTTTCACCCTTGAAGCTGATTAAATAATAAAATTCAGAATCCTTCCCTCAATACTTTCATCGCTTACAGGATATTGCTGTCACAGTAACGGTGGCAAGCATAGAAATAAGCTTTTCACCCTTGAAGCTGATTAAATAATAAAATTCAGAATCCTTCCCTCAATACTTTCATCGCTTACAGGATATTGCTGTCACAGTAACGGTGGCAAGCATAGAAATAAGCTTTTCACCCTTGAAGCTGATTAAATAATAAAATTCAGAATCCTTCCCTCAATACTTTCATCGCTTACAGGATATTGCTGTCACAGTAACGGTGGCAAGCATAGAAATAAGCTTTTCACCCTTGAAGCTGATTAAATAATAAAATTCAGAATCCTTCCCTCAATACTTTCATCGCTTACAGGATATTGCTGTCACAGTAACGGTGGCAAGCATAGAAATAAGCTTTTCACCCTTGAAGCTGATTAAATAATAAAATTCAGAATCCTTCCCTCAATACTTTCATCGCTTACAGGATATTGCTGTCACAGTAACGGTGGCAAGCATAGAAATAAGCTTTTCACCCTTGAAGCTGATTAAATAATAAAATTCAGAATCCTTCCCTCAATACTTTCATCGCTTACAGGATATTGCTGTCACAGTAACGGTGGCAAGCATAGAAATAAGCTTTTCACCCTTGAAGCTGATTAAATAATAAAATTCAGAATCCTTCCCTCAATACTTTCATCGCTTACAGGATATTGCTGTCACAGTAACGGTGGCAAGCATAGAAATAAGCTTTTCACCCTTGAAGCTGATTAAATAATAAAATTCAGAATCCTTCCCTCAATACTTTCATCGCTTACAGGATATTGCTGTCACAGTAACGGTGGCAAGCATAGAAATAAGCTTTTCACCCTTGAAGCTGATTAAATAATAAAATTCAGAATCCTTCCCTCAATACTTTCATCGCTTACAGGATATTGCTGTCACAGTAACGGTGGCAAGCATAGAAATAAGCTTTTCACCCTTGAAGCTGATTAAATAATAAAATTCAGAATCCTTCCCTCAATACTTTCATCGCTTACAGGATATTGCTGTCACAGTAACGGTGGCAAGCATAGAAATAAGCTTTTCACCCTTGAAGCTGATTAAATAATAAAATTCAGAATCCTTCCCTCAATACTTTCATCGCTTACAGGATATTGCTGTCACAGTAACGGTGGCAAGCATAGAAATAAGCTTTTCACCCTTGAAGCTGATTAAATAATAAAATTCAGAATCCTTCCCTCAATACTTTCATCGCTTACAGGATATTGCTGTCACAGTAACGGTGGCAAGCATAGAAATAAGCTTTTCACCCTTGAAGCTGATTAAATAATAAAATTCAGAATCCTTCCCTCAATACTTTCATCGCTTACAGGATATTGCTGTCACAGTAACGGTGGCAAGCATAGAAATAAGCTTTTCACCCTTGAAGCTGATTAAATAATAAAATTCAGAATCCTTCCCTCAATACTTTCATCGCTTACAGGATATTGCTGTCACAGTAACGGTGGCAAGCATAGAAATAAGCTTTTCACCCTTGAAGCTGATTAAATAATAAAATTCAGAATCCTTCCCTCAATACTTTCATCGCTTACAGGATATTGCTGTCACAGTAACGGTGGCAAGCATAGAAATAAGCTTTTCACCCTTGAAGCTGATTAAATAATAAAATTCAGAATCCTTCCCTCAATACTTTCATCGCTTACAGGATATTGCTGTCACAGTAACGGTGGCAAGCATAGAAATAAGCTTTTCACCCTTGAAGCTGATTAAATAATAAAATTCAGAATCCTTCCCTCAATACTTTCATCGCTTACAGGATATTGCTGTCACAGTAACGGTGGCAAGCATAGAAATAAGCTTTTCACCCTTGAAGCTGATTAAATAATAAAATTCAGAATCCTTCCCTCAATACTTTCATCGCTTACAGGATATTGCTGTCACAGTAACGGTGGCAAGCATAGAAATAAGCTTTTCACCCTTGAAGCTGATTAAATAATAAAATTCAGAATCCTTCCCTCAATACTTTCATCGCTTACAGGATATTGCTGTCACAGTAACGGTGGCAAGCATAGAAATAAGCTTTTCACCCTTGAAGCTGATTAAATAATAAAATTCAGAATCCTTCCCTCAATACTTTCATCGCTTACAGGATATTGCTGTCACAGTAACGGTGGCAAGCATAGAAATAAGCTTTTCACCCTTGAAGCTGATTAAATAATAAAATTCAGAATCCTTCCCTCAATACTTTCATCGCTTACAGGATATTGCTGTCACAGTAACGGTGGCAAGCATAGAAATAAGCTTTTCACCCTTGAAGCTGATTAAATAATAAAATTCAGAATCCTTCCCTCAATACTTTCATCGCTTACAGGATATTGCTGTCACAGTAACGGTGGCAAGCATAGAAATAAGCTTTTCACCCTTGAAGCTGATTAAATAATAAAATTCAGAATCCTTCCCTCAATACTTTCATCGCTTACAGGATATTGCTGTCACAGTAACGGTGGCAAGCATAGAAATAAGCTTTTCACCCTTGAAGCTGATTAAATAATAAAATTCAGAATCCTTCCCTCAATACTTTCATCGCTTACAGGATATTGCTGTCACAGTAACGGTGGCAAGCATAGAAATAAGCTTTTCACCCTTGAAGCTGATTAAATAATAAAATTCAGAATCCTTCCCTCAATACTTTCATCGCTTACAGGATATTGCTGTCACAGTAACGGTGGCAAGCATAGAAATAAGCTTTTCACCCTTGAAGCTGATTAAATAATAAAATTCAGAATCCTTCCCTCAATACTTTCATCGCTTACAGGATATTGCCGTCACAGTAACGGTGGCAAGCATAGAAATAAGCTTTTCACCCTTGAAGCTGATTAAATAATAAAATTCAGAATCCTTCCCTCAATACTTTTATCGCTTACAGGATATTGCTGTCCCAGTAACGGTGGTAAGCATAGAAATAAGCTTTTCACCCTTGAAGCTGATTAAATAATAAAATTCAGAATCCTTCCCTCAATACTTTCATCGCTTACAGGATATTGCTGTCACAGTAACGGTGGCAAGCATAGAAATAAGCTTTTCACCCTTGAAGCTGATTAAATAATAAAATTCAGAATCCTTCCCTCAATACTTTCATCGCTTACAGGATATTGCTGTCACAGTAACGGTGGCAAGCATAGAAATAAGCTTTTCACCCTTGAAGCTGATTAAATAATAAAATTCAGAATCCTTCCCTCAATACTTTCATCGCTTACAGGATATTGCTGTCCCAGTAACGGTGGCAAGCATAGAAATAAGCTTTTCACCCTTGAAGCTGATTAAATAATAAAATTCAGAATCCTTCCCTCAATACTTTCATCGCTTACAGGATATTGCTGTCACAGTAACGGTGGCAAGCATAGAAATAAGCTTTTCACCCTTGAAGCTGATTAAATAATAAAATTCAGAATCCTTCCCTCAATACTTTCATCGCTTACAGGATATTGCTGTCACAGTAACGGTGGCAAGCATAGAAATAAGCTTTTCACCCTTGAAGCTGATTAAATAATAAAATTCAGAATCCTTCCCTCAATACTTTCATCGCTTACAGGATATTGCTGTCACAGTAACGGTGGCAAGCATAGAAATAAGCTTTTCACCCTTGAAGCTGATTAAATAATAAAATTCAGAATCCTTCCCTCAATACTTTCATCGCTTACAGGATATTGCTGTCACAGTAACGGTGGCAAGCATAGAAATAAGCTTTTCACCCTTGAAGCTGATTAAATAATAAAATTCAGAATCCTTCCCTCAATACTTTCATCGCTTACAGGATATTGCTGTCACAGTAACGGTGGCAAGCATAGAAATAAGCTTTTCACCCTTGAAGCTGATTAAATAATAAAATTCAGAATCCTTCCCTCAATACTTTCATCGCTTACAGGATATTGCTGTCACAGTAACGGTGGCAAGCATAGAAATAAGCTTTTCACCCTTGAAGCTGATTAAATAATAAAATTCAGAATCCTTCCCTCAATACTTTCATCGCTTACAGGATATTGCTGTCACAGTAACGGTGGCAAGCATAGAAATAAGCTTTTCACCCTTGAAGCTGATTAAATAATAAAATTCAGAATCCTTCCCTCAATACTTTCATCGCTTACAGGATATTGCTGTCACAGTAACGGTGGCAAGCATAGAAATAAGCTTTTCACCCTTGAAGCTGATTAAATAATAAAATTCAGAATCCTTCCCTCAATACTTTCATCGCTTACAGGATATTGCTGTCACAGTAACGGTGGCAAGCATAGAAATAAGCTTTTCACCCTTGAAGCTGATTAAATAATAAAATTCAGAATCCTTCCCTCAATACTTTCATCGCTTACAGGATATTGCTGTCACAGTAACGGTGGCAAGCATAGAAATAAGCTTTTCACCCTTGAAGCTGATTAAATAATAAAATTCAGAATCCTTCCCTCAATACTTTCATCGCTTACAGGATATTGCTGTCACAGTAACGGTGGCAAGCATAGAAATAAGCTTTTCACCCTTGAAGCTGATTAAATAATAAAATTCAGAATCCTTCCCTCAATACTTTCATCGCTTACAGGATATTGCTGTCACAGTAACGGTGGCAAGCATAGAAATAAGCTTTTCACCCTTGAAGCTGATTAAATAATAAAATTCAGAATCCTTCCCTCAATACTTTCATCGCTTACAGGATATTGCTGTCACAGTAACGGTGGCAAGCATAGAAATAAGCTTTTCACCCTTGAAGCTGATTAAATAATAAAATTCAGAATCCTTCCCTCAATACTTTCATCGCTTACAGGATATTGCTGTCACAGTAACGGTGGCAAGCATAGAAATAAGCTTTTCACCCTTGAAGCTGATTAAATAATAAAATTCAGAATCCTTCCCTCAATACTTTCATCGCTTACAGGATATTGCTGTCACAGTAACGGTGGCAAGCATAGAAATAAGCTTTTCACCCTTGAAGCTGATTAAATAATAAAATTCAGAATCCTTCCCTCAATACTTTCATCGCTTACAGGATATTGCTGTCACAGTAACGGTGGCAAGCATAGAAATAAGCTTTTCACCCTTGAAGCTGATTAAATAATAAAATTCAGAATCCTTCCCTCAATACTTTCATCGCTTACAGGATATTGCTGTCACAGTAACGGTGGCAAGCATAGAAATAAGCTTTTCACCCTTGAAGCTGATTAAATAATAAAATTCAGAATCCTTCCCTCAATACTTTCATCGCTTACAGGATATTGCTGTCACAGTAACGGTGGCAAGCATAGAAATAAGCTTTTCACCCTTGAAGCTGATTAAATAATAAAATTCAGAATCCTTACCTCAATACTTTCATCGCTTACAGGATATTGCTGTCACAGTAACGGTGGCAAGCATAGAAATAAGCTTTTCACCCTTGAAGCTGATTAAATAATAAAATTCAGAATCCTTCCCTCAATACTTTCATCGCTTACAGGATATTGCTGTCACAGTAACGGTGGCAAGCATAGAAATAAGCTTTTCACCCTTGAAGCTGATTAAATAATAAAATTCAGAATCCTTCCCTCAATACTTTCATCGCTTACAGGATATTGCTGTCACAGTAACGGTGGCAAGCATAGAAATAAGCTTTTCACCCTTGAAGCTGATTAAATAATAAAATTCAGAATCCTTCCCTCAATACTTTCATCGCTTACAGGATATTGCTGTCACAGTAACGGTGGCAAGCATAGAAATAAGCTTTTCACCCTTGAAGCTGATTAAATAATAAAATTCAGAATCCTTCCCTCAATACTTTCATCGCTTACAGGATATTGCTGTCACAGTAACGGTGGCAAGCATAGAAATAAGCTTTTCACCCTTGAAGCTGATTAAATAATAAAATTCAGAATCCTTCCCTCAATACTTTCATCGCTTACAGGATATTGCTGTCACAGTAACGGTGGCAAGCATAGAAATAAGCTTTTCACCCTTGAAGCTGATTAAATAATAAAATTCAGAATCCTTCCCTCAATACTTTCATCGCTTACAGGATATTGCTGTCACAGTAACGGTGGCAAGCATAGAAATAAGCTTTTCACCCTTGAAGCTGATTAAATAATAAAATTCAGAATCCTTACCTCAATACTTTCATCGCTTACAGGATATTGCTGTCACAGTAACGGTGGCAAGCATAGAAATAAGCTTTTCACCCTTGAAGCTGATTAAATAATAAAATTCAGAATCCTTCCCTCAATACTTTCATCGCTTACAGGATATTGCTGTCACAGTAACGGTGGCAAGCATAGAAATAAGCTTTTCACCCTTGAAGCTGATTAAATAATAAAATTCAGAATCCTTCCCTCAATACTTTCATCGCTTACAGGATATTGCTGTCACAGTAACGGTGGCAAGCATAGAAATAAGCTTTTCACCCTTGAAGCTGATTAAATAATAAAATTCAGAATCCTTCCCTCAATACTTTCATCGCTTACAGGATATTGCTGTCACAGTAACGGTGGCAAGCATAGAAATAAGCTTTTCACCCTTGAAGCTGATTAAATAATAAAATTCAGAATCCTTCCCTCAATACTTTCATCGCTTACAGGATATTGCTGTCACAGTAACGGTGGCAAGCATAGAAATAAGCTTTTCACCCTTGAAGCTGATTAAATAATAAAATTCAGAATCCTTACCTCAATACTTTCATCGCTTACAGGATATTGCTGTCACAGTAACGGTGGCAAGCATAGAAATAAGCTTTTCACCCTTGAAGCTGATTAAATAATAAAATTCAGAATCCTTCCCTCAATACTTTCATCGCTTACAGGATATTGCTGTCACAGTAACGGTGGCAAGCATAGAAATAAGCTTTTCACCCTTGAAGCTGATTAAATAATAAAATTCAGAATCCTTCCCTCAATACTTTCATCGCTTACAGGATATTGCTGTCACAGTAACGGTGGCAAGCATAGAAATAAGCTTTTCACCCTTGAAGCTGATTAAATAATAAAATTCAGAATCCTTCCCTCAATACTTTCATCGCTTACAGGATATTGCTGTCACAGTAACGGTGGCAAGCATAGAAATAAGCTTTTCACCCTTGAAGCTGATTAAATAATAAAATTCAGAATCCTTCCCTCAATACTTTCATCGCTTACAGGATATTGCTGTCACAGTAACGGTGGCAAGCATAGAAATAAGCTTTTCACCCTTGAAGCTGATTAAATAATAAAATTCAGAATCCTTCCCTCAATACTTTCATCGCTTACAGGATATTGCTGTCACAGTAACGGTGGCAAGCATAGAAATAAGCTTTTCACCCTTGAAGCTGATTAAATAATAAAATTCAGAATCCTTCCCTCAATACTTTCATCGCTTACAGGATATTGCTGTCCCAGTAACGGTGGCAAGCATAGAAATAAGCTTTTCACCCTTGAAGCTGATTAAATAATAAAATTCAGAATCCTTCCCTCAATACTTTCATCGCTTACAGGATATTGCTGTCACAGTAACGGTGGCAAGCATAGAAATAAGCTTTTCACCCTTGAAGCTGATTAAATAATAAAATTCAGAATCCTTCCCTCAATACTTTCATCGCTTACAGGATATTGCTGTCCCAGTAACGGTGGCAAGCATAGAAATAAGCTTTTCACCCTTGAAGCTGATTAAATAATAAAATTCAGAATCCTTCCCTCAATACTTTCATCGCTTACAGGATATTGCTGTCACAGTAACGGTGGCAAGCATAGAAATAAGCTTTTCACCCTTGAAGCTGATTAAATAATAAAATTCAGAATCCTTCCCTCAATACTTTCATCGCTTACAGGATATTGCTGTCCCAGTAACGGTGGTAAGCATAGAAATAAGCTTTTCACCCTTGAAGCTGATTAAATAATAAAATTCAGAATCCTTCCCTCAATACTTTCATCGCTTACAGGATATTGCTGTCACAGTAACGGTGGCAAGCATAGAAATAAGCTTTTCACCCTTGAAGCTGATTAAATAATAAAATTCAGAATCCTTCCCTCAATACTTTCATCGCTTACAGGATATTGCTGTCCCAGTAACGGTGGTAAGCATAGAAATAAGCTTTTCACCCTTGAAGCTGATTAAATAATAAAATTCAGAATCCTTCCCTCAATACTTTCATCGCTTACAGGATATTGCTGTCCCAGTAACGGTGGCAAGCATAGAAATAAGCTTTTCACCCTTGAAGCTGATTAAATAATAAAATTCAGAATCCTTCCCTCAATACTTTCATCGCTTACAGGATATTGCTGTCACAGTAACGGTGGCAAGCATAGAAATAAGCTTTTCACCCTTGAAGCTGATTAAATAATAAAATTCAGAATCCTTCCCTCAATACTTTCATCGCTTACAGGATATTGCTGTCACAGTAACGGTGGCAAGCATAGAAATAAGCTTTTCACCCTTGAAGCTGATTAAATAATAAAATTCAGAATCCTTACCCTCAATACTTTCATCGCTTACAGGATATTGCTGTCCCAGTAACGGTGGCAAGCATAGAAATAAGCTTTTCACCCTTGAAGCTGATTAAATAATAAAATTCAGAATCCTTCCCTCAATACTTTCATCGCTTACAGGATATTGCTGTCACAGTAACGGTGGCAAGCATAGAAATAAGCTTTTCACCCTTGAAGCTGATTAAATAATAAAATTCAGAATCCTTCCCTCAATACTTTCATCGCTTACAGGATATTGCTGTCACAGTAACGGTGGCAAGCATAGAAATAAGCTTTTCACCCTTGAAGCTGATTAAATAATAAAATTCAGAATCCTTCCCTCAATACTTTCATCGCTTACAGGATATTGCTGTCACAGTAACGGTGGCAAGCATAGAAATAAGCTTTTCACCCTTGAAGCTGATTAAATAATAAAATTCAGAATCCTTCCCTCAATACTTTCATCGCTTACAGGATATTGCTGTCACAGTAACGGTGGCAAGCATAGAAATAAGCTTTTCACCCTTGAAGCTGATTAAATAATAAAATTCAGAATCCTTCCCTCAATACTTTCATCGCTTACAGGATATTGCTGTCACAGTAACGGTGGCAAGCATAGAAATAAGCTTTTCACCCTTGAAGCTGATTAAATAATAAAATTCAGAATCCTTCCCTCAATACTTTCATCGCTTACAGGATATTGCTGTCACAGTAACGGTGGCAAGCATAGAAATAAGCTTTTCACCCTTGAAGCTGATTAAATAATAAAATTCAGAATCCTTCCCTCAATACTTTCATCGCTTACAGGATATTGCTGTCACAGTAACGGTGGCAAGCATAGAAATAAGCTTTTCACCCTTGAAGCTGATTAAATAATAAAATTCAGAATCCTTACCCTCAATACTTTCATCGCTTACAGGATATTGCTGTCACAGTAACGGTGGCAAGCATAGAAATAAGCTTTTCACCCTTGAAGCTGATTAAATAATAAAATTCAGAATCCTTACCCTCAATACTTTCATCGCTTACAGGATATTGCTGTCACAGTAACGGTGGCAAGCATAGAAATAAGCTTTTCACCCTTGAAGCTGATTAAATAATAAAATTCAGAATCCTTCCCTCAATACTTTCATCGCTTACAGGATATTGCTGTCACAGTAACGGTGGCAAGCATAGAAATAAGCTTTTCACCCTTGAAGCTGATTAAATAATAAAATTCAGAATCCTTCCCTCAATACTTTCATCGCTTACAGGATATTGCTGTCACAGTAACGGTGGCAAGCATAGAAATAAGCTTTTCACCCTTGAAGCTGATTAAATAATAAAATTCAGAATCCTTCCCTCAATACTTTCATCGCTTACAGGATATTGCTGTCACAGTAACGGTGGCAAGCATAGAAATAAGCTTTTCACCCTTGAAGCTGATTAAATAATAAAATTCAGAATCCTTACCCTCAATACTTTCATCGCTTACAGGATATTGCTGTCACAGTAACGGTGGCAAGCATAGAAATAAGCTTTTCACCCTTGAAGCTGATTAAATAATAAAATTCAGAATCCTTCCCTCAATACTTTCATCGCTTACAGGATATTGCTGTCACAGTAACGGTGGCAAGCATAGAAATAAGCTTTTCACCCTTGAAGCTGATTAAATAATAAAATTCAGAATCCTTACCTCAATACTTTCATCGCTTACAGGATATTGCTGTCACAGTAACGGTGGCAAGCATAGAAATAAGCTTTTCACCCTTGAAGCTGATTAAATAATAAAATTCAGAATCCTTCCCTCAATACTTTCATCGCTTACAGGATATTGCTGTCACAGTAACGGTGGCAAGCATAGAAATAAGCTTTTCACCCTTGAAGCTGATTAAATAATAAAATTCAGAATCCTTCCCTCAATACTTTCATCGCTTACAGGATATTGCTGTCACAGTAACGGTGGCAAGCATAGAAATAAGCTTTTCACCCTTGAAGCTGATTAAATAATAAAATTCAGAATCCTTCCCTCAATACTTTCATCGCTTACAGGATATTGCTGTCACAGTAACGGTGGCAAGCATAGAAATAAGCTTTTCACCCTTGAAGCTGATTAAATAATAAAATTCAGAATCCTTCCCTCAATACTTTCATCGCTTACAGGATATTGCTGTCACAGTAACGGTGGCAAGCATAGAAATAAGCTTTTCACCCTTGAAGCTGATTAAATAATAAAATTCAGAATCCTTCCCTCAATACTTTCATCGCTTACAGGATATTGCTGTCACAGTAACGGTGGCAAGCATAGAAATAAGCTTTTCACCCTTGAAGCTGATTAAATAATAAAATTCAGAATCCTTCCCTCAATACTTTCATCGCTTACAGGATATTGCTGTCACAGTAACGGTGGCAAGCATAGAAATAAGCTTTTCACCCTTGAAGCTGATTAAATAATAAAATTCAGAATCCTTCCCTCAATACTTTCATCGCTTACAGGATATTGCTGTCACAGTAACGGTGGCAAGCATAGAAATAAGCTTTTCACCCTTGAAGCTGATTAAATAATAAAATTCAGAATCCTTCCCTCAATACTTTCATCGCTTACAGGATATTGCTGTCACAGTAACGGTGGCAAGCATAGAAATAAGCTTTTCACCCTTGAAGCTGATTAAATAATAAAATTCAGAATCCTTCCCTCAATACTTTCATCGCTTACAGGATATTGCTGTCACAGTAACGGTGGCAAGCATAGAAATAAGCTTTTCACCCTTGAAGCTGATTAAATAATAAAATTCAGAATCCTTCCCTCAATACTTTCATCGCTTACAGGATATTGCTGTCCCAGTAACGGTGGCAAGCATAGAAATAAGCTTTTCACCCTTGAAGCTGATTAAATAATAAAATTCAGAATCCTTCCCTCAATACTTTCATCGCTTACAGGATATTGCTGTCACAGTAACGGTGGCAAGCATAGAAATAAGCTTTTCACCCTTGAAGCTGATTAAATAATAAAATTCAGAATCCTTCCCTCAATACTTTCATCGCTTACAGGATATTGCTGTCCCAGTAACGGTGGCAAGCATAGAAATAAGCTTTTCACCCTTGAAGCTGATTAAATAATAAAATTCAGAATCCTTCCCTCAATACTTTCATCGCTTACAGGATATTGCTGTCACAGTAACGGTGGCAAGCATAGAAATAAGCTTTTCACCCTTGAAGCTGATTAAATAATAAAATTCAGAATCCTTCCCTCAATACTTTCATCGCTTACAGGATATTGCTGTCACAGTAACGGTGGCAAGCATAGAAATAAGCTTTTCACCCTTGAAGCTGATTAAATAATAAAATTCAGAATCCTTCCCTCAATACTTTCATCGCTTACAGGATATTGCTGTCACAGTAACGGTGGCAAGCATAGAAATAAGCTTTTCACCCTTGAAGCTGATTAAATAATAAAATTCAGAATCCTTCCCTCAATACTTTCATCGCTTACAGGATATTGCTGTCCCAGTAACGGTGGCAAGCATAGAAATAAGCTTTTCACCCTTGAAGCTGATTAAATAATAAAATTCAGAATCCTTCCCTCAATACTTTCATCGCTTACAGGATATTGCTGTCACAGTAACGGTGGCAAGCATAGAAATAAGCTTTTCACCCTTGAAGCTGATTAAATAATAAAATTCAGAATCCTTCCCTCAATACTTTCATCGCTTACAGGATATTGCTGTCACAGTAACGGTGGCAAGCATAGAAATAAGCTTTTCACCCTTGAAGCTGATTAAATAATAAAATTCAGAATCCTTCCCTCAATACTTTCATCGCTTACAGGATATTGCTGTCACAGTAACGGTGGCAAGCATAGAAATAAGCTTTTCACCCTTGAAGCTGATTAAATAATAAAATTCAGAATCCTTCCCTCAATACTTTCATCGCTTACAGGATATTGCTGTCCCAGTAACGGTGGCAAGCATAGAAATAAGCTTTTCACCCTTGAAGCTGATTAAATAATAAAATTCAGAATCCTTCCCTCAATACTTTCATCGCTTACAGGATATTGCTGTCACAGTAACGGTGGCAAGCATAGAAATAAGCTTTTCACCCTTGAAGCTGATTAAATAATAAAATTCAGAATCCTTCCCTCAATACTTTCATCGCTTACAGGATATTGCTGTCACAGTAACGGTGGCAAGCATAGAAATAAGCTTTTCACCCTTGAAGCTGATTAAATAATAAAATTCAGAATCCTTCCCTCAATACTTTCATCGCTTACAGGATATTGCTGTCACAGTAACGGTGGCAAGCATAGAAATAAGCTTTTCACCCTTGAAGCTGATTAAATAATAAAATTCAGAATCCTTCCCTCAATACTTTCATCGCTTACAGGATATTGCTGTCACAGTAACGGTGGCAAGCATAGAAATAAGCTTTTCACCCTTGAAGCTGATTAAATAATAAAATTCAGAATCCTTCCCTCAATACTTTCATCGCTTACAGGATATTGCTGTCACAGTAACGGTGGCAAGCATAGAAATAAGCTTTTCACCCTTGAAGCTGATTAAATAATAAAATTCAGAATCCTTCCCTCAATACTTTCATCGCTTACAGGATATTGCTGTCACAGTAACGGTGGCAAGCATAGAAATAAGCTTTTCACCCTTGAAGCTGATTAAATAATAAAATTCAGAATCCTTCCCTCAATACTTTCATCGCTTACAGGATATTGCTGTCCCAGTAACGGTGGCAAGCATAGAAATAAGCTTTTCACCCTTGAAGCTGATTAAATAATAAAATTCAGAATCCTTCCCTCAATACTTTCATCGCTTACAGGATATTGCTGTCACAGTAACGGTGGCAAGCATAGAAATAAGCTTTTCACCCTTGAAGCTGATTAAATAATAAAATTCAGAATCCTTCCCTCAATACTTTCATCGCTTACAGGATATTGCTGTCACAGTAACGGTGGCAAGCATAGAAATAAGCTTTTCACCCTTGAAGCTGATTAAATAATAAAATTCAGAATCCTTCCCTCAATACTTTCATCGCTTACAGGATATTGCTGTCACAGTAACGGTGGCAAGCATAGAAATAAGCTTTTCACCCTTGAAGCTGATTAAATAATAAAATTCAGAATCCTTCCCTCAATACTTTCATCGCTTACAGGATATTGCTGTCCCAGTAACGGTGGCAAGCATAGAAATAAGCTTTTCACCCTTGAAGCTGATTAAATAATAAAATTCAGAATCCTTCCCTCAATACTTTCATCGCTTACAGGATATTGCTGTCACAGTAACGGTGGCAAGCATAGAAATAAGCTTTTCACCCTTGAAGCTGATTAAATAATAAAATTCAGAATCCTTCCCTCAATACTTTCATCGCTTACAGGATATTGCTGTCACAGTAACGGTGGCAAGCATAGAAATAAGCTTTTCACCCTTGAAGCTGATTAAATAATAAAATTCAGAATCCTTCCCTCAATACTTTCATCGCTTACAGGATATTGCTGTCACAGTAACGGTGGCAAGCATAGAAATAAGCTTTTCACCCTTGAAGCTGATTAAATAATAAAATTCAGAATCCTTCCCTCAATACTTTCATCGCTTACAGGATATTGCTGTCACAGTAACGGTGGCAAGCATAGAAATAAGCTTTTCACCCTTGAAGCTGATTAAATAATAAAATTCAGAATCCTTCCCTCAATACTTTCATCGCTTACAGGATATTGCTGTCCCAGTAACGGTGGCAAGCATAGAAATAAGCTTTTCACCCTTGAAGCTGATTAAATAATAAAATTCAGAATCCTTCCCTCAATACTTTCATCGCTTACAGGATATTGCTGTCACAGTAACGGTGGCAAGCATAGAAATAAGCTTTTCACCCTTGAAGCTGATTAAATAATAAAATTCAGAATCCTTCCCTCAATACTTTCATCGCTTACAGGATATTGCTGTCACAGTAACGGTGGCAAGCATAGAAATAAGCTTTTCACCCTTGAAGCTGATTAAATAATAAAATTCAGAATCCTTCCCTCAATACTTTCATCGCTTACAGGATATTGCTGTCACAGTAACGGTGGCAAGCATAGAAATAAGCTTTTCACCCTTGAAGCTGATTAAATAATAAAATTCAGAATCCTTCCCTCAATACTTTCATCGCTTACAGGATATTGCTGTCACAGTAACGGTGGCAAGCATAGAAATAAGCTTTTCACCCTTGAAGCTGATTAAATAATAAAATTCAGAATCCTTCCCTCAATACTTTCATCGCTTACAGGATATTGCTGTCACAGTAACGGTGGCAAGCATAGAAATAAGCTTTTCACCCTTGAAGCTGATTAAATAATAAAATTCAGAATCCTTCCCTCAATACTTTCATCGCTTACAGGATATTGCTGTCACAGTAACGGTGGCAAGCATAGAAATAAGCTTTTCACCCTTGAAGCTGATTAAATAATAAAATTCAGAATCCTTCCCTCAATACTTTCATCGCTTACAGGATATTGCTGTCCCAGTAACGGTGGCAAGCATAGAAATAAGCTTTTCACCCTTGAAGCTGATTAAATAATAAAATTCAGAATCCTTCCCTCAATACTTTCATCGCTTACAGGATATTGCTGTCACAGTAACGGTGGCAAGCATAGAAATAAGCTTTTCACCCTTGAAGCTGATTAAATAATAAAATTCAGAATCCTTCCCTCAATACTTTCATCGCTTACAGGATATTGCTGTCCCAGTAACGGTGGCAAGCATAGAAATAAGCTTTTCACCCTTGAAGCTGATTAAATAATAAAATTCAGAATCCTTCCCTCAATACTTTCATCGCTTACAGGATATTGCTGTCACAGTAACGGTGGCAAGCATAGAAATAAGCTTTTCACCCTTGAAGCTGATTAAATAATAAAATTCAGAATCCTTCCCTCAATACTTTCATCGCTTACAGGATATTGCTGTCACAGTAACGGTGGCAAGCATAGAAATAAGCTTTTCACCCTTGAAGCTGATTAAATAATAAAATTCAGAATCCTTCCCTCAATACTTTCATCGCTTACAGGATATTGCTGTCACAGTAACGGTGGCAAGCATAGAAATAAGCTTTTCACCCTTGAAGCTGATTAAATAATAAAATTCAGAATCCTTCCCTCAATACTTTCATCGCTTACAGGATATTGCTGTCACAGTAACGGTGGCAAGCATAGAAATAAGCTTTTCACCCTTGAAGCTGATTAAATAATAAAATTCAGAATCCTTCCCTCAATACTTTCATCGCTTACAGGATATTGCTGTCACAGTAACGGTGGCAAGCATAGAAATAAGCTTTTCACCCTTGAAGCTGATTAAATAATAAAATTCAGAATCCTTCCCTCAATACTTTCATCGCTTACAGGATATTGCTGTCACAGTAACGGTGGCAAGCATAGAAATAAGCTTTTCACCCTTGAAGCTGATTAAATAATAAAATTCAGAATCCTTCCCTCAATACTTTCATCGCTTACAGGATATTGCTGTCACAGTAACGGTGGCAAGCATAGAAATAAGCTTTTCACCCTTGAAGCTGATTAAATAATAAAATTCAGAATCCTTCCCTCAATACTTTCATCGCTTACAGGATATTGCTGTCACAGTAACGGTGGCAAGCATAGAAATAAGCTTTTCACCCTTGAAGCTGATTAAATAATAAAATTCAGAATCCTTCCCTCAATACTTTCATCGCTTACAGGATATTGCTGTCACAGTAACGGTGGCAAGCATAGAAATAAGCTTTTCACCCTTGAAGCTGATTAAATAATAAAATTCAGAATCCTTACCTCAATACTTTCATCGCTTACAGGATATTGCTGTCACAGTAACGGTGGCAAGCATAGAAATAAGCTTTTCACCCTTGAAGCTGATTAAATAATAAAATTCAGAATCCTTCCCTCAATACTTTCATCGCTTACAGGATATTGCTGTCACAGTAACGGTGGCAAGCATAGAAATAAGCTTTTCACCCTTGAAGCTGATTAAATAATAAAATTCAGAATCCTTCCCTCAATACTTTCATCGCTTACAGGATATTGCTGTCACAGTAACGGTGGCAAGCATAGAAATAAGCTTTTCACCCTTGAAGCTGATTAAATAATAAAATTCAGAATCCTTACCTCAATACTTTCATCGCTTACAGGATATTGCTGTCACAGTAACGGTGGCAAGCATAGAAATAAGCTTTTCACCCTTGAAGCTGATTAAATAATAAAATTCAGAATCCTTCCCTCAATACTTTCATCGCTTACAGGATATTGCTGTCACAGTAACGGTGGCAAGCATAGAAATAAGCTTTTCACCCTTGAAGCTGATTAAATAATAAAATTCAGAATCCTTACCTCAATACTTTCATCGCTTACAGGATATTGCTGTCACAGTAACGGTGGCAAGCATAGAAATAAGCTTTTCACCCTTGAAGCTGATTAAATAATAAAATTCAGAATCCTTCCCTCAATACTTTCATCGCTTACAGGATATTGCTGTCACAGTAACGGTGGCAAGCATAGAAATAAGCTTTTCACCCTTGAAGCTGATTAAATAATAAAATTCAGAATCCTTCCCTCAATACTTTCATCGCTTACAGGATATTGCTGTCACAGTAACGGTGGCAAGCATAGAAATAAGCTTTTCACCCTTGAAGCTGATTAAATAATAAAATTCAGAATCCTTACCTCAATACTTTCATCGCTTACAGGATATTGCTGTCACAGTAACGGTGGCAAGCATAGAAATAAGCTTTTCACCCTTGAAGCTGATTAAATAATAAAATTCAGAATCCTTACCTCAATACTTTCATCGCTTACAGGATATTGCTGTCACAGTAACGGTGGCAAGCATAGAAATAAGCTTTTCACCCTTGAAGCTGATTAAATAATAAAATTCAGAATCCTTCCCTCAATACTTTCATCGCTTACAGGATATTGCTGTCACAGTAACGGTGGCAAGCATAGAAATAAGCTTTTCACCCTTGAAGCTGATTAAATAATAAAATTCAGAATCCTTACCTCAATACTTTCATCGCTTACAGGATATTGCTGTCACAGTAACGGTGGCAAGCATAGAAATAAGCTTTTCACCCTTGAAGCTGATTAAATAATAAAATTCAGAATCCTTCCCTCAATACTTTCATCGCTTACAGGATATTGCCGTCACAGTAACGGTGGCAAGCATAGAAATAAGCTTTTCACCCTTGAAGCTGATTAAATATTAAAATTCAGAATCCTTCCCTCAATACTTTTATCGCTTACAGGATATTGCTGTCCCAGTAACGGTGGTAAGCATAGAAATAAGCTTTTCACCCTTGAAGCTGATTAAATAATAAAATTCAGAATCCTTCCCTCAATACTTTCATCGCTTACAGGATATTGCCGTCACAGTAACGGTGGCAAGCATAGAAATAAGCTTTTCACCCTTGAAGCTGATTAAATAATAAAATTCAGAATCCTTCCCTCAATACTTTTATCGCTTACAGGATATTGCTGTCCCAGTAACGGTGGTAAGCATAGAAATAAGCTTTTCACCCTTGAAGCTGATTAAATAATAAAATTCAGAATCCTTCCCTCAATACTTTCATCGCTTACAGGATATTGCTGTCCCAGTAACGGTGGCAAGCATAGAAATAAGCTTTTCACCCTTGAAGCTGATTAAATAATAAAATTCAGAATCCTTCCCTCAATACTTTCATCGCTTACAGGATATTGCTGTCACAGTAACGGTGGCAAGCATAGAAATAAGCTTTTCACCCTTGAAGCTGATTAAATAATAAAATTCAGAATCCTTCCCTCAATACTTTCATCGCTTACAGGATATTGCTGTCACAGTAACGGTGGCAAGCATAGAAATAAGCTTTTCACCCTTGAAGCTGATTAAATAATAAAATTCAGAATCCTTACCTCAATACTTTCATCGCTTACAGGATATTGCTGTCACAGTAACGGTGGCAAGCATAGAAATAAGCTTTTCACCCTTGAAGCTGATTAAATAATAAAATTCAGAATCCTTACCTCAATACTTTCATCGCTTACAGGATATTGCTGTCACAGTAACGGTGGCAAGCATAGAAATAAGCTTTTCACCCTTGAAGCTGATTAAATAATAAAATTCAGAATCCTTACCTCAATACTTTCATCGCTTACAGGATATTGCTGTCACAGTAACGGTGGCAAGCATAGAAATAAGCTTTTCACCCTTGAAGCTGATTAAATAATAAAATTCAGAATCCTTCCCTCAATACTTTCATCGCTTACAGGATATTGCTGTCACAGTAACGGTGGCAAGCATAGAAATAAGCTTTTCACCCTTGAAGCTGATTAAATAATAAAATTCAGAATCCTTCCCTCAATACTTTTATCGCTTACAGGATATTGCTGTCCCAGTAACGGTGGTAAGCATAGAAATAAGCTTTTCACCCTTGAAGCTGATTAAATAATAAAATTCAGAATCCTTCCCTCAATACTTTCATCGCTTACAGGATATTGCTGTCACAGTAACGGTGGCAAGCATAGAAATAAGCTTTTCACCCTTGAAGCTGATTAAATATTAAAATTCAGAATCCTTCCCTCAATACTTTTATCGCTTACAGGATATTGCTGTCCCAGTAACGGTGGTAAGCATAGAAATAAGCTTTTCACCCTTGAAGCTGATTAAATAATAAAATTCAGAATCCTTCCCTCAATACTTTCATCGCTTACAGGATATTGCCGTCACAGTAACGGTGGCAAGCATAGAAATAAGCTTTTCACCCTTGAAGCTGATTAAATAATAAAATTCAGAATCCTTCCCTCAATACTTTTATCGCTTACAGGATATTGCTGTCCCAGTAACGGTGGTAAGCATAGAAATAAGCTTTTCACCCTTGAAGCTGATTAAATAATAAAATTCAGAATCCTTCCCTCAATACTTTCATCGCTTACAGGATATTGCTGTCCCAGTAACGGTGGCAAGCATAGAAATAAGCTTTTCACCCTTGAAGCTGATTAAATAATAAAATTCAGAATCCTTCCCTCAATACTTTCATCGCTTACAGGATATTGCTGTCACAGTAACGGTGGCAAGCATAGAAATAAGCTTTTCACCCTTGAAGCTGATTAAATAATAAAATTCAGAATCCTTCCCTCAATACTTTCATCGCTTACAGGATATTGCTGTCACAGTAACGGTGGCAAGCATAGAAATAAGCTTTTCACCCTTGAAGCTGATTAAATAATAAAATTCAGAATCCTTACCTCAATACTTTCATCGCTTACAGGATATTGCTGTCACAGTAACGGTGGCAAGCATAGAAATAAGCTTTTCACCCTTGAAGCTGATTAAATAATAAAATTCAGAATCCTTACCTCAATACTTTCATCGCTTACAGGATATTGCTGTCACAGTAACGGTGGCAAGCATAGAAATAAGCTTTTCACCCTTGAAGCTGATTAAATAATAAAATTCAGAATCCTTACCTCAATACTTTCATCGCTTACAGGATATTGCTGTCACAGTAACGGTGGCAAGCATAGAAATAAGCTTTTCACCCTTGAAGCTGATTAAATAATAAAATTCAGAATCCTTCCCTCAATACTTTCATCGCTTACAGGATATTGCTGTCACAGTAACGGTGGCAAGCATAGAAATAAGCTTTTCACCCTTGAAGCTGATTAAATAATAAAATTCAGAATCCTTCCCTCAATACTTTCATCGCTTACAGGATATTGCTGTCACAGTAACGGTGGCAAGCATAGAAATAAGCTTTTCACCCTTGAAGCTGATTAAATAATAAAATTCAGAATCCTTACCTCAATACTTTCATCGCTTACAGGATATTGCTGTCACAGTAACGGTGGCAAGCATAGAAATAAGCTTTTCACCCTTGAAGCTGATTAAATAATAAAATTCAGAATCCTTCCCTCAATACTTTCATCGCTTACAGGATATTGCTGTCACAGTAACGGTGGCAAGCATAGAAATAAGCTTTTCACCCTTGAAGCTGATTAAATAATAAAATTCAGAATCCTTACCTCAATACTTTCATCGCTTACAGGATATTGCTGTCACAGTAACGGTGGCAAGCATAGAAATAAGCTTTTCACCCTTGAAGCTGATTAAATAATAAAATTCAGAATCCTTACCTCAATACTTTCATCGCTTACAGGATATTGCTGTCACAGTAACGGTGGCAAGCATAGAAATAAGCTTTTCACCCTTGAAGCTGATTAAATAATAAAATTCAGAATCCTTCCCTCAATACTTTCATCGCTTACAGGATATTGCTGTCACAGTAACGGTGGCAAGCATAGAAATAAGCTTTTCACCCTTGAAGCTGATTAAATAATAAAATTCAGAATCCTTACCTCAATACTTTCATCGCTTACAGGATATTGCTGTCACAGTAACGGTGGCAAGCATAGAAATAAGCTTTTCACCCTTGAAGCTGATTAAATAATAAAATTCAGAATCCTTACCTCAATACTTTCATCGCTTACAGGATATTGCTGTCACAGTAACGGTGGCAAGCATAGAAATAAGCTTTTCACCCTTGAAGCTGATTAAATAATAAAATTCAGAATCCTTACCTCAATACTTTCATCGCTTACAGGATATTGCTGTCACAGTAACGGTGGCAAGCATAGAAATAAGCTTTTCACCCTTGAAGCTGATTAAATAATAAAATTCAGAATCCTTCCCTCAATACTTTCATCGCTTACAGGATATTGCTGTCACAGTAACGGTGGCAAGCATAGAAATAAGCTTTTCACCCTTGAAGCTGATTAAATAATAAAATTCAGAATCCTTCCCTCAATACTTTTATCGCTTACAGGATATTGCTGTCCCAGTAACGGTGGTAAGCATAGAAATAAGCTTTTCACCCTTGAAGCTGATTAAATAATAAAATTCAGAATCCTTCCCTCAATACTTTCATCGCTTACAGGATATTGCTGTCACAGTAACGGTGGCAAGCATAGAAATAAGCTTTTCACCCTTGAAGCTGATTAAATAATAAAATTCAGAATCCTTACCTCAATACTTTCATCGCTTACAGGATATTGCTGTCACAGTAACGGTGGCAAGCATAGAAATAAGCTTTTCACCCTTGAAGCTGATTAAATAATAAAATTCAGAATCCTTCCCTCAATACTTTCATCGCTTACAGGATATTGCTGTCACAGTAACGGTGGCAAGCATAGAAATAAGCTTTTCACCCTTGAAGCTGATTAAATAATAAAATTCAGAATCCTTACCTCAATACTTTCATCGCTTACAGGATATTGCTGTCACAGTAACGGTGGCAAGCATAGAAATAAGCTTTTCACCCTTGAAGCTGATTAAATAATAAAATTCAGAATCCTTACCTCAATACTTTCATCGCTTACAGGATATTGCTGTCACAGTAACGGTGGCAAGCATAGAAATAAGCTTTTCACCCTTGAAGCTGATTAAATAATAAAATTCAGAATCCTTCCCTCAATACTTTCATCGCTTACAGGATATTGCTGTCACAGTAACGGTGGCAAGCATAGAAATAAGCTTTTCACCCTTGAAGCTGATTAAATAATAAAATTCAGAATCCTTACCTCAATACTTTCATCGCTTACAGGATATTGCTGTCACAGTAACGGTGGCAAGCATAGAAATAAGCTTTTCACCCTTGAAGCTGATTAAATAATAAAATTCAGAATCCTTACCTCAATACTTTCATCGCTTACAGGATATTGCTGTCACAGTAACGGTGGCAAGCATAGAAATAAGCTTTTCACCCTTGAAGCTGATTAAATAATAAAATTCAGAATCCTTACCTCAATACTTTCATCGCTTACAGGATATTGCTGTCACAGTAACGGTGGCAAGCATAGAAATAAGCTTTTCACCCTTGAAGCTGATTAAATAATAAAATTCAGAATCCTTCCCTCAATACTTTCATCGCTTACAGGATATTGCTGTCACAGTAACGGTGGCAAGCATAGAAATAAGCTTTTCACCCTTGAAGCTGATTAAATAATAAAATTCAGAATCCTTCCCTCAATACTTTTATCGCTTACAGGATATTGCTGTCCCAGTAACGGTGGTAAGCATAGAAATAAGCTTTTCACCCTTGAAGCTGATTAAATAATAAAATTCAGAATCCTTCCCTCAATACTTTCATCGCTTACAGGATATTGCTGTCACAGTAACGGTGGCAAGCATAGAAATAAGCTTTTCACCCTTGAAGCTGATTAAATAATAAAATTCAGAATCCTTCCCTCAATACTTTCATCGCTTACAGGATATTGCTGTCACAGTAACGGTGGCAAGCATAGAAATAAGCTTTTCACCCTTGAAGCTGATTAAATAATAAAATTCAGAATCCTTCCCTCAATACTTTCATCGCTTACAGGATATTGCTGTCCCAGTAACGGTGGCAAGCATAGAAATAAGCTTTTCACCCTTGAAGCTGATTAAATAATAAAATTCAGAATCCTTCCCTCAATACTTTCATCGCTTACAGGATATTGCTGTCACAGTAACGGTGGCAAGCATAGAAATAAGCTTTTCACCCTTGAAGCTGATTAAATAATAAAATTCAGAATCCTTCCCTCAATACTTTTATCGCTTACAGGATATTGCTGTCCCAGTAACGGTGGTAAGCATAGAAATAAGCTTTTCACCCTTGAAGCTGATTAAATAATAAAATTCAGAATCCTTCCCTCAATACTTTCATCGCTTACAGGATATTGCTGTCACAGTAACGGTGGCAAGCATAGAAATAAGCTTTTCACCCTTGAAGCTGATTAAATAATAAAATTCAGAATCCTTCCCTCAATACTTTCATCGCTTACAGGATATTGCTGTCCCAGTAACGGTGGCAAGCATAGAAATAAGCTTTTCACCCTTGAAGCTGATTAAATAATAAAATTCAGAATCCTTCCCTCAATACTTTCATCGCTTACAGGATATTGCTGTCACAGTAACGGTGGCAAGCATAGAAATAAGCTTTTCACCCTTGAAGCTGATTAAATAATAAAATTCAGAATCCTTCCCTCAATACTTTCATCGCTTACAGGATATTGCTGTCCCAGTAACGGTGGTAAGCATAGAAATAAGCTTTTCACCCTTGAAGCTGATTAAATAATAAAATTCAGAATCCTTCCCTCAATACTTTCATCGCTTACAGGATATTGCTGTCCCAGTAACGGTGGCAAGCATAGAAATAAGCTTTTCACCCTTGAAGCTGATTAAATAATAAAATTCAGAATCCTTCCCTCAATACTTTCATCGCTTACAGGATATTGCCGTCACAGTAACGGTGGCAAGCATAGAAATAAGCTTTTCACCCTTGAAGCTGATTAAATAATAAAATTCAGAATCCTTCCCTCAATACTTTTATCGCTTACAGGATATTGCTGTCCCAGTAACGGTGGTAAGCATAGAAATAAGCTTTTCACCCTTGAAGCTGATTAAATAATAAAATTCAGAATCCTTCCCTCAATACTTTCATCGCTTACAGGATATTGCCGTCACAGTAACGGTGGCAAGCATAGAAATAAGCTTTTCACCCTTGAAGCTGATTAAATATTAAAATTCAGAATCCTTCCCTCAATACTTTTATCGCTTACAGGATATTGCTGTCCCAGTAACGGTGGTAAGCATAGAAATAAGCTTTTCACCCTTGAAGCTGATTAAATAATAAAATTCAGAATCCTTCCCTCAATACTTTCATCGCTTACAGGATATTGCTGTCACAGTAACGGTGGCAAGCATAGAAATAAGCTTTTCACCCTTGAAGCTGATTAAATAATAAAATTCAGAATCCTTCCCTCAATACTTTTATCGCTTACAGGATATTGCTGTCCCAGTAACGGTGGTAAGCATAGAAATAAGCTTTTCACCCTTGAAGCTGATTAAATAATAAAATTCAGAATCCTTCCCTCAATACTTTCATCGCTTACAGGATATTGCTGTCCCAGTAACGGTGGCAAGCATAGAAATAAGCTTTTCACCCTTGAAGCTGATTAAATAATAAAATTCAGAATCCTTCCCTCAATACTTTCATCGCTTACAGGATATTGCCGTCACAGTAACGGTGGCAAGCATAGAAATAAGCTTTTCACCCTTGAAGCTGATTAAATAATAAAATTCAGAATCCTTCCCTCAATACTTTTATCGCTTACAGGATATTGCTGTCCCAGTAACGGTGGTAAGCATAGAAATAAGCTTTTCACCCTTGAAGCTGATTAAATAATAAAATTCAGAATCCTTCCCTCAATACTTTCATCGCTTACAGGATATTGCCGTCACAGTAACGGTGGCAAGCATAGAAATAAGCTTTTCACCCTTGAAGCTGATTAAATATTAAAATTCAGAATCCTTCCCTCAATACTTTTATCGCTTACAGGATATTGCTGTCCCAGTAACGGTGGTAAGCATAGAAATAAGCTTTTCACCCTTGAAGCTGATTAAATAATAAAATTCAGAATCCTTCCCTCAATACTTTCATCGCTTACAGGATATTGCTGTCCCAGTAACGGTGGCAAGCATAGAAATAAGCTTTTCACCCTTGAAGCTGATTAAATAATAAAATTCAGAATCCTTCCCTCAATACTTTCATCGCTTACAGGATATTGCTGTCACAGTAACGGTGGCAAGCATAGAAATAAGCTTTTCACCCTTGAAGCTGATTAAATAATAAAATTCAGAATCCTTCCCTCAATACTTTTATCGCTTACAGGATATTGCTGTCCCAGTAACGGTGGTAAGCATAGAAATAAGCTTTTCACCCTTGAAGCTGATTAAATAATAAAATTCAGAATCCTTCCCTCAATACTTTCATCGCTTACAGGATATTGCTGTCACAGTAACGGTGGCAAGCATAGAAATAAGCTTTTCACCCTTGAAGCTGATTAAATAATAAAATTCAGAATCCTTCCCTCAATACTTTCATCGCTTACAGGATATTGCTGTCCCAGTAACGGTGGTAAGCATAGAAATAAGCTTTTCACCCTTGAAGCTGATTAAATAATAAAATTCAGAATCCTTCCCTCAATACTTTCATCGCTTACAGGATATTGCTGTCACAGTAACGGTGGCAAGCATAGAAATAAGCTTTTCACCCTTGAAGCTGATTAAATAATAAAATTCAGAATCCTTCCCTCAATACTTTCATCGCTTACAGGATATTGCTGTCCCAGTAACGGTGGCAAGCATAGAAATAAGCTTTTCACCCTTGAAGCTGATTAAATAATAAAATTCAGAATCCTTCCCTCAATACTTTCATCGCTTACAGGATATTGCTGTCACAGTAACGGTGGCAAGCATAGAAATAAGCTTTTCACCCTTGAAGCTGATTAAATAATAAAATTCAGAATCCTTCCCTCAATACTTTCATCGCTTACAGGATATTGCTGTCACAGTAACGGTGGCAAGCATAGAAATAAGCTTTTCACCCTTGAAGCTGATTAAATAATAAAATTCAGAATCCTTCCCTCAATACTTTTATCGCTTACAGGATATTGCTGTCCCAGTAACGGTGGTAAGCATAGAAATAAGCTTTTCACCCTTGAAGCTGATTAAATAATAAAATTCAGAATCCTTCCCTCAATACTTTCATCGCTTACAGGATATTGCTGTCCCAGTAACGGTGGCAAGCATAGAAATAAGCTTTTCACCCTTGAAGCTGATTAAATAATAAAATTCAGAATCCTTCCCTCAATACTTTCATCGCTTACAGGATATTGCTGTCACAGTAACGGTGGCAAGCATAGAAATAAGCTTTTCACCCTTGAAGCTGATTAAATAATAAAATTCAGAATCCTTCCCTCAATACTTTTATCGCTTACAGGATATTGCTGTCCCAGTAACGGTGGTAAGCATAGAAATAAGCTTTTCACCCTTGAAGCTGATTAAATAATAAAATTCAGAATCCTTCCCTCAATACTTTCATCGCTTACAGGATATTGCCGTCACAGTAACGGTGGCAAGCATAGAAATAAGCTTTTCACCCTTGAAGCTGATTAAATAATAAAATTCAGAATCCTTCCCTCAATACTTTTATCGCTTACAGGATATTGCTGTCCCAGTAACGGTGGTAAGCATAGAAATAAGCTTTTCACCCTTGAAGCTGATTAAATAATAAAATTCAGAATCCTTCCCTCAATACTTTCATCGCTTACAGGATATTGCTGTCACAGTAACGGTGGCAAGCATAGAAATAAGCTTTTCACCCTTGAAGCTGATTAAATAATAAAATTCAGAATCCTTCCCTCAATACTTTCATCGCTTACAGGATATTGCTGTCACAGTAACGGTGGCAAGCATAGAAATAAGCTTTTCACCCTTGAAGCTGATTAAATAATAAAATTCAGAATCCTTCCCTCAATACTTTCATCGCTTACAGGATATTGCCGTCACAGTAACGGTGGCAAGCATAGAAATAAGCTTTTCACCCTTGAAGCTGATTAAATAATAAAATTCAGAATCCTTCCCTCAATACTTTCATCGCTTACAGGATATTGCTGTCCCAGTAACGGTGGTAAGCATAGAAATAAGCTTTTCACCCTTGAAGCTGATTAAATAATAAAATTCAGAATCCTTCCCTCAATACTTTCATCGCTTACAGGATATTGCTGTCACAGTAACGGTGGCAAGCATAGAAATAAGCTTTTCACCCTTGAAGCTGATTAAATAATAAAATTCAGAATCCTTCCCTCAATACTTTTATCGCTTACAGGATATTGCTGTCCCAGTAACGGTGGTAAGCATAGAAATAAGCTTTTCACCCTTGAAGCTGATTAAATAATAAAATTCAGAATCCTTCCCTCAATACTTTCATCGCTTACAGGATATTGCCGTCACAGTAACGGTGGCAAGCATAGAAATAAGCTTTTCACCCTTGAAGCTGATTAAATATTAAAATTCAGAATCCTTCCCTCAATACTTTTATCGCTTACAGGATATTGCTGTCCCAGTAACGGTGGTAAGCATAGAAATAAGCTTTTCACCCTTGAAGCTGATTAAATAATAAAATTCAGAATCCTTCCCTCAATACTTTCATCGCTTACAGGATATTGCCGTCACAGTAACGGTGGCAAGCATAGAAATAAGCTTTTCACCCTTGAAGCTGATTAAATAATAAAATTCAGAATCCTTCCCTCAATACTTTTATCGCTTACAGGATATTGCTGTCCCAGTAACGGTGGTAAGCATAGAAATAAGCTTTTCACCCTTGAAGCTGATTAAATAATAAAATTCAGAATCCTTCCCTCAATACTTTCATCGCTTACAGGATATTGCTGTCACAGTAACGGTGGCAAGCATAGAAATAAGCTTTTCACCCTTGAAGCTGATTAAATAATAAAATTCAGAATCCTTCCCTCAATACTTTCATCGCTTACAGGATATTGCTGTCCCAGTAACGGTGGTAAGCATAGAAATAAGCTTTTCACCCTTGAAGCTGATTAAATAATAAAATTCAGAATCCTTCCCTCAATACTTTCATCGCTTACAGGATATTGCTGTCACAGTAACGGTGGCAAGCATAGAAATAAGCTTTTCACCCTTGAAGCTGATTAAATAATAAAATTCAGAATCCTTACCTCAATACTTTCATCGCTTACAGGATATTGCTGTCCCAGTAACGGTGGCAAGCATAGAAATAAGCTTTTCACCCTTGAAGCTGATTAAATAATAAAATTCAGAATCCTTCCCTCAATACTTTCATCGCTTACAGGATATTGCTGTCCCAGTAACGGTGGCAAGCATAGAAATAAGCTTTTCACCCTTGAAGCTGATTAAATAATAAAATTCAGAATCCTTCCCTCAATACTTTCATCGCTTACAGGATATTGCTGTCCCAGTAACGGTGGCAAGCATAGAAATAAGCTTTTCACCCTTGAAGCTGATTAAATAATAAAATTCAGAATCCTTCCCTCAATACTTTCATCGCTTACAGGATATTGCTGTCCCAGTAACGGTGGTAAGCATAGAAATAAGCTTTTCACCCTTGAAGCTGATTAAATAATAAAATTCAGAATCCTTACCTCAATACTTTCATCGCTTACAGGATATTGCTGTCACAGTAACGGTGGCAAGCATAGAAATAAGCTTTTCACCCTTGAAGCTGATTAAATAATAAAATTCAGAATCCTTCCCTCAATACTTTCATCGCTTACAGGATATTGCTGTCCCAGTAACGGTGGTAAGCATAGAAATAAGCTTTTCACCCTTGAAGCTGATTAAATAATAAAATTCAGAATCCTTCCCTCAATACTTTCATCGCTTACAGGATATTGCTGTCACAGTAACGGTGGCAAGCATAGAAATAAGCTTTTCACCCTTGAAGCTGATTAAATAATAAAATTCAGAATCCTTCCCTCAATACTTTCATCGCTTACAGGATATTGCTGTCCCAGTAACGGTGGCAAGCATAGAAATAAGCTTTTCACCCTTGAAGCTGATTAAATAATAAAATTCAGAATCCTTCCCTCAATACTTTCATCGCTTACAGGATATTGCTGTCCCAGTAACGGTGGCAAGCATAGAAATAAGCTTTTCACCCTTGAAGCTGATTAAATAATAAAATTCAGAATCCTTCCCTCAATACTTTCATCGCTTACAGGATATTGCTGTCCCAGTAACGGTGGTAAGCATAGAAATAAGCTTTTCACCCTTGAAGCTGATTAAATAATAAAATTCAGAATCCTTCCCTCAATACTTTCATCGCTTACAGGATATTGCTGTCCCAGTAACGGTGGCAAGCATAGAAATAAGCTTTTCACCCTTGAAGCTGATTAAATAATAAAATTCAGAATCCTTCCCTCAATACTTTCATCGCTTACAGGATATTGCTGTCCCAGTAACGGTGGTAAGCATAGAAATAAGCTTTTCACCCTTGAAGCTGATTAAATAATAAAATTCAGAATCCTTCCCTCAATACTTTCATCGCTTACAGGATATTGCTGTCCCAGTAACGGTGGCAAGCATAGAAATAAGCTTTTCACCCTTGAAGCTGATTAAATAATAAAATTCAGAATCCTTCCCTCAATACTTTCATCGCTTACAGGATATTGCTGTCCCAGTAACGGTGGCAAGCATAGAAATAAGCTTTTCACCCTTGAAGCTGATTAAATAATAAAATTCAGAATCCTTCCCTCAATACTTTCATCGCTTACAGGATATTGCTGTCCCAGTAACGGTGGTAAGCATAGAAATAAGCTTTTCACCCTTGAAGCTGATTAAATAATAAAATTCAGAATCCTTCCCTCAATACTTTCATCGCTTACAGGATATTGCTGTCCCAGTAACGGTGGCAAGCATAGAAATAAGCTTTTCACCCTTGAAGCTGATTAAATAATAAAATTCAGAATCCTTCCCTCAATACTTTCATCGCTTACAGGATATTGCTGTCACAGTAACGGTGGCAAGCATAGAAATAAGCTTTTCACCCTTGAAGCTGATTAAATAATAAAATTCAGAATCCTTCCCTCAATACTTTCATCGCTTACAGGATATTGCTGTCCCAGTAACGGTGGTAAGCATAGAAATAAGCTTTTCACCCTTGAAGCTGATTAAATAATAAAATTCAGAATCCTTACCTCAATACTTTCATCGCTTACAGGATATTGCTGTCACAGTAACGGTGGCAAGCATAGAAATAAGCTTTTCACCCTTGAAGCTGATTAAATAATAAAATTCAGAATCCTTCCCTCAATACTTTCATCGCTTACAGGATATTGCTGTCCCAGTAACGGTGGTAAGCATAGAAATAAGCTTTTCACCCTTGAAGCTGATTAAATAATAAAATTCAGAATCCTTCCCTCAATACTTTCATCGCTTACAGGATATTGCTGTCCCAGTAACGGTGGTAAGCATAGAAATAAGCTTTTCACCCTTGAAGCTGATTAAATAATAAAATTCAGAATCCTTACCTCAATACTTTCATCGCTTACAGGATATTGCTGTCACAGTAACGGTGGCAAGCATAGAAATAAGCTTTTCACCCTTGAAGCTGATTAAATAATAAAATTCAGAATCCTTCCCTCAATACTTTCATCGCTTACAGGATATTGCTGTCCCAGTAACGGTGGCAAGCATAGAAATAAGCTTTTCACCCTTGAAGCTGATTAAATAATAAAATTCAGAATCCTTCCCTCAATACTTTCATCGCTTACAGGATATTGCTGTCCCAGTAACGGTGGCAAGCATAGAAATAAGCTTTTCACGCTTGAAGCTGATTAAATAATAAAATTCAGAATCCTTCCCTCAATACTTTCATCGCTTACAGGATATTGCTGTCCCAGTAACGGTGGCAAGCATAGAAATAAGCTTTTCACGCTTGAAGCTGATTAAATAATAAAATTCAGAATCCTTCCCTCAATACTTTCATCGCTTACAGGATATTGCTGTCCCAGTAACGGTGGCAAGCATAGAAATAAGCTTTTCACCCTTGAAGCTGATTAAATAATAAAATTCAGAATCCTTCCCTCAATACTTTCATCGCTTACAGGATATTGCTGTCCCAGTAACGGTGGTAAGCATAGAAATAAGCTTTTCACCCTTGAAGCTGATTAAATAATAAAATTCAGAATCCTTCCCTCAATACTTTCATCGCTTACAGGATATTGCTGTCCTAGTAACGGTGGCAAGCATAGAAATAAGCTTTTCACCCTAGAAGCTGATTAAATCTTATTTAAGACCTGTTATGTCTTAAGTAAGATTGATGTCTTAGGCAACTTTGTCAATTGAACAGGATAAAGCATGCAAAGTAAATTTTGATGATTTAATACCTGACTTTGCTGGGTTGAAAGCAAGAAAAGTCGAGTTCTTATAAGGTAAGTTCAATAATGTAAGTATTGTCCCATAATAGGTAGAGACGGAGCCATTGCGAGAAAAGGATATATGCTGGTGTGCTTGTTTTATCTACATCATTCAAGACATTTACAGAATATCAGTAGTGTTCGAAAAAACTTTAATATTGTCTTTCGTTATCGGTTAATTTTCAAATGTCTTGAAGTTTCATGAAACTGTAAAGATAACTGTAATAAACTATGTCGTAAATCTAGTGTATGTTTTATGTCTAGTGTAGGGGGATGATTAAAATAAGGGGTCCCGTGGCTAGGTTCGCACCCGCCCCCCGGCTGCTAAGAGCAACACTACAGGAACTGCTCTGCCTAATATTCACCAGCGATGGTTCGAGCCTATGCAGCTTCTACAGCACTCTAGGGCATTTTGTGGTTCCTGTCACCTCCGAAACTATGGGATATCTTTCACAGTTTGACCCACACATAGTCGCTGTACACTCATGTTCTTCAGGTATATGCATATCGAGTAAAAGAGCCAGCGGTTCAATACTAAGTAAACATAGCTTCAGTGTTTGATCTTCGATTCAATTTCTCTCTTTCGTTGCAGCCAGAACCCTAAATCATGGGCAAATACTTCTTACTAGCGTCCGTCTCAACATGGCCTTCCAACTCTGCATTTGCTACATTTAAGGTAGGAGTAAGGGAAAGGATTTAAAAGAAACAATCAGCGCTCCTCGGGTCCACTTCTCAGACTGCTGAGAAAAAAGTCTTGCATGTTGAAGATAACGGCAATGATTTCGAAAATGATTTCTCCAAGTGGCTTTAAACGCGCAGTTATTGAACTGTTCGTCAGTGGATATTCATAGATATTCAGTGCCAATTGGCTGGGCAAAAAAAAAAAATTTCTGTTTATTGCTGTACTGTTCATAAACTGTAAAGGTAGCTCATTGAAAACGAACATTAAAAACAAAACTTATCTTCTATTGAATAGCATTTAAGTCATACAAAAATGCTTGAAAAACAAAACTCAGAAAAATATTCTTTTAGGTGGAAATAATTTTTGGTAAAATATGCAGCATGCTATAACGATTTAAAATTAATTACAAAATTATTGAAATCGTATAATTTCTAATATTGAAATAAATGTTTTGTTTGAAAATAACAGGGTACCCAGATGTAAAATGAATTTGCCCCGCATTTCCGTCTTCACTGCTGGGTGCACTCATTAGTTAATTTTACAAACTTTGCTTTAACCCTTGCAGAAAACATGTAGTATTTGCGCTTGTTAGATGATGAGTAAAAGCTTGGGATGAATTTCACTTTTAATGTGAAGCTAGTTTTTATTGAAATGAATTGCAAGTATTATCCAAGGAAAAGCTGATTTCAGCAAAATTCAATGAAACATCGGCCTATCATTATTTGAAGCAATTAGATACTGTGAACAAGATGGTAAATCAGGGAAAGCAATTACATCGGGGAAAATCAAATAAAAGTCGCTCGAAAAAGCGTAATAAACAACCAGATTTATGTATTTACTATGTGGCTTACATAACGTTTTTCCTACTAGGATGGTTAAAACACACATTTATGTATTTTTGTGATTATAGTATTTTCATGATATAATCGCCGATATTAGATATTGAGTTATTCTCAATGAGAAATCTTTCGCCCCAACTGAACCAAGAAACCATTCCTCAGCATCAAAGCAAGATAGCTCTCCTTTTATTTTAATCACAAAGTTACAAATGCAAATGCCTCATTAGCCGTCTGCGTGTTTCTTTTGATGACAATGCATCCATCAGCGAAAACTCCCACAGCGACGTCGACTGCTATCCAACAAACAAGATAACCTTCTTCTTGCCGAAGTTTGATACTTTTTCTGCTTTCCGTTTCTATGTTTTGGTATTTCGACAGATGTTTTCGTAACCGGTTTGTTTGGTAGATACGAACTAAAATGTGGATGATCAAATTTCAAAGAACCCTGATCTGATACTCTCAGAAGAAGTCCTAACTTATTTTGCATAATGATTCATGTAGACTCTCGTATACATGGAGCATGGACAACGAAGGTACAAATTCTTCCTCAGCCTCTTAAAGTAAGTCGAAGGGCAACTGCGGAAATACGATACTGCGTGCGCATATAGCGTGCAAATGGTGAATTAAAATACAGTATGTGATCAATGCTTTTAATTTGTCATATCGTACAGTTTAAAATATTTTATGTGGATGATAATTCACTAATGAGTGCTATACATGGAGCATGGACAACGAAGGTAAAAATTCTTCCTCAGCCTCTTAAAGTAAGTCGAAGGGTAACTGCAGAAATATTATACTGCGTGCGCATATAGCGTGCAAATGGTGAATTAAAATACAGTATGTGATCAATGCTTTCAATTTGTCATATCGTACAGTTTAAAATATTTTAAAACATGAAAATGAAACATGACTCTTTAATTTGTTTGTTTTTCCTCATGAGATATAAGCATTGCTCTTGTTGTTACTGTATTCCTTTTATGTGCCTCTCTCTTGTGGTTTTCGGTACGAAGGAAAAGAGAAAGCCAGTGGCATTTGTGTAGAAGAAATTACATACACTTTATTTCCAATTCAAAGCAACTGACTTTAAATATCTGCCATCAAACATCCCCTGGCTGGACTTTCTTTTGGCAAGATGAGCAAAGAAATTTGGATAGGTAGTTAGTGTATGAGTTATTTAAAAATTTGCAGAGAAGGCCGCAATCTACATTTCGTTCACGCAAAAGTCCTGATCTCATGCTCATGATATTTAATCACTAACCTCTGCGACTGTAAATAGAAAAAAATGAAAAAAAAAAAAAAAAACATTATTGAATCACGCATCTGATGGCCAGAGGAAAAAATAGTTCTAATGTCGGTAATTTAACTAGAACAGCAGATTCCCACCAAAGGCTCAAAGTATTTATTAGCTTTGAATACAGCAGCTGCTTAGAACATTTTGATCCAAGCAGCTTATAGGAACACAAAACATTTAAAACGGCTTTCTATATTTTATTCAAAAGGAAAAAAAAAAGAACACAGTTTTTCTTTGTGCACGGAAAACTGTTCTTCCGCTGACTGCACGTGCTCGTTGTTTTTTTCTTCGGGGTGAAGGCGGTTGTGTTAAAGTCCCACATGAACGTTTATGGCTATAAGGAGTAGTTCATCTCTAATTTTGAGCCACTAGTTCCAGGAAGCGATAGAGCCTGCGCCCTAAGGCAAATAAAGAGCCCATGCCTTATCAAGTATACCGACGTTCGAGCCCAAATCCGGCATTTAGGTGGCGCATCTGACTACTCGGTCACCGGTTCGTCATTAAAAACTTTCTACGATTGAACAAGATTCATTTACAGCATGGTGTTAACTTTTCTTCTTATCCGATGCAATCTGAATTAATATAAGTGTTTGCCACCTATTATAAAAACCTTACGTGAGTAAAATCAAATTCACGGATCATAAGTCTCAAAACGGCAGCATCCCTCAGAAAAAGAAGAAAAGAAAATTCGTCCGATCAATGCGGATGAAATATGGGCACATGAACCAAGCTATATCATGAGTAGTTTATTTTTTTTCATAACGCGTAATAAGGAGGAATGATAAACACCAGAACATTATTGATCGAGTAACTTTGGGTGAGACTTCAAATTTTCAGCTACTAGACCTTAAACACCCGTTTTAGTTATGCTAGTCTTCTGAATAGTTAAATCCAACCTTAATTTTCAAGGATAATTCTGCTGTGTCAAATATAATAATTAGTCTCTTTATAAATATCGAGCATAACGCTTTTTCAGCTTATTTCATGTTTAAATGAATTCTGTCTTTTCAGACTGAGGGAATGTCACTCGGCCCTGGACTCGTAGACTGCTCTATAGAAACTGCTACTGACTAAGGGAAAGTTCCTCAACAATAATATAATGCAAAATTAAATTCCGGTGAAAGTTTTAATGCATGCTTCTTGGAACAGAATAAAAACGTTATTACAATGACTGGTATCAGTATTTATTTTTATTTTCTGTAATTTTACTTTTGCCGCCCTCGTTGCGATTAAACTACTCTATTAAATGACACAAGACACAAAATGCAATAGAATGCAAGTCTAGACAAAATAAAATGCGTCACCGACGCTGGGTGAAAATGAGTTCTTGCTATTTCGGTTGAAGTCCTAAGCCAAGTGCTCCTTCCATGTCCAATGCCATGCTACTAGGGGCGCTGATGTTGAACTTCTGTAAGATGGTTGAAAAGTATAAAAAAAACCTCTAAGATGGCAAAGATTTCTCTGGGGCAAGACCTCTTACCTGAAAAGATTCAATAATAATTTCGAATATCACCTACAAAAAATTTACGTGATAAACATATAGATAAAAAATTTCAAATGACCTGTCTTCTGGTACTCTTTTATTGCTCGAAAAAACTTAATAGGCCATTACTAGCATATTACCAAAATACACTTGACTTCTTTCCATTTGTGCAAGCTTGTTGTGCTTATTGGCGAGTTCAGTGAAGAAATAACTGCGCATAAAATGGAAGCATTTAAAACAGATATAAGCACTCGGCTCAAACATATACACTGACGGAAAAAAAATCCCAACACCACGAAAAAATAGTTGTAGAGGAATGAAATGGCGGCAATACATTTGTATAGGTAACATATTTATTCGATTAAGGTTTCAAGACCACAGCTTATTGTAAGCGCGACAAGAGCCATTTTAAATGTGAAATGCTGGTACATTAATAACCGGTGTAACCGCCAGAATGTTGAATGCAAGCACGCAAACGTTCATGCATTGTGTCGTACAGGTGCTGGATGTCAGTTTGTGGGATGGAGTTCCATGCCTGTTGCACTTGGTCGGTCAATACAGGGACGGTTAATGCTGGTTGGGGGTGACGCTGGAGTTGTCGTCCAATGATGCCTCATACGTGCTCGATTGGAGAAAGATCTGGTGATCTAGCAGGCCACGGCAACATGCCGACACTCTGTAGAGCATGTTGGGTTACAACAGCGGTATGCGGGCGAACGTTACCCTGTTGGAAAACACCCCTGGAATGCTGTTCATGAATGACAGCATAACAGGTTGAATCACCAGACCGACGTACAACTGTGCCGTCAGGGTGTGTGGAATAACCACGAGAGTGCTCCTGCTGTCATAGGAAATTGCTCCCCAGACCAAAACTCCAGGTGTAGGCCCAGTGTATCTCGGCCGCAGACAGGTTGGTTGCAGGCGCTCACCTGGCCTCCTTCTAACCAATACACGGCCATTACTGGCACCCAGGCAGAACCGGCTTTCATCAGAAAACACAACAGATCTCCACTCCGTCCTCCAATGAGCTCTAGCTTGACACCACTGATGTCGCAAACGGCAGTGGTTTGGAGTAAGTGGAATGCACGCTACAGGGCGTCTGGCACGGAGCTGTCCTTCAAGTAACCGATTTGTAACAGTCCGTTGTGTCACTGTGGTGGCAACTGCAGCTCGAATTGCTGCCGCAGACGCGGTACGATGCGCCACGGCCATACGCAGTATATGGCGGTCTTCCCTCTCAGTAGTGCCACGTGGCCGGCCGGAACACGGTCTTCTTGAGGCAGTACCTTTCCTTGACCACCGCTGCCAACAATTATGCACAGTGGCTACATTCCGGCCAAGTCGTTCTGCAATATTGCGGAAAGAAAATCCACCTTCTCTTAGGCCTATTACACGACTCCGTTCAAACTGCGTGAGCTGTTGATAATGGCTTTTTCGTCTTCTTAAAGGCATTCTTAACTAACATCAACACCCTACGTCGAATCTCAACGATAACTAAGTCTCACGAACGTTACAGCGCGTATTTACAGCAAACCTGCTTTGCATGTTCCGAGGGCGCTACTAGCGCCACACGTATGCGCCGAGCGCGAAATTTGCATAGACGTCATCTTACAGATGTACTCTCACCGCCTACCAACTGTCGTTTATCTAACACAACCCTTTCTTGGTGTTGGGATTTTTTCCGTCAGTGTATGTCAGTGGAATGCCACAATTGTCTTTTTTTATTGGAGGTTTAACGACCACCGTGAGCTACTCAATGGGCGATAAGCAGTTGGCCCGTCCCTAATTTAGGGTCACTGGTTCCAGGGAAGGGAGAGAGCCAGTGCAGTAAGACAAACACAAAATCCATACCTCACCGGGATTCGAACCCATACCCCTTTCGGACGAATGATCAGAATCCATCGCTTAGACCACTGCGTCACCGAGACGGCCACAAGTGCCTTTTGCGCATTCCACAACTGTTTCTTTAACAACTGCAGAGTCAATGGATAGTAATATCAGAAACTGACGAAGGCGTGCTGTAGCAAACAACTCCGTCCACACGTTCCAGTGGGCCTCAAAAAATGCCCAACGACAATCAGCGATCATCAAACACAATATCCGCACACACATCAGACCATCAGCTATGCAAGCACTGTTACTGCATATGATGATGTAAATCCACGACCGTAAGTGCTTGCTTCGACGTTTTTGTCGATAATTATGTGACTTTATTGTTCATCCTACGGAAGAACAGTTATTGCTGCAATGTTTCCCTTTCTTATTTTTGTTGTTGCTGTTGTTGTTTTTATTGAAGGTTTAACGACCGCCGTCGGCAACTCGATGGGTTATAAGCAGTCGCTCTTCCTCATTTAGGGCAACTGCTTCCAGGGAAGAAAGAGAACCATGTCAGTAAGGCGCAAACACAACATCCATGCCTCACTGGGATTTGAACCTGGACCTTTCTCGGACAAACGGTCATAAGCCAGCGCTTAGACCAATGCGGCCCCGGGGCTGCATATCGTCCTTAAGTCCTGAAACAAAAGGAATATGCTTCTTAGAGAAAAGAGGTGTATTTGTTTTGCTTTGATCGCAATAGGTCTTTCGGTAATGGTGCCAGAAATTATGACTTATATTTCCTGATCGAACATTCTAAAAAGTTGTGCTCTGCAATCTCTGTGGTCATAATACACTGGCGTGCAAACATTAAGGACGAGACGGTTTTTCGAATGTAACGTCGTGCAGAAGTGTTCCACATCGACTCAAATCATACCATAAGATCATCAAGATGTAAGAATATGGGACAAGTGAGGAAAACCGTCCAAACAAGGAATCCAAAGGATACGAAGGCACTTTATTGAAAAGGTAGCTTCGAGCACAACTGGACAAAAGACAGAAACGTCCATGTGACAGGCGGCTGCCAAGGAAAATCTAGTCTTTAGTAGGGGATACGATCACCCCTGACTACGTTGCAGAATTTACAACGTCTGTTCATGCTGAGGACGAGGTTGTCAATGAGCTGTTGAGGCCGCGGCCCATTCCTTTTGTAGCGCCAATCGCAGCTGCGGAATCGTTGTTGGTGGTTGGTGACGTGCGGCCAAGCATCTACCGAGAAGGTTCCACACGTGTTCGATTGTATTTAGGTCCTGGGACCTTGCGGGCCAATTTATGCGCTGAATATCTTCACTCTCCAACAGCTTTGGGACAGCCACTGTACGATGAGGTGTAGCGTTGTCGTCCATGAAGAGGAACTCAGGACCTACAGCACCTCTAACCTCTAAACAGACGCACGTGAGGCAGGAGAGCCTCGGTACAATAGCGGACACCAGTGACTGAACCTCCTTGGAAGATGTGGAGGTCAGTACGGCTACCAAGCATGATACCGCCCCAAACGAGAACTCCGCCACCTCCAAACCGGTCCCTTTCGATGACGTTGGAGGTGTGATTGCGTGTTCCCTGCTCTCTCCAGATGTGTATACGTCCAGAATTGCTCGTCAGGCTAAATCGGCTCTCATCCGTAAAGAGAACTCGACCCCATTGCTGATATGTCCAGTTCTTGTGTTCATGGCACCACAGACACCGCCTTCTCCGATGAGCAGGCGTTATTGGCACACACCGTACTGGTCATCGTGCAAATAGGCCACCTTTGTGCAGCCTCCTGGCCACGGTAAAACGCGATAACGGACGTCCAGTTGGGTGTTGCATGTGCCTTGCGATTTCTCCCGCTGTCTGCCGCCTGTCTTTTCTCGCCTGTAGGAAAATATACCGGTCGTCCGCCGCCGTGGTTGCTCGTGGACGGCCACTGCTAAACTCTCGGACAGCTATTCCTGTCGTTTGAAATGTTCTCCAAGCTTGTGAAACGATGCTGTGAGCGATCCCAAATTCCTCGGCCACACTAGTCACACTTCGACCCTCTTCCAACTTCCCAATGACGCGACCTCGGGTAAAGTCATCCAGATGTCGTCTACTGGATTGCCTGTTGGCCATATCACACGGTGGCAGCAGCTCGACGTCGTTCACCGATGTACACCGTGCAATAGCTTTCACCGAATTGCTGACCGTAGACCGCCGGTGTGCTTTATACCCTTCCAACCCCCCTCTATGTCATGCTGCATATATGCGCATGCCCTACCGTAACGGACCTTAGTCCATCTCCTGAGTGGTATTTCGGTCCGTTCTGCCTGCTCGGCCTGCTCGTTCCACTGTTATGTTAATTTCTCCTTTTCGTCCTTTATTTTTGGACACCAGTGTACGTAAATGGCTCATTCGGCCTCTAACATGATGTGTTTCTGTCTCTACTGCAGCGAGCAAATTTTTCACATAAATTGCAAGGCGAATAAAAATTTTCAAATTAGGTCACCAGCGCACAGACACATTCTTAACCCCATTAAATATTATTGTGTGCACACCTGATCTTGACTCCATCAAATATTAATAAAAAGGCCAATCGTATGTATACTAATCTCAGCTCTTACTGACGAATATCTCAGTTTAAATTGCTATTGCCCAGTAATTCCAGGAACATATTTTGGGCTACAGTATGGTACTCCACCTTAAGCATTTCCAAGGGTAAACTCTAATCAACCTCGTGCGAAAAATGAATGGAAACCACGGGTTACCCATGAGACCCCTGAAATATCGTAAGACAAGATAACATCAGAACGGTGAGATTTCCAACGTGATTAATCACAGGAAATGTCAGTTCAAGCTAGGATTGCAAATGATAAGTTTTAGACAAGAGAGTGCACAATGTAGTAGTGTTGTCGGAATTCTAGAAGGTAATGCATAGGACTCATCGGCAACCAGTTGTGGCAAAATACAGTATATAAGACGTAGGAACAATAACAGAGCTGAGCCTACCATGACAAGAACAGTGTAACTACCACTGGAACAACTGTATCTCATTCTAATGGCAATATGCAACAGCTTGACTACAGTTCTATCCAAAACTTAAGGACGAGACATATTTTGACCAGTTAAAATCCAAAAGACGATTTTATAGCCGTAAATGTGATCGACGGTTACAGCAACAAAAAAAAATGAAGCGCACGGCATCAATTATCGCAAGTAATGTATTGTATAATATAGATCGAAACAGAACAACAGATCGAAACAGAAACGAAGGATGTACAAGTTTACATGTCACCCAGTAACATTGTTCCATCAGCACTGCATAAACAGACAACAGCGCGAAGTCCTCAGTAGGAGATATGTCCACCTCGTAGTAAAATGCACGATTGGCACCTGCGTATCATGCTTAGCACAAAGTGGTTTAAGATCTCTTGTGTTTAGCACAAAGTGGTTTAAGATCTCTTGTCCCACTCCTGCTGGAGAGCCCTGATAAGTTCTGGAATGGATTCTAGTAAGGCTCCTAAGGAATCACGCTATGTTCGATTGGGTTCAAATTAGGGGAACGCGCTGAGCACTTCATTCGACGGATATCCTCACCAGCCACATCTGCGCCCACAGCACAACGGAACAGATGAAAGTGATTTAAGAATCGTATCATTGCAGTACTGTTCCGAGGTGATTGTCCATTGATTAAATACCTATAGTTCGGTACGTCCATTCATCATGATACTGGCTCACATCATAACTCCGCGACCGCGATATCTGTCCCCTTCAATAATGTACATGGCATCATAAGAGATCCCACATTCTCTTCAGATCAATTGCCACTTGGAATCCGACGAATAGCTAAAGCGGCTTTCATCTGTAAACTTTACCTCGGCCCATTGATTTGAAGACTAGATAACGTAAGCCATACACCTACAAGGCGCCCTGCACAATGGTAGTAAGACAGTTCTGATCTCTGGGCATATAGTCCTGCGGCATTTAGACGTACTGATACTGTTTAGCGCGAAAACTCGTACACTGTGCTTGCTTGTAGACGATTAAGCAGCAGGCCCGCAGAAATTTTCCGACTCTGTTTTGTTGTTTTGACAACGGTAACGGTCAGATCGCTGGCACGTATAACGGGTAAGACGTCCAGAAATACATCTGGAAGCAGTTCTGTCCCCTGAAAGCTGTACAAAACAGCGACAATCCAAACTGGTGACATTGGTCACAGTCCGTCATTCTTCAAGCTTGCCAATAATTCTGCCTGTAAGGGCGAAAAGTAATAATGAGATGCATATCAATTAAGATATGATCTAATGCTAATTTATGTACATAAAAAACAAGGAAATAACTTTATTTCATTAACTATGTGCACATACAATGCCCAAGGTTAGAAGGGCGCCAGCCTGTCTGGGAAGACTGAATACGTCCTTTATGTAAAAGAATGTCAGTATTGTTGTATGTTTTGTTCTGTTTGTATAGAGTCTGGTTTCCACGTGCAGAAGTTCGTTAGAAGGAATGTGAAGTATGCTGTCGTCGGGCACGGAGACAATAAGCGAGGGCGAGCGAGTTCCGAGAAGCAGGAGCGGCTGGGGTGCGGATACGGAGAAAGTTGGCCTGCGGTCAAAGGTCAGGTTCGCTCCAGGGCCTGACAAGGTCAGCGCCTCGTAGTAGGTCAGCGCCTCGTAGTAGAGGGGGCCGAAAAAGAAGAGAGAGGTCTTCCGGAGCGAGGGGGGATAAGATATAGCTTCGGAGAGAGAAGCAGGATTGCGAGGTGCGCTTGGTCGGCGGGTAGACGTGCGGCGTCTATGCTCCAAGGAACGCAGTTCCTGTTATTTGCGTGAAGCTGGAGGTTTCGGGAGAAAGTGAAAAGGATTTGCAACGAGTGTCTGGAAGACTGATAGACGGTGGAGATTTTATGCTCCGAGGAACGCAGTTCCTGGTTTTTAGCGTGAAACAGAATGTTTCGAGGGACGCGTGGAATCGGAAAGATTCGGATATTAGAGTGGCGTTAGGGCAACGGATTGGAGATTGAACAATTCGTGACGGACGACGCATGCGACACAAATCCGTCGACGTGGACACTGGCACCGGAACCAGACTCTCACTAGTACTTTGATTCATTGAATTTATTATCTTTCTTATTCACTAAGTATTTATTGAAGTTGATGAAGTGCCTTACAGTAGCCATTCTCTCCCTTCCTTGATTCGCGGATAATTACACAGAAAGGCGTAGGAAGAGGGGCCAGGATGCTAAATTTATTATTAATAAATTACGAGAGTGAGAACCTCAGATTATTTGCTGTAGGGGAAAGTTGTTAAATTAACTCACGGACGCCTATCGGAAAGAAGGCGGGACTTAGCACGAAAGTCTATGTCTTACCCCTACACTGCCTCAGGTAAAATCATCCATATGATCTTTGCGAAACATCCTTTTGTTACCTCATACAAGCAATTTCTCGCTCCGTCGCTGAAACACACACACACACACACACACACAAACTCGTATTAGACATGACTCTTCTTCCCGCCTGTATACAACCTCTGCATGTGTCACGTGCTTACAGAAAAATGTGCATATAGGTTGCGCATCATGGAATATCTTCATACGTCAAACCGCACTCGTGTGCATATGTTTGTGTGTGATTAGAGGTTTAACGACCACCGTGAGCAACTCAATGGGGTATAAGCAGTCGTCCGTCCCTAAGTTAGGGCCACTGACTCCAGGGAAGTGGGACAGCCGGTGCCGTAAGACAAACACAACATCCGTGCCTCACCGGGATTCGAACCCGGATCCATTCTCGGACGAATGGTCATAAGCCAGAGCTTAGACCACTGCGCCACTGGGGCGGCGTGCATATATTAGCCAGATCTTTTAGATCCACGGCGCTCTGTAATCGCATAATTTAATGTTCGTCCTGAAGTTTGGGACTGCAGTGTACATTGTCACGCTCATGCTCCAAAAATTGCGATTGTAAAATGTAGACGTGTCCTAAGACTCCGCAGAAGTGAGTCGATGTATCCTACTGTACGACAGACACACTTCTGTCTGGACGCCATAATATTACTAAATGACACTCACCGTAACTTAAAGGTACAAATGACTATGGTGTTTATTAACCTCAAGTTATGTTATTTAGGGATCCCGCAGGTCGGTTATTTCTGTCTACTGACGACCTCTATCACGTAATCATTATGATAAGCAAAAGTTATTCTACTCAGGTAGCTTCCATTACTTGAGTATAATCGGACAAATGTTTTTTTGTTAACCATATAACAACAGCTATCTATCAACATTACCGCAAAATAGAATTCTTTTTGCGATATCATAAATGTAGTCTTTATTTGATACTACTTCACACTACCGCACACTGCGAAATACTACTACGAAGTAGCTGCAACCTAGAAATAGGAAAACCTCCACGCATTTTGTCATGTACAGCTTGATTAATTACGTATGGGATCCGTTCATTACACCAGTCAACATTTTTAAACTTTGTTTTCATAACATGAATGAAACAAGGTGTTTTTAACTAATTTTGGGGGCTCGATTCAAGCATGACTGTAGAAACTCTCCGCCGCCCCGGTGGCGCAGTGGTCTAAGCGATGGACTCTGATCATTCGTCCGAAATGGGTCCGGGTTCGAATCCCGGGAGGCATAGATGTTGTGTTTGTCTTACGGCACTGGCTCTCTCCCTTCTCTGGAACCAGTGACCCTGAATTAGGGACGGGTGACTGCTTATAACCCATTGAGTTGCTCACGGCGGTCGTTAAACTTCCAATAAAAAAACAACCTATGCGTTACCTACAGTTTTTTGTGTATGAACATTTGCTATATTTCCAGATACATATATACAATGCAAGATGTACATATTATAGCTTCACATTGAAATGTATTACAGCATTTATGTGTCTTGTTAGCTATAGAATTAGTGTTACAAAGTATAAATACTATATTCATATATCACTACATATGAAACAGCAAAAGAAAAAGGAAGTAGAGTAAACAATATTAACACAAATGTAAATGTATGCACACATACTCGTATACCTATACAAGTATTTCGTTTCTCCCTTATGTCCTCCTTCTGCAAAAACCAACAGTAATCACTCATCATTGAGAGATCCCCTGCCTTGTTACCTCTCCTTCATCGTTCGGATATCTTGTTGGAACCTTTCTCCTTGTTCATCGCTCCAGGTTCTTAGGTTGTCAGGAAAGAAGTCCAGATGCGAATGGAGGAAATGTATTTTTAAACACATCCAGCACTCACGGTTTTTACAGTTCTTGAGAGGGTTGTGAATCAGCTGTTTGTGGTTACCCAGAAATCCCTTGAGCACAGATGTGAAAGACTGCCATGCGACGAGTTCTGTGCTGTTTAGCTTTTCGGTAAAAAAAGAATCACGCAGTAGTTTCCGTATCTGAGGACCAACGAAGATGCCTTCTTTGAGTTTTGCATTACTTAATTGTGGAAATGTTTTCTTTAAATGCAATAAACCTGGGCCAGATTTGTCCATAGCCTTTACAAAATTTATCAGCCCCAGTTTGATATGAAGTGGTGGAAGTAGCACATCAGAGGGATTAACTAAGAGCTTGTGACGAACGTTACTCTCCCCAGGAATGAAAACATCTCGTTTAGGCCAGTCTGCCCGTTCGCAGTGTTCTTCTGTGGTCCTACTGTCTAACATACAAAGTAAACAACGAAATTTGGTGAAGCCACTTTGAAGCCCGAGCAAGAGTGATATGACTTTCAGATAAATGCATATTGACCACCTAAACTGGTCATATCGCATTGCCGTGAGAATTTTGTCCATGCTTTCATAGGTCTCTTTCATCCCGACAGCATGTGTTACTGGAATGTAAGGATTCAGGTTTCCGTTGGACAAAAGGAGAACTTTTAAACTAACCTTGGATGAGTCGATAAATGGACGCCATTCCGTACGATCGTGAGATATTCTGAATTCTGTAATTGCTCCGGAATATCTAGACAAAAGCACATACCATCCTGCATTTCGTAGAAAAAAGCATAGACCCAAATTTTTATTTCTGAAAACAGACACACGTGTACTCATTGCCAGCAGGTTCCACTCTTGCAGACGGGAACCTAAAAGTTCAGCTTGTAGTTTGGAAAGATGTAGGTTTTGAACGAAATCATTCAGTTCATTTTGCTCAAACAAGTAGAGCTCGTCTAAGTGTTTAGGGGTGTATGTAGGATCCGGATCTTCATGTGCGTCCATATCTTCATTGGTTGAATATGAATCTATCTCTTCACAGTTCAATGGAGGTTTTGGTATAGGAAGATCTTCCCCATGTCGAACATACCTTAAGTCTGATGGCAAATTTGGATACTGTATTTTACTTTTATTCTTTTTTGAAAAGGCACTCACTTTGGCTAAACAAAAATAACGATCTTCCACGTGATGATTTGGCTAACGCCAAATCATCGGACTGCGAAAGGCATGAATTTCAGCTTACCTTTTAACCATTCACTCAAGCCAACAAAGCAGGAAATGCAGCAGATATGTGGAGCCCACGATTTATTTTGATCTCCAACATGTCATCCAAAGTACAAATAGTAGGCTTTCCTTACAGTCTTTGTCAATGGACGACTCTGCGATTTTATAATATACTATCCACACACTTAGCAAAACTTATCCGGGGCATTAACACATCCGCGACGATCCCATTTCTCCATTTCTCCAACCTTTGCTCATAAACATGCAGCACCTGTTTTTCCTTTAATGTAAAAACAGCAATGGCAGCTCAGTTGCGGTTAAATATTCTCTACCCGTGAAACAAAAAGCAGTGTTGCCACATATACCGTGTCCGGTGGCGAAATATGACAATAAAAAGATCTAGTGTCCTTTAACAAGCCTACAAGCGCTAATGTGGAACAATAGTATATATTTAATGCCCAATAACAAAAAACACGTGACGTGGTGGCCATTTTTAAGGTCAGATCTGAAATCAGCACCCAAAAATTAGTTAAAAACAGCTGTATTTATTCATATTACAAAAATATTGTAGACCAGTGTTATTGTAACTTCTTGTACTTCCGTAAGTAGATTACGTTCCTTATCCGATCTTATTAACGTAACTATATATTTACTGTGTGAAATTCTGTTAAATGCGTTACACTATGCATTTAATACAGTTTCTTATTTGCACATTTAACCTTCCTTTTGTTGTCGTTTTTTGTTTCGGGGATTAGATATGCCCATAGCATCTACGGCGAGACGGCGTCGCCTGTCCATTGTTTGGAATATTTTTTCTTATTTATTGGATAAAAATATTTTTTCTATGCAATATTAAAAACTTTGCCGATCGTTGAAAGACATCCGGTGCATTTAGAATCACGCTCTAGAGGAACTTTTCCCTGAAGAAACCAACATAATTGAAGTTTATTACATAGTAGTTTATTACTATGTAATAAACTTCAATTTATTACATAGTAGTAAACTGTTACTTCAATTATGATGACATCGTGCATTTACATAGTAGTATGAATGACATATTCCGCAGCAAAATGGCTAAAATATATTTTGAATATTTTTATGTGATTCAGCATCGAGGAAGTAAGTTATTTTGAACTTATTTTAGATACAAGCCGATATGACAGGAAAATGGTTTCTCGTGCTCCCAAGCAACTGATTTAAAACTGAAACGGTTTTTGGAGGAGAGGAAAGATTATCTTTTGCGAATCATAGACTGGAAAAAGTACAGCGTTTTTGAATTTCATACGGTTAACAGAAAAGACTTTGCTTTCACTTCCACCATTAGGGAAGTAACGCTGGTAAGAAAGAGCTGACATGTCACATTCCACCAAGTAAAACACGCCAAAAGTAGCTCTTTTCAAATTCCTGCCTATGTTTTATCATTTGCTCTTCTTTTGAAGTTCTTGCTCGTCTCCGAAACGTCAGCAGAACTTGAGAAAAGTCACGTTATATTATTTCTTCGATCATTACGGTACAGTACCCATTTCTCATCACCTGTTACAATTCGGCTCCGTGAAATGTAACGAGCATATACATCATGATTCTGAAATGTCTGACATAATCGATGAAGCGCCGAAATGGAATGGACGTTCTTTTCAGGATTTATCCTTTTCGAATTACTGACAATAAAAATGAAAAAGAAAAAGAACACATTTAACGCCTCAAGTGAAAATATGGGTATGTTTCATTCTGCAAAACATCGTCTTATAATCCATGGAAAATAGCACGTCAATATGAATAGCTGAAATATACACGAGGCCCTTGTTTTTAAAAATCCTTTCATAAATACGAAGCATACAAATCTTCTTTTCAAACGGATAATGTAAGGAACTTGCTATGTTTTCAGTTCCTTACATCATCCGTTTTGCTTTAACTTTGCTGCTCAGTGGATTCAAATCTACATAAGTAAAAATTATCTGCTTAAATGACTCATAATTTGTGAAAGTAAACTCCAAAGAGATGGTGTTTCTATGAATCGAATAAATGTAAAATAAAAAAAAAACGTTTGCTGCATTACTTAAACGAAGTACTTGGAAAAATATCACAAATGTCGCAGGCATGTTACATTTGATGTTGAGAACTGACAACAATTCATCTAGGTTTAGATACGCTTCGCAAAAGAATCACGCTTGTGTTTCATCTCTGTTTTCTATTCTGTTTTCAAGATTTTCTATTGGGTGTGTGCATAAGTTCTTCCAGTTTTTGTAGGCTACAAAGAAAGGAGGAGAACACAACAAATAACGTACCTAGGATTTCACATAATTGCCATCATTCTGTATGACCTCTTGCAATCTGTCTATGAGTAGGTGTATTCCACGCCGGAGAAGCTCCTGTGTTTTAGAGTCAAAAAATTCATGTAATGCCGTCAATCATAAAAGTTTAAGGTAGCAGTCTTAAAAGCACAATAATTAAAACAGTACGCAAGCTTCAGATGAAGGGAAGAACTTATTTAATGTATAAGTTAAAAGGTAAACCTTTTAAGTGAAGAACTTATTAAATGTATAAGTTAAAAGGTAAACCTTTTAAGTGAAGAACTTATTAAATGTATAAGTTAAAAGGTAAACCTTTTAACTTATACATTAAATAAGTTCTTCACTTCATCTGAAGCTTGTGCACTGTTTTAATTATTGTGCATATAAGACTGCTACCTTAATCTTTTATGATTGACTCATTCCACACGAGAACCTGATGCCATGCCATGTAATGCCGTTTTCACATCGTCCACGTCATCAAAGGTTTGGAGAGCGAAGGCGTTCTGTAACGATCGAAAAAGGTGGTAGTCCGTAGGTGCCAGATCAGGAGAATACGACGGGCGAGGTAACTCTTCCGAACCAAAGTCCGGTAATTTTTGTCGAGTGACTAAAGCAGCATGAGGTTTGGTTTATCATGGTGAAGGATCAGGCCTTCGCGATTGACGAGTGCTGGCCGCTTTGATGCCAGTTGTTCTCCCAATCTGTCCAACTGTCGGCCGTAGAGGTCAGAATTTATCGTTCGGTTAGGTACCAACACCTTCCAGTGGATAATTTCCTTGGTATCCCACCAAACCCTCAACAAAACCTTTATGGGATGCAGTCCTCCTTTTGAGGTCGATGGAGCAGGCTCCGCACCTTGACACGCAGTCCGTCGACGCTTTACAATACGGTACAGTACCCATTTCTCATCACCTGTTACAATTCGTCCCCAAAACGGTTCATTTCTCTGACGTGAAAGCCAAGAAACACAGTAACGGATTCTTTCCTCTCGTTGCTTTGCAGAAAGTTGGTGCGGTACCCAGTTATCGAATTTGGTGATTAACCCAAGCGCATGCATCCGTCTTTCGACTGTTGTTCTGTGTACCGACAACGTTTCCACTAATTGCTGAACTGTTGGATGTGGGTCATTTGTTATGGCTTGGTCCAAATCCTCGTCAGAAGCCACGGATAAACATCCAGGATGCGGTTGATCTTTACGGATTCCGTCTTCGTCCCCGGATTTCCGAAACCAACGGTGACATGTGCTATCACCAATTGCATCCTCCCCATAAACATGACAGATGTTGCGGCAAGCCGCGCCCGAACTCGTAAACAATGTCTAATGTGCTCCTTATTGCATGCCATGTTACACAGTCCGTGATTTCCGTTACGATTTTACTCTGACAAACCTAGTGCATCTTTGTGCTTTACTGCTCCACCCTTTATTGGCTGAAAATTCAACATCGCGGCGTCATCTGTGACGTAAAACGGGTAAATCATTTGCACACACCCAATAGCTTGTTTTATTTGCATAACTCCACTCTGTTTTCTAGATAGTTTGATTTGTGCCACGTTTGATTTTTTTTTTTTTGATTGGAGGTTTAACGACCACCGTGAGCAACTCAATGGGCTATAAGCAATCGTCCGTCCCTAATTTAGGGTCACTGGTTCCAGGGAAGGGAGAGAGCCAGTGCCGTAAGACAAACACAACATCCATGCCTCACCGGGATTCGAACCCGGACCCCTTCCTGACGAAATATCAGAGACCATCGCTTAGACTACTGCGCCACCGGGGCGGCCACGTTTGATTTTCTTCCAGTGAAACGCATATGAAGAATTCTCATTTCACTGAGAAAAAGCTTGCTCTTATATCATTCAACGAATTCGAAATTTTATGAAATGCAGTTTAAAGTTCTTTTAAAACACTCCGAAGCATGTAAAGTTGTTTCAAATATTCCAAATCAGCGTTATTAAACTCCGTTAGATAGGACTGAGGAATCTTTATTCTGCTGAACATTTTCTCAGTAAACTGGTTTCCATTGTCTATTCTAAGATTTTGTCTAATTCTTACTTTCTGGCTAATATTCTTCCCGCGACATTCTTCAGGATTATATTAGTGTCACAAAAGGGAAGTAGTAGCTAGATTGTTCTTTCGAGTCTCGTCAGCAGTGCAATTGGCAACATCCACCTCTTGTGCTAACAAATCTGTATCGGTTTCGATATTTAACTATATCGCCATGAGCAACCCTAAGGTGTATAATTTCCGGACGAGTTCTGATGAGGCATGGACAGTGTTCCTGTTTTTCGGCACTGGATTTCTTCCTCCTTGGTGCCAGCAACCTTGAAGTAGCGACAAGCTACTGCTAGTATCTCTCAGAGTTGTTCGTGCTGTTCTTTAAATGTCGATCGTGACAGATGTGGTGTGTACGTTATAATGAAGAAGCGGACATTATCGTCGAAAGAAGCCGATCTTTCATATATAGGAGCAGAGAATTTGGAATAACGATAATAACCTAATAAACTGTTTCAAAATTCGAAAAGATTGGTAACCAAATAGAACCAAACCACGAAAACAAGATTCACCTGTGTTTATGTCCCAATATTTATTTTTTTCAAATTCAAAATCAGGTAGAAGAGACTCATTCTCAGAGTAACCACGAAACATACCCTTCAATCTAATAGTAGTTCTTTAAACATTGGATTACGTTTCACACTAAATTTTATTAATTTAATCATGCTCTGACTAGGAGAGTTGAGAACTGTACCCTGAATTTCTGAGCTCTAAACTCCATCGGAGAAAAGTTTTTTGAAGCAAAAGCTTTGATTTTTTTTTTCGCTTTCAAAGAAATAAATATCAATATTATGACTAACTTGTTTTCCTATGATTATAAATGTCTTTCTTATTTCCTCTGTGTTCTGCTAGATTAATCAAAAAAAGTTTTTTAAACCTATCAATGTTAAAACCCTTACGTTACGTATCTTCTTCAGAAATTATTTTTTCGGCTCTAGTAACTTTGACCTCTCTCCATTTCGAGAGCAGTTGGACTTATTACACGCTCTAGAATCAAATCCTGGGAGGTCTAAAAAATAAAGAATTCAATGAAGTATGCATGTTTTTCATACATTTTACTTGTTTTCCCGACTGGGAGATATGAGTTGCACACAGGATTTTAAGGGATATGCATTTGATGGAATTGAGGGTTAAATTTTCGTGTAAAATTAGTTTTTTAAGGAAGCTATCGGATTCCAACATGTTGCAGTAAAATATAGAAGCTGTAGATTAATTAAACATTTTTGGTAAATTAGATATGTGGTTTTCTTTAATTGTTTATTTCTTTAATTGTTTATTTCGGGGTTTAATGTCTTATATGATCATCTAGGTTTATAAAGAGTCTCGCGTCTCTGAATTAACTCAGGCGAGGTCACATTATTATGTAGGTCTATAAAGAGTAGCCCGTCTCTAAATTAGAGTCACAATGGTTCTCAGGAAGGTATATTGCCAGTGACGGAAAGATAAGCACAACATCTATATCGTGCTCCGAGACTTGAACCCAGAGCTAACAGGACAAGAAATCAAAGTCCACGCCCTCGACCACTGGATAACTAGAATAGGCTAATTTGCCACCAGGACAAGCGTGGATGAAAAATTTTGAGAGGAAATATATCGGGTTGTTCGGAATATAATGGCCGATTTTCTGAGATGCTACATTCAACTCGTCTACAATGCTTGAAGACCACTACGCTCGCAACGCCATTCGAACGAGTTGAAGGGCGAAACAGATGCCCCACACACGCCACAATCGATTAAGCTGCAGTCGTTGCAATAATCGATTAACCTGCAGTGGTCTGTACAGCATGTCAGAAAGGAGTGAGTTGCGAGTGATTCTGCTTCACGAGTTAAAATTGAGTCGTAATGTGGTTGAGGTATGGGGGCGAGGAGGCAACACCTGAACGTACTGTTCGTCGGGGGTTTGAAAAGTGAGGAAGCATTTGAACGTACTGTTCGTCGGTGGTTTGAAAAGTGAGGAAACACCTGAACGTATTGTTTGTCGGTGGTTTGAAAAGCGAGGGAATACCTGAACGTACTGTTTGTCGGTGGTTTGAAAAGTGAGGAAACATCTGAACGTACTGTTCGTCGGTGGTTTGAAAAGCGAGGAAACACCTGAACGTACTGTTCGTCGGTGGTTTGAAAAGTGATGAAGCATCTGAATGTACTGTTCGTCGGTGGTTTGAAAAGTGAGGAAGCATCTGAACGTACAGTTCGTCGGTGGTTTGAAAAGTGAGCAAGCATCTGAACGTACTGTTCGTCGGTGGTTTGAAAAGTGAGGAAGCATCTGAATGTACTGTTCGTCGGTGGTTTGAAAAGTGAGGAAGCATCTGAACGTACTGTTCGCCGGTGGTTTGAAAAGTGAGCAAGCATCTGAACGTACTGTTCGTCGGTGGTTTGAAAAGTGAGGAAGCATCTGAATGTACTGTTCGTCCGTGGTTTGAAAAGTGAGCAAGCATCTGAACGTACTGTTCGTCGGTGGTTTGAAAAGTGAGCAAGCATCTGAACGTACTGTTCGTCGGTGGTTTGAAAAGTGAGGAAGCATCTGAATGTACTGTTCGTCGGTGGTTTGAAAAGTGAGGAAACATCTGAACGTACTGTTTGTCGGTGGTTTAAAAAGCGAGGAAACATTTGAACGTACTGTTCGTCGGTGGTTTGAAAAGTGAGGCAACACCTGAACGTACTGTTCGTCGGTGGTTTGAAAAGTGAGGAAACGTCTGAATGTACTGTTTGTCGGTGGTTTGAAAAGTGAGGAACCACCTGAACGTACTGTTTTCCAGTGGTTTGAAAAGTGAGGAAACATTTGAACGTACTGTTCGTCGGTGGTTTGAAAAGTGAGGTAACACCTGAACGTATTGTTCGTCTGTGGTTCGAAAAGTTGCGTTCCGGTGACACGAGTCTACAAGATGAGGAGGATCGAGAACGACATTCGGTCATTGATAACAACGCTCTGAAGGCAAATCTGGAGTCAAATTCCTCGCATCTCAGTTAGAACTCGCCAAATAATTCAGTGCGTCGGTTTCAACCATTTCCAAACATCTCCACCAAATTGGGGATGTCAAGAAGCTCGGTACGTGGGGCCCACACGAACTGATGGAGCATCAGAAACAACAACGGTTTGAGATGTTTGCAGCAACCTTCTGCTTCGCAAAGAAAAGGAGCCCTACTTGATTGCACTGTAACCTGTGACGAATAGTGGGCATACGATCTGGACAGTGGCTGAACCATGGCAAACCACGGAAATAGCATCGTAAACCAAGGTTGACACAAAGGTTTTGTTGACAGTGTGGTGGACTGTTTATGGTGCCATACACTACGCGTTCTTGAATGCTGGTGAAAGCATTACCTCAGTCACATACTATAAAGAAATTGATTGAATGCACCAGAAAGTTATGTTCCAAACAGTCATCTTTGGTGAATAGGAAGGGTCCTATCCTCCTCCGTGATAACGCGAGACCATACGTGGCACAAATGACGAAACAGAAAGTACACAAACTGAGGTTCGAACCCCTCCTACATCCAGCCTACTCCCCGACTTGGCACCTACCGATTTCCATCTGTTCATGCACTTTAGCAATTACTTCAAGTACAGGACTTTCAGAAACCGAGATGAGGCCGAAATTGCATTCTGAAACTTTCTTGCATCCAGGGAACCAGATTTCTTGCGGACTGAAGTATTTAACACTAATGACGAGGTGAAAAAAATGCCTTACTTCTGACCTCGTCATTAGTGGTAAGTGATGACAAGGTCAGAAGTAAGGCATTTTTTTTACATTTTTTTCAGAACACTGCTTTACTGGCAGAGTTGTGTAGCTGCTGAAGGCACCTATTTCGAATGAAACAAAGTTGTATGCTATGAGGTATGTCTCTTTCAGTTTTACCTTCCCAATCGGCCATTCCGAACAGCCTGGTATATTTAAAAACTTATTGGAAACTGAAGAAGTGAAGAAAGGCATTCTTCTGACCTCGTTAATTTTTACTGCCTTGATACGAGATATTACATCTTTTTATAATATCATATTGGAAATTTACTCCATAGTGACAAAAGTGTTAACGATCCAGGAGTGAGAGAGAGAGCGCATAATACATTTTTTGGAACTCAGGACCCTGAAATTTTTCTAAATAGCATCATGAAGCTGTTTAAGTGAAGGAGGAAACCGCTGAATAAGAGGAAATCTGTCACAACATAGGAAACAATAGCTCGTTCACATGTTTTTGAGCCGCCCCGGTGGCGCAGTGATCTAAGCGCTAGCTTATGACCATTCGTCCAGCTGGGTCCGGATTCGAATCTCGTGGGATATGGATGTTACGTTTTTCTTACGGCACTGGCTCTCTCCCTTCCCTGGAACCAGCGGCCCGAAAATAGAAACGGGCGAAAGCTTATAGCACATTCAGTTCCTCACGGTGGTCGTTAAACCATCCAAAAAGCATTTCTTGATGAGAAAAATATATTTTAATTTTTGCTAAAAACCATGTGAGCAAAAGCTCAACTCAATTGTAACAACCTTATGTTAAACCAACTACATAGGAAAATTTAAATTTCTCCTTCATCAGCTTCATTTTACTTATTCAACAAATAACAGGGATATCTACAGTATTTAATGCACCATTTCTTAATCATATCCTCTCTTGATAAGCACAGAAATCTGATATTCCCTTCAGATCGGCCTTCTTTAGTTTTATTTTAAACTGAGAAGTGTCAATTTATACCTCAACATTTTTCTTTACATCAGAATTTCACTGTTTACTTCAAACGCAATGTGCGTGAACATTGAGGCAGAGCATTGTGTTTCAGACAGAACCAGAAATCAATAATTAATCTGGTATTTCGGGAAACTGAAAATATAGAAAAATTTGACCTTTGTACTCTTTGAACTAAAATGGCATACTGTTTTCTTTTCTTTCCTTTTCTTTTTTTTAGTATGAACCACAACACTTTAAATGTATACTCTCTACCTGTACCCTCTTCCCCGTTTTTTTCCTGTTAGTTTTTCGACTTTTTGAACGCCAAATACTAGAAGTATTACTTTCACAAGTTAGGGTTGCTGGCTTTAAATTAAGCCAGAAGCGATAATCATAGAGTAAAAATACTACTTTTGCATCCAGGACTTAAATCCATGCCCGTGGACGGGCAAAATAGCCAAATAAGTTAGTGAAAGTGTCATGGTGGAAACCAAGAGAAAGGCTATCTGGGTAATTACTATTTAAACTTATGCAAATAACAAAATTCTGGTAAAAGTTGAATTTGGGCAAAAATTAAAATTTGGGAGATGGGTGGATGCATTTCGAAACAAAAAGTAAATTCAATTATCTTAAGGACATGATAAATGAAAATATAAATAAAATGCAACTCTGATGTTTGAAACTACCCAAAAGTCATTATTGAAGGTTTGCGTTGTTTGAATGTACGATGAGTTGAGGCACGTGCAAGTGTAAAATACGTAATTATGGTTTACATGTGTACCAAATTTGTAAACACTAAAAATTAGATGGTATACAATGTACACGTGTAATAACTTTTGGAGGCTGTGATGATCGAATTAGTGGTTAGGACAAAATGCGTTAATTAAGTAAACAAATTTCCAGGGTCGTTTTTGGCCTTAGGCAAGCTAAGGTGGATTAGCATGTGACCCTGCGATGAGCTTCAACTGTGTCAACTAATTCTTCACTGCACAAGATTTGGGTTTATGAAAGGCCATTTGGTCTGCATTTATTTTAAAAACTTAACCATCAAACAGAAAAACAAAAAACCAACATCTGTTGCTGAAAAACACAAACAGGGTCTTACATCCTCAAAAAAAAAAAATGGTTAACAATGGAGCTTGGGCCTTATTTCAATTAAAATCAACATGACCCACAACTAATGTACTTCTGATTCAGAAAGGGAAAAACAAATATATCGGCTAGCGAATAACAATTCTGTACCTTCAGTTTTAAACTTTCACATTAAGCAGACAATCTCATTCAATTCAAGTTAAACTGGTACAAGAGTGTATTGATCTTTTTGCTATAAGAAAACAATCTAGCTTGTCCCTTTCGGGTAGCCCAATTTCACATCATTTACAAAGAAAAAATATTGCTTTGCGAAACACGAACACTTGACTGATGATATAGTAGGACGTAACATTGTGAATTGGTTCTGATAGCTGAAGTGTATTTCTCTCTCTCTCTCTCTCTCTCAGCCAGGAATTTACAGCTAAATGAATACACTAACCCCTCCACAGATTTCATTTAGCCTTACGAAAAACCCTCGCAAACCCGTTTCCTTAGCCAGCATTAATTTTAAAATTACAATAGCCGAGCAAACATTTATATATAACCAAAAGTTACTTCAGTAAACAATCCTACACTACCAGAAAAATTCTGCATTAAAATTTAATATACTCAACATGCTAGCATTACTTGATACAAAATCACCTTCAACACTTTACTAAACATACTGCACTAAATACCTTACTCAAATACCTCAAAAGTTATCATTGCACAATAATGCTGACAAATACACCTAAAATTCACCCTATCATCTGGAAAATTGAAAATACTTCACTATACAAACTTGCTCTGAGTACTCAATATCCCACCATGTAAATGAAAAGGCAAACACTAACTCTCAACACTCCTGAACTTGAGCTTATATTTATATGTACTCTTACTGCTCACCAAAATTTTAAAATACACTACTATTTCTGACAATGAGCTTAACCTACATTTGCAAAGGTACACTAAGTTTTTCACCAATTTAACCGATCCATATAGTAAATTCAGGCACTAGCTAGGCAAACATCTCATTCAAATCACTCACTTTCACTGAAAACAAAATTCTCTCTGTGAGGAAGTATTATTTAGGCTGAAGGTGAGATTGGGTCGTGAATCCAATCAGGCCTATGCACCGAAACGAAAGTGTAAGTGTGACATATCACCCTGTCCTGTTTTCTTCATTTACTGTTTTGGGAAAACACTCATGCACTCGCCTTGCTCGGGATAGCTTCCTACGGGTCTTCGGCTTACCGGGAGTGGAAGAACAATCCCCCAATTGTTTCCATCTATACCCTTTCAGACGCGAAGCATTTTTCACATACGGACAGCACCCTGCAAGAACTTCCTTGCCCCCAAATTATTTTTCTCTGGAACACACAGCTTCCAGAAAAAAAAACCATACGAAGAGTCGCATTATTTCCAGAAATACCCTTATCCTTTCATTCCCTAAGCACACAGCTTCCAGAAGAATTAATACTGTTTTCCAGAAAAAATACACCATACTACTTATTTCCCAGAAAATGACACTATACCACTCATTTCCCAGAAAAACCATTTAATCACCTTTTTCCCAAGAAATCACACTACATCGCAGAACTATTTATTTCCAGAAATCATCACCTCCTGAAGAATTCCAACCTTATACAAGGGTAATACACAAACCAACACTTTATTAACCTAGTCTGCATGCATGCCTTTTTTAATGTCTCCCACTCATGAAAATTCATTTTCCAGATCCACCAACTGATATTGAAAACTAGTCCACCCTACTACAAAATGGTACAGACAATTTTACATCCATTACTTGCCAAACTCAAAAATCACCATACCCTGCCTCCAAGACACAAATTTTAACTACATGGCCCTGTATCTGTATAAATACAAATACAATTTTTAAATATTAATAAAACTACCAAGCACAAAAAAAGTTAAATTTCCTGAATAAAAATTTTACTGGTTTGAGAGGTTGTTCTCCAAAATAGCTTATAACACAATTATGATGCTATGTAATAATGCCCTACCACATGAAAAATTACATTCTCTGTCTGTTGCCTCTACAAGATTACCAAATTAACTCTTACAACATCAATAACCATGACTTGCACAAATTATTTACAGTACTCTCATTCTGAATTTTAACACACACTGAGCATACTACAGAGGAGACTCTTCATAGCAGAAAACAAGCGTGCCACTTCGCAAAAAAAACCCCATAAAGTAACTATTTGAAACAAACTTTATCATGATTATCAAAATTTTGTTTTTGAAAAATGTGTTTTTTTTTAGCAGACCGGTTATTTTAAGTTATTACCGCAGAACCCTGTTATGTCCTCAGTTGGACTACTGTTATGCAAATACCTAATAATTTAGAATTTCAGCACCACTTAAAGAAAAAATGACCCAAAGCAATAACAATTTTACTTTAAGAGCTGAATGCAACACGCTCTAGTACACAGAAATTCACCTAACTGTCGAACAAGATAAACAAAATAAAAACTAAGCCCCCCCCCCCGTTTTACCTCCTGAATTTTGAGCGCAGGTCATACATAACCAGAGGCAATATCGACCGGACTTACAAAGCATAGATTAGCACTATACCTTTTGCTGACTTCATTTGAAAGACAAAATAAAAAAAAAAGTCCTCTTCCTCTAGCGGCAGTCGTTTTCTTTTCTTTTTTTTCTCCTCCTCTGGGAATGAAGTGTTGCAGAGGTTCTCTGTAATTTCATAGCCAGACGTGGCATACTGGAGAGGAAGAAAAATGTTCACAGGCTGACAAATTCAGATTTTAGCGCTAGGGATGGCGCAGGTTTATTCTCCTTGTAGGCCGCTGGGGATGGTCTCTTCTGGTACGGGTCATCACAGCGGCTGGCTGGTCATCACTGGACTTCTGGTCCCAGGGGTAATGGCGAATTCCCTCTCTAGATGACGATTTCCTGTTGGATTTGAATGAAGCATAGGAAGAAACCTTGCAGCTCAGGCATTCAGATCACTGAATTAATTAACTTATCGGCATAATTGGAGGTACGAATAACGGCAGGTACCCACGCCAGGAGTTACGCATTTTCAAGTGGCTGCACCGCCATTCTTACTGCTAGCCAGGCCAAACCCCGGTGAGTGGCTGGCCCCTCACCGGAGTTTTTTCTTACGATCTTACATCGTGGCCAGCACAACGAGAAGATTCAAGAATGATGCTTTCCCAAAAAAAAAGCTGGGGTGCTTGAAAAACCGCTGACCCCTCATTAGCTAAACTCTTCCCCTAGTAGCCAACGACTTCGCTGGCCATTGTCTAACAGGTTCCCGCCAAAACTATGACACTGAACATATGGCTTCTCTCCATTTTTTCCCAGGAGCTAACTTGACCTTCCGCGTAGGGAACGCTATCCCCCTGCCTGCATACCGATCTAAAAATAGCCTGAAGCTTCCTCAAGGGAACTTTCTGCGACACTTTTAGAGACATCTAAAACCTTGCCCAAAATGGCGGACGCTAAAAGGAAAGATTTTGGCTTTTGCACAATTTTACGAAAACACTTTCCCTTCATTCCGTGATTAATAGCGAATAATTTTGTTTTCTAAGGGTTGATGGTAACCTCTTGCTCGCCTTTTCTTTCTAACTTACAAAAGTAAAAAGTAAATTAATCCAAAAGAAAAAAGAAGTTTAATTCTTATTATTCTCCCCTTTTTTTCCTTCATGAAATTTTGCTTGTTTGGTCAGGGCTGAGAAATAAACGAACATGGCCATTAATCCCTCACTTCACCGCCTCCTTCAAACAAAATTTTTAAACGTGGACTGTAGAGAATTTTCATTCTATTTATTTATTTGTTTATTATTTTTTATTTTTTTTTCCGTAAATCTCAGTGAAGTGATCAGTTTCCCCAACATTTACGAACATAAAAATTCTCGACAGGACAATAGCATCGTCTCGGCCCAGTGAATTCGAATAACCTCCGTTGTTGTCAGAGTAGTTTTTTAGAGCTATGACAAAATTACTGACTTTTTTCGTTTGCGAAAAGGTAAGTCTCTTTTAATAAAGTTTTAAAACATATGATAATAGGTTCTCTTTGTCGATCATATTGGATTACGTAAACACTCATTGACGAAAATTTATGAAGAAAGACTTTTCATTTCATAAAACTAAAATTCTTCAGGGGGGAAATGTTCGAGTTGTCTCAATCTGCATGTTTTAGCATGAAAATACCATTAAAATTGCTTTACTCAGGATTATTGTAAAAAAGTATGTAACGGCTGGCTAGAAATCAATATAAGGCTAAATAAATGTGTTAAATCTTACCTGAAAACGGGGGCCATATTTCTTTTCCTCAGCTCAGTAAGCTTCAGAGGTGTAGCTACCTGGTAAAAAATGCCAAGTGACCTACTACAGGGATGCCCATTGGTCAAGTAATCTGCTACAGGGATGCCTATTGGTCAAGTAACCTACTACAGGGATGCCTACTAATCCAGGAGCAAGACGTCTTACTACGCAGCAATCCAAAAAAAGTACGTACACAGTAATCAAAGTGACCGCTAGAAAAAAGCTGTCTGTGTGGTGAACAAGTAAGTTGCATCATACATAAAGGGGAAACAAATTTCCCCGAAAAAATAATTATTCTCGAATACATGAAAGGTGATACAAATGCAATCATTTACTAGTATGTAACGGCTGGATAGAAATCAATATGAGGCTAAATAAATGTGTTAAATTTTACCTGAGTGGCTACAGGGGCGACAGTGAAAATACGGCACATCAGGACCAATGATTACATAAGTAAATTGCATCACCATGTTTGCAAACAGAAAACTGGATAAGTAAATAATAAAAACTTATATTTAAATGCTTTGATGCAAAAAAGAACACAACTTCCAAAACTGTCACCGCAAGGACGGTTGCTGTGGCTTCAATTAAAAATTGTTCCACCAGAGCTACTATCAAGTTGCTTCTGTTTCATGATAACACTCTCAAAGGTACTCCTTAATTTATCTCCTAACAGCAGCACTTCACTCAAGTTCTATAAAAAAATCGCACTTTGCATTAGTAAGAAGAGTTTCGTGATAACGTGGGCTGTTCTGTCGTACGTGTGCAACAGAAAAAGAGAAACTCGACGATCTTGGGGACTCCGAGTGCCGGTCATTGCAGGAAAGCGAAGTGTGTTGAAGGTTGATTGGAGGTTTAACGACCACCAAGCAGTCGCCCGCCCCTAATTTAGGGTCACTGGTCCCAGGGAAGGGAGAGAGCCAGTGCCGTAAGACAAACGCAACATCCATGCCTCACCGGGATTCCAACCCGGACCCCTATTGGACAAATGATCAGAGGCCATCGCTTAGACCACTGCGCCAACAGGGATGCGTGTGTTGAAGGAAATACGCGTGTTAACCCCCCCTCCCCAGAAGCAATGTTTTAACAGAGATAGGAAATTAAAAATACACAGAATGACATAATGATTTTCTTAGTTTCTTCGAATGCAAAAGAACGCAAAAAGCATTTTAAAGTTTTCTTGTTTTCAAATTTCTTTAAACACAATTTTAATAAAGATAGCAATTTTATATTCCCATGTGTTTCTTTTTTCAAGAAGCGCAAAACGGCAAAGGCGGAAATGTTTTATTTCGGAGGCATCCAATTGACATGCATTATACACTGACGGAAAAAAAAATCCCAACACCACAAAAAATAGTTGTAGAGGAATGAAATGGCGGCAATACATTTGTATAGGTAACATATTTAATCAATTAAGGTTTCAAGATCACTGCTTAATGTGAGCGCGAGAAGAGTCATTTTAAATGTGAAATGCTGGTACATTAATAACCGGTGTAACCGCCAGAATGTTCAATGCAAGCACGCAAACGTTCATGCATTGTGTCGTACAGGTGCTGGATGTCAGTTTGTGGGATGGAGTTCCATGCTTGTTGCATTTGGTTGGTCAATACAGGGACGGTTAATGCTGGTTGGGGGTGACGCTGAAGTTGTCAGCCAATGATGTCCCATACGTGCTCGATTGGAGAAAGATCTGGTGATCTAGCAGGCCACGGCAACATGTCGACACTCTGTGGAGCATGTTGGGTTACAACAGCGGTATGCGGGCGAGCGTTATCCGGTTGGAAAACACCCCTTGAAATGCTGTTCATGAATGGCAGCACAACAGGTTGAATAACCAGACCGACGTACAACTGTGCCGTCAGGGTGCGTGGGATAATCACGAGAGTGATCCTGCTGTCATAGGAAATTGCTCCCGAGAACATAACTCTAGGTGTTGGTCCAGTGTGTCTTGGCCGCAGACAGGTTGGTTGCAGGCGCTCACCTGGCCTCCTAACCAACACAAGGCCATCACTGGCACCCAGGCAGAACCGGCTTTCATCAGAAAACACAACAGATCTCCACTCCGTCCTCCAATGAGTTCTAGCTTGACACCACTGACGTCGCAAACGGCAGTGGTTTGGAGTAAGTGGAATGCACACTGCAGGGCGTCTGGCTCGGAGCTGTCCTTCAAGTAACCGATTTGTAACTGTTTGTTGTGTCACTGTGGTGGCAACTGCAGCTCGAATTGCTGCCGCTAACGCAGTACTATGCGCCACGGCCATACGCCGTACACGACGGTCTTCCCTCTCAGTAGTGCCACGTGGCCTGCCGGAACCCGGTATTCTTGAGGCAGTACCTTCCCTTGACCACCGCTGCCAACAATCATGAACAGTGGCTACATTCCTGCCAAGTCGTTCTGTAATATTGCGGAAAGAAGATCCTCCTTCTCGTAGCATTATTACACGACCTCGTTCAAACTCCGTGAGCTGTTGATAACGGCTTCTTTGTCCTCTTAAAGGCATTCTTGACTAACATCAACACCCTACGTCGAATCTCGACGATAACTAACGCTCACGAACGTTACAGCGCGTATTTATAGCAAACCTGCTTTGCATGTTCCGAGGGGCGCCACTAGCGCTACACGTATGCGCCGGGCGCGTAATTTTCATAGACGTCATCTTACAGATGTACTCTCACCGCCTACCAGCTGTCGTTTATCTAACACAACCCCTTCTTGGTGTTGGGATTTTTTTTATCCGTCAGTGTATTTATAAATGTGTTATTCGGATACAATGATGTCTAATTCTGAATCGGTGTTTAAGCGTATTTTCCAAACTATTAAAACATTTTAACCGTCTAGATTCAGCACTTGGTAATTTGGACAATACCGTGTCGAGTGATTTATAAAAAAGTTATATAAAAACGTACATACCACCCCTGTTTAGATGCGCGATTTTCTGACTAATGGTCTGAATTGTTCCCGGTTTCGAGTCTCGGACGATACACAGCAGTTCTGTTTGTTCTACGATGTTCATTATGTCCTCTTCCTGGAATTACTGGTCTTAAATTGTGATGCTCATGTGAGCCAATAAAACCGAATAGAAAAAAAAAAGTTGACTGGTGTGAGCTAGTAAGGACTCTTTACTTCTCGCTTACACTTCTCGTGCAACGCTATCGAATGTCGAAATTCGAGCAACGTGCAAACATGAAATTCTGTTTTCACCTCGGATAATCGGTGAAAGAAACGCATGAAAAACCACCAACTGTTTATCGAGAAAGTGCTGTGACCCAAAAGACAGTGTTTAAGTGGTTTTCGAGGTTTGTAGATGGTGCTTTTTCCATCGGAGATGAAGCTCGTCGTGAAAGACCATCAACGGCGATAACCGGAGACAACGTCATGAAAATTTGCGCTATTATCAGGGAGAACTGACGCCTCAGCATCAGCGGCAGAGACCGCTCTGTCGTTGGTTCTATTCAAAACGACCAAAAAAGCAATCGTGTCACAATTTTGTCTGAGTTATTTAACGTGCATGAGCAGATGCAAACTCTTTACGGAAAATTGCGACGGGTGATGAAACCTGGGTCTATGATTACGACCCTGAAAAAAAAAAGGTCCAAAGTTCTCAATGTAAAACCCTTTCCTCCCCAAGACGCAAGAAAGCACGTCAGTCTCGATCGCACGTTTAACGTGCGATCGAGACTGCTTGTGTCATTTTTCGACATCGAAGGATTTGTGCTGGGAATAATAACCATGTGACTCTATTCTTAATGCTGTATGTTACTTGGAAATCCTGACTGAGCACTGCAGTCCATCGCAAGAGGCCGGAGAAGAAGACCAGTGGATGTCTGCTGCACCACGACAACGCGCCAAGTTACACTGCTCGGCCGATCATCCTATTCTTGGCTACAAAAGTCCATTCCGGAGCTCCCTCCCCACCCCCTCCGCTTATTCACTGGACTTAACACCTAGTGACTTTTGGCTATTCCCGAAACTTAAGGCTGTTATGAAAGGTAAACGTTTTGACTCTGTGGAAGACATCAAAGATAATGTAACGAGGATCCTCAAGGGCATTCCGAAACAGGACTTTTATGGGTGTTTCCAACAATTGCAGTACCGCTGGAATAAGTGTGTGTGTAGTGGGGGGGGGCGAGTGTGTGCGTGCGTGCATGCCGAGGAGGATTATTTTAAAGAGCATTAATTTGTGTAACTGTATTATTGAATTCCTATCTTCGGTAAAAACATTCACCTTATTTTTTATTTCACTTTGTACTTATGATATTGACGTAATGACAAAACTTCACGAAAAGGTCGGCAAATTGTGTGAAGACTATCGATTTATATCACATGCATGATCCAAAAAGTAGCTAACATACATTTAAAGTGAAATTTTTTAATGTTCACTACAGGAAAGAGCTGCTGACAAACACACGTAATCCGAACAAGGGCACTTCTTTGACACTTAGCACCGAGAGTAACCGAATCATATGTTCTCTTATATTAACGTCGTATAATACGCCAAAATCAAAACTAGAAATGATGTCCTTCAAAAACGAGTCGCATTACAGCTGTTATTTCTACCTTAAGGTTTTCATGGCAAATCATTAACACTAACAGAAAATGGCTTCCGAAAACTGTGAAGATCTTTCTCACAGTATTTGAAGCCAGCAGATTTCGTTGAAATTCATTTCTTCACTTCCAATTTCATGTGGAGCGCTGAAGAAAATTATCATAATGAAACTCGCAGGTGTGTTCAGTAAGAATTTTAGGGTTGAAAAGCCTGCTGGATTATTATCAGGGAGTTACCTTAAAGAAAATGAAGTTCCACAAAAGCATGAATTGAATCACAAAATTCTATCTCCAGTTTTTGCCATCCATTTACTTTAGTGTTTGAAACATCTTTGTACATTGTAATATCCAATATGTTAAATCTTGAAACCATTCACAACAACGATGTTCGGGAACAACTGTTTTTATCTGTTACGTAAAATTGTAAATTACAATGCCTATTTCGGAAAAGCGCTAAAGTATATACTTACCTCTTCAGCTACAGAATATCTGAGTGATGTGGAACTCTGCGTAATCATCTTGTCATTTCATTTATGATACCCACCATTTGTTCTGCACCATCCGTAATGGGCTGGCCAAAAACTCATTGCGTTTTTTACACGTAGATGGTGAAACATGTCTTGAAATGCAACTAACGTTATTTGAAACCACAAGTTCATTATATAACGTGACAACTGACAGTTGAAGCTTGTTTTAGGAACAGAAAGCGCACGATTTCGTTAAAAAGTGCTTGTTTTTCTTCGGTTTCAAACTGGACAATCAAAAGGAACATTTTCGTCATGTTTTGCTGTATTGCTTCCGAAAAGGAAAAAACACTCTGCAAGCTCATAAAAAGTTATGTGATGTTTATGGTGAAGATGCCTTATACCTACGGCAGTGCCAGAATTGGTTTGCAAAATATTTGATGTGAAAGATGCACCAGGCTCAGGAAGTCCAATCGAAGTTGATGACGACAAAATAAAGGCATTGATCGAATCCAATCGACATTTAACGACACGAGAGACTGCTGAGAATCTGAAAATATCGAAATCGAGCGTTAGAAACCATTTAAAGCAACTGGGATACGTTAGTAAGCTCGACATGTGCGTACCACATGAGCTCGTTTGTTTTGCTCCTCATTTTTGTGTCAAAAGTCACGTATATAGCGCTTTCAGTTCTCTAATTTTGTGTGTGTACGAAGTATAAAGGTACCGTGCTTCTTTCCGTTTGACTCCCGAGCCGGTGAGGGCATTTTTTAGTTGAGTTTTTACGTTGTGTTTATTTTCGGCAGAGCTGGTCGTTGCTTATCATTGAGGTGCCATTGAAAATGAGCGTCTTCCGGTGGTGGGGGACTTAGCAACGACCTCACTTCCGGGAAGTACTCCACTTCTTCTTCCAGAGGAGGCGTCGCTACGCTGTCCGATCCAACTGGCGGTGATGCGCTCCCTCATCTAGTGGTACGTCCGTACTCTCTTATCACATCGATTCGCTAACTTCTCCTAATACGTCAACTTCTACTGACCCTGCTATTACTGACGTTGCTATGGACGTCATCGATTGTGGTGGCATTCCTTCTATTCCTGTACAACAGTCATCCTCCAAAATCTACTCTACGGCAGTCACTATTTCTATTCCTATCCACTCCACTCCTACACAGTACGCCGGAGCGGCGGGCATGGCATCCTATTTTCGCCGAGAAGGAAACACCACCAATCTCGACATTCCTGATGATACTGCAGCTAGTGCTAACTTTAATTCTGCCTTGGATAAAGGTGTAGTGTTTGTTGCCTTACCGGTAACGATGTTAAAGGTGTACTCCACTGCCCTGAAGAAAGAGTTCAACCCAGAAGCCATTTCTCATATGTTCCGGCGGGTAGGGACAGTTGTGGTGTACTTCAGTAAAGCTGAATATGCTACCACCATCCTACGTACAGGTCTCACTCTCAGTGAGCAGTTCTTAGAGCCTACTCCTGTAGCGCAGCGACCTATCAACGTGTCATTCTATCCAGTGCCACCGGAAGTCACGGATACAATGTTGTATGCCGTCCTCTCTACTCTTGGCCGTGTTGTAGGCACGGTGAAAACATTTTCAGCAGCTCCAAAGGATCCCGACGACAAATCTATTTGTGGCATACGTCGCGTTGCGCGGGTCCTCTTCACAACTCCTGACAGCATTCGCACGATCCCAGTGCAGTTTAAAGTAAAGTGTTCTGGGCAGGTGCGTTATGTTGATCTCCTAACTGAATTTCATTGCAGCACCTGCAAAGCATTTGAACACTTTTACAAAGATTGTCCCAAAGTTTCCTCGTCTCCCAAGTCTGCAGTTCCAGCGGAGACTCCCAACCGGACCCAGGAGGTGGTTTCCGCTCCAGTGCGTCCGACTGCTGTTCCACCAAGCCTAGACACTGTTCTTTCGTCTTCTGTTCTCCCACCACCAGCGGATGAGACAAGTTTCCCTCCTATACTTGCTCAGACGCACGTTCGTGCTCCCGATCCACCAGTGGAGTCAGCTGAAGGGAGTGTTACGTCAGAGGCAGATCTCTCTATTCCGGATAATGAAACTGCATATTTCAGTGAGGATCAAACCATGAGCGATAGCTCGGAGCCTGAACGCCAAGTACGACTGGAAACGCGTCAAGCCCCGAAACCACCTTGTGCCCCCGCCAAGAGGGGAAGAGCTCGCGTGAGCCCTACTCGATCGTCCCCCCGGACCCGTACTTCACCCGCACGATTCATTGATTTCGAAACGTCACCGGACCCCACCGATGGAGTGGTGCCGTTTGACGAGTTTGCTGCCCAAATGTCTAGCCTTGAATTATCGCCTACACCATTGTCATACAAGGAACTTTATTCTCTTATGTGTGTCAAACAATATCCTGCTACAGCACATACCTTTGTCAAGCGACATGAGAATGATTTGCCAAATATTGTTCAGCAACTTACCTCTTTGGATAGCGTTCTTGATGTCTATGCCAAACCGTCTGGCCACCTGAGTGCGGCTGGCAAACACATCCGGCAGCACATCCATCTACTTCAAACAACTGTCACAAAAGCTATGACACCTACAAGTGACCTACCACTTTCAAGGTAGTTTCGTTGAACTGCCGGGGGTTTGGCACCCTTGACGCAAACTCAAAAGTGTATGAAGACTTGTCGGCAGTGAACGCTGACGTTCTTCTCGTTCAAGAAACGAAATGCTCTCCTACAACGCCATTCCATCGTTGGCGTAGTTGGCCTTTTAAGTTCTTCCATGCGTATAGACGGTTGCAATCCGGTGGTGTTGCCATTGGCATCCATAACCGTTTGCTTTACTCACTGACTACAGTCTCTGTAAATAATTTATACCTTGATTTGTTACCATGTTGTGTATTCTGTATTGATCATATTACCTATCACATAGTTAAAATTTATATTCCTGCAGATGAATCTCTCATTGACCCCCTATTTCAATGTTTACGTTCAGCACTTACAGCAATTCCCCCTGGTGATTTTTATGTCTTAGGAGAAGACTTCAATTGCACTTTGTTCCCATCGTTGGACCGCAGCGGGTCCCTAAGAGAATTTCGTCCTATCTTAGTCGATCAGCTTACGCTACTCCTCTCCGACCATCATCTTGTTGACTCATTCCGTCATTTTCATCCAAACACGGTTTCATATACCTGGAGCAATTCACCTCGGCAAGGTTCGTCAGCAGCCCGGTTGGACCGAATTTACGTCTCCTCCGAGCTGCTCCCTGCATCTACTGAGGCACGGCATGTGCCAACCACCTCGTCTGATCACAGAGCGGTGACGCTGTCTATCTGCGTTTCTGCACTGCCCATTACTTCACAGCGTACCTGGTCCTTTGATGATGACTTGCTTCAGGACGAAACTTTCTGTACCACAATCCGTCAATTCTTGGATGATCGTCGTCACCTTCTCGCCACAACACCAAGCGCACTCAAGTTGTGGCTCGACATTAAGTTTGAGCTTCGTATGTTAATCCGACAATACTCATTTGCTGCCCGTACTGAACGTGGTATGCAAATCAGCAACCTTCGTGGGATCCTTTCCTCGATGTCTCTCACTGATCCACCATATCCTGAAGAACAGGATGCCCTTAGAGCGCTGCTTTATCCGATGGCACAGCAAGCTCTCTGTAGGATGAAATTACTTCATCTTTCCTCAACAGCTCACTCATATGAATTTCTCTCTCGCACGGAAAGACTACGGCGTTCATCTACTACCCTCCGACATCTCCGTCTGTGTGATGGAACTATTTCATCAGGCTCAGCCACTATCTGCACACAGGTTCGTCAATTTTTTCAAGATAAATTCCGAGCGGTAGTGCAGACTCACTCTCATTCATCACCCCCCTTCTTCGTGCTCTTCCGCAATTCCCCTCACAACTCTGTCCTTCTCTTCTCGCGGCCTTTTCCCCCACTGAACTCAGAGAGGCTTTTGCCTCTCTAAATCCTCATGCCTCTCCTGGACCTGACGGCCTTCCTCTTTCATTTTACCGTGCTTTTCTTCCATCTCTTCTCCCCTTCCTTCTCGCCTGTTTCTCCACAGCTCAATCTTCTTCTGCACTGCCGCCGGAGTTTACGGTGGCCCACGTCATTCTTTTGCCGAAGAAGGGAGACCCCCTGGACCTGCAAAATTGGCGTCCTATTTCCATTCTAAATCTCGACTATAAATTCTTTACTAATCTCCTTTCCCGTCGTTTGAATCTTGTTCTTCCTTTCATCCTTTCGCCCGACCAGTCATACACTGTGCCTGGTCGGTATATCGCTAACAACATCTCTTTTGTTCACAAATTTGGTTTTCTTGCTCGTAAATTTTCTGAACCACTTGCCTTGCTTAACATTGATCAAAAACCAGCCTTCGATAACATTTCTCACGACTATCTTTCTGTTACTCTTCATAGCTTTGGTTTCCCCTCTTCTTTGGTTACTCTTTTACTTAGTCTCTATCGGGGCGCCTATTTTCATGTCCGGGCGGCCTCCTTTCTGACGGCTTCAATTCCTTTTCAACGTGGAATTAGGCAAGGTTGCCCCCTCTCGGGACAACTTTTTGCATTAGCCTTTGAACCGTTCCTGATTGCTGCTCATCGCTCTCTTCGATCTTCGCTGCCGCCTACCGTTTCAAGTACGCGACATCACGAATATACTTTTTCCGCTTATGCAGATGATGCGACGTTTTGTATCAGGAGAGATGCTCAGTTTGAAGACCTGCTCGTTACCTATCACCAATATGCTGCTGTTTCGGGAGCATCACTTAATATCTCTAAGGGCTCTGGTGTGGGTCTTGGATAGGCCGCACTGACTCCCCTTGGAGAGCGGCGTGGTTATCCTCGACCCAGAAGATCCTCGGCACCTGTGCTGGTCATCGGTTTACCGCAGAACAAGCTACATGGACCAACCTTTTCCCAAAGCTTCGGCGCCGAGCTGCGTATTGGCGTTTCGTCTTTCCATTTACAGCTTATTTTCAACGTGCTCATATTGTCCAGCGTTACCTGCTCTCACTATGTACATATTCCTGAAATTCAACAGTTTTCTTGGCCTCTCGTCTTACTGACATCAATAGTCAGTTCACTTCCGTCATCTGGCAGTCCAAGCATTGGTCGGCGGCCCAGACATTGTATCTTCCTGAGTCTCATGGTGTCATCCGGCTCATTGATATTCATCAATACTATAGAGCGTACCGTATTACAAATTTTCTTCGTCTGCTTACCTCTCCCTTTCCTTCTTTCGTGATTTCTTTAGATGCACTCCTTTCTGTCCATGATCAGTCCTTCACCTTCCTTCTTTTCTACCGGGTGGATTCTTACACCCTTCCTTCCTCTAACATTCCGTCTACTATCTCTGTAGCTCTTACATTTTCCCGGTGACTTCCTCTTTCCCGGGATCCTCTTGTCACTACTCTTGATCTCCTTGTTGAACCACTCTTTTTTTCCTCACTGATCCACCCTCCTAACCAACCTTTCTTTCTCCTCCCACTCTGGGTTCGTTCTGGCATCTTAACAGTTAACGCCCTGATTACTGCTAACCTCTCTTGGAAACCCATTACTTCCCTTTTTCCTACTCCTACTCCTTCTCTCGAGGAGGAATACGCCCTCCTTCGCACTTTCCTCCTCTCTATATACCCTGCTTTGGTTACTGCCGACGGACTCTGTGTTGTCTCTGGACCCAGTCTTCCTATTCCGTTCTTTCTTCTTGACTCTGTCGGCCCGTCCTTTCCTTCACCACTGTGCACTAAGTCCAGTGTGTCTTTCGTTCGAAATTTGTTTCACCGTGCCAAGAGTGCTGTGCGTTTTTACTTTTTTTTCTTTTATGAGTAGCCACACTGTAGCAACCTACGTACGCATAGTTATGGTACCATGTTAACATTGTATTGTGTTGTACATATTTGCGTTTCGTACCGCAGTACGGGTTTTTTTCCCTATTGTGACCCAATTTATGATTAACGTTACTTACCTGCTGTTTTCTGTAAATATCGTAATTGTTTGTACGTACTTATACATAGTTATTATAGTTTGTTTATCCGTGTTATAGGCGATCACGTTATTATCGTATCACCTTGCAAATGTGCTGTAAATTTTTCTAGTGTATTCTTTCTTGTTCTCTGTATCAGCATGATGACATTGTACCTCTTTCATAACCTAGGGTCTGCACCTCTCTTGTAGATTTCATCTGCATAGCTTCCCTGAGTGATAATTGTGTTACATGTGTACTTTAACGATATTAACCCCTCTGAGTGTTCTATTCATTTTATTAGTCGTGTTTCTTCTATTTTTATGAACAGAGTGTAGAACTGCATCATCCTTTTCTTTCAATATGTTGAAAACAACATGACTTTTTAAAGGTGGTATACTGTTCACGAGACGTTGACTCATCAAGCTTTTGATTTTTGTTTCCGCCAGGTTGTATACAATGTCCTCTAATGTTTAGTGTTTTTTTTTACTCATCGTATCTAGTGTGTATTGTGTCTTAACTATTTCCTTCAGTTTTCTTTTCTTTTTCACCAATGTCGAATAACTTGTGTGCACTGTTAATTAACTTTAATTGTGTGGCAACATGTTGTACAAATTTCTGTTTTCCTTACATTGCATATTACATGTGATCTTGCTCACGAACATATTTTTATCCTGTAGTATGTCATTATGTCTTGTACGTTGAGTCGTGCTCTGAGACTTTATTATCTCCGTTAGTATCCCTGTATCTTATGATCAAAGTTCTTGATGTGTCACCGACTTTGCGATGTTGTATCTTGTGTTTTGTGTATTTTTCTCGTTTATTACATACATCGTTGTATTTACTTACATTCTCTGTTTTAGTACGTTCTCCCGATATCATTTTTCTATTTGCTCTCATATGCTACATATGCTTCCTGTGTTTCTTTAATTGTATATCACGTATTATGGGGTTGCACTTAACCCCAGATCCCTGTACCATTACGATACTCATATAATGCTTGCTTGCATTCGTGTTTTTATTATTTTAATCTGGGTAGCTATACCTTCTTTCATGTGTACATATCATTATAAATGTCATGTGTATTTTTATGTTTTTATTGGCGCGAACAGTAATGATGTAACAGCCTATTTTCTTAAATAAATTATCTTGAAAACACATGAGCTCAAAGAAATTCATCTCACTAAGCTCTTTATCATCTGCGATTCGCTCTTGAAACGTGAAGAAAACGATCCATTTTTGAAATATATGATAACAGCCGATGAAAAATGGATCATCTACAACAACATCGAACGAAAGAGATCGTGGATCATGCGTGATTAACCTGCTCAAAGCACTTCCAAAGCAAATATGCACCAAAGGAAGGTTATGCTGTCAGTTTTGTGGGATTTGACAGGAATTGTGGATTTTTAATTGCCCCTAAGGAACCACATCATTAATTCGGACATGGACTGTCGTCAGCTGGTTAATTTAAGTGTTGCAGTGAAATAGAAGCGTCTAGAATTGGTGAATCGCAAAGGTGTTGTGTTTCATTATCATAACGCAAGACCACATACAAGTTTGGTAGCTCGTCAAAAATTGTTTCAGCTTGGATGGGATGTGTTATCAAATCCACCATATTCGCCAGAGCTGGCACCGCCAGACTACCATTTGTTTCTTTCGTTGCAAAACGCCTTGAATGGTAAAATCTTCCCTGTTGAAGAGGCTATCAAGTCGTAATTGGAACTGTTTTTTTTGCCGGGAAAAAATATTTTTTGAGCGCGGAATCAGGAACTTGCCTGCGAGAGGGCAAAAAGGTCATCAAACAAAATGGACAATATGTTGTTGACTAAAGTTTTTGTTTCCCATTCCAAATACGCCTTTCATTTACACAGGAAGAAAACACAATTACTTTTTGGCCAACCCAATAAAGTATTGGAGAAAACTGTGACTGTCGCCCCAGTGGTTTAAGCGCTGGTTGCTGATCAGTCGTCCAAGATGGGTCCGGCTTCGAATCCCGGTGAGGTGCTGTGTTTGTCTTACGGCACCATTGGCTCTATGTTACTAACGGGCAACTGCTTATAATTCATTCAGTTGCTTATTGTGGTCGTTAAACTAAACTCCCAGTCATAAAAAGAAATAAAATGTGTCGAATTTGTCCAGTACTTTCCTCATACTGAAGAATATGCTACCACCTGTTGTTCTTGCGTCTTTTCCTAAAGATTTCCTCAAACAACGAATGAAACTATTTGGTTGTGCCACATCAATTTCAAAAAGGTATTTGTGTCCTTAAATTAAGTGGTAAGTTCCTTCAATAAATCACTGATCGGTTGTTATACTGCTATCTCACGGAAATGCCATTATAACTGCCGATCAGTGATTAGGTTATCAATATTTTTGTCCAAGTACTATACTCGCAGTTGGACAATATATTCCCTTTCAGGCTCATTACAAGTTCAATATTTATCACATATTTGTAAACTACAATGATAGTTAAAATGTACTACCAGGCAACACCACAGATGCAACGAATGATTAGCGATAAATTTTGTCGAGTGGCCAAATACTAAAAAAAAAATTGATAGAAGTGTGTATGTATAATTCTTTAGTCAATGCAGTAGAATAAGTTGAGCAAAAACTGTGGCAAAAAAGAGATCGTGTAACGGAGAGCTTTTTGCCAACAAAAATGTTGGCAAAGAGCTCTCCGTTACACGATCTCTTACCTGAAAGAAATTGAGTTGCAGAAATTGACGTCAGAAAAAGTCTTGTCAGTTTATGTGTTAAAAACCAATTTGGTAAGTGTGAAATGCTTTATTTCTTGGTAAACACGAGCGATATGTTTGATCCAGAGCTATATATTCAGATTTAAGCGAACGTAAGAAACGACCCTGATACCGATGAAATGTGATTTAGCTACTAAAGTCCATCTGCGCATGTACAAGCTAAAATCTGACCTCTAGATAAAAAGGAAAGCTGAATCGGAAGAGTGTTAGTGAGGTTAGTGAGGGGAATTGGTAACTTTGGGTCTAGGATATCCCCATCGTGTTATACGTCATTTTAAAGCTCTCGTCAATAGCAACTACACTTTTCGTGGGGAGTCGGGAGGAAGCCAAATTTAGCTACGACGCATCATTTTCATAGCATTAAAAATGCATTTTTGTAATGGCTTTTATCACGTTTTGCATCAGGTTTTCGTAATTTACGCAGATTGCAATGAGATACTATTACATTCATGTTGAACGTGATGAAATAACGTTCGGCGATAGTTTAGTAAAATGTATTGCTGAATAATGGTATTTTCATTGATTTTGAGATTGTCTGTGTGATTTTTGCACTGCTCATTCTGCATTGTAATGTATAGTGTAACTGCTGACGTACTCAGATGAAAATCGGGAATGGGGTTCAATTGCCGCTTTGGGTCAATACAACTGGCCACATCGATGACAAGAACGCATTTCTGTGCCCTTCAACGACCACGATCCTAAAATATTTTGTCACTCATAACGCTCCAGAATATCAGCTGCTCGTTTCCGAATTTCATTCCCCCTCCCTTTTGCAATAACAAAAGAAGGATTAGTTACTTGAAATTTTCGATCTCTAGGTTTAACATAAACTTCGGACGTTTCCCTAGCTCGGCCAGTTAGTGCATGTTTCTACTGAGAGCCTTAGGCAAATAGGAGGGTGTGGTAACAGCTGGAAGATCTTGTTTACTTTGCCCTTTTTTTGTTCTTGTAAAAAATATGCTCTTAATCTGTTTATTTGGACTGAGCAAAATGAAAGAATTTTTACGACAAATTTTCCCCTATAAGTTCTGCTCTTGGAATTATGCAAATTATCACAGACAAACTTGTCAAAAAAGCAAGAGTTCTACTGAGCTGTGTCAGAATGTTGAATGATATAGTCCCGGGACAAACCTATTATCACTCGGGTTCCGATTTGGGTTCACCCGGCGTAATATTTGGAACCAAGGGGGTGTCGAGTGGATTGTGATTCTGCGATTCCCTGATTTAGGGCTGACGCAGCACAGCAGATTTTCCTTTGGAAGTCAAAGGGTCTGCTGTGTGCCACAATGTTTTCGTGAACGTCTAGAATTAAAAAATAACATAAGTGAAAGAATTTCTGAGTCCCTGCCGTAAAATATATGGGCCGCCCCGGTGGCGCAGTGGTCTAAGACGCTGGCCTCTGATCATTCGTCCGTAAGGGGTCCGGGTTCGAATCCCGGTCAGGCATGGATGTTGTGTTTGTCTTACGGCACTGGCTCTCTCCCTTCCCTGGAACCAGTGACCCTAAATTAGGGACGGGCGACTGCTTATAGCCCATTGAGTTGCTCACGGTGGTCGTTAAACCTCCAACCAAAAAAAAAAAAAAAAAAAAAAATATATGGTATCTCCAAAAATCCAGGGTTGAGCACACAATTTGCAACTAAAGAAACACTCATGATAGTACGTAGGCAAATTAACATAGAAAACAATTTATTAGTTATGTTTTGGCATAATAATAAAGATATACACACACACGCACAATAGTTTAGGATCCTGTGCTCATTACTTCAAGTATGTAAGTTGTTCTATGTAGGTGTTAAACTTGCAGTCACCTTTTAATCATTTATATTTGTATAAACACTTCGCTTAATAACACACGATATTAGCACGAATGATACCGACTTTCTGACAACCCGCTTATAAAAAACATTATTAATTCTAGAGGAAGACCTTAGATTGCGTTGATTGATAAACACATATTATGAGGGGACACCAAAAGAAAGAATAGGATGGATTTACCTTAACATCCGAATCTGGCCTGGAGTCCACGCTGCTACTTTGGCTACATCCTGGGTAGGGAGTCCTTGCGGTTACGTCAGTAAAGTACTTTGGGTGATAGTGGATATTTCACAGAGGTAGATATTTCACTGTCAAGGGGTAGATTCTCATGTTTCGGAAGGTCCTAGTTGTCACTTCTGGTGGTCATCCCAGCTAGACGTCGTGGTTCGTCACTCATTATTTTTCCCGCAGCTGCAACCCTTGTATAGGCCCTCATCGATCTCAGCAGGGTTCGTTCCCCTAAAAACCCCGGTTGAGATCCTCCATCCGCGTCGGGAAACGGTACGGAGTTACGGATGCTTTAGTCCTCCTCATCATCATCATCATTGTCAACCATTATCAATCCACTGCTGGACGAAGGTCTCCCCAAGTTTCCTCCACAACGGTCTGTCTTGTGCCAGTCTCCTCCATGTCACTCCCGCATATTTACGAATTTCATCCACCCATCTCCCATGTGGTCTTTTTCTGGGTCTTTTCCTGTCCCTTGGAATCCAATCTAAAATTTCGGCTGTCCATCTATGGTCTGTCCTTCTGGCAGTATGTCCAGCCCATTGCCATTTCAGGGATTTAACTCTGATCATGATGTCTTCCACTCTCGTCATTTTTCGGATCCACGAGTTCCTCTTCTTATCTCTCCTGGTTATACCAAGCATGCACCTCTCCATGCTGCTTTGAGTTGTCTGCAGCCTTTGTATGTCTCTTTTAGTTAAGGTCCACGTCTCTGCACCATACGTAAGCACTGGAAGGATGCATTGATCAAACACTTTTCTTTTAAGACATAACGGCATATTGCTCTTGAAAATTATGCTGTTTCTTCCAAAAGTTCTCCAGGCAAGTTTTGTACGCCGATTAATTTCTTCATCAATGTGACCCTCACTTGATATCTGCTGTCCAAGATAAACATACGTATCTGTTATCTCCAGTTTTTCTCCATCAATCGATAAATCTTCATTTCTTGTAAAAGCATTGAACATCACTTTTGTCTTCTGAAAGTTCATTTTTAATCCCACTTCTTTACTCTTGTCAGCAAGTTCCTGGATCATACTCTGCAGCTCTGATGGGGTAGTTGCAAAAATGACTACGTCATCAGCAAAACGAAGGTGGGTTAGATAATCTCCATTAATCTTTATCCCCTTGTTTTCCCAGCTCAGTGATTGAAAGACACCCTCCAATGTGGCATTAAAGGCTTCGGAGATATGGTGTCACCTTGTCTCACTCCCTTTCCAATTTTTATGTGTGTTGTATTTTCAAACAGCCGAATCTTTGCACTTGCATTTTCATAGATGTTATTAATAATATTAATGTATGCATCTTCAATACCGCAGGATTTCAGAGCCGTGGTAACTGCTGATGGTTTCACCGAATCAAAGGCTTTTTCATAATCGATAAAAGCCATGCACAATGGAAGTTCATATTCCCTCGCTCTTTCAATTAGTTCTCTCAGTACGTGGATATGATCTATTGTGCTGTAGCCACTCCTGAATCCAGCTTGTTCTCTCGGTTGAGCCATGTCCAGTGTTACCTTCAAGCGGTGTGAAAGAACTTTAGTGAAGATTTGATAAACCACTGATAGGAGGCTGATAGGTCTGTAGTTCCTGAGATCCTTTAGTCCTACCGTAGTATATATCAGCTATTAAGTTGCCTTTCTCTGAAAAATCATGGCGGTGACCAAGTGTTGGGCCACGCACATATAAAACCGAAATGCTGGCAAAGGGCAAAGCTTTACATAGCAGCTCCTAAGTATCAGTCCTGAAGGAAATTCACCAACATTCACAGCAAAAGAAACCAACTGACAAGTCACAAGGAATAAAATAGTGAAAGTGATGCACGCCGAGAAGAACGTAAAAGTGCAGAAGTCTCTTTTCCCTCAGAAAATTATCGACAACCCCCAAGAAGACCCCCATTACCTCAAAATTACCCATCATCCAATCACTAGCTGGGAAACGCAAGGCTCCCCGAATTAAATTCCCAAGTCTACATTCTACTGGTCAGAGAATTAACATTTGGTTCATCTATTCGTTAGGGGGTCAAAATTGCTACACGTTCCCGCGAAAATTCTGAGAACAGCTCTTCAAGTTACGTTAGCGGAGTGATATAACCACCGAGCCATATATCCTAACCCAATAAAGCTGTTAGGTTCGGTTCCCAAAAGTCTGACGTTGACCCAACGCATTGTGGAAGCCGGACAAGGAGGCCACTTTTATGGTCCCATAAAACATCTACTACAAAGCCGGTCCGTCGATGGATGACGCCATACGCTGTCGAGTCTTACGCTAAGCGACGTCTTGTGCTGGGCCGGGGGGGGGGGGGACAAAGGAATAAAAAAGAAGAATCACCCGCAAGTGGGGCAAATGGCAAAATAAAATAAAAAGTAAAAACGTACTCTTTCCTCAAAAAATTACCCGAATTGATAAAAAATAATAAATAAATAAATAAATAATTAAATAAATAAATAAATAAACTCGGGAATGGATTTTCCACCTAAATGTGCAGTCTCATGGTCTCGAGCGCTGTCACAAAACAACTTCTGGCTCACTTCTTTGTTTAATGACAACAATAGCAACTGAGGGTAACTTCTGTTAATCCTTCGGACACCGTACAAATTCAAAAAACATATGGGTTGGAAATCCTGCTCTTGCTATCCGGGTGACTCGACAGTTGTGGTTGTGCGCATGTATGTGCGCGTTGGGCGCTATGGTCGCCAAAGGGTAAAAAGAATCTTCATCGGTGAAATATTGTGTGAAAACACTCCACATATGTGGCGACAGTTAATAAATAGATACATCGCTCCTTCCACGTTCCAGAAACACACAGCATCCGAAAAATTGTTTTCCAGCCGCCGCTGTGGAATTGAACCAACATAACTCTCGATATCTAGCCGAGCGCGTTACATATACGTCACGGTGGCCAACAATTCACGGTGCTATGCGTATTTTTAAGTCAGCTTCTGACATCATAAATCCGTAAGATGGGCTGAGCTACGCAGACGTCTCCATCTGGTGGGCATGGGCAAATTGTTGGCCACCGTGGCGTATATGTAACGCGCTCGGCTAGATATCGAGAGTTCTGTTGGTTCAATTCCACAGCGGCGGCTGAAAAAGAAATATTGTGTTATGGAGCACGACGAAAAAATCCATTAATTTCATTCTCATGTATTTTCTTTTAACAGGCAACAGTACATTGTACCACCGATGGCTAAAAATGATAACAAACTTTACCTTTTATCCTACTCAGAAAGTAATATTCTGTCATTTATCTGTCGCAGTAGCAAATCAAAAAATCATGTTATCTAACCTTCGATCGTTTCGGTTTTTTCGTCAGCTATAACAGAAAGTCATTTTTTGAACGGTCAGCTATTTGTACTTGTTTACAGCCCTGCAGGATGACATTGATAAGAACTGAGATTAACAAAATGTTCAACGCAAAATAGAACACAGAAATGTATCGTTCTTAATGATGATTTGCAATGAATAAATAGAAATTAAAGATTTCTACTGAACAGTTGAAAATACTCCAAATACGTGGCGACAGTTAATAAATAAACACATCGCTCTTTCCACGTTCCAGAAACACACAGCAACCGAAAAATTATTTTTCAGCCGCCGCTATGGAATTGAACCAACAGAACTCTCGATATCTAGCCGAGCGCGTTACATATACGCCACGGTGGCCAACAATCCACGGTGCTATGTGTATTTTTAAGTCAGCTTCTGACATCATAAATCCGTAAGATGGGCTCAGCTACTGAGACGTCTCCATCTAGTGGGCATGAACGGCAAAAGAAGTTTGATAACTATATATATATATATATATTATAGCAATTTAATCCAAAGGGCGAGATCCAAGGTGAAAACACTCCAGATACGTGGCGACAGTTAATAAATAAATACATCGCTCTTTCCACGTTCCAGAAACACACAGCATCCGAAAAATTATTTTTCAGCCGCCGCTATGGAATTGAACCAACAGAACTCTCGATATCTAGCCGAGTGCGTTACATATACGCAACGGTGGCCAACAATCCACGGTGCTATGTGTATTTTTAAGTCAGCTTCTGACATCATAAATCCGTAAGATGGGCTCAGCTACTGAGACGACTCCATCTGGTGGGCATGAACGGCACTAGCTATATATATATATTATAACAGTAAATCAGTTTGCATGAATAATATTAAACTCCATCCAAGGTGAAAATACTCCAAATACGTGGCGACAGTTAATAAATAAATACATCGCTCTTTCCACGTTCCAGCTATAATATATGAATCTAGGAAAAAAAATCCAAGGAAAAAAGATCCACGGAATAAGAATCCAGGAAAAAAAAAGCCACCGGAAAAAAAAGCCATGGAAAAAAAATCAGCGGAAAAAAAAGCCAACGGAAAAAAAAGCCAGGGAAATAAAATCCAACTCCAACAAAACAGTTATCTATTTACATGATCGACAGAGGGCCGGATTAAGGAGGGGGGGGAGTCTAGCCACATAGTTTTACATTAAGGGGCCGGGCTCGAATTGCTGTTCCTCCGAAGAACACTTTGTATGTGTGACAATTTTTCCAGTAGGGCAGTTTCTAAGGTGCCTAACGAAGGGAAAGAACTCTTTTGTTTGTCTGAATTTTCATGCTGGTTCATTAGAGTTTAGGGCAACTGGCCACAAAAGTTCAAGAAGGGGGGGGGCTATAAAGATTGCCGTTTCTGGGTCTATATTGAAAACTGAATTGGGAACTCCAAACAAACGAATTTCGAGAAAAGGTTCCATGTAAGCCAAGAGAGAATTGTACTTTAATTTGAAGAAATAAATTGACGAGGATCCAAGGTACACTTGGTTGGGGTAGGGGGGGGGGAGGGGCTCTACATCCAACTTCCGCAATATTATATTCTGGGCCACTGGAGTATGTCAGTGTATCCAGGATGTTCCCCTTGAAGCGTCCCCGAAGTTCGTGAGCTTGGGAGGGGGCTTTCTCCCAAAACGTTAAAATGGACGCAGAGCTATAAACATTAGTACCATGCTTTATATAATGATTCTGTACACAACCACGAATCTTCAGGAGGGTGGGGTGAATCCCCCCCCCATGTTTCTAAGAGCTTTTCAGGGGTAACATCGATAGGATACACTGGCCGACTGTAGAAGTCCAGAATATAAAATTACGGAAGTTGGAGGTAGAGCCCTCGAAACTAAGCACCTCGTATCACTTTTACAGACTTCACCAAATTTCTGGGGGACGGGGAAGAGCATGCATAGTCTGTCACTAAACACAACATGAAGCACAGATTTTGTGAAAAAATCTCTTACCTTGAGCACTTGTCTGCGCTCTTAGAAACTTTGGGGGAGGGTGAATTCATCCCACCCTCCTGAAAATTCGTGGTCGTGTACAGAATCATTATATAAAGCATGGCTCTAATGTTTACAGCTCTACGTCCATTTTAACATTTTGGGGAAATCCCCCCCCCCCCCAAGGCTCACGAACCTTGCGGACGCTTCAAGGGGAACATCACTGACAGACTCCAGTGGCCCAGAATATAATATTACGGAAGTTGCGGGTAGAGCCCCCAAACCAAGTGTACCTCGGACCCTCGTCAATTTATTTCTTCATATTAAAGTGCAATTCTCTCTTGGCTTATATGGAACGTTTTCCCGAAATTCGTTTGTTTGGAGTTCCCAATTCAGTTCTCAATATAGGCCCAGAAACGGCAATCTTTATAGCCCCCCCTTTGAACTTTTGTGGCCAGTTGCCCTAATTTCAAATGAACCGGCAGGAAAATTCAGACAAACAAGAGTTCCTTCCCCTCGTTAGGCACCTTGGAAAACTGCCAAACATAATTTGGAAAACTGCCCCACTGGAAAAATTGTCACACATTCAAAGTGTTCTTCGGAGGAACAGCAATTTGTGCCGGACCCCTTAATGAAAAGTGTGTGGCAGTTTTCCGGCAACCGCAGGGCCCGGGCCTCCTTTTTTGAATTTTTTTTTTAGAAATGACCTAATCATTATTGAAATTATTTTCATTATTATTATTACTGTGAAGTTATTAATTTATGTTGGGTTTTATTGCACCCTTCTTATTGGCCAATCTACAATGCATTCATAAAAGGAGCAGTTTCAATATTCACAACACGCTGTGTTAATCTTCTATTAAATTGCTACCAAACTTCAAAATCGCAATCAGTTTTGCTTTGCCAATTGTAAGATTATAAATATTTATTATTATTAATTCGTAGGTTATTAATTAATCAAACTCTGCTGCCCCTGTGGCGTCAATCTAGGAAAAGAGATCCACAGGAAAAAAACAGAGAGCCAGAGAAAAAATCCATGACAAACCCTCTAGGCTTCTTACACAGAAGTGATGCAAAAAAATCAGAAAATAAATTTTTATACGAACCCTTAAGCTTCCTACATAGAAGTGACACAAAGAAATCAGAAATGCAATTTTTATACGATCCCTTAAGCTTCCTACATATAAGTGACACAAAGAAATCAGAAATGCAATTTTTATACGACCCCTAAAATTCTTATAATGTCACCCAACATGGAAGTGGACAAAAGAAAATCAAATGTGCAATTTTTGTAGGAACCCTACATTTCTTACAAGGTCAACCAACATGGAAGTGGACACAAGAAACAAAAATGCAATTTTTATACGCCCCCAAATTGCTCAAACCTCCATAAACAAATTATGGTGTCCTTGTAATCTTTGAGAAGTGATAACTTTTTTTTTTATGTAAATTTTTATATGACCCCTTAAGTTTCTTACTGATTAACCTACATGAAAGAAGCCGTTGGTTTTTATTTCCATGGACTTTTTTTCCTTTGGCTTTTTTTTTCCCTGGATCATTTTTCCGTTGGATTTTTTTCCTGGCTTTTTTTTCCGTGGATCTGTTTTTCTTGGATTTTTTTCTCCGGTAACCATAATATCATCATCATCATCATCATCATTGTCAACCATTATCAATCCACTGCTGGACGAAGGTCTCCCCAAGTTTCCTCCACAACGGTCTGTCTTGTGCCAGTCTCCTCCATGTCACCCCTGCATACTTTCGAATTTCATCCACCCATCTCCCATGTGGTCTTCTTCTGGGTCTTTTCCTGTCCCTTGGAATCCAATCTAAAATTTCGGCTGTCCATCGATGATCTGTCCTTCTGGCAGTATGTCCAGCCCATTGCCATTTCAGGGATTTAACTCTGATCATGATGTCTTCCACTCTTGTCATTTTTCGGATCCACGAGTTCCTCTTCTTATCTCTCCTGGTTACACCAAGTATGCACCTCTCCATGCTTCTTTGAGTTGTCTGCAGTCTTTGTACGTCTCTTTTAGTTAAGGTCCACGTCTCTGCACCATACGTAAGCACTGGAAGGATGCATTGATCAAACACTTTCCACGTTCTAGCTATATATATATATATATTATAGCATATAATATATATATGCTATAATATATATATATATATAGCTAGTGCCCTTCATGCCCACCAGATGGAGACGTCTCAGTAGCTGAGCCCATCTTACGGATTTATGATGTCAGAAGCTGACTTAAAAATACACATAGCACCGTGGATTGTTGGCCACCGTTGCGTATATGTAACGCACTCGGCTAGATATCGAGAGTTCTATTGGTTCAATTCCACAGCGGCGGCTGAAAAACAATTTTTCGGATGCTGTGCTGGAACGTGGAAAGAGCGATGTATTTATTTATTACTGAACAGATTTTTGTTTCAAAATTGTCTTCCCAATTTCAAAATCATAGGTTAAGCCACTCAAGGCGTAAACGATGTGTGACAGCGTCCAAACTCGAGCGCTGCACATTTAGTCGAGAACCCATTCCCTAGTTTATTTATTTATTTTTTATTTATTAATTTTTATTAATTCATGTATTTTTTGAAGAAGGAGTACGATTTATTTTGCCATATACTTTCGGGTGAATCTTTTCTTTCTTTTTTCCCTCTCCGTCCCCCTCTCCCAGCAAGGCGTAAGACTAGCTAGACAGCACAAGGCGGCACAGGACAGACCGACACTGTAAGACCACGCTGGCGACATCCATCGGCGAGCTGGCTTTGAAGTATGTTTTATTGGGGGCAATAGAAGTGCCCACCGTCTATAGAATCCACAATGCGTGTTGGCCCGACCGTAGACTTGTTGGAACCATAGTTAGCAGTTTAATTGGGGTAAGGATTTACGGCCGGGGTAGTATCACGCGGGAAACGTAACGAGGGGTTCTGAGAATTTTCACTGGAGCGGGTAGGAATCTTGACCCCTAACGAATGGAAGATCAAAATGTTAATTTTCCGACCAGTAAGATTTACGCTGGGGAATTTAATTCAGGGAGGCTTGCGTTTGCCAGCTAGTGATTGGATGATGGGATGTTTTGAGGTAGTGTGGGTCTTCTTGGGGGTCGCCGAAAGATTTTTACAAGGGAAGAGAAGAACTTCGTCACTTCACGTTGAGTTTTTACACTTCGTCACTTCACGTTTACAGTTTTTGCACGAAACTTTACCTTGGCTGGTTTCGCGGCGTGCATCGCTTGCACTGTCCTCCATGACTGTCACCTAGGAAGCGGCAGGACAATTTTCTAAGCTGCGGATGGGAAATCGCAAACCGAGGTTTCCGGATGAACTGACTCCCACTAAAGACCATTAGAGCCCATACGACGGTCGCAGCTGCGGATGGAAGTAATAACCACCGGACGAGAATTCTCCCGGATCAGGAGTGGTCAGCAGCGCGATATCTAGGCCAGATTCCGATGTTAAGGTAGGAAATCCATCCTATTCTTTCTTTGGTGTCCCATCATAAAATCTTTATCGGAGCAGTCCACACATAGAGTTTATATTTTTTATAAGCAAATAGCTAATTGAGTACAGGTTCCTGTCAGAGAGTCGTAAATCATTCTTGCTAATATCATGAGCGTATATTTATTATTATGCCAAATCATAACCAATAATTTTTTTTGTTGTTAATTTTGTCTCAGTTCTATGATGAGTGTGTCGTTAACTACAATATGTGTGCTCAACCCTAGATTATTTGGAGAATATATATATCTTTTGGAACCGGAACTTAGAAAATCACTTCACTTATGCTTTTTATCTTAAATCTAGACGTTCACAAAAATATTGCGGCACACAGCGGACCCTTTGACTCCCAAAGGAAAATCTGCTACGCCCCGTCAGTGGATTCTGAAGCTGCGTCAGCCCTAAATCAGGGAATCGCAGAATCACAATCCACTCGACACCCCCTTGGCTCCCAATATTACGCCGGGTGAACCCAATTAGGAACCCGAGCGATAATAGATGGCTGAGAAGGAGTAACAGTCCGGACGGCTGCCGCAACGTTATTAGAAAGGATTTTTTATTTAATTAAATTCCTGAAAAACATGGGTTGTCAAACTTCTTTAGTATTCGAAAGTTACAACTCATATTTGAAAAACAAATGCTAAGAACTTCTTCCTATGAGCATATCAGCTTCATTACATTTTGTATGTTTCTATTTTTAAACAGATAACAAAATAATGGCCTTTGTTAAGGAATGCCAGCGATCACTCAAACGTAATCGGCATGTGATGGGTGATAGTACTCCATCAAGGTCAATGAGCATCGGTGTGTTTTCCTGTCAGAAGAGAGTTACGTAACAACATCGGGGCACTCAGAATAGTTTTTGGTTCCGCCATACACGATTCCAAACTTCTCAGCACCAGTGTCGAGATGGGTATAAACTTGAGTTAAAGAAGAGCTTGAAGTATAATCGAAAGGAGCAGAGTAAAATAGTGACAGTCGTATATGCCTTCAAGTATGCTTATTATTCACTCTCCGGCAAGCATCAGTGGAGCTCCGCAGAGGCGTTATATAATTTTCGTTCGGTAATCGTCATTGTGGTCATAGTTCGAGAAGTTGCAATAGTGGTGCTTATCGGATCAATGCCTTAAAAAGCAAGTTTTTTTATTTTCAAGTTAGTTTTCTGCTCTCGTCAGATATGGTAGACACGTCCTATTTATACACCACTGAAACGACTGTTGTTTTAGCGGTAACTTTGGTCGTTGCCTATGGATTGTTACGCCTGTTCCGCCGAAGGGTGGGGGGCCGTCTACCCCCTGGACCAATGGGTCTGCCAGTGGTCGGGTATCTTCCTTTCTTAACGCGGAATCCACACCTCAAACTCGTTGAGCTACGGAAGAAATATGGACCCGTTTTCAGGTATGATTCAAAAAACTTATTTACCTTATATTTTTATTTTTAAGTCTGGGGGTGCGGAAGCTGTGGAGGTGAAAGCGTGGAGTTTAATATTATTCATGCAAACTGAACAGATCTCACTTTTCCCCTATCTGGAGGAATTTTACATTAATGAGCATTATGATATATACTGAGATTGGTTTATATCATGCCATTGTTTTAAATGACTGCTTATATAAGTTGATTGGAGTGCGTTTGGAAGAAACAGGGCAATTAAACAAAACTTATCATTATGCAATAAAAACGCTTTTAGTCAATTAATCGTTCCGTTTTCCTACTTATGGATCAGGTACGTAGACTTTAACAGTTGGCGGACCGTGATAACAGAAGTTGGGGGAGAGAGGGACTGCTATCCTCGATAAATTAACCTAGCCGACGGTAATGATAAAAAAACTTCAAAGTGTAGAACGTTGTTCGAAGCACATTAATATGACAAATATTAAATCAATTTTCATAGATTTTCTCAAGAGAAACATCTGAACATAATGCAGCTTGATCAACCAAATAACCGTCTAATGATGAGTCTACTGATAACGCCACAATAAAAAATACATTAAATCAAGGCTGCCGAAATAAGGTCTCTGCACCATACGCAAGCACTGGAAGGATGCATTAATCAAACACTTTTCTTTTAAGACATAATGGCATATTGCTCTTGAAAATTATGCTGTTTCTTCCAAAAAGCTCTCCAGGCAAGTTTTATACGCCGATTAATTTCTTCATCAATGTGACCCTCACTTGATATCTGCTGTCCAAGATAAACGTACGTGTCTGTTATCTCCAGCTTTTCTCCATCAATCGATAAATCTTCATTTCTTGTAAAAGCATTGAACATCACTTTTGTCTTCTGAAAGTTCATTTTTAATCCCACTTCTTTACTCTTGTCAGCAAGTTCCTGGATCATACTCTGTAGCTCTGATGGGGTAGTTGCAAAAATGACTACGTCATCAGCAAAACGAAGGTGGGTTAGATAATCTCCATTAATCTTTATGCTTTTGTTTTCCCAGTTCAGTGATTGAAAGACGTTTTCCAATGAGGCATTAAAGAGCTTCGGAGATATGGTGTCACCTTGTCTCACTCCTTTTCCAATTTTTATGTGTGTTGTATTTTCAAATAGCAGAATCTTTGCACTTGCATTTTCATAGATGTTATTAATAATATTAATGTATGCATCTTCAATACCGCAGGTTTTCAGAGCCATTGTAACTGCTGATGGTTTCACCGAATCAAAGGCTTTTTCATAATCGATAAAAGCCATGCACAATGGAAGTTCATATTCCCTCGCTCTTTCAATTAGTTCTCTCAGTACGTGGATATGATCTATTGTGCTGTAGCCACTCCTGAATCCAGCTTGTTCTCTCGGTTGAGCCATGTCCAGTGTCACCTTCAAGCGGTGTGAAAGAACTTTAGTGAAGATTTTAGTGAAGATACACGATACATCCGTCTAATGGCCGGGTGTAGGCACGTCAGCAGCCGGGGAACGCTATTTACCACAGTGTGCTGTTCGTACGGTCAAGTTTGGAGTTGGCAGTGTTCTCGCGAGGGGAGTTTTTCGGGGTATGGTCCCGGTCCATTGGTTATCGTGGACAAACCTGTTAACCAGCACGTCTACCTCGACATTCTGGACAATTATGCCCTACGAATTTTGTGGCAATACTATAGAAACGAGCCTTGTTGGTACCAGCACGATAATGCACAGAGCTATGAAACAAGGACTGTACGTCGTGGTTTGACAATAATTCCGTATCGTGTGTGAACTGGCTAGCGCAGAGCCCTGATCTTAATCCCATAGAGCACCTATAGGATGAATTAGAGCGCCGCATAAGAAGTTTGGAACCAAGGCGTACTACTAAGCAACAGTTAGCGGCAACATTATGTACTGAATGGAAGCGCATACCTATCGCTGTGTTCCAAAACCTTGTCGAAAGCATGTCTCGAAGGGTCAGTGCATGCATTAAGGCCAAAGGTGGACCGACACCGTACTAATGTTTATCAATAAATGCTATGTTGTGTTTCTCTTCTAGGTGTCCGGTGACTTTTGTCAATATAGTGTACGTCCTGTTGAAAAATCATTTTCCGCTGTTTATCAACCATTGTGAGCAACTCTGAAGGACGTAAGCGTTCTCCTCTCCATAATTTGGGGCCGCTGCTTTCAGGGAGGGGAAGAGTCAGCGCGAAGAGGCAGGCACACCACCCATGACACATCCGGGACCAGAACTCGGGCCCAGGTCGGACGAATGGCCACAAATCTACGCCTCTGACCACTCGCGCACCGGGCGGCAAATTTCATTATGAACTGGGAATAAATATTTTTTTCGCGTTTAGTCTCGTACATTTTGGAAGTGCATTGGAGTACATCCCATGTACAGTAATTAGATCGAAATTTATATACGTAAAGAAAACTTGACTCTAGCAAATGGGACCATTTCAGACAGCCTATGTAACTAATTCGAAGTTTGTTATTGTATTTGCACCTGACCTGCAAGTTTAATTTCATTTTCATCAATCATTTTGAAGTTAAGTAAAAAAACAGGGTCCTCCACTTCCCAGAAAGAAAAAAAAAATTCAATGAGACACTCACTCTAAATGCTGTATTTTATTTCGTATTATCTGCAGAGGTGAATCCACAGACCATGAAATTCAAGAAATCAAAAACAGTTCCTTCGTATTATCCGCGACGGTACATAATATGCAAGCCTTGAAATTCAGGAAATCGATCGCCGTATAATCTGTACCCGTGATGTCAATCTCAAACAGTAATTTCATGCAGAAAAATCGCGATTCACGGGATACCCCAGCGGTTCAAATAAATAGAAAAAATAAATAAAACTATCTTATTTAAAAGAACACACATTTTAAAATGTTTTTCTGTTACTTTCAAGAGAATAAAGAGCAAAAATGTTTAGATTTCTCATCATTACTGTAGCTCTGTAGTTCCGTAGTATGCAGTTCCATAGTTAGACCTGCGGCTAGGAACGTTTGTGACCGAGCTTCCCACAACACATGATCGTCTTCGAGAGCAAATAATTGCCTTTGTTGCATTATATTTTCTCTCAAAATGCTCGTAAATAAAAAAAAAAAAAAAAACTTCCCAACTGTCTGCGGACCTTGTAACCTTTCTTTACCGGCAGTGGCATTCGGATCCACATCTTCATTCTCCGGAGCGACTATTATTCCAATTGAACTACACCGGCAGGCTTATTGCTGCTTCATTGCCTATTTGACTGATGCATCACTTCAGCAGAGTTGGAAACGGGTCAAAAATTTTGTACCAGGACCCGACCCTGACCTGACCCAGAAAAATCTGCTTTGAACTATAAATTCGAAACTCAATTTATAATTATATATAATCATATAGGATGTAAGGTCAGGTGATGCGTAACATCACAGCCTCTCCTTGACAAATGTCAACCCCGCCTTCTCGTGGTACATCCTGTTCCCACTAAAGGGGCTCTGACGACCGCCAATAGCGGTATAACTATACCATCGGGATTAGAGGAAATGCTATCCCACACTCACCAACCCGCTTGGCCAGCGTGGTGAGTTATGGCCAACCCCCTCCAAAATGACTCTACAACTTAAATCTTGGCCTTCAGTCTGCCGGCAGCTGGAATGTACCTGGCCAAGGCAGCGGCCAGTGCGACATGAAGGCAGAGGGTGCTAAGAATCCCCGGAGGACCGGACTAGGCTGCCATCTGATGCTGACCTTGGCTACTTACAATGGACGCTCCCTATCTTCTGATTCAAGGCTTCTTGAATTGGAAGAGGAACTACAAAGGATCAAGTGGGACATCGTGGGGCTAAGTGAGGTAAGGAGAAAAGGAGAAGATCTCATTGAACTGAAAAGTGGACATCTCTATATACAGCACACATAAAAGTTGGAAAGGGAGTGAGACAAGGTGACACCATATCTTCGAAGCTCTTTAATGCTACATTGGAGGGTGTCTTTCAATTGCTGAGCTGGGAAAACGAAGGGATAAAGATTAATGGAGATTATTTAACTCACCTTCATTTTGCTGATGACGTAGTCATTTTTGCAACTACCCCATCAGAGCTGCAGAGTATGATCCAGGAACTTGCTGACAAGAGTAAAGAAGTGGGATTAAAAATGAACTTTCAGAAGACAAAAGTGATGTTCAATGCTTTTACAAGAAATGAAGATTTATCGATTGATGGAGAAAAGCTGGAGATAACAGACACGTACGTTTATCTTGGACAGCAGATATCAAGTGAGGGTCACATTGATGAAGAAATTAATCGGCGTACAAAACTTGCCTGGAGAGCTTTTGAAAGAAACAGCATAATTTTCAAGAGCAATATGCCATTATGTCTTAAAAGAAAGGTGTTTGATCAATGCATCCTTCCAGTGCTTACGTATGGTACAGAAACTTGATTTTAAGTAAAAGAGTCATACAAAGGCTGCAGACAACTCAAAGCAGCATGGAGAGGTGCATGCTTCGTGTAACCAGGAGAGATAAGAAGAGGAACTCGTGGATCCGAAAAATGACAAGAGTGGAAGACATCATGATCAGAGTTAAATCCCTGAAATGGCAGTGGGCTGGACATACTGCCAGAAGAACAGACCATCGATGGACAGCCGAAATTTTAGATTGGATTCCAAGGGACAGGAAAAGACCCAGAAGAAGACCACATGGGAGATGGGTGGATGAAATTCCAAAGTATGCAGGAGTGACATGGAGGAGACTGGCACAAGACAGACCGTTGTGGAGGAAACTTGGTGAGACCTTCGTTCAGCAGTGGATTGATAATGGTTGACAATGATGATGATGATGATAATCATATATGTATTTACACACACACACACACACATACACATGCGTTCAAAAAGTCTCTGCGGAGGGGATATCGCAGATAATATTGAAATCATGCAAATGCGTTACGGGAAAGTTTAATTTCCTCACTTCTTTACTGAAAGTGTTAAAACTGTCGTTTTTCACATAACCTATCCGTTTTACACATGTTTTAAACACATTTTTGAAAGTTCAAAGGTCCCTCCGCAGTAATGTTACGGCTGTCCCACTTAATTTTAATAGTCCTACAGTCAAAATGTTTGAATTAAGTAACTTGCTGAATGTTTAATTTCAGTTTTTGCTGTTTTCTTGATAACATATCAATCTTCAGAATATGTTTCACTACAACACCATATATTCCCAAGCTTCTGGTAAGATGAAAGTTTCCAAAATGTGGATAGACAAAGTCATCGCTCTTTCTACGTTTTTCTTTAATTAACACACAGCAACGAAAAATTGTATTTTGACACTGCTGGACTCGAACCCCAGATTTCTCGGTAACTGGCCGAGTGCTATGTGTGTTTATCTGTCAGCATCTGACTTCATAAATCCGTAGGGATGGTCACAGCAACTGAGACGTCTCCATCTGGTGGGACTTAGCGGCACAAGCTATTTAATTATAGCTAATAAATCCTACGGGCGAGGGAAATGGTGAAAATCTTCCAAATACGTGGGAACAATGTAAATAGACAAATCACGGCCATCCTTAGGGATTTGTGAAATCAGATGCTGACAGATAAACGCACATAGTGCCGTGGATTGTTGGCACCGTAGTGTAACGCGAACGCACTCGGCTTGTTATCGAAAGATCTGGGATTCGATCCCAGAGGTGTCGAAATACAATTTTTCGGTTGCTGTGTGTTATTAAAGCAAAACGTGGAAGGTGTGATGACTTTGTTTATTTACATTGTCTTCACGTATTTGAACTCATCACAAGTTTGTGAAAATTGGTGTTGCTGTGAAACGCGTTCTGGTTCCTTAATGAGACGAAACAACTTCCAGCATTTACTCTTCCCCTTTTTTATTTTCAATAAGCGCGTATTTGTTGGTCTCGACGCCTTTTTCAAGTTCCTTAATATTAAATTCACCCATAGACACGCGGGGTGTGAGAGAATTATTCACCTGAGAAGCAAGTTATAGGTGTTAGTCTGTATCTTGCTTCGGACAATCGCACTCAAAACAAACACAAAGGAATTTTTTTTTTGATTGGAGGTTTAACGACGACCGTGAGCAACTCAATGGGCTATAAGCAGTCGCCCGTCCCTAATTTAGGGCCACTGGTTCCAGGGAAGGGAGGGAGCCAGTGCCGTAAGACAAACACAACATCCATGCCTGACGGGATTCGAACCCGGATCCCCTTTCGGACAAATGATCAGAGGCCATCGCCTTAGACCACTGCGCCACCGGGGCGGCTACAAAGGAAGTATCGTTCGTTTCACGATATGGTATCAACAGGCTTAGCGTCTGAGTCGTATTGTCGGTCGGTGGAAATCTTCGTTCCTTTGAGATAGAGACAGCAATATTTTTGTATGACATATCATTTTTCCCTCCTGTGACACCCGTATCACCCACAGAATTCCACAGTACGCATTTTTCTTTGAAATATTTTTTTTTCTTTTGAAAAATGAAACGGGAATAAAACCGGGAGGAAATCTGGCCAGGAACACCTTGACCCGACCCGTTTGACCCGCAAGAAATTGTCGACCCGCTTCCGTCTTTGCACCTCAGTTCTACGTCATCTACGTCATATCACGTAGTGCGTTACAACTCCTCCATCTTCGTATTGCGCTATATTTTCCGGTTATTTACACATTTATTGTAATTTTCCAAACATACGACCTCTCTTGGCGATCACGACGGTGATTTTTTTAAAACTGAAGTGGCAAAAACACGTTATTTTTTAAAGCGGCGTATTATCTGCATTGATGTATAATCCGCGGGACCTGAATTCATAACTTTTTAACAGGTAATCCGCTGATTATACACTGCTGGACAATTGCTAAGGACGGATTATAAACGGCTATATAGCGCATAAAAAAGTAAGTGTGGTTGGAAGCAAGTAAAATAAAATAATGTCAGAATGCCAGGACATTACAAGAAAGACAATTTATTGTGCTCTGAAATCCAGAAGGCTTTGGAACGTGTTCAAGGGACAAACAGGCCATTTTGTGCAGAATACGTAAACGTGAAAAAAATGCAATTACTGTCCGCAGGCGTTCCGGCGTAAGATGTCAATACGGGATATGGCCACCATGGAGGGCGATGCAAGATTCCACACGTCGTGTGATGCTTTGCACAACATTATCAAGCAGCTGCTGGGGTAATTTATCCCATTCTTCTGTCAGTGCATGGATGAGGGTGTCCTTGTCTATTGAAGGCATTGGCGACTAGCAAGACTCCTCCCCAAAGCATCCCACACATTTTCAATGGGATTCAGATCTGGAGAACGTGCTGGCCATACGAGGCGTTGAATATCCTCACTCTCAAGACACTCCTGGACAGCGACTGTTCGATGACATGTTGCGTTGTCGTCCATGAAAATGAATCTATCACCGACAGCACCACGGAACATGCGAACATAAGGTAGCAGAACACCATTAATGTATCGTTGGCCAGTCAGTTGGAAGCACATACAGGGACGTACGGCCATTGATCATGATGCCAGCCCATACCATGACACTACATGTCGGATATCGGTCCCTTTCCTTTATGTTTGCTGGACAATATGCAGTACCACTATCACGCCATATCAGTTGTCGTCGACAATCAGACGATAGACTGTATCTACTCTCATCTCAGAAGAAGACAGCAGACCAGTCGTTATCAGTCCAATTGCGATGTTGATGGCACCATTGCAAACGGGCAGTACGGTGACGTCTGGACAATGGGATGCACACAACAGGACGGCGTGCGTATAGTCCTCCTTCATGCAAACGTCTGGCGACAGTTTTTCGGGATATCCGCTTGCCAGTAGCAGCCGTAAACTGATTTGCTACCTCACTAGCTGTGCTGCGCCGGTGTCTTTTAGTTGATAGCACTATGTACCGATCTTCTGCAGGTGTCGTACTGCGAACACGACCTCCCCCGTGACGTTTGCTACACTCTTCATTTGTTTGAAATGATTTCCAAAGCCTTGAACAACACTGTGTTTGACGTCGAACTCCCTGGCAACATCTGTTATGTTTCGCCCTTCTTCAATCACGCCAATAATACGGCAACGCGTAAAATCATCTAGGTGATGTCAGGAAGACATACTGAAAATTGCAAGTTCGTCAATTGATTCTTTCCCTTTCAACTTTGCGTTTGAACAACAACGGTCAATATGCGTGAATTCCTTTTTATCTCTTATCAGCGCTATGACGTCACTAACATGTTCGGCAATCCAAAATTTGCATACGCACAACACGTCTTACTGTATCCCGCACTTATGCTAATTTCCACATTTTCCTGCCTTCCATTTTATGGTTGCTATCGTTGCTATTGTCATCCGTCCTTAGCAACTGTCCGGCAGTGTATGATGAATAATACGGTACTTCTGGTCATTTTATTTTACATCAGAAACGATGAGAATAAAAATCTGCGCTCACGGGAGTCAAATTTCCCTTCGACGAGTTGATATGCGATGATTTGCCGCTCGACGGTTTCAATTTGAAAACTGAGATCCGCCTTCTTGCATTAGGGAAATCTATGCTTCGCCTTTCTTTTCTTTTCTTTTTTTTTTGGGGGGTGGGGGTGTAATTAACGTCGACCGTGAGCATCTCGGGAGTGGGGCCACAATCATTGCTTCATCCCAGGTCTCTTGGCCGCCCCGGTGGCGTAGTGGTCTAAGCGATGGCCTCTGATCATTCGTCCGAACGGGGTCCGGGTTCGAATCCCGGTGAGGCATGGATGTTGTGTTTGTCTTACGGCACTGGCTCTCTCCCTTCCCTGGAACCAGTGGCCCTAATTTAGGGAAGGGCGACTGCTTATAGCCCATTGAGTTGCTTACGGTGGTCGTTAAAACCTCCAATAAAAAAAAAAAAAAAAATCCTAGGCCTCAACCCGGGCCTACTTGGACGAATGATCAGAGACCAAAGCTGTGACTATTGAGTCAACGGGGTGTTCTCTGACTCTGTAAAGCACGAGGTAGCCGATCGTTAACATATGTGAAGGGAAGAAAACTTAGGTAAGAAGTAGAAAATATTTCTTATTATAAAATTCATTTCTCAGTAAATATAAAAATATATATAAAGGAACTGGTGTTGTCATTGTTTATTTTTTTTTTATTTTGTGCTTTTCTGCAGCATACAAATGGGTAGCCATTACGTAGTAGTGCTTTGTGATTTTAATTCGATTCGCAATGCCTTCACACAAGACGTCTTCATGGGGCGCCCAAGGTCTTTCGTATTTCAGCTGAACGAAGAGACATACGGTAAGAGTTTTACCTTCATGAACAGTGTGGTTATCAAATTTTATTGTTAATTGAAAAGAGTATCTTGTGTTCTGAAATGCAAGGAGATGAAGCTTAAGGACATTAATCACTAGATGTGTGGTATTTCAATCCATAAAACTCGAACTTCGAGCCAGTAGCGCAACTAGCACAACGTGCGCCCCCCCCCCCCTCTCCGCAAGATTTATTTCAGCGTCCCTAAGTACAAACATTTTCCCAGAATTTTGGAACACGAGGGAGGATGTGTTTTTCGCGGTGCGTGTGTGTGGTTCGGAGGGGGGGGGGGTCAGGAAGATAGGGAGAGTGTCTGGAAAAGTAAGGGGGGTAACTTGAGCCCTGTACTTTTCACTTTTTGAATAATGTTTGGAACAGAAATACTGTGTCAGCCAATTAGGATTAACACAGTGCGCGGACCAATGCATTAACATGAATATGGATTTTATCGGAAGGAACGATTTCCGCAAAATATATTTAAATGGTTAAGGTTAATGATTATAACACTTCATGATCAACCGTTTTACTTTCACTTGTTTCTGAAGTGCTCAGTTTTTTTCAAATGTTTCGTTTTGAAGTGCTCAGTTTTTTTCAAATGTTACGTTTTACTTTCACTTGTTTCTGAAGTGCTCAGTTTTTTCAAATTTCAGCTTCTAAACTTTGAACAACTAACGAGCTAAACAAATCATCACTTTTTTCATGAGAAACGTCATTTGAACTTTACAGGCTCAGCGTAAAAAGAACTGCTTGGGTTTGGGAAGTTTCTTCGCGCGTTCTCCTTCTTTTCTTTTCCTTCGATGCTGTGCTCCACTTAGACATTTTTGTGACATTTACAAATGGATGTCGTTCGCTTGTTTATTAAAGTTTTTACGCAGTGAATGATATAGACATGCTTACTATAAGGAAGCTCTAACAGCAATAGCAACGTTTAATTGTATTGTTCAAAATACAAAAAATCATTTGAAGAAATCACCCTCTTATATATCACAGATCTGCGGCTGCTGTGAGTAAATGCACCTGTCGTGTTCATAATCCTAGAAACCTGATTGTTTTCGCACCTCCGTCACGGAGAATTCCCATATGGCTTCGCAATTTTCCGCAAGAGCACAGAGGAAGGGGAATTGGAGAGCGATCGTATTATTTACAACCCGTTGCAGAGCGATCGCATTACAGGTCGGACCCAAAGGGCGGAGTAACTTCAATCTGTTAGGTATCCAGTGTTTTAAAAGTGAAACTTGACATTTATTTACCTGCAAAGCTAAGTATATCTAAAAGGAAAATATTAATTTTTGGGTAAATTATGTGTTTGTTTGGTTTTGTGCGTGCTCGGATTTTTTCAAAAATCTTTAACTGTCAGCTGTAGTACGCCCCTTCTTTACCTGCGCCCCTCTCTCCCCGCAGCCGCGGGGGCTGCGGAGGTGGTAGTTACACCACTGCTTCGAGCACTTTGTAAAATACGATATGTTTACATATGCATGAGCTTGTTACTTTCTGCGGCTACTTCCTGAAACTGTCGCCATCTATCGATCAATATGATGCGTGTAACGTCTGTTGGAACATAACAGCGAGGTTTTTCGATCAAGTGTACGATAATTCACGGAAATACACCTGTAAATGCTATTTCTGTTTTCAGCTGTCGATGTTACATTGTGTTCGTCATCATTTTCCCTCAATCACTAAATTCTAAGTTACATCCCGAGTTTTGCGCTCCATGTCACACATCACTATAACTGATAAATTATGTTTCCCAGGTTTACTTTATTGCGCAAAGCCTTAATCCTCAATCTAATTGCTTCGTTTTTCCTGAGCAACGATATCCATTGGAAAGTAGCTGCCTTCTGATATCCTTTCCTTTGACATAATTTCCTATAAAATCTCCTCAAACATTTAGCTATTCCTCTTCGAGTGGCGAACGTAACCGAGGCACGGCGCGACTGGTTTTCCATATACCTTCCAAATATACCGAGATTGTATATGTCTCACACCTCACATCCACTACAAGGGTTCACAGTCCTGCAGAAAAGTCACCTCAAATGGCCCGGCTCACCGTATTCTAAAGCTTTTCGGTTATCACTGCTGCATTGTTCTTCGCCAGGCAATCCGAACTAGATAAAATAATATATCTAGCTACTGAAGCAGGATACTCCTACAAACATGTACTCACCATTATCAGAAAGACCAAGGACTCGCTACCTTAAATACACACTATTTCATCGACTCAACTGTGATCAGTATCTTATATTGCAGGCGTTTCTTACATCTAAAAATCCCCTAAAAAAGGTAAGACTTGGTGTAGGCATAACGGCTCCAACATCCTTATGCTGCATACTTACAAAATGCTCAAACGGACCTCCAATCACCAATGAGGCTAGTGTTTATGCCATAGTGCTATCATACCCTGATGTTACTCAAATATACACTGCCGGACAATTGCAAAGGACGGATGACAATAGCAACGATAGCAACCATAAAATGGAAGGCAGGAAAATATGGTAATTAGCATAAGTGCGGCAGGCAGTAAGACGTGTTGTGCGTATGCAAATTTTGGATTGCCGAACTTGTTCGTGACGTCATAGCGCTGATAAGAGATATAAAGGGTTTGACCCGTATTGACCGTTGTTGTTCAAACGCAAAGTTGAAAGGGAAAGAATCAATTGACGAACTTGCAATTTTCAGTATGTCTTCCCGACATCACCTAGATGATTTTACGTGTGGCCGTATTATTGGCAAGATTGAAGAAGGGAAAAATAACAGATGTTGCCAGGGAGTTCGACGTCAGCCACAGTGTTGTTTCAAGGCTTTGGAAATCATTTCAAACAAATGGAGAGTGTAGCAAACGTCACGGGGGAGGTCGTGTTCGCAGTACGACACCTGCAGAAGATCGGTACATAGGGCTATCAACAAAAAGACACCAACGCAGCACAGCTAGTGAGGTAGCAAATCAGTTTATGGCTGGTACTGGCAAGCAGATCTCCCGAAAAACTATCGCCAGACGTTTGCATGAAGGAGGACTATACGCCCGCCGTCCTGTTGTGTGCATCCCTTTGTCCAGACGTCACCGTACCGCCCGTTTGCAATGATGCCATCAACATCGCAATTGGACTGATAACGACTGGTCTGCTGTCCTCTTCTCAGATGAGAGTAGATACAGTTTATCGTCTGATTGTCGACGACAACTGATCTGGCGTGATAGTGGTACTGCATATTGTCCAGCAAACATACAGGAAAGGGACCGATATCCGACATGTAGTGTCATGGTATAGGCTGGCATCATGATCAATGGCCGTACGTCCCTCTATGTGCTCCCAACTGGGACTATGATTGGCCAACGATACATTAATGATGTTCTGCTACCTCATGTTCGCATGTTCCGTGGTGCTGTCGGTGATAGATTCATTTTCATGGACGACAACGCAACATGTCATCGAACAGTCACTGTCCAGGAGTGTCTTGAGAGCGAGGATATTCAACGCCTCGTATGGCCAGCACGTTCTCCGATTTGAATCCCATTGAAAATGTGTGGGATGCTTTGGGGAGGAATCTTTCTGGTCGCCAATGCCCTCCAATAAACAAGGGCACCCTCATGCGTGCACTGACAGAGGAATGGTATAAATTACCCCAACAGCTGCTTGATAATGTGGTGAATCTTGCATCGCCCTGAATCTTGCATCGCCCTCCATGGTGGCCATATCCCTTATTGACATCTTACCCCGGAACGCCTGCGGACGGTAATTGCATTTTTTTCACGTTTACGTATTCTGCACAAAATGGCCTGTTTGTCCCTTGAACACGTTCCAAAGCGTTCTGGATTTCAGAGCACGATAAATTGTCTTTCTTGTAATGTGCTGGCATTCTGACATTATTTTATTTTACTTGGCATCCAACCACACTTACTTTTTATGCGCTATATAGCCGTTTATGATCGGTCCTTAGCAATTGTCCAGCAGTGTATTACATCGGAATGAGTAAACGCTCGTTCGGGACCAGAATCAGCAAACACGAAAGAGACTCTAAGGAAGGAAGATCATCCACAGCTCTCTCCAGAGAAGTAAGTTTCAAGTCCGCAATTGCTATATGGGACGGTTGTCGCGTAAAAGTAGTCTTGTACTTTACGCTACACTTAAAATATCAACATACTAATAAATTATTCTTAAATGAAACAAACCTTAACGGCCAGACAAAACATATAACCAGAAGTCAACTTACCGAAACAGTCCTTTATTCGGAATCGAATCACAACACTCTCCACACATTTATCTCAACACTGTTCAATTCTCTCGTACAGCACTTTCTTAACAACGCTCATCATAATCGCTCACAATAATAGCTCTCAATAATCGCTCTTATCAACACACCTCAATAATCGCTCTTATCAACACACCTCAATGATCGCTCTTATCATCACACCTCAATAATCGCTCTCAATAATATCAACACCTCTCTCATACAACAGATCAGTGGTCGCTTTTTATCTCGTGTTCTTATCTTATTACATGCATACGTCACGTGCATTCAACCTCAATTGTGTTGCCAAACGTATTCGTTTGAAGGAAAAGATATTCCGTTAAGCGTGAAGAATACTGAGAATAAACTCAAGATTTAAATAGGGAAAGAAACTAAAAAAGGAAAGTTAATCGAGAATATACGTCACACGGTATTAAATAATGAGCTCCCTACTCCTACCCAAAAGCAACAGCATTCCGAGAAAATCTGAAAATCATTACTCGTCGTGACGTGTTCGACGGCAGCGTCTCCCTGGAGTTGCCAAGAATTTGAATCCAATGTCTATAACTGATTTTCCCCTCCAAATCGCCACGTACCCAACCAACATATCACGTGACTTCAAATTAGAACACGCTGTGTACTTAATCATTCTTAATTTGTCTCATGTAATCATACTTGTATTTAATTTGTCTCATGTAATCATACTTGTATGTAATCATACTTGTATTTACTTGAAAAAGTAAAGCTCTAGTATTTCATTTCTACGCTTTAGCCTTGCAGATGAGAGAAAGCTTGGAAAAACGTTTTTGAAATTCTTACGCCGATAAACGAATCGATATTTTACTCTTATATACTTGGTGTATCAAGAGTACTGTTACTTAGCTTTCGTATCACTAAACATTAATGATTAATTTAGGATTTTCATTTAAAAATTGATACCTTACTCTTTTAACTGTTCCTAATGCTCATGTAAGCCAATTTTTCTTACCCTATTTCAATGCACATACAAATCTGATAAATGGTCGCATAATGAAGTATATGTGACGTAACAAAATGAAGCATATGGTCAAATTATAATAAATGAAGGTCACATAATGAAGTATATGTGACATAATAAAATGTTGCATATGGGAGATATGACGTGCCTGCACCGCAGGACGCACTTGAGATAAAGGCAGATAGCAGCGAGAGCATACGTCCGCGTAGCTACAGCGACTTATTCCGGAATGAGGGGACCCGGGTTCGATGCCCGGCGTGGACAAAAATGACCGAGAAATTTACTTTGATATATATCACATTGTAATAAATGAAGGTCACATAATGAAGTATATGTGACGTTGTTATAACATACAAACTAGAGCAAACCCTGAAAAAGTGTTTGCTCCATTTCGTATGTTATAACAACTGCATAATATTCTAAAAACAAAAAAAGAACAGTTGATTTACGCCGTCAGCAAGCAAAGCTATTCGCCATGTAGTTTTGCCGTCATGTCAGAGGCACTGCTCCATGTAATTGCTTTGCTTTCTGTGTGAATGAGAGTTTCGGACAGGAGACAATTCATTTGCTCCCATAATCACTATACTCACCAGACTTTGAACCGTGTAGCTTAAGGCTGTTTCCTTCCATTAAATCCACACAGAAAGTACATTGTACACAAAAGGAGACAACTAATTGAAGACAACAGTGCGCATACTCCACTTTCAAGGCAAGACTGACTTCGGACACTGTTTCCTGAAATGGCAAGATGGGTGTCTTAAATGTGCATGTGCACAAAGAAAATCTCAACGCTGTCAAAGGTTTGGATCTATTTTGCGAGACATTGTTTTATTTACTTAAGCTATATTATAAATTTCCTTCATTACACCTTGTATGATAAACATCTTATGTTAAGCTCAGATTATAACATTATACTCAGTGTTAGCTTTTATCATAAAAAAAAACATTAAATGTTTGAAAAGTGTTATCTCAGGTGAAAACAATGGCATACTTTCATTACAGAAAGTGAAGCTATGTCAGGACTGAAGTGGAAAGAGCAAAGAAGATTTTCATTGCAGCTTTTGAGGGATCTCGGTTTCGGCAAAAGCAAAATGGAGGAACACATAAAGGTATGAGTCATCAACAGATTATAAGTCGAAAACAAGAATTTCGCCCAGAACAATAACCAATTTGCCGACTTGTTCACCCGAATCAAAATTATATGCTTTGCGGAAGAAATCTCATTTTCCTTTTGAGTTTCTTTTTCTATGTAAATTTGAGTTCGTTCTCTTAGACATTTTCAAACCTTAATGTTATATCTTTTCACTCAAACAAGAATGATGTTGGCAACACACTGACGTCGGAACAAGTGACGTGTGTGTGGCCGGATAAGAACGATAGATAAAAAGGCAATGCAGCGGTTGTTTACGGGGATTGATGTTATTGATGATAGATGTGCTGTTATACTGAGATTGATTGTTAAATCACTGACACTTTATTGAGTGCGCCAATAAACCGGATCTGGAGTGTGGAGTACAAACCATGCAAGCAAAATAAACGTATTTGTAAGTACTACAATTGACCTCTTTCCTGTAATGCATATATGAGTACCTTGTAATATTACATTGACTTTAGCACACATAACGTAATTACTGACGTAAGGACTAAGTTACAGCGGAAAGACTATTACGTCATAATGGCTCCCGAACTTCCAGGATGGTCTGACTGTTAGGTTTCTCGCAATGATGTGATGTTCTTTCCACACGGCGAGACAGGAAAAATGAGAATCCCTCCTTCAGTGCTTCGAAAAAAAAATCAGTGTGGTGTTATGTTCCATATACCAAATTGTCTGGGATTTCTCAAATGCACGTTCTTCATGGGATAACTGCCTACAGCGACATATGGTCCCGGCTGACTCGTGGGCCATGCCCCCGTCCCTCTTTCGGTGGTTGGGGGGAGAGCTGTGACGTGCCTGCCCCGCAGGACTCACATGAGGTAAAGGCAGATAGCAGTGAGAGCACATGCCAGTGTAGTATAGTGGATAGCACTCGGAGCTCCGGAGCCGAGAGTTGGGGGTTCGAATCCTACTCCTGGCATAAAAATGATGCAGAAATTTACTTCGTCATACCCTTAGAAATTATGAATATCAAAAGTTTTTAACTCGTAGATTCTGCTTCAAGGTGGTTCCTCCTGAATTCTCTACCTGATATTTCCAATGGTAAAACTTCTTTACATATTTTCTTCGCAATTAATGTATTCCCGAGGATAAGAATTTGCACATCAATAAAACTAACTTTAAGTTATAGCACGCGATACTTAGTACTTGCTAAAACATAATAATAAGTAAGCAATCCAACATATGTTTGTCTACTGACGTCATCAATGTACAGGTCGCGCCATCTAGTAACAAGTCTGAACATTACTCAAAGAAAATTGAATGATATTTAATAAAATTATGGCTTTGTTTCAGCAAGTATTAAGAATACCATATTATAACTTAAAGTTAGTTTAATCGATCTTCGAATTTTCATCCTTGGGAATACATTAATTGCGAAGAAAATACGTAAACAAGCTTTACCATTGGAAACATAAGGCAGACATTTCAGGTGGAACTACCTTAAGGAAGCAGTGCACCGCCACCTGTGTTTAGTACGTCTTTTGTAAAAAAAGATTGTGCTTATGTTATCACTTTGTCCGTCCGTCTGCGGACATCATATCTTTGCCACTATTAGTCCGGTTTGAAAACCCCTTTTTGCGTTGGAAAGGTTGAAATGTAAGAATGATGATCCTTGCATTCCGGTTTACTTACGATGTAGAATTTTGCCACTAGGTGCCATAAAACAGATCATATCGAATTCAAAATACATTTTATTCCGTATATTTGCTTCAAAACATCAGATTGAAAAATTTCTTTGACCTTTCGATGCCATTTATATAGTATAGTATTTTAGATTCAGTCACTTTTCCAAGTAATGTATAGATTTTCCGCTAGGGTGCGAAAAGGTAAATTGCGTTTTCTCCGATATCTCTGCTTATAAAACTCCGATTTAAAAAAATCTTTCTGCGTTGGATACAGCTCCTGGTGGGAAATGCTTTGCATATATTTCAAATTTTTAGCAAAAAAAAAAAAATGGTTTCGCCACTAGGGGGCTTGAGTGTTTATTTCTGCTGTTAATGTATTTGCAGCAAACTCTGAGCTTCTGAAAACTCGAAGAAAAAATTATTTCGTGGACCGATACTGCTCATCTCAAAAAACCTTTTCTCAATACTTTCTTAATAAAATGCATAGTTTTTTCGCTAGGAGCGTAGATGTATATCTTAATTCTGTCTGTATCTCTGGTTCTAAGATACCGATTTGAAAAACATTTTCTTTCTTGAAGAGCTCTTCCGGTGCGAAATATCTCTGATATAATTTCAAATTTTTTGAAAGCACAAGTGTGCCATTAGAAGACGCAAATTCATGTTTCCGTGTACTGCAATATCTGCGGGACTAACAACACGAATGAAAAAATTATTTTTCTATCAGATACTACTAACTATGAAAACTCTTTGTATGTATTTTTTCCCCAGAATGATACTCAATTTCGCCGCTAAGGGTGCCATTTTTGACCTGTTTTTCTCAATATATCTGCTACTAAATGCGCGAATGAATAAAAATTTTTCAACACCAGATGCCATTTACCTTGTGGAACACTCTAGGTTTGTATTCGAGGAGTTTTTTAGTACACACTTTTGGCGCTATGTGGTGCGTTTTTACTTTTTCTTGCAGCTTTATTTCGGCTTCTAAAAACACTATTGAGAGATTTCTTTTTTTACTGTATGCCGTTCTATACAATAAATATGGAGGCGTTATCCTCTTTAAATAACGCATAGATTTTCCGCTAGGGGACGTAAAGGTCAAAACCTTTTTCTCGCAACCTCTGCTTGAAAAGTTCTTTTTCCTTAACATAGCTTTTTTCCCTGAAGAATATATTTCTCTTATTTTCAACATTTCCATTATGCAAATTTCTACCTGTACAAGGCATATAGTTATAACATGTTTCCTTCTATATTTCTTCGTTTAACCGTTCGATTTGAAAATATCTTTACCTCCGATACTCCTTCTGCTATGAGAGATATTTTGTATGTCATTTGTTAATATTCGCAACATACGTTTTAGCCGCATGTGGAAGTAAGTAGCTGTTTCCATTTCTGTATGTTTTATCGATTATGGAAATCCGGTTGATTTTTTCTAATTGGTTCCATTGATTAGGAATAACTTTGATAAATTTTATTCACGTCGGAAAGGATTCAAAAGACGTGCTCATTACAGCCGAAAAGTCGGTGTCCTCTTTCTTGCTTAAGGTTTTCGTTGAAAAGGTTATGTTAGAAAATATTTATAAACACATGCAGATCCTATGTCTACCCGTTCAGAGAATTTTAAATGTGCACCATCTGCTCTTTGCTGATTACGTGGTAATAAATCTTCACGTTCATGAGGATGCGAACTGTGTTTTGAGGAAACTGTTGATGGAACACAGTGCGAGATTTTGTCAATATAATTAGTAAGCAATTTTTTTTTACCACAAACTGAAAGCAGAAGCACACCGTGAACGGAAAAATAGAAACAGTGTACAGTTTAAAATATCTGAAATGAACTGCGGAAACCGATTTACTGCTGCATGGGAAAACAGAAGAAATGGTAGAAGAGGAAAAATTCATTGGAATGCTGAATTTTATTCACAGGAACAGAAACATTACAGTGAAAGTAAAATCATATTTTGAAGCTGTTATTTAGAATATTAAGGCTGGCTCATTTATATAGAGTGGAGTTCATTCGTTCCTTACTGAAGACAATCATAAACGACAAGACGTACGTGCGTTGGCGAGAGCATCCGTAAATGGCCCTGAAAGCTTTACTCTGTATTTAGTGTCGTCTCTGGTAGGGTAAAACTGGTGGCCGCTTTCTATAAATGACCCTGCGACACGTTTTTTGCGTAAATGCGAAAAGCGTGTTAATCTCTTTTTTTTTTTTAATCAGAAAAGGCTTGGAACCATCCGAATATTGTACAGGGATGGTATAAATACCTGCTTCGTTGGAAAGTGGGGGCCTTAAGCATGACATATAAAAATATCGTAGATAAGTATAGCATATAAAGATGAAGAAAATGAACCTCGGTGTCGGCATAAGATCTCCGACATCTTTATATGCCATGCTTAAGGGAAATACTGACAAGTCCACACTTTCCAAAGAAGCTGGTGTTTATGCCATCCCTCTAAAATGCCAGGACAGCTTTAAGCGATACCATTGAAACTACCAAACGTTCATTTAGATTGGATTCAACGAGCATAAGAGATACACAAAGAACGGTAAATTAACCGTGGCCTCGCTGAATTTTTGTGGGATGACATGAAGGAATGAGCTTCCTACTCCACCCCTAATTCCACTGTCATTCGAGAAACTATGGAGATCATTACCAACAGTGATCACTGCAATGATAGCGTCTCGCTAGTGTTACCCCAAATTTGGTATCAATTCTTCAAATAGTGAATGCTTTTAGTTTTACTCCCAGGATTCCGCGTGCTAAACGAACATGATGCCTCGTGTCTTTGAAGGAAACATTTGCATCTCTTCGTTTACTGTTAAGTCAAGTCCCCGCGTTTAAATTGTTTAAGCGTTATATTATCCAGTTTGCAGTTTGCTGTCTACCTTCCTTGAAAAAGCCATCTGCTGCATGTGCTAAATCTTGGTAAATTTGATTTTCACTCTATGCCAATAAATTCGGATTCCGAGTGTAGTTATACAGTTTTAAATATAGTTCGTGTAAAATTCCTTGTATTTATCAATCACTAGTTTTGTTTTATTGCTTACTTCATTGAATTCAGAAAATGAGGCTGCTCAAAAGATCTTGATGTAAGAAAATGAATGATTTAAGGGTTTCTGATGCACACCAGGTATTGTTCGAAGCTGGAGGCTAAGAGAAAGGGAAATGTGAGAGAAACTTGTGATGTCTGGATGAAAGGCGGTAGCCTGGATATAGGAACCATATTTGCTATCATGGTACTAAAGCTTTTTGTGCGACTGGTTACGTTAAATTTTTGTTAAATGTTTTTTCAATGGATTCTCTTGCTTTCTGGAATCTTAATACGAAATGGGTTCCTCTTTTTAAGTTTTTCCTGTTTGCATTTCAGGAGGAGCTTTGTTACATACTCGAGCACGTAGAGGAGAATGCAGGAAAACCCTTCCTGATGCGTCCTGTCTTGGCTCCCAGCATGTCCAATAATATTTCGTCTCTGATGTTTGGCAGAAGAATGACGTACACAGACCCCAAGAGGATCATGCTCGATAGATTGATCAAGGATTCTGCCAAACTCGCTGGTCAGATGGCTGTCCATCTCTTCTTTCCATGGATCAGAACTCTCATGCTCCGGCTGCATATCGGCAATCTTGAAGAGCTGGATCAAACAAATATGCGACTTAAGCGTTTCTTCAGGTTAGTTGTTCTTATCAACAAATTGCCAGAACATATAATTAGGTCTTTTTTATCTGTCATATTCAGTACGTAGTATACCTCACCACTCATGACAGAGTAGTGCCTAAGTCCATTCAAAGAGGTAACTGTAATGGTTTTTTTCTTTCTTTTTTCTTCTCTTTTTTTTTTTTCATCAACAATAGGTATGCATGGAATTAAGCTGTTTCGTGACAATCGTTCCCCAAATAGGTTTTTGCTGAAATTTTAGTTTCAGCTGTTCCTGTAGGTAAAGAAAATCTATACCGGTAACGTAAGTGCACTTATTTTTGCTACTTACTTAAAAGAAATTATTATCGGTTCAAATCGTTATTTCTAACACTTGAAAGTCACTACGTGGCTTATTATAATGAGTTCTTGGCGAGATATCACAGAAATCCTGTCATTCTTCTGTTCCTCACATTTGTTTTTAAAAGGTTCGTTAGAAATCACGATGTCCGGACTCCATAGCTTCTTATTTAATCAGTGGGTGTCATACTGAGAGTGAATGATATACTTATTAAAATATGAAATAAAAACAATTAATTCTTAAAAATTGAGAATAAAATAATAACCTTGTTACCTTATTTCGGTCAGCAGCTTCTTTCCGACTTGTTGCTCTTGGTAGAAATTCATTATTATTCTTGACCTTCGATTGATCGATATTCTTCAAGAACGAATTGCGTAGTCCAAAGATTTCACAAATGAAAGTCCCCCGCAAGCAAAATGTAGGCAGCAGAAGGGATTGTGGGTGGCAGTTACTTTGCAACGAAAACTCAACAACTGACCATCGAAATATTTATGATAGCTAAAATCCATAAAACATTTTAATTGAAAAAACTTGTCTTCAAGATAGAGATTTGAAAGAAATTAATCTAATGAAATAATAAAATCAAACTAAAATCCATTAGTCCAACATCAACTTCAAATGAAAATGATATGCAAAACGTCTTCACCGAGGAATCCAGACTTCGAATTTCCGACGCGCGTTTCGGCACACATTTTTCGTGGCCATTTTCAAGGCATTTTCTGCTCTACTGCTACTTGCATGTTATGTACTAGTTAAGTCGACGGTGCTGCCATCTCTATCGTTTGCGTCATCCTCGTGCTCATCACGTAAAACATCGTTGGCGCCATCTAGTGTCGTCCTGTTTTTTAATCTTCTTTACATTTGTCGACTTGATCTTCTTATTTGGACAATTCGTTGTTTTTCTTGTTTTATCATGTTCAACCATGCAGGTGATAATCCGACGGGGACATTTAAATTGCAATTATATGCTTTGGTCTTCTCGATCATAATGGCCTCAGCTGTCAGGATCTTTTGATGTGTGTTGTGAGAAGTAACCAAATTTATATTCTCGTAGTCGGGTGTGGCCTAGTTATTATAAAAATATTGTATAAGTGAAGTTCGAATTTCACCCTCATTGCAGTTATTTAAGTGTTCACATAATCTGATATCAACATTTTCTCTTTGTGCTACCTATGTAAACTGTTTTATTATCCAGGTTCTTGTTTATGTTAATAATTGGTATACGATAGACACCTGCTTTACGTAATATGGAACTTTTTTCAGTGTTTGATTGCAAAAGTCTGCTGTTGTCGAGTATAGTGTCTGCAATAAGTAATCTTGCTCTGTGGCATTCCTTTTTTAAAGGAGTAGATATAGGTGGACAATATGGTAGTTTTACGCAAAATCTGTATGTATCAGTCAGATTCTGCCTTGGTCTATTTTGGTTTTTCTGAATTTGTTTGTAAAGATTGTCAATCAATCTCTCCATGTAGCCGAAGTCTCCAGCCAAAGTTTTGATCCATTTCAACTCTTTTTGCCTTGCAGTATTATTGGATGAAAGTACAATTGCTCTTTTTAAGTAATACCTGAATGCTGCTGTTTTAAATTTCCATGGATGGTTTGAGTTATTAGGTATTATATTTGGGACAAATATTGTCTTTCTGTATACTTCATAGTCAATTCTTGAGTTATTATTGATGATATTAATATATAAAAATAGTATTTGTTTATTTTTTTCCCATTCGGTTGTAAGATTGATCGTTGTATATATCTTGCTGTATGTATTAACAAATTCTTCCAGATATTCTTCAGTATGTTTCCAAAATATCAAAATATCATCAACATATCGAACAAATAGTCCGGATGTTTATTTGTAAATTTTTGGTCAGTAAGTATCTTTTCCTCGATGTCCTGGAGTATAACTTCAGCAAACAGTCCAGATAAAGGTGATCCCATGAGTGCAGTTGATATCTGCTTATAAATCATATTGTTATAGTAAAAAAGTTATTGTCATTAATTAGGTTTAATGCTGACACAATGCTAGCTGTTTGAGTAGTTGGTGTTTTGTTTGCAATTAAATTTTCTTCTACGAAATTAATAGCTTGATTAGTAGGAGTACTTGGGTAGAATGAAGCAATGTCAAGGCTCACCATCTTTATCTCTCTGGGTCCACAATAGGCCTCAATAGCTCTAACGACGTCAGTTGAATTTTTAATTGTGTATGCGTGGTCTTCATAATATCTTTTAAGAAAATGAAATAATGCTCGTTCTAGGTTAATGGTTGGAGCAATTTTCTTTGAAACAGTAGGTCGCATTGGATGTCCGTCCTTGTGTACTTTTATTTTTCCAAAGATTCTTGGGATAGTGGCGTCTACTGGTAGGTATGCTTTACTTTTAATCTCTTCAGGTAGATTACTGTGGTTCTTTAATTTGGCCATTTTTCTAATAATATTTTCTGTGGGATCTTGTTGAATGATTATTGTATCAAGTGTTTCAATTGCTGTTATCATTTTTTCTCGTAGGAAATCTTGATTAATCAAAATTAGTTGTTTTGATTTATCAGCCATTATACTTGCTATCCCAGGGTTGTTATGTAATTCTATTACTGTTTGTCGTTCATATCTAATCCTTTTTTGGGTTAACTCTTTCTCTTTCTTATTGATATTGTTAATCGCATTTGCCATTTTAATACTTGTAGGTTCTTGTCTTAACTTCGGTAGATGGAATTTTATATCTATATGCATATTTTAATCCCCTTTCCAATGCAGTTTTTTGAAGACCATTCGATTCTACATCTGATTGATTAATGTAGCTGCGATATTTGTTAATCTTCGTATGGGAGTTGGTTTCTTGAGACCTCTGCTTATTATCTATTAAAATTTCAATTTTATTCCATTGTCTTCTCTGGCACTTAATTTGCTCTCTATCTGTAATAGCATAGATTTTGCTAATTTCCTATCTTGTACTGTAACCATTTTCAGGTTTAATAACTTTGTTCTACTCACGGTATGCATCAATACTGATTTTATAAATCCATTATCGTTTTGATCGTATCTGGACTCGGAATCTCTTTGTTTCAGCCGTGCTCATAATTTCATTGTCTCTACGATTAATAGCTCGGTTATATATACGTATATACTTTGGGATGACATCATTATTTTTGCATGTAGTAGGAAAAAAATAAACACATAACATTTTTAGATATTAATATCATCAATAATAACTCAAGAATTGACAAGGAAGAATACAGAAAGGCAACATTTGTCACAAATATAATACATAGTAACTCAAATCATCCATGGAAATTTAAAACAGCAGCATTCAGGTATTACTTAAAAAGAGCAATTGTACTTTCATCTAATAATACTCCAAGGCAAAAAGAGTTGAAATGGATCAAAACTTTGGCTGGAGACTTCGGCTACAGGGAGAGATTGATTGGCAATCTTTACAAACAAATTCAGGAAAACCAAAATAGACCAAGGCAGAATCTGACTGATACATACAGATTTTGCGTAAAACTACCATATTGTCCACTTATATCTGCTCCTTTAAAAAAGAATGCCACAGAGCAGGATTACTTATTGCAGACACTGTACTCGACAACAGCAGACTTTTGCAATCAAACACTGAAAAAAGTTCCATATTACGTAAAGCAGGTGTATATCGTATACCAATGATTAATATAAACAAGAACCTAGATAATAAAATAGGTAGCACAAAGAGAAAATGTTGATATCAGATTACGTGAACACTTAAATAACTGTAATAAGGGTGAAATTCGAACTTCACTTATACACTGACGGAAAAAAAAATCCCAACACCAAGAAGGGGTTGTGTTAGATAAACGACAGTGGGTAGGCGGTGAGAGTACATCTGTAAGATGACGTCTATGCAAATTTCGCGCTCGGCGCATACGTGTGGTGCTAATAGCGCCCCTCGGAACATGCAAAGCAGGCTTACTGTAAATACGCGCTGTAACGTTCGTGAGCCTTAGTTATCGTTGAGATTCGCCGTAGTGTGTTGATGTTAGTCAAGAATGCCTTTAAGAAGACGAAGAAGCCATTACCAACAGCTCACGGAGTTTGAACGGGGTCGTGTAATAGGGCTACGAGAAGGTGGATTTTCTTTCCGCAATATTGCAGAACGACTTGGCAGGAATGTAGCCAGTGTGCATGATTGTTGGCAGCGGTGATCAAGGGAAGGTACTGCCTCAAGAAAACTGGGTTCCGGCCGGCCACGTGGCACTACTGAGAGGGAAGACCGCCGTGTACGGTGCATGGCCGTGGCGCATCGTACCGCGTCTGCGGCAGCAATTCGAGCTGCAGTTGCCACCACAGTTACACAAAGAACTGTTACAAATCGGTTACTTGAAGGACAGCTCCGAGCCAGACGCCCTGTAGCGTGCATTTCACTTACTCCCAACCACTGCCGTTTGCGACGTCAGTGGTGTCAAGCTAGAGCTCATTGGAGGACGGAGTGGAGATCTGTTGTGTTTTCTGATGAAATCCGATTCTGCCTGGGTGTCAGTGATGGCCGTGTGTTGGTTAGAAGGAGGCCAGGTGAGCGCCTGCAAACAACCTGTCTGCGGCCGAGACACACTATACCAACACCTGGAGTTATGGTCTGGGGAGCAATTTCCTATGACAGCAGGAGCGCTCTCGTGGTTATCCCATGCACCCTGACGGCACAGTTGTACGTCCGTCTGGGTATTCAACCTGTTGTGCTGCCATTCATGAACAGCATTCCAGGGGGTGTTTTCCAACAGGATAACGCTCGCCCGCATACCACTGTTGTAACCCAACATGCTCTACACAGTGTTGACATGTTGCCGTGGCCTACTAGATCATCAGATCTTTCACCAATCGAGCACGTATGGGACATCATTGGACGACAACTCCAGCGTCACCGCCAACCAGCATTAACCGTCCCTGTATTGACCGACCAAGTGCAACATGCATGGAACTCCATCCCACAAACTGACATCCAGCACCTGAACGACACAATGCATGAACGTTTGCGTATTTGCATTCAACATTCTGGCGGTTACACCGGTTATTATTGTACCAGCATTTTACATTTAAAATGGCTCTTCTCGCGCTTACAATGAGCTGTGATCTTGAAACCTTAATCGATTAAATATGTTATCTATATAAATGTATTGCCGCCATTTCATTCCTCTACAACTATTTTTTTGTGGTGTTGGGATTTATTTTCCGTCAGTGTATAAGGCTTTAAGGAGTCGCCTAGCCCTAACTTTGGGCCTCCAGTTCCAGGAAACAGACAAAAGAAGAACCTCGGGAAAAACACCCAGCCAATGCATGATCCGGGAAACTCGGTTGATTAGCCAGACTCCAGCGTCTGTGACCACTCGACCATGACATGTGCAGCTCACCTTTGAGATTATCATCTTCACAACGCTTTAGCCTTGCACGTAGGGAATTAGCTGAAGTTAACCTGCAAGGCTGTTGGGTGTAAAAATTCTACAATGCTCAGGTTCCTTTTGTTGACATTGCGCTATATATTTCAAGATACATTTTTACGAAAAATTAATAGAAATAATTAGGTGTTGCCTCAAATTTAATGTAATAACTTAATGATACGTGTGAAAGACATCTCATTGAATATTCTATTGAGTTAACTGAAAATAACTTTAATGCTACCATTTCCTTAAAACTTGAGAAGTTTCCCCGGTGTTAAAATTTTTATTTCTTCATTCTGATTGTCAGATTGGTTAGGTTGAATGAATGTAATATTCTGGTATTATTACAGTGACGAGATAAAAGAACATGAAAAATCTTTGGATCCGGAAAATGTCAGGGACTTCATCGATGGCTATTTGGTGCAAATCAAGAATAAGAAAGATGAACCCAAAACTAGTTTTCTCAGTAAGTATTTCATTTTTACCGTTTTCTTAAAACACCCCTTGAAATATAATCTATATATATAATGCATATATGTGCGTATATACACAGTCGAGTCACATTATTGTGACCACCCGTACTTTCGACGTCAACAGCGCGCAGCCAATGAAAGAAACCACGTAAGCTGGCTTGGAGAACATATAGGGTGTGCTGTAGGCATTCTGAAAACATATCACTCGTTGCTGTCATGGGTAAAAGGAGCGATTTATCAGATTTGCAAAAAGGGATGATTATCGGCTTTCGGGCCAAGGGTGGCAGAATTTATGAAACAGCGCAGTTTGTGAACTGTTCGCATGCTGCTGTGGTTAAAGTGTATCGTGATTGGAGAAACGGTACCGTTGTGAATAAGCGACGTGGCAACTGCGGAGTACCACGTGCCATTTATGTGAGAAGTGAACGTCGGCTTCAAAGGTGCGTGAGAGTCGATCGACACGCTACACTGGAGCAACTCACTGGCCGAATGAACCAGGGGGCTAATGGAAGTGTGTCTAAAACGACAGTTCAGCTAATCTTGTTGAGTATGAGGCTCCGATGCAGACGGATGGTCACTGTACCTATGCTAAAGAAAGTGCACGGCAGCATCGGAATTGGACCTTCGCTGATTGGCAGAGGATTGACTTCTCCGATGAGTCACGTTTTCTGCTTCCTTGAAAGGATGGACGTTGGCATATAAGGCGAGAAACATCGGAGAGCACACACTCTTCAAGCATTGCTGAAAGAAGACAAGCTGGTGGAGGCAGCGTTATGGTCTGGAGAATGTTTTGGTGGCATTACCTGGGTCCACTCATACCTGTGGAAGACACTAGGGACAGAATTCCTTATGAATCCATTCTTCCAGGTCACGTACACCCATACATGCTGATTGTCTTCCCTGGGGCGGATGGGATCTTCCTGTACTACAATGCTACGTGTCGCACAGCTTAAAATCTCCGAGAGTGGTTTGAAGAGCACGATGAACACTTCAAAGTACTTCCCTGGCCAACTAATTCCTCAGACTTAAACCCAACAGAGCATCTGTGGGATCACTTCGATCGTGTTGTTCGCTCTATGGATCCTCCACCATGCACCCTCCAGCAGCTGTCAGATGCACCGCAGTCAGCATGACTCCGCATCCCTGCGAACACCTTCCAGCACCTTATTGAGTCACTCCCAGCCCGCTTAGCTGCTGTGCTGCAGACGGCGGTTACTCTGGATATTAGCTGGTGATCACAATAATATGACTCGACCGTGTATATAAACTCAGTAGACTAAGCAGTAGAGATACGGGTGATGGGCAGTTGACATCTGTACCCCCGCGCAGAGTGGAACCGACCCAACGCGAACGCACACGATAAACAGATGGACAGCAGGGCTTCCCAAAAGTGTATTGCAATCGACGAACATGGGTAAACGTGGCGATCTCGGTGATTTTGATAGCGGACTCATGTCGGCCAAAGACAGATGGGTCATTCTATTACCCACGTGGTAAGAATCCTAGGATTTCTGTGGGCAATCATATCAAGGGTGTACCGCGAGTGTACCATTGATGGACGTACCAGGGCCCAGAGACCAAGCTGTGACCGAACACGCGCGATTGATAACGGTGGTCGAAGAAGACTATCCAGGCTAGCACAGACCGACCACTTGGAAAAGGCAACACAGATCACATCCATATTAAATGTCGGAGGCCCTAGCAAGCGAACGGTGTGGCTCACGCTTCGTAGGCTAAGGGATCCTACACCCTACTCGCGTGCCACTGATGACTGCTCATCATCGGAAATTGAGTCTCGCCTTGTGCGAGGAACATCAAAACTGGACTTCTGCGGAGAGGCGCCGCGTAGTGTGATCCGATGAATCCGGTTTCCCGCTGTACCGAACTGACGGGAGAATGCAGGTGTGTCGTCGGCAGCACTGGAGTGCCAGGTCACCTATGTTAAAGGCAGTGGTTGCTCTATATGATAGTTTGGGGAGCCTTCTCGTGGGGCACATTAGGTCACTTAATGTGTCTAGAGAGGTCCTTACCGCTGTGCGCTACTATCATGTGCTGGTTGGTCACCTTCACGCTTTCATGGCCTTCGCACATCCTGAGACCGATGGTCTGTTTCAGCAGGACAGTGCGCCTCCCCACCGGGCCGCAACCATCCAGGCATGAGTCGAGGAACACATTTGGAACCATCTAGTTGCTTCCAAAGTCCCCGGATTTAAATCCTGTGGAAACCCTGAGAGGCCATGAAGCGGAACATCAGATCCATGGATTCTGGACCGACGTTTCAGGCGGAGTTGTTGACAATGTTGCAACAGGCATTCCTATCGTTACCTCCGGAAACCATTTGGCATCTGGTGGAGCAGATACCTCGACGTGTACACGCTGTTTCTCGCTGTAGAGGAGGGCCAACACGCTATTAGGTAGATATCTCTAATGTTTTGTCCATTGAGTGTATATACAAGTACATTAAACATATAACTACACATACAGTATTTTAAGATAATGTGCTATTTACAGTTTTGGAAATCCAGAGGCCAGTATGGTTCCCGGTCTAGTTCCCTGTACTCTAGGATATATGTTAGGATAAAATCTTATTAGGGTTGTAGATGAGGAATTAATTTTTTATATTCTGATTATTTTTTTCTGGTAGAACTTGTAATTATGAGCATTGAAGAAATGTGCGTAATCACAAGTTCGATCTATGCGGATCGAAGTGTTTGATCGGAAATTGTGGTTTTTTATGAGGAATATGAGCATTTTTATCATTCTTCTTTCGTAGGGAATTTTTTTTTTGATCGGAGGTTTAGCGACCACCGTGAGCAACTCAATGGACTATAAGCAGTCGCCGTTCCTAATTTAGGGCCACTGGTTCCAGGAAAGTGAGAGAGCCAGTGCCGTAAGATAAACACAGCATCCATGCCTCATTGGGATTCGAACCCGGACCCTTTTCGGACGAATAATCAGAGGCTATCGCTTAGACCTCTGCGCCCCCGAGGCGGCACGGAAATTTAGAGTTAGGTTGTGTAAATAAACTTTTATGCTAAAGCGATTCTTGTGTCTAGAAATATATAATTTGGAGCGAAATAGATCTCCTTAATCGGAGACAGCAGTTGCATAGAAATGGTGTTAGATATAAAAATACGTACAGTTGCCTGTGAACAGTGAGGAAGATACACTAGTGACTAAGAACAAACGTTCAACTGTGATGGCCGTTAATACCACACACGACTGCCGCCCTAGTGGCGCAGTGGCTTCAGCTCATTCGTCTGAGATGGGATCGGGTTCGAATCCCATTGAAGCATAGATGTTGTGTTTGTCATACTGCACTGGCTCTCTCCCTTCCCTGAAACCAGTGCTGCTAAATTAGGGACGGGCGACTGCTCATAACCTATTGAGTTTCTCACGGTGGTCGTTGAGCCCCCCAATCAAAAAGAAAAAGAAAAGCATAAAGCAATTTCTATGTACACTATATTAACAAAAGTCACCGGACACCCGTTCAAAAGCAAATGAACGGATCCACTGCGTTGCAAAGATGCGCAGTTCAGCTGCAAACGGTATAAAAACAAGCCAGCAGCTGACCGCGATCATATCGCACTGTGAATTTGAGTGAAACTGTCGCGGCGGGAGACAGCTGACTTTGAGAAACAAAAGATTGTTCGGTGTTATATTAGTGGGTTGTCTGTAAGAGAAACCGAGAGGCGTTTAAACATACCCAAGTCAACTGTTTTGGATGTACTGAATGAGTGGAAGACACAGGGCGTGCCTGAAGCAGCAAAACGTACCTGCAAACCAAAGAAAATCAGTGATAGAGGGCATCGTAGCCTCAGAAGAGTCGTTACAGCTAATCGAAGGAATACTGCACAAGACCTTAGTGTACAGGTGAGTAAAAATGCTGAAATCTCGGTATATACACGTACCATTCGCAGAGAATTTAATTCCATAGGTTATCGTGGTCGTGCGGCTACTCATATGCCTTTCATCTCCACTCGGAATGCTACTCGTCTTTTATCATGGTGTAAAGAACATTTATTGTGGACCGTAGATCAATGGAAACGGGTCCTATGGACTGATGAATCCAGATACACGATTCATCAGTCTGATGGCCGTGTGTGGGTATGGCGGCAGCCGGGGAACCGCTATTTACCACAGTGTGCTGTGGTAAATAGATTGGAGCTGGAAGGGTACTCGTGTGTAGGTATTTTTCGTGGTATGGTCCCGACCCATTGGGTAACGTGGACAAACCTGTTAACCAGCACGTCTACCTCAACATTCTGGACAAATACGCCCTACCAACTCTGTGGCAATACTATGGAACCGAACCTTGTTGGTACCAGCACGATAATGCACCGAGCCATAAAGCAAAGACTGTTACTTCGTGGTTTGACGATAATTCCGTATCGTGTGTGGACTGGACAGCACAGAGCCTGGTCTTAATCCCGTAGAGCACCTATAGGATGAATTAGAGCGCCACATAAGAAGTTTGGAACCAAGGTCTACTACTAAGCAACAGTTAGCGGCAACATTATGTACTGAATGGAAGCGCATAGCTATCGCTGTGTTCCAAAACCTTATCGAAAGCATAGCATGCATTAAGGCCGAAGGTGGACCGACACCATATTAATGTATGTCAATAAATGCTATGTTGTGTTTGTCTTCTAGGTGTCCGGTGACTTTTGTCAATGTAGTGTATACGGTAATGCAGAAAATATTCTACTCTAAAGCAATCGTGTGTTGTGATATAATGCGTAATACAGATTAGCGTATTAAAATTACAATTATGTGAATGGACAAGATCAAACGCAGTTTTGAATAATACAATAACGAAAATATTTCTAATACTACATCAACAGAGCTACGAATAACGCAAAAAACAGTCATGGATACTACCTTTATACTCATGTATACTAAGGCTTTACGTTGCAAAGCTAGATGTAAGCGTGATATATCGAACAAATTCGTATGTTAGCAGTTTTGCTGATCTCTGTCGTATGATTAGAAACAAACCGGTTGTCCAATGCCTTAGTTTCTATTCTTTTCAGTGAATAACATCAAATTATTGAAACGAGTCTAACGGATATCCTTTTCAATAATCATCAAAGGCGAACCCACGTCATCCCTCGAATTAAACAAATTGAACATTAAAATATTCTTCGTGAGCTATCAAAGAGCTCCAATATAATACACACAGAGAAATCCTTTTGTCAGGAAAAGCTCTCATAGCCATGCTGTTCACTAAATATTACGCTGTAGTCATATTGGTGCATATTTCTAGATGAAGTAACGTCTGTTTGCCAGTTGACAAGACACTCATCTCAAAACGGAATACTTACCTCATTCCTCTGCTGCCATCTGGCGACATGTTGTGACTTGTTTTATGACGTACGTAACTCTAGAGGTGACGAATATGTCAAGACGGCAAAGCTGCAGAGACAAACTTCATCGGTGTAGCTTAATTGCGAGAGCATTTGTCTCCGGGGCATAAGGATGGGGTTCCAATTTCAGCACCGGAGAAGAGCTTTTCTGCTGTAGTTTGTTTCATTGCTTAATGCCCCGCACGGGGATAACTGGTTTTCCAGTTATTTGGGGAGCGGCGCCCCCACGGCCCGAGCTGACCTTGTGACTGGTCAACTTCTGATGTCATGCCACAGCTTGTTTTTTCTTATTTTGGTGCTGTTGGTGTTTGCAGGGACGGCTGTTCATCCAGCTGTTGGGGAGTCGCGTCCCCACGTTCCCGAGCTGGTCTTGTGTCTCGCTTTTTCGTTTTTATTTATTTTCTCCACTGGCTAGCTGCCCGTGTTGTATTCTCTACCTAATCGCTACCACGTTATGTACTAACACCCCGGTCTTGTGGTTTTGTTACCCTCCACCACTAACTGATTTATATTAACCGCTCAGTTCGTAGGTTGCTGAGATTCCGTTTAGGTTCCCTGCCAGGATTTGTCTTCTTTGGATTTCTTTTTTTCCTTTTAGCTGGTTTGGGTGCTAGACCTACCTGCATGTTTGCCGCGTGCGGAGACCCGTGAGGCGGAAATGGGATGTCTGGCGGCTGAGGTCGCAGGAGACCGGTTAAGTGCCTCCTGTGTACCAACACTCCTCTTCGACCCCGGCTTCGCTGTAAACGGGAGGCTAGAGACTAACCCACCTCTAGTCAGAAGTCTTGTACCAAGTTGTGTACAGGGCTTTAGCGGCTTTTTTGTCGTATGGCACGGCAGGGTGAGCCCGGGGGCTGTGGGATCATGCCAAAGGCGTTGGCATGACGGTACCAGGAGGCCGAAGTGTCCGCCGAGTGCGTGTGATCACAGCCAACGGACTATATCTGCAACGTATAAGCTCCAGAACTGTGTCTAGCGTCATTTTCTTGGCTTGCGGACCTCCAGTTCTCCCTTGTAGGGCTCGGTGGTGGGTGGAGTAGTCTGCAGACGAATCTTCCTTCTTTTTTCCATGGGTAGAAACAAAAAAAAAAAAACTCCAAATTTAGGTCACCTGTGAATATGATAGTTGACAACGACTCTCCTTCGTCTTCTCAACCTACCAAGTCTCATACCCTTAAACGATCTTTAGACCATGACCTGGACCAAGAATGTGGAACCTCTTCTTCGGCAGCTGTACCAGTCGCTCCGAAGCGTCGTCTCCCCTCGATTGCTGTGACTACGCATGCTACACACTTACTTGTCGAATCCATCGATCCGAATGAGAGACTGTCCACCAGATCTCCATTTTTCATTTCTAAAGCTTTGGACGCTGCGGTTGGCCCCTTGAAGTCTGTGAGGAAGCTTCGCTCTGGGGACCTGCTTGTCCAAACTTGCAGTGTTTCTCAGAGTAACACTTTTCTGCGCCTTTCTAGTCTTCAAGGCATTCCTGTCAAAGTGACACCTCACCCGTTTCTTAACACCTCTCGGGGTGTTATTTCGGAGTTTGATCTCTTGCCATGCAGTGAGGATGAATTGGTGACTGAACTTGCGGATCAGGGTGTTCTTGCTGCACGTCGTATGATGTTCCGGCGTGATGGCTCTTTGCTTAAATCTAAAAATGTAATCTTGACTTTTGACTCCCCGAAAGTTCCGACAGAAATCAAAGCAGGCTACTTGGTCTGTGCAGTTCGCCCGTACATTCCCAGTCCTCTGCGCTGTTTCAGGTGCCAGAGGTACGGGCATTCACAACGATTCTGTAAGAGTTCCGCTCGTTGCGCTAATTGTGGCTCCGGTGAACATGACGGGGAAATTTGCACTTCTGCGGCCTGCTGTGTTAACTGCGGTGAGGCCCATGCAGCTTACTCCCGCAACTGTATGAAATGGAAGGACGAGATGGCGATCCAGCGCCTCAAGACCCTGGAGGGCCTCTCGTACCCTGCTGCCAAAGCCAAGTTGGGTATTCCCAACACCCGACAGCGTAGTTTTGCCGCAGTTGTTAAGTCTCTGCCACAACCCGTGCAGCCCTTTGTTCCGCGCCCTGTAGCTCTCGCCGCACTTGCCAAGCGATCTACAGTTGAACAAGCGACACAGGTGGATTTCACCGAGCTCCAGCTTATTCGACCAGCTGAGTCTGCGCCTTCTCTTTTGAAGACGCCCGCCTCTTCCGGTTCCCAGCAGACAGCCTGCACGTGCGGCAGACCCGGCCCTCAATCCGCAAAGGTGTGCAGTGTCCATCAAACTGTCTCGGCCTCTGCGAGGTCCCCACCCTCAACCGACATTATAGAGGACCATGGGGGGAGGAGAGTGACAGTTCGTCCCCAGCCCCAACCAGCATTGCAGAGGAACATGGGGGGGAGGAACGTGACAGTTCGTCCCCGCCCTCTGCCAGCATTGCAGAGGAGTGTGGGGGGAGGAGAGTGACTGTTCGTCCTTCTCCGTTAGTAATTTTTTTTATAAATCTGATTAACTACCTTGTCTTCCCTGCTTTCATCATACTCTTTTTCAACTTTTCCCAAGCCTGTCTGCTCTTACTCATTTTCCACGCTTTTCAAAATCTGTGACTGTTCGTTCTTTGTCTGGCGCTCTTTGGCCAAACCTGGCCCTTGCGCCAATAAAATCCAACAACCAACCAACCATCATTGCTTAATGACTACCATGAGGAACTCAAAAAGGCAACAAGCAGTCGTCTGTCCCTAATTTGGGGTCACTGGTTTCAGGGAATGGACAGATCCAGCGCCGTAAGACAAACACACCATTCATACTTCAATGGGACTCGAACCAGGGCCCAGCTTGGACGATTAGCCAAACTCCAATGGCTCTGACGACCACTTCGCCACCAGGGTGGTGACATATCTTGACCACCAACTGGAACAGCTTCTTCATTTAAGGGCTTGGGGGGGGGGGGGTCCCACACATAAAATAATAAATTTACATGTTGTATGCAATTTTTAGCTGCTCATTAAGATTCATCGCGTAATATCGCAGTAATATTATTTTCACGAGGATTCAGTTAAGGAACTTGAGGTGTGGATACTTGTAGAGGATCTTTCTTTAATTACAGCGCATTGCAAAGTAGATGGAAAAATTTCCATTCATTCGTGACGGTGACATTTACACGAGTTTCTCCTCATAAGGTAAAAGTGTTGAAAATATTTTAGCTGTTGCAGATTACAGTTAGAATACTTCCTTATTTTCTTTTGCAGAGCCAGTACTTGAAGACATGACGGGCGCATTTTTCGGAGGAGGAAGCGACACAGTGAGGATCACAGTGGACTGGCTGCTCCTGGTGAGCGCAGCGTTTCCGGATGTTCAGAGACGAGTCCAAGGAGAGATCGATGAGGTAATTGGAGCCGAGAGATTTCCCATATATACGGATCATACGCAAATGCCATATACCGAAGCTGTCATCATGGAGGTTCTCAGGTGGAGGAATATTATTCCTCTTAACTTTCTCCGACAGTAAGTGCATTTTAGTGACTCAGTGTTCGATAATGTCAGCTTTCATGCATTAATAAACTAAATGCACTGACGGAAAAAAAAAACCCAAAACCACGAAAAAATAGTTGTAGAGAAATGAAATGGCGGCAATACATTTGTATAGGTAACATAATTAATCGACTAAGGTTTGAAGATCACAGCGTAATGTAAGCGCGAGAAGAGCCATTTTAAAGGTGAAATGCTGGTATATCAATAACCGGTGTAACCGCCAGAATGTTGAATGCAAGCACGCAAACGTTCATGCATTGTGTCGTACAGGTGCTGGATGTCAGTTTGTGGGATGGAGTTCCATGCCTGTTGCACTTGGTCGGTCAATACAGGGACGGTTAATGCTGGTTGGGGGTGACGCTGGAGTTGTCGTCCAATGATGTCCCATACCCGCTCGATTGGTGAAAGATCTGATGATCTAGCAGGCCACGGCAACATGTCGACACTCTGTAGAGCATGTTGGGTTACAACAGCGGTATGCGGGCGAGCGTTATCCTGTTGGAAAACACCCCCTGGAATGCTGTTCATGAATGGCAGCACAACAGGTTGAATCACCAGACCGACGTACAACTGTGCCGTCAGGGTGCGTGGGATAACCACGAGAGTGCTCCTGCTGTCATAGGAAATTGCTCCCCTGACCATAACTCCAGGTGTAGGTCCAGTGTGTCTCGGCCGCAGACAGGTTGGTTGCAGGCGCTCACCTGGCCTCCTTCTAACCAAAACACGGCCATCACTGGCACCCAGGCAGAACCGGCTTTCATCAGAAAACACAACAGATCTCCACTCCGTCTTCCAATGAGGTCTAACTTGACACCACTGACGTCGCAAACGGCAGTGGTTTGGAGTAAGTGGAATGCACGCTACAGGGCGTCTGGTTCGGAGCTGTCCTTCAAGTAACCGATTTGTAACAGTTCGTTGTGTCACTGTGGTGGCAACTGCAGCTCGAATTGCTGCCGCAGACGCGGTACGATACGCCACGGCCATACGCCGTACACGGCGGTCTTCCCTCTCAGTAGTGCCACGTGGCCGGCCGGAACCCGGTCTTCTTGAGGCAGTACCTTTCCTTGACCACCGCTGCCAACAATCATGCACAGTGGCTACATTCCTGCCAAGTCGTTCTGTAATATTGTGGAAAGAAAATCCACCTTCTCGTATCCCTATTACACGACCTCGTTCAAACTCCGTGAGCTGTTAATAATAGCTTTTTCGTCTTCTTAAAGGCATTCTTGACTAACATCAACACACTACGTCGAATCTCAACGATAACTAACGCTCACGAACGTTACAGCGCGTATTTACAGCACACCTGCTTTGCATGTTCCGAGGCGCTACCAGCGCCACACGTATGCGCCGAGCGCGAAATTTGCATAGACGTCATCTTACAGATGTACTCTCACTGCTGTCGTTTATCTAACACAACTCCTTCTTGGTGTTCGGATTTCTTTTTCCGTCAGTGTGATTCTGAGAATTCCAATTCTTCCCTACTTCTTTCTGACATCGAAGTAATAAAAATTACCCAGACTGAGAGATAGAAACCATGATAGAGGGACAGGCAGAGAGAAAGGGAAACAGACTATAGAGGAATAGGCAGAACGTGGGAATTTATTTTTATTTCTAGAACGTTTTTAGAACAACCGGCATTTTGGAAACACTGTCCAGTGAGCAATAATGTAACGAGAAAAGTGAATCTTTAAAGTTACTGGACAGAAAACACTCTCAACGTTTTCCACGAAATTAATAAAGCAATTTTAGGATTCTATAAAATGGATGACTATCTATTACTTTACGTCAATGACATTTTTTTTTTGATTGGAGGTTTAACGACCACCGTGAGCAACTCAATGGGCTATAAGCAGTCGCCCGTCCCTAATTTAGGGTCACTGGTTCCAGGGAAGGGAGAAAGCCAGTGCCGTAAGACAAACACAACATCCATGCCTCACCGGGATTCGAACTCGGACCCCTTTCGGACGAATGATCAGAGGCCATCGCCTTAGACCACTGCGCCACCGGGGCGGCCAATGACATTTTTCTTTCATGAGACAAATGGCTTCCTTTCAATGGTAAGGTGGTATGTAATGATATTTAAAAAATAAACTCTTTATTATCAAAAGATTTGCGACGTAACACAGCTCAAGAAACGAAATATGGCTTTTTTTGATTCCAAAACGAAGTAGATTTTCTATCGTTGGTTTAATTACCCTATTGTGTACCAAGAACTGACAAAACTGGAATCTCAAGGCACACGTGGTGATCACGTCTCATTCGAGAAAAGAACCCAGATCCTCGACACAAACATCGAGAGCGAGAAAATACTCCAAGTCTCCCTAACCTCTTCGCTGTGTTTCGTGCCAAAACATATTTCTTTGAAAAAATGTACCAAACTTCCGATTCTTGTAAACGAGAAACTTGAGCACTTACTACAGAATTTAAAGTGCACTAACCATGTTCGATAGTATTATTTTTATACCTGAAATATTTTCACACAAATATCTCTTGAAAGGTTTACAGATGAAGACCTTTAGTAGAAAAATATTTTCACACAAACATCCCTTACAAGTGTACATATGAAGACCTCTAGTAGAAAATTTGCAAAGCAACTGCGAAACTTACGGGTGCTGGAATCAATAGATACCGCCATCCTGTTGTCCAGTAATTTCAGTACTTATAAATTTCCTATTCAGTACCTGGCAGCTTACATGTTTAGTGAAAGAGGAGTCCTTTACTTAGTGATAATCTATATTGATCTCTGTGGGCGTACCCCGATTTAACTAATGACTGGTAGTGTCACGGAACAGTGTATTGAGTCTGTATGGTTTATTTTATGGGTACATTTCATTAAGACTTCCTTAAACAAAAAGCCAATGCCAAATTTCACTGCACTAGTTTGTTACATCAATGTGTGCCAGTCATGTCAGTCATATGGACTTAGCATTTGAATCATCTGATATTTGTCGTACACCTAGGTAGAATTCTTGAAGGCCTTCGGGAAGGCGTGTTATATTTCCGATGCCTCTCTTTTCTTTAACAAGTTAGTAAAATCAAGCAGTGCATTGATTATAATACGCTTTCGAACATTACAGAAATCATTACTCAAGTTATGAGAATAATGTCTGTTAAATAAATCTCGGTCCTGTGCCCTGACATTTGATCCCATTTCGACGATATTCAACAGAACCAACTTGGTATACCTCCGAAATAACATGGTAAAGTTTTGTCGCAATCGAAGCATTTTTACGTAAGTTATGATGCATAAGGGCTATGGAATAGATCCCGCTCCTGTGTCCTAACCTTTGATCCCATTTCGCCAATTTTCAATAAGGTTTGTCACCAGGTTGTCCCCTACCACATACTTAACTTTCATCGAAATCGAACCATTTTTACGTTAGTTATGGCGCATAATAGCAGTGGAATGGATCCCTCTCCTATGTACTGACCTTTGAATCCATTTCGTTCACTTTAAATAGGGTTCTTTTCCAGATGATCCCCTACCAGATACTAAAATTTCATCGAAATCCAACGGTTGTTACGCGAGTTATCGTGCTGACGGACATACGCACACAACGAGTGACGTAATGAGGCAGATGGGAATCGCGACCATCTGCCCGCCGCCAAAGTGTGACGTCATAAATCTTTAATAGGATCCACACACAACGCGTGACGTAAAGAGACAGATGGCGTGACCGCGCGCCAAAATTCTCAAACGCGAGTTGTGACGTCATAAGATTTCTATGCATTGGTAACATTAATGGAACAACGCCATCACTAAAAACGTTATAATTCGGGGTGGTTATTTTACCCACTAAACGAATTCTTCTGAAGTCGAGATCAAGCTAAATCGATTTCTAGTACCAGAAAACGGAAGGTTAACGACTTTCATCAAAATTCTTAGAGCCGTTTTCAAAATAAAATGTACATACATACATACAAGAATTGCTACTTTAACGTGGACGTCAAGTAATTTTGCTTCCTATACTTCTAATGAAAAAACGTTTGTACACATTTTCTTCACAATTATTGCGTTCCCAAGGATGAAAATCTTCACTTTATAACTTGCAATACTTAATATTTTCTAAAACATAACCATAATTATGCAATTTAACATTTGTTTGTCTACTGACGTCATGAAAACACAGGTCGCGCCACCTTTTTTCTGGACAATTAATGTGTTCACAAGAATGAAAATCTGAACATCGATTAAAATAGCTTCATTTCATAGCTTGGAATACTTAATATTTTCTAAACCATAACCGTAATTATGCAATCCAACATTTTTTTGTCCACTGACGTCATCAAAGTACAGGTCGCGCCATCTTTTCTCTGGTTTCAACACCACCAAAGGAAAAATGATTGATTTTTAATATGATTATTGTTATGTTTTAGAAAATATTAAGTTTTCCAAGTTATAATATGAAGTTATTTTAATCGATGTTCAAATTTTCATCCTTGGGAACACATTAATGGTGAAGGAAATGTGAACAAAAGTTTTTCCATTGGAAGTATAGGAAGCAAAATTAGTTGACGTCCACCTTAATAATATGGGATAAGGACAATGGAATGGATCGCAATCCTATGACAACATTTCGTCCATTTTCAATAGGGTTCGTCCCCAGTTGGTCCCCTACTACATACTGAAATTTCATCGAAAGCGAACCATTTTTGCGCACGTTATGACGCATAAGGGCAATGGAATGCATCCCGATCTTATGTCCTAACCTTTGACCCCACTTCACCCATTTTGAATAGGGTTCGTCCCCAGGCAGTCTCCTACCACATAGTAAACTTTCATTGAAATCGAACCATATTTACGCACGTTATGACGCATAAGGGTAATGGAATGATCCCGCTCCTACGTCGTGACCTTTGACCCCATTTGTCCCATTTTCAATAGGTTTCGTTCTCGGGTGGTCCCCTACCACATACTAAAACTTAATCGAAATCGACCCATTTTTACGCCAGTTATCGTGCTGACAGACGGACGGACGGACAAAGCTGGAGCATATACGCTTCTTCAACCTACGGTTGGAAAGCGTAAAAAACCGGAAGAAATAATGCGAACTGTTTTCATGGAACCGCAATCCTTAAATATTCGCGGAATGTCTTATTCTCGACATTAAACAACGCTGTCAGAGGGGTTCATTCGTGCACGCCGTGTATTTCTGGACCCGTTACAGTCTACTCATCTTTATTTACTGCCTTTGTGTGATCATGGCATGGTGACTAAGAAATCTCTGAGTGGATTAACACATTTTATGCATCTTCTTTATTTTGGTTACGTTAATATGAGATATTTGTTTTTTATTGGAAGTTTAACGACAACCGTGAGCAACTCAATGGGCTATAAGCAGTCGCCTGTCCCTAATTTAGGGTCACTGGCTCCAGGGAAGGGAGAGATCCAGTACCGTCAGACAAACACAACATCTATGCTTAACCGGGATTCGAACCCGGACCCCTTACGGACGAATGATCCGAGGCCAGCGCCTTAGACCACTGCGCCACCGGGGCGGCTCCATGAGATAAGGGTGTGCTCATCTTGACTTGAAAATTGCACAATAGATAAATGCTGATGAAAGCTTAACGGACTGCAAGCAGTGGCTTATCTCTTTATGGTGCAACCGTGCGAAGGCCAAAGCGTTAAGAGCCCACAGGGTAAATATCTTTAATTTTTTCCATAGGTTTTTTACCGCAGTTTTGCACCTTCCTAATTGATAGCAATGGGTAACTTAAACGGAAAAGTAACAAGTATTAGAACTAAAAGAAATAGTGCGACGCATGTATGCATTCGGAGCGTCATAACGTGCTCTTATGCGTCATAACTTGCGTAAAAATGGTTCGATTTCAGTGAAATTTCAGTATGTAGTAGGGGACCACCTGCGGACGAACAGTATTGAAAATGGACGAAATGTGGTCAAAGGTCAGGTTTTTGAAAACAGCTCTAAGAATTGCGATCCTTTCCATTGCCCTTATCCCATATTATTAAGGTAAACGTCAAGTAATTTTGCTTCCTATACTTCCAATGGAAAAAGTTTTGTATACATTTCCTTCACAATTAATGGGTTCCCAAGGATGAAAATTTGTACATCGATTAAAATAATTTCATATTGTAAGTTGGAAAACTTAATATGTTCTAAAACATAACCATAATCATATTAAAAATCAATAACTTTTCCTTTGGTTGTGTTGAAACCAGAGAAAAGATGGCGCGACCTGTACTTTGATGACGTCAGTGGGCCAAAAAAATGTTGGATTGCATAATTACGGTTATGGTTTGGAAAATATTAAGTATTCCAAGTTATGAAATTTAGCTATTTTAATCAATGTTCAAATTTTCATCCTTGTGAACGCATTAATTGTCCAGAAAAAAGATGGCGCGACCTGTATTTTCATGACGTCAGTAGACAAACAAATGCTGAATTGTATAATTATGGTTATGTTTTAGAAAATATTAAGTATTGCAAGTTATAAAATGAAGATACTTAAATCGATGTTCAAATTTTCATCCTTGGAAACGCATTAATTGTGAAGAAATTGTGTACAGAAGGTTTTCCATTGGAAGTATAGGAAGCAAAATTACTTTACGTCAACCTTAAAGTAGCAATTATTCTATGTTTGTATGTACATTTTATTTTAAAAACAGCTCTAAGAATTTTGATGAAAGTCGTTAACCTACCGTTTTCTGGTACTAGAAATCGATTTAGCTTGATCTCGTCTTTAGGAGAATTCGTTCAGTATGTTAAATAACCACCCCGTATTATAATGTTTTTAGTGATGGCGTTGTTCCATTATTCCAATAATGTTACCAATGCTTAGAAATCTTATGACGTCACAATCTCGCCGCGTTTGAGAATGTTGGCGCGCAGTCACGCCATCTGTCTCATTACGTCACGCGTTGTGTGTGGATCCAATTAACGTTTTATGACGTCACACTTGCGGCGAGCGAAAGTCGCGATTTCCATCTGCCTCATTACGTCACGCGTTGTGTGATTGTGTCCGTCCGCACAATAACTCGCGTGACAATCGTTCGATTTCGATGAAATTTTAGTAACTAGTAGGGGATCACCTGGAAGGGTACCCTATTTAAAGTGAAGGAAATGGGGTCAAAGGTCAGTACATAGGAGCGGGATCCATTCCACTGCTTTTATGCGTCATAACTAACGTAAAAAAGGTTCGATTTCGATGAAATTTCAGTATGTGGTAGAAAACCACCTGGCGACAAACTTAATTGAAAATGGGCGAAATGGGGTCAAAGGTCAGGACACAGAAGTGGAATCACTTCCATCGCCATTATGCGTCATAACGTACGCAAAAGTGCTTCGATTTGGATGAAATGTTAGTATGTTATAGGGTCTTGCCCGGGGACGAATTCTATTGAAAATGGGCGAAATGGGGTCAAAGGTTAGGACACAGGAGTGGGATTTATTCCGTAGCCCGTATGCATCATATCTTACGTAAAAATGCTTCGATTGCGACAAAACTTTACAATGTTATTTCGGAGGTATACCAAACCGGTTTCGTTGAATATAATCGAAATGGGATCAAAGGTCAAGGCACAGGACCGAGATTTATTACTCAGCCATTATCCTCATAACTGAGTAATGATTTCTGGTATATTGGAAAGCGTATTATAATCAATGCATTGCATGATTTTACTAACTTGTTAGGTATACGCATGCTTGAGGGTGAAAAGGGGGTCAACGAAGTCAACACCTACATGGGCAAACGAGCGACTTGAGAGGAGAAGGAAGGTGTGCAGAAGGGGATGGGTTGTTGAACATTTGCACCAGACTGCTGCAGTCTCTGCCCTAGAGAGTGGCAGGAGAAGTTCCTCCATTTTGGCAGTCACGCTACTGTGATAGCCTAGTTTGTGTTTTCGCTGAATGAACGCGCTTCCACACCCTACGAGCAATTCTCGTGTTCCCCTGGTGCCACTTAGTCTCTTCCATTGCCACCCAAATTCTTTAAAATGACCATTTTGTTTTATGCTCTCTGCGATGTAAACAATGCTTAGTATAGTGTGCTTTATGTTCTGTTTATTTACGATGTGATTGATTGGTGAATTAGTGATTGACAGTGCAATAATTTACCAAATATGTTGTGACATACCTACCTCAGAGGTGACGCACATGTCACGACGGCAAAGTTGCAGCGATAAGCTTCGTCAGTGTAGTTCAGTAGGTAGAACAACTGACTCTGGAAAGAAAAGACGTGGGTTCGAATCCCATCACCGGAAAATTGGGATTGTTTCGCTATAACGTTCATCAGGAAACATGTTAGATTTAGACAACGCCAAAATCCGTGAAAATGAGAAATGTTTTTTCTGTACTGAAAAGAGAAATTGAAAAACTGGAATGATGGACGTATAAAACCTTTTTTGTAAAATTTCCACGTCTTTATAAACTTAAATCTAGTGAAAATTTCAAGTGTGAGTATGAATGAAGAAACAGACCACCAGTTAATCGCAAGTTGCAATTTTAATGAAGTTAGGCAGATTGAATTTGAACTGTAATTGGAGAGTGAAAATGACGCAGACTGATTTTCATCCATACCGTCGTGTTCAAGTACTGACTTATGAAAACAAGGAACAGTGAAAGTATGGCATTCATTACCTACGTGCCCGAGTTCTTGTGAAGGCAGAGCTGAAGCCGCTCGAACACCGTATCTTTCCGTACTGTATTAAGAAACCTTTAATATGGATCCTATGCCCGGTCGATATATTCTTCTCATTAGAAAACGGAGTGAAGTACGCAATTATTTTTTCCACTAAATTAACCACCAACATAGTATGATAAAGTTCACAATAGGGCTTCAAGAGAATGGAACGCTTATTATCTTGACGTTGCGTTCAAAAGAAATAGAGCATCCACTTTCGATTTCGGTGTGAATCATAAACCAACCATCCCTACTAATTCATCCTGCCCTAAAGAGTACAAAGTCGTTGCGTTTGGGGCATGATTACATAGAGCGTATAATGTATGCAACCCTGACAGCCTAAACACGAAGGAAATTGGGACTATCTATAGCAAATGTATAAAAGCTGGGTGTAAAAAAGATAATACAGACTGGAGCTACGGATGGCTTAGTGGTCAGCATTTCAGACTATCGATGCAAGGTCCCCAGGTTCAAGCCTGGGCTGATCTTTCGGAGATGGTGTGATTTACTAACAATCGCTGAATATCCACCGTGCATCGGACGAGCACGTTAAGTGACGGCCCCCAGGCTGAACCCACTGGTTAAATGGGTATCCTTTCCTATGCCCCCCTGAAATTCTCTCACCCCTCTATGTGCAATATCGTACTTGTACGGTGGCGCCATCTACTGTACTCTAATCTCACTACAAACTGTTCTGTCAAAAGTCGCTAGACTTGCTCTCATTCCTTCCGTTTCTGTGTCCTGCCCAAAAGGCGATCTCGCTGTAGGTGGCTGGGACCTAAACTCTACTCACTGTGGACGGAAGTCCTACAAGAAGATGACAAATACTATCGGACGTAAGATAATACAGACAGAATACACATAGGTTTAAGGAACAATGCCTGCGATAATAAAATAACTAGAATGACAAAAAGATACGCAGGATCCATTGCATATATCTCAGGCTTTACATATTGAATGCAGAATCTAGTTTCCAAATGTAACATCACTATAGTTGTAAAATCACCAACCCGTTTACCAAGTATAATAGCTGACTGCAGGACGAAATCAATGTGAGGGGAATAAAACGGGTGTGGAAGCTATATCTTTAGAATATCTTGTATTATACACAGTCGAGTCATATTATTGTGACCACCATCTAATATCCAGAGTAACCGCCGTGTGCAGCTAGACAGGCTGGGAGTGACTCAGTTAGGTGCTTGAAGGTGTTCACAGGCATGTGGGTTCATGCTAGCTACTACAGTAGATGTGAAGAAAAGACGAGAAATGTCAACAAGGTCATGCAAAATATGGCACTTGTCAGGGAAGTTGTGCACTGCTCGCCCGCTCCCATAAGGAATAATATTAGAAGAACCACTACCCTTTATACACACGCTAACTTTAAAGAGCCAGCCAGGCAGCAGGGAAACAGTTCAAATGCTCTCCAGCAAACTGGTATTCGATGAAGCTGTTTCTATGGAAATACCAATGGTTTGGAGCTCAGAATGGAGTGCTGGAAATATGTCAGGTACAACGCATAATGGCATGATAAAAAACACGTAATAGCCCCGTGATGGCTTATACGTTATTTTCAAAACACGTCTTGCAGCCCGGGTGGCGCAGTGGTCTAAGCGATGGCCTCTGACCATTCGTCCGAACGGGGTCCGGGTTCGAATCCCGGTAAGGCATGGATGTTGTGTTTGTTTTACGGCACTGGCTCTCTGCCTTCCCTGGATCCAGTGACCCTAAATTAGGGACGGGCGACTGCTTATAGCCCATTGAGAGTTGCTCACGGTGGTCGTTAAACCTCCAATAAAAACAAAACAAAAAAACACGTCTTTGTTTCTTACGCGTTCTAACTCTGCCTTTGATGACTAAACACTTCCTTGAAAAAGCCTTCTAACAGAACGCCAATACTTGGCGACTTGCATATGCTGTACTACGGTACTCTATAAACGGATTTCTACTATGCTGTAAAAGTTTTTGAATTTTGATGAGAATATTTCGGAATATTTAAAGTAAAGAATAAAGATTTCACTCAGACTACGGTAAGACCCCTGTTTTTTGATAGCTAGCAGAGTCGCTAGCACTGTTGTAGTATGGGAAATGTTTCGTGGAAATCCTCATTTTCGTTCAGGGGCGGAGTGGTCTAGGATTTGAGTGGTTTTCTGACTTCCTGCACTGTTTCGTGTGCGTTCGATTCCAGAAGCAAGACACGAATGCTGTGTTCATTCTACCGGCGGTGAATTAGTCCCTTCACTGACCCTCTTTCTGGAGATTAGGTATGGGCCAGATTCCATGGAGGATGGGTACTTAAATCCCGACAATGAAATATCCCCAGCTGTTCTCCTGCTAAAAAAAGTCAGTTCCGGCAAGATACTTACAACGTCGGAACAAGAAGCGCGCACAGCTCATTGGGCCATCTGTATGTTAGGATATACACTCGTCGTCAAAAAAATGCATCCAGAAGGGCATAACGGATTACAATGCTATTCAGGAAGAAGGTACAGGTTACCAGAAACAATAAATGATTAAACATTGAGGATGATATGGGCAATAGTTATTGAGCTACACGCCAATAAGTAATGTCTCATTGTATGGCGTCGGGACGTCATGTTTGCTCACACAGCATACCAGACGTCTCGGAAAGGAGTTGTACAGGTTCCTAATGGTGTCCTACAATAAGCCATCCCATTCACTTGAATCTTCTCACGCAGTCCCTTGTGGTAGGTGTGGAGTGTGGATAGCGCGCCCAATAGCATCCCGCACATTTTCAATCGGTGATCGGTCTGGTGATGCGGCTGGTCATGGCAGAGTGTCAGTGCCTTGAAGGCAGGGGAAGCTCTGAAGACAGCAGCAGTATGCGGACGAGCGTTGTCCTGTTGGAAAATCACACCGGAGTGAGTGATCAAAAAAGGTAGAACCACTGGTTGCAGGACCTCATTATCGTAACGTTGGGCTGCCAAAGTGGCTGTAATGAACACCAAACGTGATCTGGCATCGTAGGCAATTGCACCCTACACAATAATACCAGGCCTTCTGTATGTGTGACGCTCGGCAACAAGCCGTTCATATCGGCGCTGAGCACGGTTTATCCACACACGGATTCGTTGGTTGTCTCCTCCAAGACAAAAGCGGAACTCGTCAATGAAGATCACCCGCTGCCATTCTGAGTAGCTCCTTGAGTCTGGCGCCACACTCCTGCAGTCTTTGGCGACGATGCAATGATGTTAAGAGCAGTCTTCGTAACGATCTGCGTGCGCGTAGTCGAACGTCTGCTGGCACTAATTGGAGGACGTATGGAGGGCACCACTGCTCGCTGAATATCTGCAATCGCGGCTGTTGTGTCACTCCGTGTATGTCGGACAACCCGTAGCTCCTCTCTCTCAGTAGTTCGTTTATGTCTTCCATACCCTTCGTGTCGCTGCTGCGTGCCTTGTCTTATCCACTGGTGTCAACAGCGTGCTATGGTGATATCCGCACGACCGGTATGGCTCGCAATACGGCGATAAGACCATCCGACGTCCCGGAGCCCGACGTTGCGGCCCCTCTTGAATATCTCCAACTGCTCGAATTTCTTCCGATCTTTTCTCCGAGGCGTACTTCACTTGCAAAGGATGCAACCAACACAACAGCACGAGTCAGAAGCGCAAGCACGCGCGAAACGAGACGACTTTATATAGCCGGTCATGCACAGCGCTACTACCCTTCCTTGCTGGCTTCACATGTGTGGCTGAGCGTGATACTTGAACCATTTACATGTCTCAAGATGTCAAACCTATCCACCAAGTTTCATTCCTCTCGGTTGCTTCCTTCTGTGTAAAACTATATTTTTGACGATAAGTGAATGATGGACTTAGGGAAATATTCTTGTCCTTAGAGGAATATTCTCATCTGGAAGGAAGGCATAATAAATATCGAATTATGTGAATCAATATGAACGTGGAAATGATTCTTAATTGCTGATATTACTACGTAAACTCGGTAAATTCCGATTTGTCTGTCACGTTCGGGGAGCTTCAAAAGGCCTTGACCTCCTTGCTGAAGCTCTGGTGATGTTACGATGGTGGTAGTAAAGAATAGATACTACAACTGGTATCCTGCCTTTTATTATCCTAATTGATGTTTTTCTGCCATATTTTGTTTCTATGAACACATTCACTACGTTAATCAGCCTCGAAATTCCCTGATATTTAATATTCGGAAAAGCAACTTTACTTCACAAACATTTAATTTTTCGTGCCGACCAAGGCTATGGCTCTGCTTCTTCAGGATGACTAGCACCTGAATATTCAAATCGCATGTGACGTCATCAACGGAGTTCATGGTCACGGTTTTTTGTTGGTTGCTTCCACGCGCTTGATAGAAATGGTGTGGATGCCATGTAATTGACAAGTTCCGAAGAATTTTGATATATATACAAAGCTTCCAAAGTATCAAGTTTGGTGGTTGAACTCGGTTTTCGATTAGTTTCGCTTCTTCAAAGAGAAATCTATGGTCATTTTCTTAACACTGTTTTAATATCAACGACTTCTTTAGGTCACAGTTCCGAATGTAGGTCTTTTTCTCCTTCAATCAATAACGCAAGTCTCAACGAGTCTGACCTGTGCATTGAGGTGCCAAAAAAAAAAAAAAACCCAACTGGGAAGGGCACTACCATTTCCATTACATGCCCCCACACCCACACGGTAATATATACTGATTTCATTGTCCCGTTCCGCCAATCTGTCTTGGCTCCACGGGGACTTATTGAGCACCTTGGATGTTATTTTGAAATGTTGCGACAATTATCCTGCCTTGAGACGCGGTTCGGACCCTGGCCACCCCAATGGCCCAGAGACCAGCCCGTGGTGACGTGCTGGCAGGCGACCTAGAATACCTTGTCTGGGTTCCCGCTCTGTCTGGCGGGATAGGTCGTTTCTTACTTTATCGTTGACTGGAAGATTACTTGCCCTCGAACTTTTTTTGGGGAATAATTTCCCTTTATTTTCTTTTTCAAAACATCTACACACATGTATGCACTGTCCTCATGCTTAGGACTTACAACATCAAGAGATAGCAAAAAATTTATTTACAGAATATTTACATTGGTGGTCTCTTCGTCTGCTTTCCCACAGACTTCTACTCTCATTCATCTTCCGAATCGCTTTCGGTGTGCACGTTCACCTCCTGCGTTTCGGTCCCCGTTTGATTGGGGAAGATGGTATGTTGCTGGAGGGTTAGCCTTTCAACCAAGGCCCCTCCTATTAACGGAGGATTGGATGAGCAGATCCAATCTTCGCTTTCTTTGCACACCTGGGATCAGTGTGTTTCTCCATTCGGCGAAGCCACTGCATTCAAGTACGCAGTGTTCTATGCTGGCCGTTCTCTTTCCACAGGGACAAGTGCAGTTCCTGATGGCAAATCTGCCTAGGTATTCAGGGCTGATGCCATGGCCACTGAGTACTTGATTCAGGAACTTATTTGTCTGTGCTTGTTTGGTCGAGACCTTCGGAAACACTCTGTGTGTCTTCCGCCCTGTCTCTCCCGTGTCCCATCTGACCTGCCATTCGGTCATGGTCCGACGTGCTAATGCTGCGCGAGTACACCTTCGCGGCGTTCTGCATTGCACGTCGACCGTCTCTTTCAGCGTGGCTGCCTTCGCCAGCTGATCTGCCCTTTCGTTTCCTAGGGTTCCGACATGGCTTCGTACCCAGTGGAAACTAACTGCCCCATCTCCCTCTGCCCTCAAGAGGGTTTTGATCCTCTGGACGATGGGGTTTCTTCCCCTGAATCTACTCAGAGCCTGCAGTGCTGTCTCACTGTCCGAGTAGAGTTTTATTCTTTCTTCACTACGCCTGGGGAGTGCCCAGGTGAGTGCCATCTCTATTGCCAGAAGTTCTGCCTGGAAGACAGAAGCGTTCTGCGATAATTTCACGCTTCCTGCAGTGGCTTCGTTCCCGTCCGAGAACGCACAGAAGCCTGCCCCCACTTGTCCCTTCATCTTTGAGCCGTCCGTGAACAGCTCATGCCCAACTCCCGTGGGTTTCTCCTTGTCCCACGGTGGGCAAATTTCCTCGGCAGGGTGGATCTGCCAGTCCACGCTTTCCATCTCCATGTCGGAGGCTCGATGCGGCGCACCGAGAAGGTAGGCGTCCTCGCCTGACCTTAGGCAGTGCATTGCTGCCTCCTTTCTACTACTAGGTCTGCCGGCTCGCACCCCGCCAGAACTTGGAGTGCTAGGGTCGACGTTGTGCGAAAACAACCGGTTATCCCTAGTAGGGCCAACCTTTGGATTTGGTTTATCCCCTTCTTCATTCTGACTGTGGGAGTCCACCATGCTCCACTTGCATACATCAGAATTCTTTCAATTCCTCTCTGATAGATGGCCTTCTTGGTTTTGCATACGGTAAATGGTATCGTTCCCAAACGGCGCAATGTAGAGGCAGATATCTCCACAAACTCAAGTAGTGGCATTCGCAGCTCAGATAGCAAGCACCTCCTCAGGATTTGAGCGATTCCAAACGTAGTATGATAGTCGGCGTCCGAAAGATGGGTCATTCCATCTCAGAAATTACAACGAAATGCGGACTCACATGGTCAACAGCTTCAAGGCTGTACCGGGACAACACAAACTCCGGGGGGGGGGAGCAATTCAGAGTGCGAGACCAGTATGACCGTAGAAGCGGCCTGGGCAATCGTGGACAGCGGCGACTGGCACGCATCGTAACATCCGTCCCGGCGTGCAACATTGACGCAGATCACAGCGCAATTCAATGCTGGGACCAATAGTAGCATCAGCGTTCGGACAGAGCAACGCGTGCTTGTGTTGTATGGAGTACCGGAGCCAATGGCCCACCCAGGTGTCATTGCTGACCCGACGACACAAGGCTGTGATCCTTCGCCTATGCTCGGGATCAGTTGCATCCGTTCATGTCATGAGACCACTCCGACTCTTTCAACACCACAATCAGCCACCGCACACGTCCACAGTCGCTGGATTGGAGGAACATTCCACGGAGATTGGCATCCTGACTTGCCCCCTTCCCTCGTTTGCCGGATTTAAACGGCATAGAACAAATTTGGGATGCTGCTCAACGTGTCGTCAATGTAGGGATTCCTCCTCCGGTGAATATTACGGAATAACGGTACGGCCTTCATGAAGCATGGTCTGCAGTGTCTCCACAGTACTACAGAAGAGAGCTCGTGGAGTCCATGCCCCGTCGCCTTGCTGCTGTCATCCAATCGCGAGGAGGACCAACTCGGTGTTAGAGAGGTGTCCCAGTTTTTTCGGTACTTGAGTGTATACGAAGCGCCACTTTCATATGGAATTTGATATATTACCAACAAGTTTTTACCTTCAACATGGTCCTTTGATCCAAAAACATTTATTTTGTTTATGGGTTCAACAATCACTTTAAAATTAAGAGTTTTGAGGATTTTGGGCATTGTTGGATTTTGATTGATTAGAAATTATTTTAGGCAGTATTGATGAAGAAATTAATTGTTGATTTTGAGTATCTAACAGTTGGAGCTGATTTTACAACGATTTCAACGTCTTTTGCTTCCTTTCTGCATATTTCAGGTCATTCTGTGCAACACTAACGACTCATTCATTGAACTGCTACACAGGAAATGGAACACGCTTGTATGTAACCTGCCCTGCTGAGTCATCCATTTCGAAAACTAATTGTTATTTTCTTATCCTTGATTTCTCATGGTTAAAGATTCTGGTACCTCTAATAGGATACCTCAGAATGTTTGCTAAAGTTAGAATAAAGTTCTGCTCGGAGCTTATAACCAAAACGTTCCCAAATATGAGTCTAACGGAGAAAGACTTAAAATAATATTAAAGTGTGCCAGTTGAACTCCATTCATTCAGTTAAATGTGGCACTGCAGCTGCAAGAGAAAGTAATGTTTTTGATGAAATTGATTTAGAAAACGTTAATAAATGTACAAAATTCGATATCATCTGTTGAAGTTCGATACAATAAAAATAAATTAGGCACGGGTGATTACTCCTAATTTTTAGAGTTCCTCACAGTGGTCGTTAAACTCCGAAGGAAATTGATTTAAATGTTTGCTCCCTCAGTACTTCTTAATAATTGCATATCTTATGAATTCTGTATGCAATGCCTTACACCAACTTGTTTTTATTCTTTCAGGACTCTTGAAGACACAGAAATCAACTCATATTTCATTGCCAAGGGTACTTACATTTTAGCTAACCAGTGGGCGGTACAACATGACCCTGCTTTGTGGGGACATCCCGAGACTTTCAGACCGGAGCGATTCCTATCAGCTGATGGCAAAAGTATTCACAAACCGGAATTTTTCATCCCATTCTCAATAGGTATGGCGGCACACAAATTTAGATCTGTAATTCTATGTCCTTATTTGGTGCAAAACAGTTAGTCTTGTTTTTAAATTATTAGAACTAAATGCAATATAATTCAAACAACATTTCTCTAACAACTGTCCTTTTTAAGCATCAGTTTTTATTTGATGCCACTGTGTCATATAAGTATTGATTCTTCGTTTCCTATACTTCAAAATTTTGCACTCAAGTAGATGATTTATATATAACACTCACGCGCAATATTGTTTGGTTTTTTCATGGAATTAATTGACCTTCGTCAGCAACTCGATGGGCTGTAAGCAGTCGCCTGTCCCTAATTTGGAGCTACTGGTTCAAGCGAAGGGAGAGAGCCGGTGCCGTAAGACAAATACAATATCCATGCCTAACCGGGATTTGAACCCAGACCCATTTCGGACTAATGGTCATAAGCCACTGCTTAGATCATGCACCATCGGACTACTACTAGTATCATATCGCAGATACTGAGAATAAAAATGCCAGCTGTTTATCTTTAGACCCTTTCTAGCTAATTTAAAGGCATATTCTTTTCTTGGCATATTCCCGAACATATGCAGTTAGATCATACCAAATGAGAACTTGTAGAGCTTTCCGAACTACTTTCGACAGTATTTTAATACGAGACCACGTAATATGAAGGAAGTTTGTTCCGTACTATCAACCAATGAAATGATGTTTCTGTTTACATTCCGTGACAACGAAGTCGCCGTGCCGCCCCGGTGGCGCAGTGGTCTAAGCGATGGCCTCTGATCATTCGTCCGAACGGGGTCCGGGTTCGAATCCCGGTGAGGCATGGATGTTGTGCTTGTCTTACGGCACTGTCTCTCTCCCTTCCCTGGAACCAGTGACCCTAAATTAGGGACGAGCGACTGCTTATAGCCCATTGAGTTGCTCACGGTGGTCGTTAAACCTCCAAACAAAAAAAAAAAAAATCGCCGTAAGCATGGATCTCTTTCAGTAAATAAAGCTTCAAGGTGTTTACGGCGGTTAAAAGTCTTCAAAGTCACACCAAGCAAAACATGTAGTGCGATTTATGCAGATCCTTTTAGGGGGCTTGTGTCTAAAGAAAGGAGACAACCTTGAGTTTTTGCTCGGTAGTGTAAAGCAGGGTGCTCCTCTGGTTGCAAACAAAAGTACTGTTCCTTGTCAGAAAGTTGGATACTGGGAGCAGCCAATCCGCATATCACAATATGCAAATGTCACAAGTTTGCGAAATTAATACAGCTCACGAATGATGGCAATCAGCAAATGGAACGGGAGATCCAAAAGGAGTAACCGGACGAAGGAATCTACTGGAGTGCAGGCTAGGAATTCCTGTCGTTGGGACAGTGACCTCGTCTCTCCTATGGAAAGACTGGGAGAACCCCTCTTCCCTACACTAGGGTTCTCCCATCTTCAAGAAACAACTGCGTTCGAATGTGTACGTGAATACTAAAAGCTAACCTGCGCAAAGGCGAAATATATCAGTGTATATGTGTGTGTCTTCAGCAAGTCGTGTGTTGCATCGAACTTGGTTGCGCTTTGAGCAAAATCTGCGTTAGACCGTTCTGGGAGAAACGTGGGGATACCTTCATCCAGCAGTGGAATGATAATGGTTTCTTCAGAGCTGTATATCATATTCTTCAGAGCTGCAGAATATGATCCAAGAACTTGCTGACAAGAGTAAAGAAGTGGGATTAAAAATGAACTTTCAGAAGACAAAACTGGTGCACAATGCTTTTACAAGAAATAAAGAATTATCAATTGATGGGGAAAGCTTGCGATAACCGATACCGAAATTTACCTAGGACAGCAAATAGCAGCCAAAGGTCATATTGATGAAGAAATTAATCGGCACATAACAACTGGGTTGAGAGGTTTTGGAAGAAACAGTAGAATTTTTAACAGCAATATGCCATTATGTCTTAAACGAAAAGTGTTTAATCAATGCTTACGTACGGAGATACATCCAGGATACACCCGTCCAATGCTTACGTACGGAGCAGAAACGTGAACCTTAACTAAAAAAAATATACAAAGACTGCAGACAACTCAAAGCAGCTTGGAGAGATGCATGCTTGGTGTAACCAGGAGAGATAAGAAGAGGAACTCATAGGTAAGGGAAATGACAAAAGTGGAAGACATCATGTGTAACATGCTACAGGGGTAAACCACGTGTCAAGACTAAATCTGCCGCGAGACATTCCATCCGTACGGCTTAGTTTGGAGAGCAACTTACTCCGGAGTGAGAGGGCGAGATTTCGATCTCGTAACGGACAAAATTTGTTCTTTCACATTGGCGCCCGAACGTAAAAATGTATGTACTTTCTCTTGGGTTCTTCGAAAAAAATTGTGTGATGTTTGTTCCACACATCGTCTAGAATGAATGAAAATTCGTTCTTCGCTTCAAAATAGAAAGAAAGAAAAAGAAAACAGGAAGAGGGAGATGATGTGACATATTACAGTGATTGTAACGTAGTACGGGGGTGAAGCACGTGTAAAGACGACAAATCCGCAGCGATATATTCTGTCCGTGTAGCTTAGTTTGAAGAGCAACTTACTCCGGAGTGAGGGGGCGAGGACAACATTTGTGTTTTCACATTGGTGCCCAAACGTAAAAATGGATTTACTGGCCGTTGGGTTCTTCGAAAAATGTGGGATGTTTGTTCCACACATCGCTTAAAATTAATAAAAATTCGTTCTTCGCTTTAAAAAAAATATATGAGGAAGATGATGTGACGTACTACAGAGGTGAAGCACGTGTCAAGACGAGAAATCTACAGTAATGCGTTCCGTCTGTGTAGCTTAGTTGGGAAAGCAACTCACTCCGGAGTGAGGGGGCGCAGGTTCGATCCCCGTTGCGGAAATTGTGTTTTCACATATGATGAGAGTAAAATCCCTGAAATGGAAATAGGCTGGATATGTTGCCAGAAGGATGGACAACCGACATTCTAGGCTGTATTCCAAGGGACGGGAAAAGACCCAGAAGAAGACCACATGGGAGATGGGTGGATGAAATGGGAAAACATGCGGGAGTGGCATTGAGGAGACTAGCGCCAGTTAGACCGTTCTGGGAGAAACGTGGGGATACCTTCATCCAGCAGTGGAATGATAATGGTTCATGATAATGTTATGTGTTTCTTCACCAACATGATATGATGATGTTATGTGTATCGCATCGAACCTGTCTGCGCTTTGAGCAACGTCTGTGCTTTCCACCACCTTCTAACCAGTCTATAAGAAACCTTTAGAATTACTAAGTAATGCACGTCCCTACTTTATGGCCACTTGTTTCAGGGAAGGAAACAACAGCGCAATCAAATAAGCTCACTACCCATATCTCATCAAACAAAGATCTTCGCTCTTTCCACGTTTATAACTGAGTCACGGAAAAACTCTCATTGGCTGCCACCGGGAGTCGAACCCAGGGTCTTCCAGTTACGCGCCGGATATGCTTCCGCTACATCACAGAATTCCTCCAGACTCACACACGCTAACTGCCAAGCTAATTTGGCAGGTTGCTTCTTGGAGCCCCGCACAATGCTGGGGATTCACCAATGATGGTAAAAAGCAACTGAAGAAATAATCAGAAGGCGAATAAATAATTAATACAGACATTTAACGTGGACCAGGAACATCAAACAAAGGTCTTCGCTCTTTCCACGTTCATAAGTGAGTCACGGAAAAATTCTCATTGACAGCCACCGGGAGTCGAACCCAGGGTCTTCCAGTTACGTACCGGATATGCTTCCGCCACACCACATCCCAACCGGAATGCGAACATTGGCGCACACCACCCATATCCCAACCGGAACTCGAACATGGGCGCACACCACCCTTGTCCCAACCGGAACTCGAACATGGGCGCACACCATCCATGTCCCAACCGGAACTCGAACATGGGCGCACACCACCCATATCCCAACCGGAACTCGAACATGGGCGCACACCACCCATGTCCCAACCAGACCTCGATCATGGGCGCACACCACCCATATCCCAACCGGAACTCGAACATGGGCGCACACCACCCATGTCCCAACCAGACCTCGAACATGGGCGCACACCACCCATATCCCAACCGGAACTCGAACATGGGCGCACACCACCCATGTCCCAACCAGACCTCGAACATGGGCGCACACCACCCATATCCCAACCGGAACTCGAACATGGGCGCACACCACCCATTTCCCAACCAGACCTCGAACATGGGCGCACACCACCCATATCCCAACCGGAACTCGAACTTGGGCGCACACCACCCATGTCCTAACCAGACCTCGAACATGGGCGCACACCACCCATATCCCAACCGGAACTCGAACATGGGCGCACACCACCCATGTCCCAACCAGACCTCGAACATGGGCGCACACCACCCATATCCCAACCGGAACTTGAACATGGGCGCACACCACCCATGTCCCAACCAGAACTCGAACATGGGCGCACACCACCCATGTCCCAACCAGACCTCGAACATGGGCGCACACCACTCATGTTCCAACCAGACCTCGATCATGGGCGCACACCACCCATATCCCAACCGGAACTCGAACATGGGCGCACACCACCCATGTCCCAACCAGACCTCGAACATGGGCGCACACCACCCATGTCCCAACCAGACCTCGAACATGGGCGCACACCACCTATATCCCAACCGGAACTCGAACATGGGCGCACACCACCCATGTCCCAAATAGACCTCGATCATGGGCGCACACCACCCATGTCCCAACCGGAACACGAACATGGGCGCACACCACCCATGTCCCAACTAGACCTCGAACATGGGCGCATCTCGAACGAATGGTTAGAGACCAACCCTAAGACTACTTGCCATCGGGAAGACCATTATGGGGTTATGCGTTGATCTTCTAACATTTCTACGAAGAAATGTAGTGAGTGTATGTAAAACCATGGTTTCTTAAAATATTAATTTGGTGTAAGAATGTTTTCTTTTAAGAGTGTTTTATGCCGGGAGTGTCAAACGTCTCCATACTTAAAGTATAAAAATTTATTTTGCCTGACATATGAAGTACATGTGTCTAGAAGAACTATTCAATCACTCTCAATATACTCTGTATGTACAGAAACGTAAGTGTAGGTTACAGGTAGTGCTTCAAGTGCTAGCTCATTTGACAGAAGCACAATTTCACCCAGTGACACATATTTCGAAACACGCTCTTGCTTCAGTACATCAGCGATGATACCCTACACAGCATAGGTAATGTTGTTCCGTAGATGCTCCAGAGTAGGAGGGTTGTCTTCATACAATTTATCATTTTTTTAGGTACCCCCATAGGGAAAACATTGGTGGAGATATGTCCGACGAGGCCGGTAGTCACAGAAGTTTCGAGATGAGTCGATCAGTCGATCTTGAAAAATTCCCGAAGCATCCCCATTGCTTCATTTGACGAGAGACGCATCGCTTCGTCTTGCTAGTACAGCCAATAACGTTCATCGGCATGCAGTAAAGCTACAAACAGCTGTACAATATCTGCATATTGTTCATTTGGAAAATTCAAAGTAGGGGTCACACAATTCTCTGTTCAGAAATGGCATATCACACGCCAGCTTTCTGCGAGTGAGTGGAAACTGGTATACTTCGAGGGGATCTTCAGAAGGCCATAGCCGCGTGTTTTAGGAACTTATGTACCCATTAAAATGAAACCAAGCCTCATCTGTGAAAACTAATATACCCAGTATTGTGACACTATTGCAAGTGAACCTTTTGAACCAATGACAACAGTGAACAGGTTTGTTTGTGTCCTACGGGCGCGGAGCTTGCACTAATCTGACGCTGTATGACCGTAACTTTAAACGCTTAAAAACCTCTGAACGGTTGAGCAAGAAGCTCCTACTTTCTTTGACAAATGCCTCAATGGCTTATGTAGAGGGATTACAGCAAGCGACGGTAAACTTTCTCCACAAATTCTGGTTTCATTACTAGCAGCCCACTTCGTCATCTGCTTTGTCTATGATCTGGTTATCGGGATCTCCTAAAGATTTCCACACATCATTAATATGATTTACTCTCAAAGTACACCTAAAATAGAGCAACAGTCGATATCTGCGGAAGACTTCGTCGACTGACTGACTCTCACATCTTTCTAACCGCGCACGCTGGCTCATGTAACTAGAACATTATTCAACAATCTTATTATACTGTAGCTACGTTATCGCTTGTGTTGCATGCGGCTACGGATGGCTGTCGTTAGTCCCTACGCTACAATAAAAGGGTCAACTTCGAGCATGGGACTTTTCGAGACACTCTATAGATACACTGCCGGACAATTGCTAAGGACGGATGACATTAGCAACGATAGCAACCATAAAATGGAAGGCAGGAAAATGTGGAAATTAGCATAAGTGCGGAATACAGTGAGACGTGTTGTGCGTATGCAAATTTTGGATTGCTGAACTTGTTCGTGACGTCATAGCGCTCATAAGAGATATAAAGGATTTGACGCGTATTGACCGTTGTTGTTCAAACGCAAAGTTGAAAGGGATAGAATCAATTGACGAACTTGCAATTTTCAGTATGTCTTCCCGACATCACCTAGATGATTTTACGCGTTGCCGTATTATTGGCAAGATTGAAGAAGGGCGAAAAATAACAGATGTTGCCAGGCAGTTCGACGTCAGCCACAGTGTTGTTTCAAGGCTTTGGAAATCATTTCAAACAAATGGAGAGTGTAGCAAACGCCACGGGGAGGTCGCGTTCGCAGTACGACACCTGCAGAAGATCGGTACATAGTGCTATCAACAAAAAGACACCGGCGCAGCACAGCTAGTGAGGTAGCAAATCAGTTTATGGCTGCTACTGGCAAGCGGATCTCCCGAAAAACTGTCGCCAGACGTTTGCATGAAAGAGGACTATACGCCCGCCGTCGTGTTGTGTGCATCCCATTGTCCAGTCGTCACCGTACCACCCGTTTGCAATGGTGCCATCAACATCGCAATTGGACTGATAACGACTGGTCTGCTGTCCTCTTCTCAGATGAGAGTAGATACAGTCTATCGTCTAATTGTCGACGACAACTGATCTGGCGTGATAGTGCTAATGTATATTGTCCAGCAAACATACAGGAAAGGGACCGATATCCGACATGTAGTGTCATGGTATGGGCTGGCATCATGATCAATGGCCGTACGTCTCTCTATGTTCTTCCAACTGGGACTATGACTGGCCAACGATACATTAATGATGTTCTGCTACCTCATGTTCGCATGTTCCGTGGTGCTGTCGGTGATAGATTCATTTTTATGGACGACAACGCAACATGTCATCGAACAGTCGCTGTCCAGGAGTGTCTTGAGAGCGAGGATATTAAACTCCTCGTATGGCCAGCACGTTCTCCAGATCTGAATCCCATTGAAAATGTGTGGGATGCTTTGGGGAGGAGTCTTGCTGGTCGCCAATGCCCTCCAATAAACAAGGACACCCTCATCTGTGCACTGACAGAGGAATGGGATAAATTACCCCAACAGCTGCTTGATAATGTTGTGCAAAGCATGACACGACGTGTGGAATCTTGCATCGCCCTCCATGGTGGCCATATCCCGTATTGACATCTTACGCCGGAACGCCTGCGGACGGTAATTGCATTTTTTTCACGTTTACGTATTCTGCACAAAATGGCCTGTTTGTCCCTTGATCACGTTCCAAAGCCTTCTGGATTTCAGAGCACAATAAATTGTCTTTCTTGTAATGTCCTGGCATTCTGACATTATTTTATTTCACTTGGCATCCAACCACACTTACTTTTTTATGCGCTATATAGCCGTTTATGATCCGCCCTTAGCAATTGTCCAGCAGTGTATTTTGCAGCAACTGCAATCTGAAAGCGTTTATGTATTCATTGTCTGAGATATGTCATTGATGACAGATTTTGTGGTAGAAAAAAATTAATGCAACGAAGTATTTATTGCCTTAGACTCTGTTTACGGAAACAGGTGGTTTTATCCCATTCAGTGGGGCAAACGTGAAAGCACCGAAGCTACTAAAATCATTTCTGCAGTTTTTCCCTGTCTATATTTATATGCTACGCGGAGAAGTAGATTTACAGGCTTGTTTTGCAGCTCGTACACATACAAGCACAGGCTAGTCTGCGAAATTATTCATTGGACTGCATTAAATCTTTTGAAGTCTGCTGCAAAATGATAACGTCCATGTTCTTCGGTAACAATATATTTTCCGTGCAATAACCAAATTCCATTAAAACTTCGTGTCAACTCCCATAAGCTACCAAATCTTAATATTCATTGAACTGCATTTAATCTTTCGAGGTCTGCGGCAAAATGATAACGTCCATGTTCTTTGCTGACAATATATTTTCGGTGCAATAACCAAATTCCATTAAAACTTCGTGTCAACTCCCATAAGCTACCAAACCTTAATATCCATTGGGATTTATCGGTGCAGGTACGGAGGAAAAAGGTCCTAAAAGCAGGATACTCGAAGCCAAAAGCTAGTGGAGTTCGAAAGAGTTTTCCCCTTTCACGTGCTAGTGAGATTCAAACATACAATAGTGAAATTGAAGCACCGGCTGATATTAATATTGATTTATTGGTTTTGCTCGAACCTAAAAAGCCATATGTATTTCATACTTAGTTGAGAGGAAAAAGGATTTTATTTTGCACAATGAAGAAGACAGTGGACGATTCTCTGGTGCTTCCAGAACTTCTAAACGAAAAAGGAGATTACTGTGCCGCCATTCATTTTCCTATCCGGACTTATTGGCATTTTGCGTTTGTGTAACACAGATTAAGTTGTTCAGCTTTTTCCAATTTTTATCCAAAGATACATTAATTTCTTTGCTAAATGAACAGTGGCATAAATCAATTACCTGGGAGCTTAACCGCTTTCTTTTAGAAACCTACGTTTTCTATTTCCCCATTGAACACTTTCAAGGATGGCTCATTAAAAATGTAAAGCAAACAATTACTCGAAACCGATGCTGTACGTATAATATACTATATTACATCAATTTTACAAACATATACTGCTCAAAATAATTAGGAGAGCTTGTGACTTTGCCGACATTATTCAAGCCAATCGTGGGATATCTTACCGAAACGTGGAAAACGTCAACTCCAGTGTGACGTAGACAGTCGAATCATGCATATCCTTACGCAAATTAGCGTATCTGACGTCAGAATGCATGAATCACAGATTTGGATAAAAACGAAGGTTTCCCGAGAGCTTCCTTACGTGCAGCGTTTATTGTAATATTTCGTTTCTTGCAGTCTTTGGTTTGAACGACTCTCAACAGCATTATTTACCGTAATCAACGGCATATCGAGTTATTGACAGGCTGAACGCTCCTCGGATACAGCGAGTGGTAGCGGAAACAATTGGAATGTGGCAAAGTGCCATTTCCCGACTGTGGGCCCGATTCCAGGATACGGGAAGTGTCCCAAGAAAGTAAGGTCAAGGCCGTCCACGAGCAAATACAGCAACGCAAAATACTATCAATCTTCAACGAGAGCTTCTCGTGTCAACAGGAACAATAGGGTGTGTTCCTTTAACCGCACGATAACGTACGGCCCCTAGGAACTGTGCTGAGGAACATCGTGGTTAAGGACACGAAAAGTGGAGTCGAGTTCTCTTCTCTGTTGAGTCTACATTCAGTCTAAAGCTCACAATCGACGAGTACTTCAAAATGTTATTTTTCTTGTTGGACAGATATGTATACTATTGTATAGCATACCCATCATGTGTATTAAATGATATTATTGAGTAAAAATTCGCTAATGTGCTTTTTATTACCCATATTACTGAATATTCTACTGTATCTTATATAAAAATAATATTTTATATTCAACAACGTCAGTCGAACATGATTTTCCTCACAATACTCTTGCTTCTTTTGAGCAGTGTGGAAACGTTGCTGATGTTTTTTTAAAAACGTGATCAAAAGCAGTTTCCAGGTAATTTTTGTAACTTTGAACGTCAACCTCTCAAGCTTTTCCCAAAAAGAATTCACCAAGAAATAAAGCATATCATAGAGTAAAATGCTCAACATTTCGTATGTGTGTGTGTATACGACATTTTTTTTTTCGATTATATTCGAAATTTTAATTTAATTCCTTTTAGGTAAGAGGTCGTGTCCAGGAGAGCTTTTTGCCCGAATAGAGGTATTTTTATACTTTTCCGCCATCTTGCAGAAATTCAGTGTCAGCATCCCCGACGGAGCGGCGCTTGACATGGAAGGACAGTTTGGATTGTCGCTTCAACCAAAAGACCATGAACTCGTTTTCAAAGTGCGCCGCTGATGCTCGTAGCTGTTATCACGTTCCTTGAATTCAGCAGCTCTTCATAACAACATCATTTCTTTCTTTCCTAAGTTTGAACATTAAAATACTCCTATGTCACCCACAGTGAGTGCATTGTGAGAGAAAATAAAATTCGTTATTATTAAAGATTTTTGCTATTATTCATACCGTGTGTACACATGAGTCAAATGAAAAACTTGAAAGTGCAATAAAAAAAATTCAAAATACGTTGTCATTGTGCTGTAACTTGACAATATTGTTACCAATGACTAAAAGATTTTTTACAGGTGGCTGCACGGTGCAGACAAGCTTAGTGACGTCACAGTTGAAGTGTAAAGATGGCCGCTCCACTTGAGACATGCACCAAAAAGGTGCAACGCTCTGTCATCCATTTTTTGAGTAGTGATGACGTGAAACCTATTGAAATCAATCGTTGAATGAAGTTGTGGCATAGTGATGCATGTTTGTCAATCCAGAAAGTGTACGAATGGACTGGGACGTTCCGAAACAACATCAGTTCTGTAACAGACTCTCCCCGACTTGGGCAGGCGCACAGAGTATTGAAACCAGAGTCCATTACAACAGTTGAAAACATTGTGATGGTAAATCGCCGAGTGAGTGTAGATAATATTGCCACACTTTTGATCATCATTCATGGTTCGGAGCACTACATCATCCATGATGTGCTCCAGTTCAGCAAAGTGTCTGCAAAGTGGGTGCCACGCCAACTTTGCAGACACTTTGTTGAACTGGAGCACATCATGAAAACACCAGTACTCAGAAGTCCAAACGACGTGGACTTCTTAGTTCTAGTTTTTCGTTGCAACATGAAAACGCTCGGCCCTATACTGCTATACAACGGTTGCAACCACACAAGACTTGCACTTCGAGTGCCTTTCACATCCACCGTATTAGTCAGACCTTGCCCCATGTAATGACCACATATTTGGATCACTCCAACATGCGATGGAGGAAAGAACAGGTGCAGCAGATGGTGCATGAGTGGCTACACACGCGACCGAAATAATTTTTTTCTGCAGGAATCTATGCACTTTGTAAGCGCTGGAGGACCTGTATTTCACAAAATGGAGATTACATTGAAAAATGATACAGCTGTGTACCACTTTTGTTCAATAAATTGTGAGAAAAAATTTTTCATTTGACTCTGCCTTGTATGTTTCATGGAAAATTTCTATTAATAATTAATTTCGTTTTGAAAGTACACTGACGGAAAAAAAAAAAACCCACGAAAAAATAGTTGTAGAGGAATGAAATGGCGGCAATACATTTGTATAGGTAACATATTTAATCGATTAAGGTTTCAAGATCACAGCTTAATGTAAGCGCGAGAAGAGCCATTTTAAATGTGAAATGCTGGTACATTAATAACCGGTGTAACCGCCACAATGATGAATGCCAGAACGCAAACGTTCATGCATTTTGTCGTACAGGTGCTGGATGTCAGTTTGAGGGATGGAGTTCCATGCCTGTTGCATTTAGTCGGTCAATACAGGGACGGTTAATGCTGGTTGGGGGTGACGCTGGAGTTGTTGTCCAATGATGTCCCATACGTGCTCGATTGGTGAAAGATCTGGTGATCTAGCAGGCCACGGCAACATGTCGACACTCTGTAGAGCATGTTGGGTCACAACAGCGGTATGCGGGCGAGCGCTAACCTGTTGGACCCCCCCTAGAATGCTGTTCATGAATGTCAGCCCCAGGAATGCTGTTCATGAATGTCAGCACAACAGGTTGAATCACCAGACCGACGTACAACTGTGCCGTCAGGATGCGTGGGATAACCACGAGAGTGCTCTGGATGTCATAGGAAATTTCTCCCCAGACCATAACTCCAGATGTAGGGTCCAGTGTGTCTCGGCCGCAGACAGGTTGGTTGCAGGCGCTCACCAGGCCTCCTTCTAACCAACACACGGCCATCACTGGCACCCAGGCGGAATCGGATTTCATCAGAAAACACAACAGATCTCCACTCCGTCCTCCAATGATGTTTTCCTCTATTATTAATAATGTTGCTTATTTTACCTTTAGAAATGGTAATTCCATAAATAGAAGCAATGCTTGATGATTTTTCCCTCTAATGTTAATAATGTTGCTTATTTTATCTTTAGAAATGCTAATTCCATAATTAGAAGCAATGCTTGATGATTTTTCCCTCTATTAATAATAATGTTGCTTATTTTACCTTTAGAAATGCTAATTCCATAATTAGAAGCACTGCTTGATGATTTTTCCCTCTATTACAAATAATGTTGCTTATTTTACCTTTACAAATGCTAATTCCATAATTAGAAGCAATGCTTGATGATTTTTCCCTCTATTATTAATAATGTTGCTTATTTTATCTTTAGAAATGCTAATTCCATAATTAGAAGTAATGCTTGATGATTTTTCCCTCTATTATTGATAATGTTGCTTATATTACCTTTAGAAATGCTAATTCCATAATTAGAAGCAATGCTTGATGATTTTTCCCTCTATTACAAATAATGTTGCTTATTTTACCTTTAGAAATGCTAATTCCATAATTAGAAGCACTGCTTGATGATTTTTCCCTCTATTATTAATAATGTTGCTTATTTTACCTTTACAAATGCTAATTCCATAATTAGAAGCAATGCTTGATGATTTTTCCCTCTATTATTAATAATGTTGCTTATTTTACCTTTAGAAATTCTAATTCCATAATTAGAAGCAATGCTTGATGATTTTTCCCTCTATTATTAATAATGTTGCTTATTTTACCTTTAGAAATGCTAATTCCATAATTAGAAGCAATGCTTGATGATTTTCCCTCTATTATTAAAAATGTTGCTTATTTTACCTTTAGAATTGCTAATTCCATAATTAGAAGCAATGCTTGACGATTTTCCCCTCTATTATTTATAATGTTGCTTATTTTACCTTTAGAAATGCTAATTCCATAATTAGAAGCAATGCTTGACGATTTTTACCTCTATTATTAATAATGTTGCTTATTTTACCTTTAGAAATGCTAATTCCATAATTAGAAGCAATGCTTGATGATTTTTCCCTCTATTATTAATAATGTTGCTTATTTTACCTTTAGAAATGCTAATTCCATAATTAGAAGCAATGCTTGATGATTTTCCCTCTATTACAAATAATGTTGCTTATTTTACCTTTAGAAATGCTAATTCCATAATTAGAAGCACTGCTTGATGATTTTTCCCTCTATTACAAATAATGTTGCTTATTTTACCTTTAGAAATGCTAATTCCATAATTAGAAGCCCTGCTTGATGATTTTTCCCTCTATTACAAATAATGTTGCTTATTTTACCTTTAGAAATGCTAATTCCATAATTAGAAGTAATGCTTGATGATTTTTTCCTCTATTATTATTAATGTTGCTTATTTTACCTTTAGAAATGCTAATTCCATAATTAGAAGCAATGCTTGATGATTTTTCCCTCTATTACAAATAATGTTGCTTATTTTACCTTTAGAAATGCTAATTCCATAATTAGAAGCACTGCTTGATGATTTTTCATTCTATTATTAATAATGTTGCTTATTTTATCTTTAGAAATGCTAATTCCATAATTAGAAGTAATGCTTGATGATTTTTCCCTCTGTTATTGATAATGTTGCTTATATTACCTTTAGAAATGCTAATTCCATAATTAGAAGCAATGCTTGATGATTTTTCCCTCTATTACTACTAATGCTGCTTATTTTACCTTTAGAAATGCTAATTTCGTAATTAGAAGCAATGCTTGATTATTTTTACCTCTATTATTAATAATGTTGCTTATTTTACCTTTAGAAATGCTAATTCCATAATTAGAAGCAATGCTTGATGATTTTTCCCTCTATTATTAATAATGTTGCTTATTTTACCTTTAGAAATGCTAATTCCATAATTAGAAGCAATGCTTGATGATTTTTCCCTCTATTATTAATAATGTTGCTTATTTTACCTTTAGAAATGCTAATTCCATAATTAGAAGCAATGCTTGATGATTTTCCCCTCTATTATTAATAATGTTGCTTATTTTACCTTTAGAAATGCTAATTCCATAATTAGAAGCAATGCTTGATGATTTTTCCCTCTATTATTAATAATGTTGCTTATTTTACCTTTAGAAATGCTAATTCCATAATTAGAAGCAATGCTTGATGATTTTTACCTCTATTATTAATAATGTTGCTTATTTTACCTTTAGAAATGTTAATTCCATAATTAGAAGCAATGCTTGATGATTTTTCCCTCTATTATTAATAATGTTGCTTATTTTATCTTTAGAAATGCTAATTCCATAATTAGAAGCAATGCTTGATGATTTTTTCCTCTATTACAAATAATGTTGCTTATTTTACCTTTAGAAATGCTAATTCCATAATTAGAAGCAATGCTTGATGATTTTCCCTCTATTACAAATAATGTTGCTTATTTTACCTTTAGAAATGCTAATTCCATAATTAGAAGCAATGCTTGATGATTTTTTACTCTATTATTAATAATGTTGCTTATTTTATCTTTAGAAATGCTAATTCTATAATTAGAAGTAATGCTTGATGATTTTTTCCTCTGTTATTGATAATGTTGCTTATATTACCTTTAGAAATGCTAATTCCATAATTAGAAGCAATGCTTGATGATTTTTCCCTCTGTTATTGATAATGTTGCTTATATTACCTTTAGAAATGCTAATTCCATAATTAGAAGCACTGCTTGATGATTTTTCATTCTATTATTAATAATGTTGCTTATTTTATCTTTAGAAATGCGAATTCCATAATTAGAAGTAATGCTTGATGATTTTTCCCTCTGTTATTTATAATGTTGCTTATATTATCTTTAGAAATGCTAATTCCATAAGTAGAAGCAATGCTTGATGATGTTACCCTCTATTACTACTAATGCTGCTTATTTTACCTTTAGAAATGCTAATTCCGTAATTAGAAGCAATGCTTGATTATTTTTACCTCTATTATTAATAATGGTGCTTATTTTACCTTTAGATATGCTAATTCTATAATTAGAAGCAATGCTTGATGATTATTCCCTCTGTTATTAATAATGTTGCTTATTTTACCTTTAGAAATGCTAATTCCATAATTAGAAGCACTGCTTGATGATTTTTCCCTCTATTACAAATAATGTTGCTTATTTTACCTTTAGAAATGCTAATTCCATAATTAGAAGCAATGCTTGATGATTTTTCCCTCTTTTATTAATAATGTTGCTTATTTTACCTTTAGAAATGCTAATTCCATAATTAGAAGCAATGCTTGATGATTTTTCCCTCTATTACCACTAATGCTGCTTATTTTACCTTTAGAAATGCTAATTCCATAATTAGAAGCAATGCTTAATGATTTTTCCCTCTATTATTAATAATGTTGCTTATTTTACCTTTAGAAATGCTAATTCCATAATTAGAAGCAATGCTTAATGATTTTTCCCTCTATTATTAAGAATGTTGCTTATTTTACCTTTAGAAATTCTAATTCCATAATTAGAAGCAATGCTTGATGATTTTTCCCTCTATTACTACTAATGCTGCTTATTTTACCTTTAGAAATGCTAATTCCGTAATTAGAAGCAATGCTTGATTATTTTTACCTCTATTATTAATAATGGTGCTTATTTTACATTTAGATATGCTAATTCTATAATTAGAAGCAATGCTTGATGATTTTTCCCTCTATTATTAATAATGTTGTTTATTTTACCTTTAGAAATGCTAATTCCATAATTAGAAGCAATGCTTGATGATTTTCCTCTCTATTATTAATAATGTTGCTTATTTTACCTTTAGAAATGCTAATTCCATAATTAGAAGCAATGCTTGATGATTTTTCCCTCTATTACTACTAATGCTGCTTATTTTACCTTTAGAAATGCTAATTCCATTACTAGAAGCAATGCTTGATGATTTTTCCCTCTATTACAAATAATGTTGCTTATTTTACCTTTAGAAATGCTAATTCCATAATTAGAAGCAATGTTTGATGATTTTTCCCTCTATTATTAATAATGTTGCTTATTTTACCTTTAGAAATGTTAATTCCATAATTAGAAGCAATGCTTGATGATTTTTCCCTCTATTACAAATAATGTTGCTTATTTTACCTTTAGAAATGCTAATTCCATAATTAGAAGTAATGCTTGATGATTTTTTCTTCTGTTATTGATAATGTTGCTTATATTACCTTTAGAAATGCTAATTCCATAATTAGAAGCACTGCTTGATGATTTTTCCCTCTATTATTAATAATGTTGCTTATTTTATCTTTAGAAATGCTAATTCCATAATTAGAAGTAATGCTTGATGATTTTTCCTTCTGTTATTGATAATGTTGCTTATATTACCTTTAGAAATGCTAATTCCATAATTAGAAGCAATGCTTGATGATGTTTCCCTCTATTACTACTAATGCTGCTTATTTTACCTTTAGAAATGCTAATTCCGTAATTAGAAGCAATGCTTGATTATTTTTACCTCTATTATTAATAATGGTGCTTATTTTACCTTTAGATATGCTAATTCAATAATTAGAAGCAATGCTTGATGATTTTTTACTCTATTATTAATAATGTTGCTTATTTTACCTTTAGAAATGCTAATTCCATAATTAGAAGCACTGCTTGATGATTTTTCCCTCTATTACAAATAATGTTGCTTATTTTACCTTTAGAAATGCTAATTCCATAATTAGAAGCAATGCTTGATGATTTTTCCCTCTATTATTAATAATGTTGCTTATTTTACCTTTAGAAATGTTAATTCCATAATTAGAAGCAATGCTTGATGATTTTTCCCTCTATTACAAATAATGTTGCTTATTTTACCTTTAGAAATGCTAATTCCATAATTAGAAGTAATGCTTGATGATTTTTCCCTCTATTATTAATAATGTTGCTTATTTTATCTTTAGGAATGCTAATTCCATAATTAGAAGTAATGCTTGATGATTTTTCCCTCTGTTATTGATAATATTGCTTATATTACCTTTAGAAATGCTAATTCCATAATTAGAAGCAATGCTTAATGATTTTTCCCTCTATTATTAATAATGTTGCTTATTTTACCTTTAGAAATGCTAATTCCATAATTAGAAGAAATGCTTGATGATTTTTCCCTCTATTATTAATAATGTTGCTTATTTTACCTTTAGAAATGTTAATTCCATAATTAGAAGCAATGCTTGATGATTTTCCTCTCTATTATTAATAATGCTGCTTATTTTACCTTTAGAAATGCTAATTCCATAATTAGAAGCAATGCTTGATGATTTTTCCCTCTATTACAAATAATGTTGCTTATTTTACCTTTAGAAATTCTAATTCCATAATTAGAAGCAATGCTTGATGATTTTTACCTCTATTATTAATAATGGTGCTTATTTTACCTTTAGATATGCTAATTCTATAATTAGAAGCAATGCTTGATGATTTTTCCCTCTGTTATTAATAATGTTGCTTATTTTACCTTTAGAAATGCTAATTCCATAATTAGAAGCACTGCTTGATGATTTTCCTCTCTATTACAAATAATGTTGCTTATTTTACCTTTAGAAATGCTAATTCCATAATTAGAAGCAATGCTTGATGATTTTTCCCTCTTTTATTAATAATGTTGCTTATTTTACCTTTAGAAATGCTAATTCCATAATTAGAAGCAATGCTTGATGATTTTTCCCTCTATTACCACTAATGCTGCTTATTTTACCTTTAGAAATGCTAATTCCATAATTAGAAGCAATGCTTAATGATTTTTCCCTCTATTATTAATAATGTTGCTTATTTTACCTTTAGAAATGCTAATTCCATAATTAGAAGCAATGCTTGATGATTTTCTTCTCTATTATTAAGAATGTTGCTTATTTTACCTTTAGAAATTCTAATTCCATAATTAGAAGCAATGCTTGATGATTTTTCACTCTATTACAAATAATGCTGCTTATTTTACCTTTAGAAATGCTAATTCCATTATTAGAAGCAATGCTTGATGATTTTTACCTCTATTATTAATAATGGTGCTTATTTTATCTTTTGATATGCTAATTCTATAATTAGAAGCAATGCTTGATGATGTTTCCTTCTATTACTACTAATGCTGCTTATTTTACCTTTAGAAATGCTAATTCCATAATTAGAAGCAATGCTTGATGATTTTTACCTCTATTATTAATAATGGTGCTTATTTTACCTTTAGATATGCTAATTCTATAATTAGAAGCAATGCTTGATGATTTTTCCCTCTATTATTAATAATGTTGTTTATTTTACCTTTAGAAATGCTAATTCCATAATTAATAGCAATGCTTGATGATTTTTCCCTCTATTACCACTAATGCTGCTTATTTTACCTTTAGAAATGTTAATTCCATAATTAGAAGCAATGCTTGATGATTTTTCCCCTCTATTATTAATAATGTTGCTTATTTTACCTTTAGAAATGCTAATTCCATAATTAGAAGCAATGCTTAATGATTTTTCCCTCTTTTATTAATAATGTTGCTTATTTTACCTTTAGAAATGCTAATTCCATAATTAGAAGCAATGCTTGATGATTTTTCCCTCTATTACAAATAATGTTGCTTATTTTACCTTTAGAAATGCTAATTCCATAATTAGAAGCAATGCTTGATGATTTTTACCTCTATTATTACTAATGGTGCTTATTTTACCTTTAGAAATGCTAATTCCATAATTAGAAGCATTGCTTGATGATTTTTCCCTCTATTATTAATAATGTTGCTTATTTTACCTTTAGAAATGCTAATTCTATAATTAGAAGCAATGCTTGATGATTTTTCCCTCTATTACTACTAATGCTGCTTATTTTACCTTTAGAAATGCTAATTCCATAATTAGAAGCAATGCTTGATTATTTTTATCTCTATTATTACTAATGGTGCTTATTTTACCTTTAGATATGCTAATTCTATAATTAGAAGCAATGCTTGATGATTTTTCCCTCTATTACTACTAGTGCTGCTTATTTTACCTTTAGAAATGCTAATTCCATTACTAGAAGCAATGCTTGACGATTTTCCTCTATTATTAATAATGTTGCTCATTTTACCTTTAGAAATGCTAATTCCATAATTAGAAGCAACGCTTGATGATTTTTCCCTCTATTATTAATAATGTTGCTTATTTTACCTTTAGAAATGCTAATTCCATAATTAGAAGCAATGCTTGATGATTTTTCCCTCTATTACAAATAATGTTGCTTATTTTAACTTTAGAAATGCTAATTCCATAATTAGAAGCAATGCTTGATGATTTTTCCCTCTATTATTAATAATGTTGCTTATTTTACCTTTAGAAATGCTAATTCCATAATTAGAAGCACTGCTTGATGATTTTTCCCTCTATTACAAATAATGTTGCTTATTTTACCTTTAGAAATGCTAATTCCATAATTAGAAGCAATGCTTGATGATTTTTCCCTCTATTACAAATAATGTTGCTTATTTTACCTTTAGAAATGCTAATTCCATAATTAGAAGCAATGCTTGATGATTTTTCCCTCTATTATTAATAATGTTGCTTATTTTATCTTTAGAAATGCTAATTCCATAATTAGAAGCAATGCTTGATGATTTTTCCCTCTGTTATTGATAATGTTGCTTATATTACCTTTAGAAATGCTAATTCCATAATTAGAAGCAATGCTTGATTATTTTTCCCTCTATTACTACTAATGCTGCTTATTTTACCTTTAGAAATGCTAATTTCATAATTAGAAGCAATGCTTGATGATTTTTCCCTCTATTATTAATAATGTTGCTTATTTTACCTTTAGAAATGCTAATTCCATAATTAGAAGCAATGCTTGATGATTTTTCCCTCTATTATTAATAATGTTGCTTATTTTACCTTTAGAAATATTAATTCCATAATTAGAAGCAATGCTTGATGATTTTAACCTCTATTACAAATAATGTTGCTTATTTTACCTTTAGAAATGCTAATTCCATAATTAGAAGTACTGCTTGATGATTTTTCCCTCTATTATTAATAATGTTGCTTATTTTATCTTTAGGAATGCTAATTCCATAATTAGAAGTAATGCTTGATGATTTTTCCCTCTGTTATTGATAATATTGCTTATATTACCTTTAGAAATGCTAATTCCATAATTAGAAGCAATGCTTAATGATTTTTCCCTCTATTATTAATAATGTTGCTTATTTTACCTTTAGAAATGCTAATTCCATAATTAGAAGAAATGCTTAATGATTTTTCCCTCTATTATTAATAATGTTGCTTATTTTACCTTTAGAAATGCCAATTCCATAATTAGAAGCAATGCTTGATGATTTTCCTCTCTATTATTAATAATGTTGCTTATTTTAGCTTTAGAAATGCTAATTCCATAATTAGAAGCACTGCTTGATGATTTTTCCCTCTATTACAAATAATGTTACTTATTTTACCTTTAGAAATGCTAATTCCATAATTAGAAGCAATGCTTGATGATTTTTCCCTCTATTATTAATAATGTTGCTTATTTTACCTTTAGATATGCTAATTCTATAATTAGAAGCAGTGCTTGATGATTTTTCCCTCTATTAATAATAATGTTGTTTATTTTACCTTTAGAAATGCTAATTCCATAATTAGAAGCAATGCTTGATGATTTTCCTCTCTATTATTAATAATGTTGCTTATTTTACCTTTAGAAATGCTAATTCCATAATTAGAAGCAATGCTTGATGATTTTTCCCTCTTTTATTAATAATGTTGCTTATTTTACCTTTAGAAATGCTAATTCCATAATTAGAAGCAATGCTTGATGATTTTTCCCTCTATTATTAATAATGTTGCTTATTTTACCTTTAGAAATGCTAATTCCATAATTAGAAGCAATGCTTGATGATTTTTCCCTCTATTATTAATAATGTTGCTTATTTTACCTTTAGAAATATTAATTCCATAATTAGAAGCAATGCTTGATGATTTTAACCTCTATTACAAATAATGTTGCTTATTTTATCTTTAGAAATGCTAATTCCATAATTAGAAGTAATGCTTGATGATTTTTTCCTCTGTTATTGATAATGTTGCTTATATTATCTTTAGAAATGCTAATTCCATAATTAGAAGCAATGCTTGATGATGTTTCCTTCTATTACTACTAATGCTGCTTATTTTACCTTTAGAAATGCTAATTCCGTCATTAGAAGCAATGCTTGATTATTTTTACCTCTATTATTAATAATGGTGCTTATTTTAGCTTTAGATATGCTAATTCAATAATTAGAAGCAATGCTTGATGATTTTTCCCTCTATTATAAATAATGTTGTTTATTTTACCTTTAGAAATGCTAATTCCATAATTAATAGCAATGCTTGATGATTTTTCCCTCTATTATTAATAATGTTGCTTATTTTACCTTTAGAAATGTTAATTCCATAATTAGAAGCAATGCTTGATGATTTTTCCCTCTATTACAAATAATGTTGCTTATTTTACCTTTAGAAATGCTAATTCCATAATTAGAAGCAACGCTTGATGATTTTTCCCTCTTTTATTAATAATGTTGCTTATTTTACCTTTAGAAATGCTAATTCCATAATTAGAAGCAACGCTTGATGATTTTTCCCTCTTTTATTAATAATGTTGCTTATTTTACCTTTAGAAATGCTAATTCCATAATTAGAAGCAATGCTTGATGATTTTTCCCTCTATTACAAATAATGTTGCTTATTTTACCTTTAGAAATGCTAATTCCATAATTAGAAGCAACGCTTGATGATTTTTCCCTCTTTTATTAATAATGTTGCTTATTTTACCTTTAGAAATGCTAATTAAATAATTAGAAGCAATGCTTGATGATTTTCCTCTATTACTACTAATGCTGCTTATTTTACCTTTAGAAATGCTAATTCCATAATTAGAAGCATTGCTTAATGATTTTTCCCTCTATTATTAATAATGTTGCTTATTTTACCTTTAGAAATGCTAATTCTATAATTAGAAGCAATGCTTGATGATTTTTCCCTCTATTACTACTAATGCTGCTTATTTTACCTTTAGAAATGCTAATTCCGTAATTAGAAGCAATACTTGATTATTTTTACCTCTATTATTAATAATGGTGCTTATTTTAGCTTTAGATATGCTAATTCTATAATAAGAAGCAATGCTTGATGATTTTTCCCTCTATTACTACTAGTGCTGCTTATTTTACCTTTAGAAATGCTAATTCCATTACTAGAAGCAATGCTCGACGATTTTCCCCTCTATTATTTATAATGTTGCTTATTTTACCTTTAGAAATGCTAATTCCATAAATAGAAGCAACGCTTGATGAATTTTCCCTCTATTATTAATAATGTTGCTTATTTTACCTTTAGAAATGCTAATTCCTTAATTAGAAGCAATGCTTGATGATTTTTCCCTCTATTACAAATAATGTTGCTTATTTTAACTTTAGAAATGCTAATTCCATAATTAGAAGCAATGCTTGATGATTTTTCCCTCTATTATTAATAATGTTGCTTATTTTACCTTTAGAAATGCTAATTCCATAATTAGAAGCACTGCTTGATGATTTTTCCCTCTATTACAAATAATGTTGCTTATTTTACCTTTAGAAATGCTAATTCCATAATTAGAAGCACTGCTTGATGATTTTTCCCTCTATTACAAATAATGTTGCTTATTTTACCTTTAGAAATGCTAATTCCATAATTAGAAGCACTGCTTGATGATTTTTCCCTCTATTATTAATAATGTTGCTTATTTTATCTTTTGAAATGCTAATTCCATAATTAGAAGTAATGCTTGATGATTTTTCCCTCTGTTATTGATAATGTTGCTTATTTTACCTTTAGAAATGCTAATTCCATAATTAGAAGCAATGCTTGATGATTTTCCTCTCTATTATTAATAATGTTGCTTATTTTACCTTTAGAAATTCTAATTCCATAATTAGAAGCAATGCTTGATGATTTTTCCCTCTATTACAAATAATGTTGCTTATTTTACCTTTAGAAATGCTAATTCCATAATTAGAAGCACTGCTTGATGATTTTTTCCTCTATTATTAATAATGTTGCTTATTTTATCTTTAGAAATGCTAATTCCATTACTAGAAGTAATGCTTGATGATTTTTCCCTCTGTTATTGATAATGTTGCTTATATTATCTTTAGAAATGCTAATTCCATAATTAGAAGCAATGCTTGATGATGTTTCCCTCTATTACTACTAATGCTGCTTATTTTACCTTTAGAAATGCTAATTCCGTAATTAGAAGCAATGCTTGATTATTTTTACCTCTATTATTAATAATGGTGCTTATTTTACCTTTAGATATGCTAATTCTATAATTAGAAGCAATGCTTGATGATTTTTTCCTCTATTATTAATAATGTTGCTTATTTTACCTTTAGAAATGCTAATTCCATAATTAGAAGCAATGCTTGATGATTTTTCCCTCTATTACAAATAATGTTGCTTATTTTACCTTTACAAATGCTAATTCCATAATTAGAAGCACTGCTTGATGATTTTTCCCTCTATTACAAATAATGTTGCTTATTTTACCTTTAGAAATGCTAATTCCATAATTAGAAGCAACGCTTCATGATTTTTCCCTCTGTTATTGATAATGTTGCTTATTTTACATTTAGAAATGCTAATTCCATAATTAGAAGCAACGCTTGAGATTTTTCCCTCTTTTATTAATAATGTTGCTTATTTTACCTTTAGAAATGCTAATTCCATAATTAGAAGCAATGCTTGATGATTTTTCCCTCTATTACAAATAATGTTGCTTATTTTACCTTTAGAAATGCTAATTCCATAATTAGAAGCAACGCTTGATGATTTTTCCCTCTTTTATTAATAATGTTGCTTATTTTACCTTTAGAAATGCTAATTCCATAATTAGAAGCAATGCTTGATGATTTTTCCCTCTATTATTAATAATGTTGCTTATTTTACCTTTAGAAATGCTAATTCCATAATTAGAAGCAATGCTTGATGATTTTTCCCTCTATTACTACTAATGCTGCTTATTTTACCTTTAGAAATGCTAATTCCATTACTAGAAGCAATGCTTGATGATTTTTCCCCCTATTATTAAAAATGTTGCTTATTTTACCTTTAGAATTGCTAATTCCATAATTAGAAGCAATGCTCGACGATTTTCCCCTCTATTATTTATAATGTTGCTTATTTTACCTTTAGAAATGCTAATTCCATAAATAGAAGCAACGCTTGATGATTTTTCCCTCTATTATTAATAATGTTGCTTATTTTACCTTTAGAAATGCTAATTCCATAATTAGAAGCAATGCTTGATGATTTTTCCCTCTATTACAAATAATGATGCTTATTTTACCTTTAGAAATGCTAATTCCATAATTAGAAGCAATGCTTGATGATTTTTCCCTCTATTATTAATAATGTTGCTTATTTTACCTTTAGAAATGCTAATTCCATAATTAGAAGCAATGCTTGATGATTTTTCCTTCTATTACAAATAATGTTGCTTATTTTACCTTTAGAAATGCTAATTCCATAATTAGAAGCACTGCTTGATGATTTTTCCCTCTATTACAAATAATGTTGCTTATTTTACCTTTAGAAATGCTAATTCCATAATTAGAAGCACTGCTTGATGATTTTTCCCTCTATTACAAATAATGTTGCTTATTTTACCTTTAGAAATGCTAATTCCATAATTAGAAGCACTGCTTGATGATTTTTCCCTCTATTATTAATAATGTTGCTTATTTTATCTTTAGAAATGCTAATTCCATAATTAGAAGTAATGCTTGATGATTTTTCCCTCTGTTATTGATAATGTTGCTTATATTACCTTTAGAAATGCTAATTCCATAATTAGAAGCAATGCTTGATGATTTTTCCCTCTATTACTTCTAATGCTGCTTATTTTACCTTTAGAAATGCTAATTTCATAATTAGAAGCAATGCTTCATGATTTTCCTCTCTATTATTAATAATGTTGCTTATTTTACCTTTAGAAATGCTAATTCCATAATTAGAAGCAACGCTTGATGATTTTTCCCTCTTTTATTAATAATGTTGCTTATTTTACCTTTAGAAATGCTAATTCCATAATTAGAAGCAATGCTTGATGATTTTTCCCTCTATTACTACTAATGCTGCTTATTTTACCTTTAGAAATGCTAATTCCATAATTAGAAGCAATGCTTGATGATTTTTCCCTCTATTACAAATAATGTTGCTTATTTTACCTTTAGAAATGCTAATTCCATAATTAGAAGCAATGCTTGATGATTTTTCCCTCTATTATTAATAATGTTGTTTATTTTACCTTTAGAAATGCTAATTCCATAATTAGAAGCACTGCTTGATGGTTTTTCCCTCTATTATTAATAATGTTGCTTATTTTATCTTTAGAAATGCTAATTCCATAATTAGAAGTAATGCTTGATGATTTTTCCCTCTGTTATTGATAATGTTGCTTATATTACCTTTAGAAATGCTAATTCCATAATTAGAAGCACTGCTTGATGGTTTTTCCCTCTATTATTAATAATGTTGCTTATTTTATCTTTAGAAATGCTAATTCCATAATTAGAAGTAATGCTTGATGATTTTTCCCTCTGTTATTGATAATGTTGCTTATATTACCTTTAGAAATGCTAATTCCATAATTAGAAGCAATGCTTGATGATTTTCCTCTCTATTATTAATAATGTTGCTTATTTTACCTTTAGAAATGCTAATTCCATAATTAGAAGCAATGCTTGATGATTTTTCCCTCTATTACAAATAATGTTGCTTATTTTACCTTTAGAAATGCTAATTCCATAATTAGAAGCACTGCTTGATGATTTTTCCCTCTATTATTAATAATGTTGCTTATTTTATCTTTAGAAATGCTAATTCCATTACTAGAAGTAATGCTTGATGATTTTTCCCTCTGTTATTGATAATGTTGCTTATATTATCTTTAGAAATGCTAATTCCATAATTAGAAGCACTGCTTGATGATTTTTCCCTCTATTATTAATAATGTTGCTTATTTTACCTTTAGAAATTCTAATTCCATAATTAGAAGCAATGCTTGATGATTTTTCCCTCTATTACAAATAATGTTGCTTATTTTACCTTTAGAAATGCTAATTCCATAATTAGAAGCAATGCTTGATGATTTTTCCCTCTATTATTAATAATGTTGCTTATTTTACCTTTAGAAATGCTAATTCCATAATTAGAAGCACTGCTTGATGATTTTTCCCTCTATTACAAATAATGTTGCTTATTTTACCTTTAGAAATGCTAATTCCATAATTAGAAGCACTGCTTGATGATTTTTCCCTCTATTATTAATAATGTTGCTTATTTTATCTTTAGAAATGCTAATTCCATAATTAGAAGTAATGCTTGATGATTTTTCCCTCTGTTATTGATAATGTTGCTTATATTACCTTTTGAAATGCTAATTCCATAATTAGAAGCAATGCTTGATGATTTTTCCCTCTATTACTTCTAATGCTGCTTATTTTACCTTTAGAAATGCTAATTTCATAATTAGAAGCAATGCTTCATGATTTTCCTCTCTATTATTAATAATGTTGCTTATTTTACCTTTAGAAATGCTAATTCCATAATTAGAAGCAACGCTTGATGATTTTTCCCTCTTTTATTAATAATGTTGCTTATTTTACCTTTAGAAATGCTAATTCCATAATTAGAAGCAATGCTTGATGATTTTTCCCTCTATTACTACTAATGCTGCTTATTTTACCTTTAGAAATGCTAATTCCATAATTAGAAGCAATGCTTGATGATTTTTCCCTCTATTACAAATAATGTTGCTTATTTTACCTTTAGAAATGCTAATTCCATAATTAGAAGCAATGCTTGATGATTTTTCCCTCTATTATTAATAATGTTGTTTATTTTACCTTTAGAAATGCTAATTCCATAATTAGAAGCACTGCTTGATGGTTTTTCCCTCTATTATTAATAATGTTGCTTATTTTATCTTTAGAAATGCTAATTCCATAATTAGAAGTAATGCTTGATGATTTTTCCCTCTGTTATTGATAATGTTGCTTATATTACCTTTAGAAATGCTAATTCCATAATTAGAAGCACTGCTCGATGGTTTTTCCCTCTATTATTAATAATGTTGCTTATTTTATCTTTAGAAATGCTAATTCCATAATTAGAAGTAATGCTTGATGATTTTTCCCTCTGTTATTGATAATGTTGCTTATATTACCTTTAGAAATGCTAATTCCATAATTAGAAGCAATGCTTGATGATTTTTCCCTCTATTACAAATAATGTTGCTTATTTTACCTTTAGAAATGCTAATTCCATAATTAGAAGCACTGCTTGATGATTTTTCTCTCTATTACAAATAATGTTGCTTATTTTACCTTTAGAAATGCTAATTCCATAATTAGAAGCACTGCTTGATGATTTTTCCCTCTATTATTAATAATGTTGCTTATTTTATCTTTAGAAATGCTAATTCCATAATTAGAAGTAATGCTTGATGATTTTTCCCTCTGTTATTGATAATGTTGCTTATATTACCTTTAGAAATGCTAATTCCATAATTAGAAGCAATGCTTGATGATTTTTCCCTCTATTACTACTAATGCTGCTTATTTTACCTTTAGAAATGCTAATTCCATAATTAGAAGCAATGCTTGATGATTTTCCTCTCTATTATTAATAATGTTGCTTATTTTACCTTTAGAAATTCTAATTCCATAATTAGAAGGAATGCTTGATGATTTTTCCCTCTATTACAAATAATGTTGCTTATTTTATTTTTAGAAATGCTAATTCCATAATTAGAAGCACTGCTTGATGATTTTTCCCTCTGTTATTGATAATGTTGCTTATATTATCTTTAGAAATGCTAATTCCATAATTAGAAGCAATGCTTGATGATGTTTCCCTCTATTACTACTAATGCTGCTTATTTTACCTTTAGAAATGCTAATTCCGTAATTAGAAGCAATGCTTGAGTATTTTTACCTCTAATATTAATAATGGTGCTTATTTTACCTTTAGATATGCTAATTCTATAATTAGAAGCAATGCTTGATGATTTTTCCCTCTATTATTAATAATGTTGTTTATTTTACCTTTAGAAATGCTAATTCCATAATTAGAAGCAATGCTTGATGATTTTTCCCTGTATTATTAATAATGTTGCTTATTTTACCTTTAGAAATGTTAATTCCATAATTATGATTTTTTCCCTCTATTACAAATAATGTTGCTTATTTTACCTTTAGAAATGCTAATTCCATAATTAGAAGCAACGCTTGAAGATTTTTCCCTCTGTTATTGATAATGTTGCTTATTTTACCTTTAGAAATGCTAAGTCCATAATTAGAAGCAATGCTTGATGATTTTTCCCTCTTTTATTAATAATGTTGCTTATTTTACCTTTAGAAATGCTAATTCCATAATTAGAAGCAATGCTTGATGATTTTTCCCTCTATTACAAATAATGTTGCTTATTTTACCTTTAGAAATGCTAATTCCATAATTAGAAGCATTGCTTAATGATTTTTCCCTCTATTATTAATAATGTTGCTTATTTTACCTTTAGAAATGCTAATTCCATAATTAGAAGCAATGCTTGATGATTTTTCCCTCTATTACTACTAATGCTGCTTATTTTACCTTTAGAAATGCTAATTCCGTAATTAGAAGCAATGCTTGATTATTTTTCCCTCTATTATTAATAATGGTGCTTATTTTAGCTTTAGATATGCTAATTGCGTAATTAGAAGCAATGCTTGATGATTTTTCCCTCTATTACTACTAATGCTGCTTATTTTACCTTTAGAAATGCTAATTCCATTACTAGAAGCAATGCTTGATGATTTTTCCCCCTATTATTAAAAATGTTGCTTATTTTACCTTTAGAATTGCTAATTCCATAAATAGAAGCAACGCTTGATGATTTTCCCCTCTATTATTTATAATGTTGCTTATTTTACCTTTAGAAATGCTAATTCCATAATTAGAAGCAATGCTTGATGATTTTTCCCTCTATTACAAATAATGTTGCTTATTTTACCTTTAGAAATGCTAATTCCATAATTAGAAGCAATGCTTGATGATTTTTCCCTCTATTATTAATAATGTTGTTTATTTTACCTTTAGAAATGCTAATTCCATAATTAGAAGCACTGCTTGATGGTTTTTCCCTCTATTATTAATAATGTTGCTTATTTTATCTTTAGAAATGCTAATTCCATAATTAGAAGTAATGCTTGATGATTTTTCCCTCTGTTATTGATAATGTTGCTTATATTACCTTTAGAAATGCTAATTCCATAATTAGAAGCACTGCTTAATGATTTTTCCCTCTATTAGTAATAATGTTGCTTATTTTACCTTTAGAAATGCTAATTCCATTACTAGAAGCAATGCTTGATGATTTTTCCCTCTATTACAAATAATGTTGCTTATTTTACCTTTAGAAATGCTAATAGCATAATTAGAAGCACTGCTTGATGATTTTTCCCTCTATTACAAATAATGTTGCTTATTTTTCCTTTAGAAATGCTAATTCCATAATTAGAAGCCCTGCTTGATGATTTTTCCTTCTATTACAAATAATTTTGCTTATTTTACCTTTAGAAATGCTAATTCCATAATTAGAAGCAATGCTTGATGATTTTTCCCTCTATTATTATTAATGTTGCTTATTTTACCTTTAGAAATGCTAATTCCATAATTAGAAGTAATGCTTGATGATTTTTCCCTCTATTACTACTAATGCTGCTTATTTTACCTTTAGAAATGGTAATTCCATAATTAGAAGCAATGCTTAATGATTTTTCCCTCTATTATTAATAATGTTGCTTATTTTACCTTTAGAAATGCTAATTCCATAATTAGAAGCAATGCTTAATGATTTTTCCCTCTATTATTAATAATGTTGCTTATTTTACCTTTAGAAATTCTAATTCCATAATTAGAAGCAATACTTGATGATTTTTCTCTCTATTACAAATAATGTTGCTTATTTTACCTTTAGAAATGCTAATTCCATAATTAGAAGTAATGCTTGATGATTTTTCCCTCTGTTATTGATAATGTTGCTTATATTACCTTTAGAAATGCTAATTCCATAATTAGAAGCAATGATTGATGATTTTTCCCTCTATTACTACTAATGCTGCTTATTTTACCTTTAGAAATGCTAATTCCATAATTAGAAGCAATGCTTAATGATTTTTCCCTCTATTATTAATAATGTTGCTTATTTTACCTTTAGAAATGCTAATTCCATAATTAGAAGCAATGCTTGATGATTTTCCTCTCTATTATTAATAATGTTGCTTATTTTACCTTTAGAAATTCTAATTCCATAATTAGAAGCAATGCTTGATGATTTTTCCCTCTATTACAAATAATGTTGCTTATTTTACCTTTAGAAATGCTAATTCCATAATTAGAAGCACTGCTTGATGATTTTTCCCTCTATTACTACTAATGCTGCTTATTTTACCTTTAGAAATGCTAATTCCGTAATTAGAAGCAATGCTTGATTATTTTTACCTCTATTATTAATAATGGTGCTTATTTTACCTTTAGATATGCTAATTCTATAATTAGAAGCAATGCTTGATGATTTTTCCCTCTATTATTAATAATGTTGTTTATTTTACCTTTAGAAATGCTAATTCCATAATTAGAAGCAATGCTTGATGATTTTTCCCTCTATTATTAATAATGTTGCTTATTTTACCTTTAGAAATGTTAATTCCATAATTAGAAGCAATGCTTGATGATTTTTCCCTCTATTACAAATAATGTTGCTTATTTTACCTTTAGAAATGCTAATTCCATAATTAGAAGCAACACTTAAAGATTTTTCCCTCTGTTATTGATAATGTTGCTTATTTTACCTTTAGAAATGCTAATTCCATAATTAGAAGCAACGCTTGATGATTTTTCCCTCTTTCATTAATAATGTTGCTTATTTTACCTTTAGAAATGCTAATTCCATAATTAGAAGCAATGCTTGATGATTTTTCCCTCTATTACAAATAATGTTGCTTATTTTACCTTTAGAAATGCTAATTCCATAATTAGAAGCATTGCTTAATGATTTTTCCCTCTATTATTAATAATGTTGCTTATTTTACCTTTAGAAATGCTAATTCCATAATTAGAAGCGATGCTTGATGATTTTTCCCTCTATTACTACTAATGCTGCTTATTTTACCTTTAGAAATGCTAATTCCGTAATTAGAAGCAATGCTTGATTATTTTTACCTCTATTATTAATAATGGTGCTTATTTTAGCTTTAGATATGCTAATTCCGTAATTAGAAGCAATGCTTGATGATTTTTCTCTCTATTACTACTAATGCTGCTTATTTTACCTTTAGAACTGCTAATTCCATTACTAGAAGCAATGCTAGATGATTTTTCCCCCTATTATTAAAAATGTTGCTTATTTTACCTTTAGAATTGCTAATTCCATAATTAGAAGCAATGTTCGATGATTTTCCCCTCTATTATTTATAATGTTGCTTATTTTACCTTTAGAAATGCTAATTCCATAAATAGAAGCAACGCTTGATGATTTTTCCCTCTATTATTAATAATGTTGCTTATTTTACCTTTAGAAATGCTAATTCCATAATTAGAAGCAATGCTTGATGATTTTTCCCTCTATTACAAATAATGTTGCTTATTTTACCTTTAGAAATGCTAATTCCATAATTAGAAGCAATGCTTGATGATTTTTCCCTCTATTATAAATAATGTTGCTTATTTTACCTTTAGAAATGCTAATTCCATAATTAGAAGCAATGCTTGATGATTTTTCCCTCTATTACAAATAATGTTGCTTATTTTACCTTTAGAAATGCTAATTCCATAATTAGAAGCACTGCTTGATGATTTTTCCCTCTATTACAATTAATGTTGCTTATTTTACCTTTAGAAATGCTAATTCCATACTTAGAAGCACTGCTTGATGATTTTTCTCTCTATTACAAATAATGTTGCTTATTTTACCTTTAGAAATGCTAATTCCATAATTAGAAGCACTGCTTGATGATTTTTTCCTCTATTATTAAAAATGTTGCTTATTTTACCTTTAGAATTGCTAATTCCATAATTAGAAGCAATGCTCGATGATTTTCCCCTCTATTATTTATAATGTTGCTTATTTTACCTTTAGAAATGCTAATTCCATAAATAGAAGCAACGCTTGATGATTTTCCCCTCTATTATTTATAATGTTGCTTATTTTACCTTTAGAAATGCTAATTCCATAATGAGAAGCAATGCTTAATGATTTTTCCCTCTATTAGTAATATTGTTGCTTATTTTACCTTTAGAAATGCTAATTCCATTACTAGAAGCAATGCTTGATGATTTTTCCCTCTATTATTAAAAATGTTGCTTATTTTACTTTTATAATTGCTAATTCCATAATTAGAAGCAATGCTTGACGATTTTTCCCTCTATTATTTATAATGTTGCTTATTTAACCTTTAGAAATGCTAATTCCATAATTAGAAGCAAAGCTTGATGATTTTTCCCTCTTTTATTAATAATGTTGCTTATTTTACGTTTAGAAATGCTAATTCCATAATTAGAAGCAATGCTTGATGATTTTTCCCTCTATTACAAATAATGTTGCTTATTTTACCTTTAGAAATGCTAATTCCATAATTAGAAGCACTGCTTGATGATTTTTCCCTCTATTACAAATAATGTTGCTTATTTTTCCTTTAGAAATGCTAATTCCATAATTAGAAGCCCTGCTTGATGATTTTTCCCTCTATTACAAATAATTTTGCTTATTTTACCTTTAGAAATGCTAATTCCATAATTAGAAGCAATGCTTGATGATTTTTCCCTCTATTATTATTAATGTTGCTTATTTTACCTTTAGAAATGCTAATTCCATAATTAGAAGTAATGCTTGATGATTTTTCCCTCTATTACTACTAATGCTGCTTATTTTACCTTTAGAAATGGTAATTCCATAATTAGAAGCAATGCTTAATGATTTTTCCCTCTATTATTAATAATGTTGCTTATTTTACCTTTAGAAATGCTAATTCCATAATTAGAAGCAATGCTTAATGATTTTTCCCTCTATTATTAATAATGTTGCTTATTTTACCTTTAGAAATTCTAATTCCATAATTAGAAGCAATACTTGATGATTTTTCCCTCTATTACAAATAATGTTGCTTATTTTACCTTTAGAAATGCTAATTCCATAATTAGAAGCAATGCTTGATGATTTTTCCCTCTATTATTAATAATGTTGCTTATTTTACCTTTAGAAATGCGAATTACATAATTAGAAGCAATGCTTGATGATTTTTCCCTCTATTACAAATAATGTTGCTTATTTTACCTTTACAAATGCTAATTCCATAATTAGAAGCACTGCTTGATGATTTTTCCCTCTATTACAAATAATGGTGCTTATTTTACCTTTAGAAATGCTAATTCCATAATTAGAAGCACTGCTTGATGATTTTTCCCTCTATTACAAATAATGTTGCTTATTTTACCTTTAGAAATGCTAATTCCATAATTAGAAGCACTGCTTGATGATTTTTCCCTCTATTATTAATAATGTTGCTTATTTTATCTTTAGAAATGCTAATTCCATAATTAGAAGTAATGCTTGATGATTTTTCCCTCTGTTATTGATAATGTTGCTTATATTACCTTTAGAAATGCTAATTCCATAATTAGAAGCAATGATTGATGATTTTTCCCTCTATTACTACTAATGCTGCTTATTTTACCTTTAGAAATGCTAATTCCATAATTAGAAGCAATGCTTAATGATTTTTCCCTCTATTATTAATAATGTTGCTTATTTTACCTTTAGAAATGCTAATTCCATAATTAGAAGCAATGCTTGATGATTTTCCTCTCTATTATTAATAATGTTGCTTATTTTACCTTTAGAAATTCTAATTCCATAATTAGAAGCAATGCTTGATGATTTTTCCCTCTATTACAAATAATGTTGCTTATTTTACCTTTAGAAATGCTAATTCCATAATTAGAAGCACTGCTTGATGATTTTTCCCTCTATTACTACTAATGCTGCTTATTTTACCTTTAGAAATGCTAATTCCGTAATTAGAAGCAATGCTTGATTATTTTTACCTCTATTATTAATAATGGTGCTTATTTTACCTTTAGATATGCTAATTCTATAATTAGAAGCAATGCTTCATGATTTTTCCCTCTATTATTAATAATGTTGTTTATTTTACCTTTAGAAATGCTAATTCCATAATTAGAAGCAATGCTTGATGATTTTTCCCTCTATTACAAATAATGTTGCTTATTTTACCTTTAGAAATGCTAATTCCATAATTAGAAGCAACACTTGAAGATTTTTCCCTCTGTTATTGATAATGTTGCTTATTTTACCTTTAGAAATGCTAATTCCATAATTAGAAGCAACGCTTGATGATTTTTCCCTCTTTCATTAATAATGTTGCTTATTTTACCTTTAGAAATGCTAATTCCATAATTAGAAGCAATGCTTGATGATTTTTCCCTCTATTACAAATAATGTTGCTTATTTTACCTTTAGAAATGCTAATTCCATAATTAGAAGCACTGCTTGATGATTTTTCCCTCTATTATTAATAATGTTGCTTATTTTATCTTTAGAAATGCTAATTCCATTACTAGAAGTAATGCTTGATGATTTTTCCCTCTGTTATTGATAATGTTGCTTATATTATCTTTAGAAATGCTAATTCCATAATTAGAAGCACTGCTTGATGATTTTTCCCTCTATTATTAATAATGTTGCTTATTTTATCTTTAGAAATTCTAATTCCATAATTAGAAGCAATGCTTGATGATTTTTCCCTCTATTACAAATAATGTTGCTTATTTTACCTTTAGAAATGCTAATTCCATAATTAGAAGCAATGCTTGATGATTTTTCCCTCTATTATTAATAATGTTGCTTATTTTACCTTTAGAAATGCTAATTCCATAATTAGAAGCACTGCTTGATGATTTTTTCCTCTATTATTAAAAATGTTGCTTATTTTACCTTTAGAATTGCTAATTCCATAATTAGAAGCAATGCTCGATGATTTTCCCCTCTATTATTTATAATGTTGCTTATTTTACCTTTAGAAATGCTAATTCCATAAATAGAAGCAACGCTTGATGATTTTCCCCTCTATTATTTATAATGTTGCTTATTTTACCTTTAGAAATGCTAATTCCATAATGAGAAGCAATGCTTAATGATTTTTCCCTCTATTAGTAATAATGTTGCTTATTTTACCTTTAGAAATGCTAATTCCATTACTAGAAGCAATGCTTGATGATTTTTCCCTCTATTATTAAAAATGTTGCTTATTTTACTTTTATAATTGCTAATTCCATAATTAGAAGCAATGCTTGACGATTTTTCCCTCTATTATTTATAATGTTGCTTATTTAACCTTTAGAAATGCTAATTCCATAATTAGAAGCAAAGCTTGATGATTTTTCCCTCTTTTATTAATAATGTTGCTTATTTTACGTTTAGAAATGCTAATTCCATAATTAGAAGCAATGCTTGATGATTTTTCCCTCTATTACAAATAATGTTGCTTATTTTACCTTTAGAAATGGTAATTCCATAATTAGAAGCAATGCTTAATGATTTTTCCCTCTATTATTAATAATGTTGCTTATTTTACCTTTAGAAATGCTAATTCCATAATTAGAAGCAATGCTTAATGATTTTTCCCTCTATTATTAATAATGTTGCTTATTTTACCTTTAGAAATTCTAATTCCATAATTAGAAGCAATACTTGATGATTTTTCCCTCTATTACAAATAATGTTGCTTATTTTACCTTTAGAAATGCTAATTCCATAATTAGAAGCAATGCTTGATGATTTTTCCCTCTATTATTAATAATGTTGCTTATTTTACCTTTAGAAATGCGAATTACATAATTAGAAGCAATGCTTGATGATTTTTCCCTCTATTACAAATAATGTTGCTTATTTTACCTTTACAAATGCTAATTCCATAATTAGAAGCACTGCTTGATGATTTTTCCCTCTATTACAAATAATGTTGCTTATTTTACCTTTAGAAATGCTAATTCCATAATTAGAAGCAATGCTTGATGATTTTTCCCTCTATTACAAATAATGTTGCTTATTTTACCTTTAGAAATGCTAATTCCATAATTAGAAGCACTGCTTGATGATTTTTCCCTCTATTATTAATAATGTTGCTTATTTTATCTTTAGAAATGCTAATTCCATAATTAGAAGTAATGCTTGATGATTTTTCCCTCTGTTATTGATAATGTTGCTTATATTACCTTTAGAAATGCTAATTCCATAATTAGAAGCAATGATTGATGATTTTTCCCTCTATTACTACTAATGCTGCTTATTTTACCTTTAGAAATGCTAATTCCATAATTAGAAGCAATGCTTAATGATTTTTCCCTCTATTATTAATAATGTTGCTTATTTTACCTTTAGAAATGCTAATTCCATAATTAGAAGCAATGCTTGATGATTTTCCTCTCTATTATTAATAATGTTGCTTATTTTACCTTTAGAAATTCTAATTCCATAATTAGAAGCAATGCTTGATGATTTTTCCCTCTATTACAAATAATGTTGCTTATTTTACCTTTAGAAAAGCTAATTCCATAATTAGAAGCACTGCTTGATGATTTTTCCCTCTATTACTACTAATGCTGCTTATTTTACCTTTAGAAATGCTAATTCCGTAATTAGAAGCAATGCTTGATTATTTTTACCTCTATTATTAATAATGGTGCTTATTTTACCTTTAGATATGCTAATTCTATAATTAGAAGCAATGCTTCATGATTTTTCCCTCTATTATTAATAATGTTGTTTATTTTACCTTTAGAAATGCTAATTCCATAATTAGAAGCAATGCTTGATGATTTTTCCCTCTATTACAAATAATGTTGCTTATTTTACCTTTAGAAATGCTAATTCCATAATTAGAAGCAACACTTGAAGATTTTTCCCTCTGTTATTGATAATGTTGCTTATTTTACCTTTAGAAATGCTAATTCCATAATTAGAAGCAACGCTTGATGATTTTCCCTCTTTCATTAATAATGTTGCTTATTTTACCTTTAGAAATGCTAATTCCATAATTAGAAGCAATGCTTGATGATTTTTCCCTCTATTACAAATAATGTTGCTTATTTTACCTTTAGAAATGCTAATTCCATAATTAGAAGCACTGCTTGATGATTTTTCCCTCTATTATTAATAATGTTGCTTATTTTATCTTTAGAAATGCTAATTCCATTACTAGAAGTAATGCTTGATGATTTTTCCCTCTGTTATTGATAATGTTGCTTATATTATCTTTAGAAATGCTAATTCCATAATTAGAAGCACTGCTTGATGATTTTTCCCTCTATTATTAATAATGTTGCTTATTTTACCTTTAGAAATTCTAATTCCATAATTAGAAGCAATGCTTGATGATTTTTCCCTCTATTACAAATAATGTTGCTTATTTTACCTTTAGAAATGCTAATTCCATAATTAGAAGCAATGCTTGATGATTTTTCCCTCTATTATTAATAATGTTGCTTATTTTACCTTTAGAAATGCTAATTCCATAATTAGAAGCACTGCTTGATGATTTTTTCCTCTATTATTAAAAATGTTGCTTATTTTACCTTTAGAATTGCTAATTCCATAATTAGAAGCAATGCTCGATGATTTTCCCCTCTATTATTTATAATGTTGCTTATTTTACCTTTAGAAATGCTAATTCCATAAATAGAAGCAACGCTTGATGATTTTCCCCTCTATTATTTATAATGTTGCTTATTTTACCTTTAGAAATGCTAATTCCATAATGAGAAGCAATGCTTAATGATTTTTCCCTCTATTAGTAATAATGTTGCTTATTTTACCTTTAGAAATGCTAATTCCATTACTAGAAGCAATGCTTGATGATTTTTCCCTCTATTATTAAAAATGTTGCTTATTTTACTTTTATAATTGCTAATTCCATAATTAGAAGCAATGCTTGACGATTTTTCCCTCTATTATTTATAATGTTGCTTATTTAACCTTTAGAAATGCTAATTCCATAATTAGAAGCAAAGCTTGATGATTTTTCCCTCTTTTATTAATAATGTTGCTTATTTTACGTTTAGAAATGCTAATTCCATAATTAGAAGCAATGCTTGATGATTTTTCCCTCTATTACAAATAATGTTGCTTATTTTACCTTTAGAAATGCTAATTCCATAATTAGAAGCACTGCTTGATGATTTTTCCCTCTATTACAAATAATGTTGCTTATTTTTCCTTTAGAAATGCTAATTCCATAATTAGAAGCCCTGCTTGATGATTTTTCCCTCTATTACAAATAATTTTGCTTATTTTACCTTTAGAAATGCTAATTCCATAATTAGAAGCAATGCTTGATGATTTTTCCCTCTATTATTATTAATGTTGCTTATTTTACCTTTAGAAATGCTAATTCCATAATTAGAAGTAATGCTTGATGATTTTTCCCTCTATTACTACTAATGCTGCTTATTTTACCTTTAGAAATGGTAATTCCATAATTAGAAGCAATGCTTAATGATTTTTCCCTCTATTATTAATAATGTTGCTTATTTTACCTTTAGAAATGCTAATTCCATAATTAGAAGCAATGCTTAATGATTTTTCGCTCTATTATTAATAATGTTGCTTATTTTACCTTTAGAAATTCTAATTCCATAATTAGAAGCAATACTTGATGATTTTTCCCTCTATTACAAATAATGTTGCTTATTTTACCTTTAGAAATGCTAATTCCATAATTAGAAGCAATGCTTGATGATTTTTCCCTCTATTATTAATAATGTTGCTTATTTTACCTTTAGAAATGCTAATTACATAATTAGAAGCAATGCTTGATGATTTTTCCCTCTATTACAAATAATGTTGCTTATTTTACCTTTACAAATGCTAATTCCATAATTAGAAGCACTGCTTGATGATTTTTCCCTCTATTACAAATAATGGTGCTTATTTTACCTTTAGAAATGCTAATTCCATAATTAGAAGCACTGCTTGATGATTTTTCCCTCTATTACAAATAATGTTGCTTATTTTACCTTTAGAAATGCTAATTCCATAATTAGAAGCACTGCTTGATGATTTTTCCCTCTATTATTAATAATGTTGCTTATTTTATCTTTAGAAATGCTAATTCCATAATTAGAAGTAATGCTTGATGATTTTTCCCTCTGTTATTGATAATGTTGCTTATATTACCTTTAGAAATGCTAATTCCATAATTAGAAGCAATGATTGATGATTTTTCCCTCTATTACTACTAATGCTGCTTATTTTACCTTTAGAAATGCTAATTCCATAATTAGAAGCAATGCTTAATGATTTTTCCCTCTATTATTAATAATGTTGCTTATTTTACCTTTAGAAATGCTAATTCCATAATTAGAAGCAATGCTTGATGATTTTCCTCTCTATTATTAATAATGTTGCTTATTTTACCTTTAGAAATTCTAATTCCATAATTAGAAGCAATGCTTGATGATTTTTCCCTCTATTACAAATAATGTTGCTTATTTTACCTTTAGAAATGCTAATTCCATAATTAGAAGCACTGCTTGATGATTTTTCCCTCTATTACTACTAATCCTGCTTATTTTACCTTTAGAAATGCTAATTCCGTAATTAGAAGCAATGCTTGATTATTTTTACCTCTATTATTAATAATGGTGCTTATTTTACCTTTAGATATGCTAATTCTATAATTAGAAGCAATGCTTCATGATTTTTCCCTCTATTATTAATAATGTTGTTTATTTTACCTTTAGAAATGCTAATTCCATAATTAGAAGCAATGCTTGATGATTTTTCCCTCTATTACAAATAATGTTGCTTATTTTACCTTTAGAAATGCTAATTCCATAATTAGAAGCAACACTTGAAGATTTTTCCCTCTGTTATTGATAATGTTGCTTATTTTACCTTTAGAAATGCTAATTCCATAATTAGAAGCAACGCTTGATGATTTTTCCCTCTTTCATTAATAATGTTGCTTATTTTACCTTTAGAAATGCTAATTCCATAATTAGAAGCAATGCTTGATGATTTTTCCCTCTATTACAAATAATGTTGCTTATTTTACCTTTAGAAATGCTAATTCCATAATTAGAAGCACTGCTTGATGATTTTTCCCTCTATTATTAATAATGTTGCTTATTTTATCTTTAGAAATGCTAATTCCATTACTAGAAGTAATGCTTGATGATTTTTCCCTCTGTTATTGATAATGTTGCTTATATTATCTTTAGAAATGCTAATTCCATAATTAGAAGCACTGCTTGATGATTTTTCCCTCTATTATTAATAATGTTGCTTATTTTACCTTTAGAAATTCTAATTCCATAATTAGAAGCAATGCTTGATGATTTTTCCCTCTATTACAAATAATGTTGCTTATTTTACCTTTAGAAATGCTAATTCCATAATTAGAAGCAATGCTTGATGATTTTTCCCTCTATTATTAATAATGTTGCTTATTTTACCTTTAGAAATGCTAATTCCATAATTAGAAGCAATGCTTGATGATTTTTCCCTCTATTACAAATAATGTTGCTTATTTTACCTTTAGAAATGCTAATTCCATAATTAGAAGCACTGCTTGATGATTTTTCCCTCTATTACAAATAATGTTGCTTATTTTACCTTTAGAAATGCTAATTCCATAATTAGAAGCACTGCTTGATGATTTTTCCCTCTATTACAAATAATGTTGCTTATTTTACCTTTAGAAATGCTAATTCCATAATTAGAAGCACTGCTTGATGATTTTTCCCTCTATTATTAATAATGTTGCTTATTTTACCTTTAGAAATGCTAATTCCATAATTAGAAGTAATGCTTGATGATTTTTCCCTCTGTTATTGATAATGTTGCTTATATTACCTTTAGAAATGCTAATTCCATAATTAGAAGCAATGCTTGATGATTTTTCCCTCTATTACTACTAATGCTGCTTATTTTACCTTTAGAAATGCTAATTCCATAATTAGAAGCAATGCTTGATGATTTTCCTCTCTATTATTAATAATGTTGCTTATTTTACCTTTAGAAATTCTAATTCCATAATTAGAAGGAATGCTTGATGATTTTTCCCTCTATTACAAATAATGTTGCTTATTTTATTTTTAGAAATGCTAATTCCATAATTAGAAGCACTGCTTGATGATTTTTCCCTCTGTTATTGATAATGTTGCTTATATTATCTTTAGAAATGCTAATTCCATAATTAGAAGCAATGCTTGATGATGTTTCCCTCTATTACTACTAATGCTGCTTATTTTACCTTTAGAAATGCTAATTCCGTAATTAGAAGCAATGCTTGAGTATTTTTACCTCTAATATTAATAATGGTGCTTATTTTACCTTTAGATATGCTAATTCTATAATTAGAAGCAATGCTTGATGATTTTCCCTCTATTATTAATAATGTTGTTTATTTTACCTTTAGAAATGCTAATTCCATAATTAGAAGCAATGCTTGATGATTTTTCCCTCTATTATTAATAATGTTGCTTATTTTACCTTTAGAAATGTTAATTCCATAATTAGAAGCAATGCTTGATGATTTTTCCCTCTATTACAAATAATGTTGCTTATTTTACCTTTAGAAATGCTAATTCCATAATTAGAAGCAACGCTTGAAGATTTTTCCCTCTGTTATTGATAATGTTGCTTATTTTACCTTTAGAAATGCTAAGTCCATAATTAGAAGCAATGCTTGCGATTTTTCCCTCTTTTATTAATAATGTTGCTTATTTTACCTTTAGAAATGCTAATTCCATAATTAGAAGCAATGCTTGATGATTTTTCCCTCTATTACAAATAATGTTGCTTATTTTACCTTTAGAAATGCTAATTCCATAATTAGAAGCATTGCTTAATGATTTTTCCCTCTATTATTAATAATGTTGCTTATTTTACCTTTAGAAATGCTAATTCCATAATTAGAAGCAATGCTTGATGATTTTTCCCTCTATTACTACTAATGCTGCTTATTTTAACTTTAGAAATGCTAATTCCGTAATTAGAAGCAATGCTTGATTATTTTTCCCTCTATTATTAATAATGGTGCTTATTTTAGCTTTAGATATGCTAATTGCGTAATTAGAAGCAATGCTTGATGATTTTTCCCTCTATTACTACTAATGCTGCTTATTTTACCTTTAGAAATGCTAATTCCATTACTAGAAGCAATGCTTGATGATTTTTCCCCCTATTATTAAAAATGTTGCTTATTTTACCTTTAGAATTGCTAATTCCATAAATAGAAGCAACGCTTGATGATTTTCCCCTCTATTATTTATAATGTTGCTTATTTTACCTTTAGAAATGCTAATTCCATAATTAGAAGCAATGCTTAATGATTTTTCCCTCTATTAGTAATAATGTTGCTTATTTTACCTTTAGAAATGCTAATTCCATTACTAGAAGCAATGCTTGATGATTTTTCCCTCTATTATTAAAAATGTTGCTTATTTTACTTTTAGAATTGCTAATTCCATAATTAGAAGCAATGCTTGACGATTTTTCCCTCTATTATTTATAATGTTGCTTATTTAACCTTTAGAAATGCTAATTCCATAATTAGAAGCAATGCTTGATGATTTTTCCCTCTATTATTATTAATGTTGCTTATTTTACCTTTAGAAATGCTAATTCCATAATTAGAAGTAATGCTTGATGATTTTTCCCTCTATTACTACTAATGCTGCTTATTTTACCTTTAGAAATGGTAATTCCATAATTAGAAGCAATGCTTAATGATTTTTCCCTCTATTATTAATAATGTTGCTTATTTTACCTTTAGAAATGCTAATTCCATAATTAGAAGCAATGCTTAATGATTTTTCCCTCTATTATTAATAATGTTGCTTATTTTACCTTTAGAAATTCTAATTCCATAATTAGAAGCAATACTTGATGATTTTTCCCTCTATTACAAATAATGTTGCTTATTTTAATTTTAGAAATGCTAATTCCATAATTAGAAGCAATGCTTGATGATTTTTCCCTCTATTATTAATAATGTTGCTTATTTTACCTTTAGAAATGCTAATTCCATAATTAGAAGCAATGCTTGATGATTTTTCCCTCTATTACAAATAATGTTGCTTATTTTACCTTTACAAATGCTAATTCCATAATTAGAAGCACTGCTTGATGATTTTTCCCTCTATTACAAATAATGGTGCTTATTTTACCTTTAGAAATGCTAATTCCATAATTAGAAGCACTGCTTGATGATTTTTCCCTCTATTACAAATAATGTTGCTTATTTTACCTTTAGAAATGCTAATTCCATAATTAGAAGCACTGCTTGATGATTTTTCCCTCTATTATTAATAATGTTGCTTATTTTATCTTTAGAAATGCTAATTCCATAATTAGAAGTAATGCTTGATGATTTTTCCCTGTGTTATTGATAATGTTGCTTATATTACCTTTAGAAATGCTAATTCCATAATTAGAAGCAATGATTGATGATTTTTCCCTCTATTACTACTAATGCTGCTTATTTTACCTTTAGAAATGCTAATTCCATAATTAGAAGCAATGCTTAATGATTTTTCCCTCTATTATTAATAATGTTGCTTATTTTACCTTTAGAAATGCTAATTCCATAATTAGAAGCAATGCTTGATGATTTTCCTCTCTATTATTAATAATGTTGCTTATTTTACCTTTAGAAATTCTAATTCCATAATTAGAAGCAATGCTTGATGATTTTTCCCTCTATTACAAATAATGTTGCTTATTTTACCTTTAGAAATGCTAATTCCATAATTAGAAGCACTGCTTGATGATTTTTCCCTCTATTACTACTAATGCTGCTTATTTTACCTTTAGAAATGCTAATTCCGTAATTAGAAGCAATGCTTGATTATTTTTACCTCTATTATTAATAATGGTGCTTATTTTACCTTTAGATATGCTAATTCTATAATTAGAAGCAATGCTTCATGATTTTTCCCTCTATTATTAATAATGTTGTTTATTTTACCTTTAGAAATGCTAATTCCATAATTAGAAGCAATGCTTGATGATTTTTCCCTCTATTATTAATAATGTTGCTTATTTTACCTTTAGAAATGTTAATTCCATAATTAGAAGCAATGCTTGATGATTTTTCCCTCTATTACAAATAATGTTGCTTATTTTACCTTTAGAAATGCTAATTCCATAATTAGAAGCAACACTTGAAGATTTTTCCCTCTGTTATTGATAATGTTGCTTATTTTACCTTTAGAAATGCTAATTCCATAATTAGAAGCAACGCTTGAGATTTTTCCCTCTTTCATTAATAATGTTGCTTATTTTACCTTTAGAAATGCTAATTCCATAATTAGAAGCAATGCTTGATGATTTTTCCCTCTATTACAAATAATGTTGCTTATTTTACCTTTAGAAATGCTAATTCCATAATTAGAAGCATTGCTTAATGATTTTTCCCTCTATTATTAATAATGTTGCTTATTTTACCTTTAGAAATGCTAATTCCATAATTAGAAGCGATGCTTGATGATTTTTCCCTCTATTACTACTAATGCTGCTTATTTTACCTTTAGAAATGCTAATTCCGTAATTAGAAGCAATGCTTGATTATTTTTACCTCTATTATTAATAATGGTGCTTATTTTAGCTTTAGATATGCTAATTCCGTAATTAGAAGCAATGCTTGATGATTTTTCTCTCTATTACTACTAATGCTGCTTATTTTACCTTTAGAACTGCTAATTCCATTACTAGAAGCAATGCTAGATGATTTTTCCCCCTATTATTAAAAATGTTGCTTATTTTACCTTTAGAATTGCTAATTCCATAATTAGAAGCAATGCTCGATGATTTTCCCCTCTATTATTTATAATGTTGCTTATTTTACCTTTAGAAATGCTAATTCCATAAATAGAAGCAACGCTTGATGATTTTTCCCTCTATTACAAATAATGTTGCTTATTTTACCTTTAGAAATGCTAATTCCATAATTAGAAGCAATGCTTGATGATTTTTCCCTCTATTATTAATAATGTTGCTTATTTTACCTTTAGAAATGCTAATTCCATAATTAGAAGCAATGCTTGATGATTTTTCCCTCTATTACAAATAATGTTGCTTATTTTACCTTTAGAAATGCTAATTCCATAATTAGAAGCACTGCTTGATGATTTTTCCCTCTATTACAATTAATGTTGCTTATTTTACCTTTAGAAATGCTAATTCCATAATTAGAAGCACTGCTTGATGATTTTTCTCTCTATTACAAATAATGTTGCTTATTTTACCTTTAGAAATGCTAATTCCATAATTAGAAGCACTGCTTGATGATTTTTTCCTCTATTATTTATAATGTTGCTTATTTTACCTTTAGAAATGCTAATTCCATAAATAGAAGCAACGCTTGATGATTTTCCCCTCTATTATTTATAATGTTGCTTATTTTACCTTTAGAAATGCTAATTCCATAATGAGAAGCAATGCTTAATGATTTTTCCCTCTATTAGTAATAATGTTGCTTATTTTACCTTTAGAAATGCTAATTCCATTACTAGAAGCAATGCTTGATGATTTTTCCCTCTATTATTAAAAATGTTGCTTATTTTACTTTTATAATTGCTAATTCCATAATTAGAAGCAATGCTTGACGATTTTTCCCTCTATTATTTATAATGTTGCTTATTTAACCTTTAGAAATGCTAATTCCATAATTAGAAGCAACGCTTGATGATTTTTCCCTCTTTTATTAATAATGTTGCTTATTTTACGTTTAGAAATGCTAATTCCATAATTAGAAGCAATGCTTGATGATTTTTCCCTCTATTACAAATAATGTTGCTTATTTTACCTTTAGAAATGCTAATTCCATAATTAGAAGCACTGCTTGATGATTTTTCCCTCTATTACAAATAATGTTGCTTATTTTTCCTTTAGAAATGCTAATTCCATAATTAGAAGCCCTGCTTGATGATTTTTCCCTCTATTACAAATAATTTTGCTTATTTTACCTTTAGAAATGCTAATTCCATAATTAGAAGCAATGCTTGATGATTTTTCCTCTATTATTATTAATGTTGCTTATTTTACCTTTAGAAATGCTAATTCCATAATTAGAAGCAATGCTTGATGATTTTTCCCTCTATTACAAATAATGTTGCTTATTTTACCTTTAGAAATGCTAATTCCATAATTAGAAGCATTGCTTAATGATTTTTCCCTCTATTATTAATAATGTTGCTTATTTTACCTTTAGAAATGCTAATTCCATAATTAGAAGCAATGCTTGATGATTTTTCCCTCTATTACTACTAATGCTGCTTATTTTACCTTTAGAAATGCTAATTCCGTAATTAGAAGCAATGCTTGATTATTTTTCCCTCTATTATTAATAATGGTGCTTATTTTAGCTTTAGATATGCTAATTGCGTAATTAGAAGCAATGCTTGATGATTTTTCCCTCTATTACTACTAATGCTGCTTATTTTACCTTTAGAAATGCTAATTCCATTACTAGAAGCAATGCTTGATGATTTTTCCCCCTATTATTAAAAATGTTGCTTATTTTACCTTTAGAATTGCTAATTCCATAAATAGAAGCAACGCTTGATGATTTTCCCCTCTATTATTTATAATGTTGCTTATTTTACCTTTAGAAATGCTAATTCCATAATTAGAAGCAATGCTTAATGATTTTTCCCTCTATTAGTAATAATGTTGCTTATTTTACCTTTAGAAATGCTAATTCCATTACTAGAAGCAATGCTTGATGATTTTTCCCTCTATTATTAAAAATGTTGCTTATTTTACTTTTAGAATTGCTAATTCCATAATTAGAAGCAATGCTTGATGATTTTTCCCTCTATTACAAATAATGTTGCTTATTTTACCTTTAGAAATGCTAATTCCATAATTAGAAGCACTGCTTGATGATTTTTCCCTCTATTACAAATAATGTTGCTTATTTTTCCTTTAGAAATGCTAATTCCATAATTAGAAGCCCTGCTTGATGATTTTTCCTTCTATTACAAATAATTTTGCTTATTTTACCTTTAGAAATGCTAATTCCATAATTAGAAGCAATGCTTGATGATTTTCCCTCTATTATTATTAATGTTGCTTATTTTACCTTTAGAAATGCTAATTCCATAATTAGAAGTAATGCTTGATGATTTTTCCCTCTATTATTAATAATGTTGCTTATTTTACCTTTAGAAATGCTAATTCCATAATTAGAAGCAATGCTTGATGATTTTCCTCTCTATTATTAATAATGTTGCTTATTTTACCTTTAGAAATTCTAATTCCATAATTAGAAGCAATGCTTAATGATTTTTCCCTCTATTAGTAATAATGTTGCTTATTTTACCTTTAGAAATGCTAATTCCATTACTAGAAGCAATGCTTGATGATTTTTCCCTCTATTATTAAAAATGTTGCTTATTTTACTTTTAGAATTGCTAATTCCATAATTAGAAGCAATGCTTCATGATTTTTCCCTCTATTATTAATAATGTTGTTTATTTTACCTTTAGAAATGCTAATTCCATAATTAGAAGCAATGCTTGATGATTTTTCCCTCTATTATTAATAATGTTGCTTATTTTACCTTTAGAAATGTTAATTCCATAATTAGAAGCAATGCTTGATGATTTTTCCCTCTATTACAAATAATGTTGCTTATTTTACCTTTAGAAATGCTAATTCCATAATTAGAAGCAACACTTGAAGATTTTTCCCTCTGTTATTGATAATGTTGCTTATTTTACCTTTAGAAATGCTAATTCCATAATTAGAAGCAACGCTTGAGATTTTTCCCTCTTTCATTAATAATGTTGCTTATTTTACCTTTAGAAATGCTAATTCCATAATTAGAAGCAATGCTTGATGATTTTTCCCTCTATTACAAATAATGTTGCTTATTTTACCTTTAGAAATGCTAATTCCATAATTAGAAGCATTGCTTAATGATTTTTCCCTCTATTATTAATAATGTTGCTTATTTTACCTTTAGAAATGCTAATTCCATAATTAGAAGCGATGCTTGATGATTTTTCCCTCTATTACTACTAATGCTGCTTATTTTACCTTTAGAAATGCTAATTCCGTAATTAGAAGCAATGCTTGATTATTTTTACCTCTATTATTAATAATGGTGCTTATTTTAGCTTTAGATATGCTAATTCCGTAATTAGAAGCAATGCTTGATGATTTTTCTCTCTATTACTACTAATGCTGCTTATTTTACCTTTAGAACTGCTAATTCCATTACTAGAAGCAATGCTAGATGATTTTTCCCCCTATTATTAAAAATGTTGCTTATTTTACCTTTAGAATTGCTAATTCCATAATTAGAAGCAATGCTCGATGATTTTCCCCTCTATTATTTATAATGTTGCTTATTTTACCTTTAGAAATGCTAATTCCATAAATAGAAGCAACGCTTGATGGTTTTTCCCTCTATTACAAATAATGTTGCTTATTTTACCTTTAGAAATGCTAATTCCATAATTAGAAGCAATGCTTGATGATTTTTCCCTCTATTATTAATAATGTTGCTTATTTTACCTTTAGAAATGCTAATTCCATAATTAGAAGCAATGCTTGATGATTTTTCCCTCTATTACAAATAATGTTGCTTATTTTACCTTTAGAAATGCTAATTCCATAATTAGAAGCACTGCTTGATGATTTTTCCCTCTATTACAATTAATGTTGCTTATTTTACCTTTAGAAATGCTAATTCCATAATTAGAAGCACTGCTTGATGATTTTTCTCTCTATTACAAATAATGTTGCTTATTTTACCTTTAGAAATGCTAATTCCATAATTAGAAGCACTGCTTGATGATTTTTTTCCTCTATTATTTATAATGTTGCTTATTTTACCTTTAGAAATGCTAATTCCATAAATAGAAGCAACGCTTGATGATTTTCCCCTCTATTATTTATAATGTTGCTTATTTTACCTTTAGAAATGCTAATTCCATAATGAGAAGCAATGCTTAATGATTTTTCCCTCTATTAGTAATAATGTTGCTTATTTTACCTTTAGAAATGCTAATTCCATTACTAGAAGCAATGCTTGATGATTTTTCCCTCTATTATTAAAAATGTTGCTTATTTTACTTTTATAATTGCTAATTCCATAATTAGAAGCAATGCTTGACGATTTTTCCCTCTATTATTTATAATGTTGCTTATTTAACCTTTAGAAATGCTAATTCCATAATTAGAAGCAACGCTTGATGATTTTTCCCTCTTTTATTAATAATGTTGCTTATTTTACGTTTAGAAATGCTAATTCCATAATTAGAAGCAATGCTTGATGATTTTTCCCTCTATTACAAATAATGTTGCTTATTTTACCTTTAGAAATGCTAATTCCATAATTAGAAGCACTGCTTGATGATTTTTCCCTCTATTACAAATAATGTTGCTTATTTTTCCTTTAGAAATGCTAATTCCATAATTAGAAGCCCTGCTTGATGATTTTTCCTCTATTACAAATAATTTTGCTTATTTTACCTTTAGAAATGCTAATTCCATAATTAGAAGCAATGCTTGATGATTTTTCCCTCTATTATTATTAATGTTGCTTATTTTACCTTTAGAAATGCTAATTCCATAATTAGAAGCAATGCTTGATGATTTTTCCCTCTATTACAAATAATGTTGCTTATTTTACCTTTAGAAATGCTAATTCCATAATTAGAAGCATTGCTTAATGATTTTTCCCTCTATTATTAATAATGTTGCTTATTTTACCTTTAGAAATGCTAATTCCATAATTAGAAGCAATGCTTGATGATTTTTCCCTCTATTACTACTAATGCTGCTTATTTTACCTTTAGAAATGCTAATTCCGTAATTAGAAGCAATGCTTGATTATTTTTCCCTCTATTATTAATAATGGTGCTTATTTTAGCTTTAGATATGCTAATTGCGTAATTAGAAGCAATGCTTGATGATTTTTCCCTCTATTACTACTAATGCTGCTTATTTTACCTTTAGAAATGCTAATTCCATTACTAGAAGCAATGCTTGATGATTTTTCCCCCTATTATTAAAAATGTTGCTTATTTTACCTTTAGAATTGCTAATTCCATAAATAGAAGCAACGCTTGATGATTTTCCCCTCTATTATTTATAATGTTGCTTATTTTACCTTTAGAAATGCTAATTCCATAATTAGAAGCAATGCTTAATGATTTTTCCCTCTATTAGTAATAATGTTGCTTATTTTACCTTTAGAAATGCTAATTCCATTACTAGAAGCAATGCTTGATGATTTTTCCCTCTATTATTAAAAATGTTGCTTATTTTACTTTTAGAATTGCTAATTCCATAATTAGAAGCAATGCTTGATGATTTTTCCCTCTATTACAAATAATGTTGCTTATTTTACCTTTAGAAATGCTAATTCCATAATTAGAAGCACTGCTTGATGATTTTTCCCTCTATTACAAATAATGTTGCTTATTTTTCCTTTAGAAATGCTAATTCCATAATTAGAAGCCCTGCTTGATGATTTTTCCTTCTATTACAAATAATTTTGCTTATTTTACCTTTAGAAATGCTAATTCCATAATTAGAAGCAATGCTTGATGATTTTTCCCTCTATTATTATTAATGTTGCTTATTTTACCTTTAGAAATGCTAATTCCATAATTAGAAGTAATGCTTGATGATTTTCCCTCTATTATTAATAATGTTGCTTATTTTACCTTTAGAAATGCTAATTCCATAATTAGAAGCAATGCTTGATGATTTTCCTCTCTATTATTAATAATGTTGCTTATTTTACCTTTAGAAATTCTAATTCCATAATTAGAAGCAATGCTTAATGATTTTTCCCTCTATTAGTAATAATGTTGCTTATTTTACCTTTAGAAATGCTAATTCCATTACTAGAAGCAATGCTTGATGATTTTTCCCTCTATTATTAAAAATGTTGCTTATTTTACTTTTAGAATTGCTAATTCCATAATTAGAAGCAATGCTTGATGATTTTTCCCTCTATTACAAATAATGTTGCTTATTTTACCTTTAGAAATGCTAATTCCATAATTAGAAGCACTGCTTGATGATTTTTCCCTCTATTACAAATAATGTTGCTTATTTTTCCTTTAGAAATGCTAATTCCATAATTAGAAGCCCTGCTTGATGATTTTTCCTTCTATTACAAATAATTTTGCTTATTTTACCTTTAGAAATGCTAATTCCATAATTAGAAGCAATGATTGATGATTTTTCCCTCTATTACTACTAATGCTGCTTATTTTACCTTTAGAAATGCTAATTCCATAATTAGAAGCAATGCTTAATGATTTTTCCCTCTATTATTAATAATGTTGCTTATTTTACCTTTAGAAATGCTAATTCCATAATTAGAAGCAATGCTTGATGATTTTCCTCTCTATTATTAATAATGTTGCTTATTTTACCTTTAGAAATTCTAATTCCATAATTAGAAGCAATGCTTGATGATTTTTCCCTCTATTACAAATAATGTTGCTTATTTTACCTTTAGAAATGCTAATTCCATAATTAGAAGCACTGCTTGATGATTTTTCCCTCTATTACTACTAATGCTGCTTATTTTACCTTTAGAAATGCTAATTCCGTAATTAGAAGCAATGCTTGATTATTTTTACCTCTATTATTAATAATGGTGCTTATTTTACCTTTAGATATGCTAATTCTATAATTAGAAGCAATGCTTCATGATTTTTCCCTCTATTATTAATAATGTTGTTTATTTTACCTTTAGAAATGCTAATTCCATAATTAGAAGCAATGCTTGATGATTTTTCCCTCTATTATTAATAATGTTGCTTATTTTACCTTTAGAAATGTTAATTCCATAATTAGAAGCAATGCTTGATGATTTTTCCCTCTATTACAAATAATGTTGCTTATTTTACCTTTAGAAATGCTAATTCCATAATTAGAAGCAACACTTGAAGATTTTTCCCTCTGTTATTGATAATGTTGCTTATTTTACCTTTAGAAATGCTAATTCCATAATTAGAAGCAACGCTTGATGATTTTTCCCTCTTTCATTAATAATGTTGCTTATTTTACCTTTAGAAATGCTAATTCCATAATTAGAAGCAATGCTTGATGATTTTTCCCTCTATTACAAATAATGTTGCTTATTTTACCTTTAGAAATGCTAATTCCATAATTAGAAGCATTGCTTAATGATTTTTCCCTCTATTATTAATAATGTTGCTTATTTTACCTTTAGAAATGCTAATTCCATAATTAGAAGCGATGCTTGATGATTTTTCCCTCTATTACTACTAATGCTGCTTATTTTACCTTTAGAAATGCTAATTCCGTAATTAGAAGCAATGCTTGATTATTTTTACCTCTATTATTAATAATGGTGCTTATTTTAGCTTTAGATATGCTAATTCCGTAATTAGAAGCAATGCTTGATGATTTTTCTCTCTATTACTACTAATGCTGCTTATTTTACCTTTAGAACTGCTAATTCCATTACTAGAAGCAATGCTAGATGATTTTTCCCCCTATTATTAAAAATGTTGCTTATTTTACCTTTAGAATTGCTAATTCCATAATTAGAAGCAATGCTCGATGATTTTCCCCTCTATTATTTATAATGTTGCTTATTTTACCTTTAGAAATGCTAATTCCATAAATAGAAGCAACGCTTGATGATTTTTCCCTCTATTACAAATAATGTTGCTTATTTTACCTTTAGAAATGCTAATTCCATAATTAGAAGCAATGCTTGATGATTTTTCCCTCTATTATTAATAATGTTGCTTATTTTACCTTTAGAAATGCTAATTCCATAATTAGAAGCAATGCTTGATGATTTTTCCCTCTATTACAAATAATGTTGCTTATTTTACCTTTAGAAATGCTAATTCCATAATTAGAAGCACTGCTTGATGATTTTTCCCTCTATTACAATTAATGTTGCTTATTTTACCTTTAGAAATGCTAATTCCATAATTAGAAGCACTGCTTGATGATTTTTCTCTCTATTACAAATAATGTTGCTTATTTTACCTTTAGAAATGCTAATTCCATAATTAGAAGCACTGCTTGATGATTTTTTTCCTCTATTATTAAAAATGTTGCTTATTTTACCTTTAGAATTGCTAATTCCATAATTAGAAGCAATGCTCGATGATTTTCCCCTCTATTATTTATAATGTTGCTTATTTTACCTTTAGAAATGCTAATTCCATAAATAGAAGCAACGCTTGATGATTTTCCCCTCTATTATTTATAATGTTGCTTATTTTACCTTTAGAAATGCTAATTCCATAATGAGAAGCAATGCTTAATGATTTTTCCCTCTATTAGTAATAATGTTGCTTATTTTACCTTTAGAAATGCTAATTCCATTACTAGAAGCAATGCTTGATGATTTTTCCCTCTATTATTAAAAATGTTGCTTATTTTACTTTTATAATTGCTAATTCCATAATTAGAAGCAATGCTTGACGATTTTTCCCTCTATTATTTATAATGTTGCTTATTTAACCTTTAGAAATGCTAATTCCATAATTAGAAGCAACGCTTGATGATTTTTCCCTCTTTTATTAATAATGTTGCTTATTTTACGTTTAGAAATGCTAATTCCATAATTAGAAGCAATGCTTGATGATTTTTCCCTCTATTACAAATAATGTTGCTTATTTTACCTTTAGAAATGCTAATTCCATAATTAGAAGCACTGCTTGATGATTTTTCCCTCTATTACAAATAATGTTGCTTATTTTTCCTTTAGAAATGCTAATTCCATAATTAGAAGCCCTGCTTGATGATTTTTCCCTCTATTACAAATAATTTTGCTTATTTTACCTTTAGAAATGCTAATTCCATAATTAGAAGCAATGCTTGATGATTTTTCCCTCTATTATTATTAATGTTGCTTATTTTACCTTTAGAAATGCTAATTCCATAATTAGAAGCAATGCTTGATGATTTTTCCCTCTATTACAAATAATGTTGCTTATTTTACCTTTAGAAATGCTAATTCCATAATTAGAAGCATTGCTTAATGATTTTTCCCTCTATTATTAATAATGTTGCTTATTTTACCTTTAGAAATGCTAATTCCATAATTAGAAGCAATGCTTGATGATTTTTCCCTCTATTACTACTAATGCTGCTTATTTTACCTTTAGAAATGCTAATTCCGTAATTAGAAGCAATGCTTGATTATTTTTCCCTCTATTATTAATAATGGTGCTTATTTTAGCTTTAGATATGCTAATTGCGTAATTAGAAGCAATGCTTGATGATTTTTCCCTCTATTACTACTAATGCTGCTTATTTTACCTTTAGAAATGCTAATTCCATTACTAGAAGCAATGCTTGATGATTTTTCCCCCTATTATTAAAAATGTTGCTTATTTTACCTTTAGAATTGCTAATTCCATAAATAGAAGCAACGCTTGATGATTTTCCCCTCTATTATTTATAATGTTGCTTATTTTACCTTTAGAAATGCTAATTCCATAATTAGAAGCAATGCTTAATGATTTTTCCCTCTATTAGTAATAATGTTGCTTATTTTACCTTTAGAAATGCTAATTCCATTACTAGAAGCAATGCTTGATGATTTTTCCCTCTATTATTAAAAATGTTGCTTATTTTACTTTTAGAATTGCTAATTCCATAATTAGAAGCAATGCTTGATGATTTTTCCCTCTATTACAAATAATGTTGCTTATTTTACCTTTAGAAATGCTAATTCCATAATTAGAAGCACTGCTTGATGATTTTTCCCTCTATTACAAATAATGTTGCTTATTTTTCCTTTAGAAATGCTAATTCCATAATTAGAAGCCCTGCTTGATGATTTTTCCTTCTATTACAAATAATTTTGCTTATTTTACCTTTAGAAATGCTAATTCCATAATTAGAAGCAATGCTTGATGATTTTTCCCTCTATTATTATTAATGTTGCTTATTTTACCTTTAGAAATGCTAATTCCATAATTAGAAGTAATGCTTGATGATTTTTCCCTCTATTACTACTAATGCTGCTTATTTTACCTTTAGAAATGGTAATTCCATAATTAGAAGCAATGCTTAATGATTTTTCCCTCTATTATTAATAATGTTGCTTATTTTAATTTTAGAAATGCTAATTCCATAATTAGAAGCAATGCTTGATGATTTTTCCCTCTATTATTAATAATGTTGCTTATTTTACCTTTAGAAATGCTAATTCCATAATTAGAAGCAATGCTTGATGATTTTTCCCTCTATTACAAATAATGTTGCTTATTTTACCTTTACAAATGCTAATTCCATAATTAGAAGCACTGCTTGATGATTTTTCCCTCTATTACAAATAATGGTGCTTATTTTACCTTTAGAAATGCTAATTCCATAATTAGAAGCACTGCTTGATGATTTTTCCCTCTATTACAAATAATGTTGCTTATTTTACCTTTAGAAATGCTAATTCCATAATTAGAAGCACTGCTTGATGATTTTTCCTCTATTATTAATAATGTTGCTTATTTTATCTTTAGAAATGCTAATTCCATAATTAGAAGTAATGCTTGATGATTTTTCCCTCTGTTATTGATAATGTTGCTTATATTACCTTTAGAAATGCTAATTCCATAATTAGAAGCAATGATTGATGATTTTTCCCTCTATTACTACTAATGCTGCTTATTTTACCTTTAGAAATGCTAATTCCATAATTAGAAGCAATGCTTAATGATTTTTCCCTCTATTATTAATAATGTTGCTTATTTTACCTTTAGAAATGCTAATTCCATAATTAGAAGCAATGCTTGATGATTTTCCTCTCTATTATTAATAATGTTGCTTATTTTACCTTTAGAAATTCTAATTCCATAATTAGAAGCAATGCTTGATGATTTTTCCCTCTATTACAAATAATGTTGCTTATTTTACCTTTAGAAATGCTAATTCCATAATTAGAAGCACTGCTTGATGATTTTTCCCTCTATTACTACTAATGCTGCTTATTTTACCTTTAGAAATGCTAATTCCGTAATTAGAAGCAATGCTTGATTATTTTTACCTCTATTATTAATAATGGTGCTTATTTTACCTTTAGATATGCTAATTCTATAATTAGAAGCAATGCTTCATGATTTTTCCTCTATTATTAATAATGTTGTTTATTTTACCTTTAGAAATGCTAATTCCATAATTAGAAGCAATGCTTGATGATTTTTCCCTCTATTATTAATAATGTTGCTTATTTTACCTTTAGAAATGTTAATTCCATAATTAGAAGCAATGCTTGATGATTTTTCCCTCTATTACAAATAATGTTGCTTATTTTACCTTTAGAAATGCTAATTCCATAATTAGAAGCAACACTTGAAGATTTTTCCCTCTGTTATTGATAATGTTGCTTATTTTACCTTTAGAAATGCTAATTCCATAATTAGAAGCAACGCTTGATGATTTTTCCCTCTTTCATTAATAATGTTGCTTATTTTACCTTTAGAAATGCTAATTCCATAATTAGAAGCAATGCTTGATGATTTTTCCCTCTATTACAAATAATGTTGCTTATTTTACCTTTAGAAATGCTAATTCCATAATTAGAAGCATTGCTTAATGATTTTTCCCTCTATTATTAATAATGTTGCTTATTTTACCTTTAGAAATGCTAATTCCATAATTAGAAGCGATGCTTGATGATTTTTCCCTCTATTACTACTAATGCTGCTTATTTTACCTTTAGAAATGCTAATTCCGTAATTAGAAGCAATGCTTGATTATTTTTACCTCTATTATTAATAATGGTGCTTATTTTAGCTTTAGATATGCTAATTCCGTAATTAGAAGCAATGCTTGATGATTTTTCTCTCTATTACTACTAATGCTGCTTATTTTACCTTTAGAACTGCTAATTCCATTACTAGAAGCAATGCTAGATGATTTTTCCCCCTATTATTAAAAATGTTGCTTATTTTACCTTTAGAATTGCTAATTCCATAATTAGAAGCAATGCTCGATGATTTTCCCCTCTATTATTTATAATGTTGCTTATTTTACCTTTAGAAATGCTAATTCCATAATTAGAAGCAATGCTTGATGATTTTTCCCTCTATTACAAATAATGTTGCTTATTTTACCTTTAGAAATGCTAATTCCATAATTAGAAGCAATGCTTGATGATTTTTCCCTCTATTATTAATAATGTTGCTTATTTTACCTTTAGAAATGCTAATTCCATAATTAGAAGCAATGCTTGATGATTTTTCCCTCTATTACAAATAATGTTGCTTATTTTACCTTTAGAAATGCTAATTCCATAATTAGAAGCACTGCTTGATGATTTTTCCCTCTATTACAATTAATGTTGCTTATTTTACCTTTAGAAATGCTAATTCCATAATTAGAAGCACTGCTTGATGATTTTTCTCTCTATTACAAATAATGTTGCTTATTTTACCTTTAGAAATGCTAATTCCATAATTAGAAGCACTGCTTGATGATTTTTTCCTCTATTATTAAAAATGTTGCTTATTTTACCTTTAGAATTGCTAATTCCATAATTAGAAGCAATGCTCGATGATTTTCCCCTCTATTATTTATAATGTTGCTTATTTTACCTTTAGAAATGCTAATTCCATAAATAGAAGCAACGCTTGATGATTTTCCCCTCTATTATTTATAATGTTGCTTATTTTACCTTTAGAAATGCTAATTCCATAATGAGAAGCAATGCTTAATGATTTTTCCCTCTATTAGTAATAATGTTGCTTATTTTACCTTTAGAAATGCTAATTCCATTACTAGAAGCAATGCTTGATGATTTTTCCCTCTATTATTAAAAATGTTGCTTATTTTACTTTTATAATTGCTAATTCCATAATTAGAAGCAATGCTTGACGATTTTTCCCTCTATTATTTATAATGTTGCTTATTTAACCTTTAGAAATGCTAATTCCATAATTAGAAGCAACGCTTGATGATTTTTCCCTCTTTTATTAATAATGTTGCTTATTTTACGTTTAGAAATGCTAATTCCATAATTAGAAGCAATGCTTGATGATTTTTCCCTCTATTACAAATAATGTTGCTTATTTTACCTTTAGAAATGCTAATTCCATAATTAGAAGCACTGCTTGATGATTTTTCCCTCTATTACAAATAATGTTGCTTATTTTTCCTTTAGAAATGCTAATTCCATAATTAGAAGCCCTGCTTGATGATTTTTCCCTCTATTACAAATAATTTTGCTTATTTTACCTTTAGAAATGCTAATTCCATAATTAGAAGCAATGCTTGATGATTTTTCCCTCTATTATTATTAATGTTGCTTATTTTACCTTTAGAAATGGTTATTCCATAATTAGAAGTAATGCTTGATGATTTTTCCCTCTATTACTACTAATGCTGCTTATTTTACCTTTAGAAATGGTAATTCCATAATTAGAAGCAATGCTTAATGATTTTTCCCTCTATTATTAATAATGTTGCTTATTTTACCTTTAGAAATGCTAATTCCATAATTAGAAGCAATGCTTAATGATTTTTCCCTCTATTATTAATAATGTTGCTTATTTTACCTTTAGAAATTCTAATTCCATAATTAGAAGCAATACTTGATGTTTTTTCCCTCTATTACAAATAATGTTGCTTATTTTACCTTTAGAAATGCTAATTCCATAATTAGAAGCAATGCTTGATGATTTTTCCCTCTATTATTAATAATGTTGCTTATTTTACCTTTAGAAATGCTAATTCCATAATTAGAAGCAATGCTTGATGATTTTTCCCTCTATTACAAATAATGTTGCTTATTTTACCTTTACAAATGCTAATTCCATAATTAGAAGCACTGCTTGATGATTTTTCCCTCTATTACAAATAATGGTGCTTATTTTACCTTTAGAAATGCTAATTCCATAATTAGAAGCACTGCTTGATGATTTTTCCCTCTATTACAAATAATGTTGCTTATTTTACCTTTAGAAATGCTAATTCCATAATTAGAAGCACTGCTTGATGATTTTTCCCTCTATTATTAATAATGTTGCTTATTTTATCTTTAGAAATGCTAATTCCATAATTAGAAGTAATGCTTGATGATTTTTCCCTCTGTTATTGATAATGTTGCTTATATTACCTTTAGAAATGCTAATTCCATAATTAGAAGCAATGATTGATGATTTTTCCCTCTATTACTACTAATGCTGCTTATTTTACCTTTAGAAATGCTAATTCCATAATTAGAAGCAATGCTTAATGATTTTTCCCTCTATTATTAATAATTTTGCTTATTTTACCTTTAGAAATGCTAATTCCATAATTAGAAGCAATGCTTGATGATTTTCCTCTCTATTATTAATAATGTTGCTTATTTTACCTTTAGAAATTCTAATTCCATAATTAGAAGAAATGCTTGATGATTTTTCCCTCTATTACAAATAATGTTGCTTATTTTACCTTTAGAAATGCTAATTCCATAATTAGAAGCAATGCTTGAATGATTTTTCCTCTGTTATTGATAATGTTGCTTATATTATCTTTAGAAATGCTAATTCCATAATTAGAAGCAATGCTTGATGATTTACCCTCTATTACTACTAATGCTGCTTATTTTACCTTTAGAAATGCTAATTCCGTAATTAGAAGCAATGCTTGATTATTTTTACCTCTATTATTAATAATGGTGCTTATTTTACCTTTAGATATGCTAATTCTATAATTAGAAGCAATGCTTCATGATTTTTCCCTCTATTATTAATAATGTTGTTTATTTTACCTTTAGAAATGCTAATTCCATAATTAGAAGCAATGCTTGATGATTTTTCCCTCTATTATTAATAATGTTGCTTATTTTACCTTTAGAAATGTTAATTCCATAATTAGAAGCAATGCTTGATGATTTTTCCCTCTATTACAAATAATGTTGCTTATTTTACCTTTAGAAATGCTAATTCCATAATTAGAAGCACTGCTTGATGATTTTTCCCTCTATTACAATTAATGTTGCTTATTTTACCTTTAGAAATGCTAATTCCATAATTAGAAGCACTGCTTGATGATTTTTCTCTCTATTACAAATAATGTTGCTTATTTTACCTTTAGAAATGCTAATTCCATAATTAGAAGCACTGCTTGATGATTTTTTCCTCTATTATTAAAAATGTTGCTTATTTTACCTTTAGAATTGCTAATTCCATAATTAGAAGCAATGCTCGATGATTTTCCCCTCTATTATTTATAATGTTGCTTATTTTACCTTTAGAAATGCTAATTCCATAAATAGAAGCAACGCTTGATGATTTTCCCCTCTATTATTTATAATGTTGCTTATTTTACCTTTAGAAATGCTAATTCCATAATGAGAAGCAATGCTTAATGATTTTTCCCTCTATTAGTAATAATGTTGCTTATTTTACCTTTAGAAATGCTAATTCCATTACTAGAAGCAATGCTTGATGATTTTTCCCTCTATTATTAAAAATGTTGCTTATTTTACTTTTATAATTGCTAATTCCATAATTAGAAGCAATGCTTGACGATTTTTCCCTCTATTATTTATAATGTTGCTTATTTAAACTTTAGAAATGCTAATTCCATAATTAGAAGCAACGCTTGATGATTTTTCCCTCTTTTATTAATAATGTTGCTTATTTTACGTTTAGAAATGCTAATTCCATAATTAGAAGCAATGCTTGATGATTTTTCCCTCTATTACAAATAATGTTGCTTATTTTACCTTTAGAAATGCTAATTCCATAATTAGAAGCACTGCTTGATGATTTTCCCTCTATTACAAATAATGTTGCTTATTTTTCCTTTAGAAATGCTAATTCCATAATTAGAAGCCCTGCTTGATGATTTTTCCCTCTATTACAAATAATTTTGCTTATTTTACCTTTAGAAATGCTAATTCCATAATTAGAAGCAATGCTTGATGATTTTTCCCTCTATTATTATTAATGTTGCTTATTTTACCTTTAGAAATGCTAATTCCATAATTAGAAGTAATGCTTGATGATTTTTCCCTCTATTACTACTAATGCTGCTTATTTTACCTTTAGAAATAGTAATTCCATAATTAGAAGCAATGCTTAATGATTTTTCCCTCTATTATTAATAATGTTGCTTATTTTACCTTTAGAAATGCTAATTCCATAATTAGAAGCAATGCTTAATGATTTTTCCCTCTATTATTAATAATGTTGCTTATTTTACCTTTAGAAATTCTAATTCCATAATTAGAAGCAATACTTGATGTTTTTCCTCTATTACAAATAATGTTGCTTATTTTACCTTTAGAAATGCTAATTCCATAATTAGAAGCAATGCTTGATGATTTTTCCCTCTATTATTAATAATGTTGCTTATTTTACCTTTAGAAATGCTAATTCCATAATTAGAAGCAATGCTTGATGATTTTTCCCTCTATTACAAATAATGTTGCTTATTTTACCTTTACAAATGCTAATTCCATAATTAGAAGCACTGCTTGATGATTTTTCCCTCTATTACAAATAATGGTGCTTATTTTACCTTTAGAAATGCTAATTCCATAATTAGAAGCACTGCTTGATGATTTTTCCCTCTATTACAAATAATGTTGCTTATTTTACCTTTAGAAATGCTAATTCCATAATTAGAAGCACTGCTTGATGATTTTTCCCTCTATTATTAATAATGTTGCTTATTTTATCTTTAGAAATGCTAATTCCATAATTAGAAGTAATGCTTGATGATTTTTCCCTCTGTTATTGATAATGTTGCTTATATTACCTTTAGAAATGCTAATTCCATAATTAGAAGCAATGATTGATGATTTTTCCCTCTATTACTACTAATGCTGCTTATTTTACCTTTAGAAATGCTAATTCCATAATTAGAAGCAATGCTTAATGATTTTTCCCTCTATTATTAATAATGTTGCTTATTTTACCTTTAGAAATGCTAATTCCATAATTAGAAGCAATGCTTGATGATTTTCCTCTCTATTATTAATAATGTTGCTTATTTTACCTTTAGAAATTCTAATTCCATAATTAGAAGCAATGCTTGATGATTTTTCCCTCTATTACAAATAATGTTGCTTATTTTACCTTTAGAAATGCTAATTCCATAATTAGAAGCACTGCTTGATGATTTTTCCCTCTATTACTACTAATGCTGCTTATTTTACCTTTAGAAATGCTAATTCCGTAATTAGAAGCAATGCTTGATTATTTTTACCTCTATTATTAATAATGGTGCTTATTTTACCTTTAGATATGCTAATTCTATAATTAGAAGCAATGCTTCATGATTTTTCCCTCTATTATTAATAATGTTGTTTATTTTACCTTTAGAAATACTAATTCCATAATTAGAAGCAATGCTTGATGATTTTTCCCTCTATTATTAATAATGTTGCTTATTTTACCTTTAGAAATGTTAATTCCATAATTAGAAGCAATGCTTGATGATTTTTCCCTCTATTACAAATAATGTTGCTTATTTTACCTTTAGAAATGCTAATTCCATAATTAGAAGCAACACTTGAAGATTTTTCCCTCTGTTATTGATAATGTTGCTTATTTTACCTTTAGAAATGCTAATTCCATAATTAGAAGCAACGCTTGAGATTTTTCCCTCTTTCATTAATAATGTTGCTTATTTTACCTTTAGAAATGCTAATTCCATAATTAGAAGCAATGCTTGATGATTTTTCCCTCTATTACAAATAATGTTGCTTATTTTACCTTTAGAAATGCTAATTCCATAATTAGAAGCATTGCTTAATGATTTTTCCCTCTATTATTAATAATGTTGCTTATTTTACCTTTAGAAATGCTAATTCCATAATTAGAAGCAATGCTTGATGATTTTTTCCTCTATTACTACTAATGCTGCTTATTTTACCTTTAGAAATGCTAATTCCGTAATTAGAAGCAATGCTTGATTATTTTTACCTCTATTATTAATAATGGTGCTTATTTTAGCTTTAGATATGCTAATTCCGTAATTAGAAGCAATGCTTGATGATTTTTCCCTCTATTACTACTAATGCTGCTTATTTTACCTTTAGAACTGCTAATTCCATTACTAGAAGCAATGCTTGATGATTTTTCCCCCTATTATTAAAAATGTTGCTTATTTTACCTTTAGAATTGCTAATTCCATAATTAGAAGCAATGCTCGATGATTTTCCCTCTATTATTTATAATGTTGCTTATTTTACCTTTAGAAATGCTAATTCCATAAATAGAAGCAACGCTTGATGATTTTTCCCTCTATTATTAATAATGTTGCTTATTTTACCTTTAGAAATGCTAATTCCATAATTAGAAGCAATGCTTGATGATTTTTCCCTCTATTACAAATAATGTTGCTTATTTTACCTTTAGAAATGCTAATTCCATAATTAGAAGCAATGCTTGATGATTTTTCCCTCTATTATTAATAATGTTGCTTATTTTACCTTTAGAAATGCTAATTCCCTAATTAGAAGCAATGCTTGATGATTTTTCCCTCTATTACAAATAATGTTGCTTATTTTACCTTTAGAAATGCTAATTCCATAATTAGAAGCACTGCTTGATGATTTTTCCCTCTATTACAAATAATGTTGCTTATTTTACCTTTAGAAATGCTAATTCCATAATTAGAAGCACTGCTTGATGATTTTTCTCTCTATTACAAATAATGTTGCTTATTTTTCCTTTAGAAATGCTAATTCCATAATTAGAAGCACTGCTTGATGATTTTTTCCTCTATTATTAATAATGTTGCTTATTTTATCTTTAGAAATGCTAATTCCATAATTAGAAGTAATGCTTGATGATTTTTCCCTCTGTTATTGATAATGTTGCTTATATTACCTTTAGAAATGCTAATTCCATAATTAGAAGCAATGCTTGATGATTTTTCCCTCTATTACTACTAATGCTGCTTATTTTACCTTTAGAAATGCTAATTTCATAATTAGAAGCAATGCTTGATGATTTTCCTCTCTATTATTAATAATGTTGCTTATTTTACCTTTAGAAATGCTAATTCCATAATTAGAAGCAACGCTTGATGATTTTTCCCTCTTTTATTAATAATGTTGCTTATTTTACCTTTAGAAATGCTAATTCCATAATTAGAAGCAATGCTTGATCATTTTTCCCTCTATTACTACTAATGCTGCTTATTTTACCTTTAGAAATGCTAATTCCATAATTAGAAGCAATGCTTAATGATTTTTCCCTCTATTATTAATAATGTTGCTTATTTTACCTTTAGAAATGCTAATTCCATAATTAGAAGGAATGCTTGATAATTTTCCTCTCTATTATTAATAATGTTGCTTATTTTACCTTTAGAAATTCTAATTCCATAATTAGAAGCAATGCTTGATAATTTTTCCCTCTATTATTACTAATGTTGCTTATTTTACCTTTAGAAATGTTAATTCCATAATTAGAAGCAATGCTTGATGATTTTTCCCTCTATTACAAATAATGTTGCTTATTTTACCTTTAGAAATAGTAATTCCATAATTAGAAGCAATGCTTGATGATTTTTCCCTCTATTACCACTAATGCTGCTTATTTTACCTTTAGAAATGCTAATTCCATAATTAGAAGCAATGCTTGATGATTTTTCCCTCTATTATTAATAATGTTGTTTATTTTACCTTTAGAAATGCTAATTCCATAATTAGAAGCAATGCTTGATGATTTTCCTCTCTATTATTAATAATGTTGCTTATTTTACCTTTAGAAATTCTAATTCCATTACTGGAAGCAATGCTTGATGATTTTTCCCTCTATTATTAAAAATGTTGCTTATTTTACCTTTAGAATTGCTAATTCCATAATTAGAAGCAATGCTTGACGATTTCCCCCTCTATTATTTATAATGTTGCTTATTTTACCTTTAGAAATGCTAATTCCATAATTAGAAGCAATGCTTAATGATTTTTCCCTCTATTAGTAATAATGTTGCTTATTTTACCTTTAGAAATGCTAATTCCATTACTAGAAGCAATGCTTGATGATTTTCCCCTCTATTATTAAAAATGTTGCTTATTTTACTTTTAGAATTGCTAATTCCATAATTAGAAGCAATGCTTGACGATTTTCCCCTCTATTATTTATAATGTTGCTTATTTTACCTTAAGAAATGCTAATTCCATAATTAGAAGCAACGCTTGATGATTTTTCCCTCTTTTATTAATAATGTTGCTTATTTTACCTTTAGAAATGCTAATTCCATAATTAGAAGCAATGCTTGATGATTTTTCCCTCTATTACAAATAATGTTGCTTATTTTACCTTTAGAAATGCTAATTCCATAATTAGAAGCACTGCTTGATGATTTTTCCCTCTATTACAAATAATGTTGCTTATTTTACCTTTAGAAATGCTAATTCCATAATTAGAAGCCCTGCTTGATGATTTTTCCCTCTATTACAAATAATTTTGCTTATTTTACCTTTAGAAATGCTAATTCCATAATTAGAAGCAATGCTTGATGATTTTTCCCTCTGTTATTATTAATGTTGCTTATTTTACCTTTAGAAATGTTAATTCCATAATTAGAAGCAATGCTTGATGATTTTTCCCTCTATTACAAATAATGTTGCTTATTTTACCTTTAGAAATGCTAATTCCATAATTAGAAGCACTGCTTGATGATTTTTCCCTCTATTATTAATAATGTTGCTTATTTTATCTTTAGAAATGCTAATTCCATAATTAGAAGTAATGCTTGATGATTTTTCCCTCTGTTATTGATAATGTTGCTTATATTACCTTTAGAAATGCTAATTCCATAATTAGAAGCAATGCTTGATGATTTTTCCCTCTATTACTACTAATGCTGCTTATTTTACCTTTAGAAATGCTAATTCCATAATTAGAAGCAATGCTTAATGAATTTTTCCCTCTATTATTAATAATGTTGCTTATTTTACCTTTAGAAATGCTAATTCCATAATTAGAAGCAATGCTTAATGATTTTTCCCTCTATTATTAATAATGTTGCTTATTTTACTTTTAGAAATTCTAATTCCATAATTAGAAGCAATGCTTGATGATTTTTCCCTCTATTACTACTAATGCTGCTTATTTTACCTTTAGAAATGCTAATTCCGTAATTAGAAGCAATGCTTGATTATTTTTACCTCTATTATTAATAATGGTGCTTATTTTACCTTTAGATATGCTAATTCCATAATTAGAAGCAATGCTTGATGATTTTTCCCTCTATTATTAATAATGTTGCTTATTTTACCTTTAGAAATGCTAATTCCATAATTAGAAGCAATGCTTGATGATTTTTCCCTCTATTACAAATAATGTTGCTTATTTTACCTTTAGAAATGCTAATTCCGTAATTAGAAGCAATGCTTGATTATTTTTACCTCTATTATTAATAATGTTGCTTATTTTATCTTTAGAAATGCTAATTCCATAATTAGAAGTAATGCTTGATGATTTTTCCCTCTGTTATTGATAATGTTGCTTATATTACCTTTAGAAATGCTAATTCCATAATTAGAAGCAATGCTTGATGATTTTTCCCTCTATTACTACTAATGCTGCTTATTTTACCTTTAGAAATGCTAATTTCATAATTAGAAGCAATGCTTGATGATTTTCCTCTCTATTATTAATAATGTTGCTTATTTTACCTTTAGAAATGCTAATTCCATAATTAGAAGCAACGATTGATGATTTTTCCCTCTTTTATTAATAATGTTGCTTATTTTACCTTTAGAAATGCTAATTCCATAATTAGAAGCAATGCTTGATGATTTTTACCTCTATTACTACTAATGCTGCTTATTTTACCTTTAGAAATGCTAATTCCATAATTAGAAGCAATGCTTAATGATTTTTCCCTCTATTATTAATTATGTTGCTTATTTTACCTTTAGAAATTCTAATTCCATAATTAGAAGCAATGCTTGATAATTTTTCCCTCTATTATTACTAATGTTGCTTATTTTACCCTTAGAAATGTTAATTCCATAATTAGAAGCAATGCTTGATGATTTTTCCCTCTATTACAAATAATGTTGCTTATTTTTCCTTTAGAAATGCTAATTCCATAATTAGAAGCAATGCTTGATGATTTTCCCCTCTATTATTAATAATGTTGTTTATTTTACCTTTAGAAATGCTAATTCCATAATTAGAAGCACTGCTTGATGGTTTTTCCCTCTATTATTAATAATGTTGCTTATTTTATCTTTAGAAATGCTAATTCCATAATTAGAAGTAATGCTTGATGATTTTTCCCTCTGTTATTGATAATGTTGCTTATATTACCTTTAGAAATGCTAATTCCATAATTAGAAGCAATGCTTGATGATTTTTCCCTCTATTACTACTAATGCTGCTTATTTTACCTTTAGAAATGCTAATTCCGTAATTAGAAGCAATGCTTGATGATTTTTCCCTCTATTACCACTAATGCTGCTTATTTTACCTTTAGAAATGCTAATTCCATAATTAGAAGCAATGCTTGATGATTTTTCCCTCTATTATTAATAATGTTGTTTATTTTAACTTTAGAAATGCTAATTCCATAATTAGAAGCAATGCTTGATGATTTTCCTCTCTATTATTAATAATGTTGCTTATTTTACCTTTAGAAATTCTAATTCCATTACTAGAAGCAATGCTTGATGATGTTTCCCTCTATTATTAAAAATGTTGCTTATTTTACCTTTTGAATTGCTAATTCCATAATTAGAAGCAATGCTTGACGATTTTCCCCTCTATTATTTATAATGTTGCTTATTTTACCTTTAGAAATGCTAATTCCATAATTAGAAGCAATGCTTAATGATTTTCCCTCTATTAGTAATAATGTTGCTTATTTTACCTTTAGAAATGCTAATTCCATTACTAGAAGCAATGCTTGATGATTTTTCCCTCTATTATTAAAAATGTTGCTTATTTTACTTTTAGAAATGCTAATTCCATAATTAGAAGCAATGCTTGACGATTTTCCCCTCTATTATTTATAATGTTGCTTATTTTACCTTTAGAAATGCTAATTCCATAATTAGAAGCAACGCTTGATGATTTTTCCCTCTTTTATTAATAATGTTGCTTATTTTACCTTTAGAAATGCTAATTCCATAATTAGAAGCACTTTGATGATTTTTCCCTCTATTACAAATAATGTTGCTTATTTTACCTTTAGAAATGCTAATTCCATAATTAGAAGCCCTGCTTGATGATTTTTCCCTCTATTATTAATAATGTTGCTTATTTTATCTTTAGAAATGCTAATTCCATAATTAGAAGTAATGCTTGATGATTTTTCCCTCTGTTATTGATAATGTTGCTTATATTACCTTTAGAAATGCTAATTCCATAATTAGAAGCAATGCTTGATGATTTTTCCCTCTATTACTACTAATGCTGCTTATTTTACCTTTAGAAATGCTAATTCCATAATTAGAAGCAATGCTTAATGAATTTTTCCCTCTATTATTAATAATGTTGCTTATTTTACCTTTAGAAATGCTAATTCCATAATTAGAAGCAATGCTTAATGATTTTTCCCTCTATTATTAATAATGTTGCTTATTTTACTTTTAGAAATTCTAATTCCATAATTAGAAGCAATGCTTGATGATTTTTCCCTCTATTACTACTAATGCTGCTTATTTTACCTTTAGAAATGCTAATTCCGTAATTAGAAGCAATGCTTGATTATTTTTACCTCTATTATTAATAATGGTGCTTATTTTACCTTTAGATATGCTAATTCCATAATTAGAAGCAATGCTTGATGATTTTTCCCTCTATTATTAATAATGTTGCTTATTTTACCTTTAGAAATGCTAATTCCATAATTAGAAGCAATGCTTGATGATTTTTCCCTCTATTACAAATAATGTTGCTTATTTTACCTTTAGAAATGCTAATTCCGTAATTAGAAGCAATGCTTGATTATTTTTACCTCTATTATTAATAATGTTGCTTATTTTATCTTTAGAAATGCTAATTCCATAATTAGAAGTAATGCTTGATGATTTTTCCCTCTGTTATTGATAATGTTGCTTATATTACCTTTAGAAATGCTAATTCCATAATTAGAAGCAATGCTTGATGATTTTTCCCTCTATTACTACTAATGCTGCTTATTTTACCTTTAGAAATGCTAATTTCATAATTAGAAGCAATGCTTGATGATTTTCCTCTCTATTATTAATAATGTTGCTTATTTTACCTTTAGAAATGCTAATTCCATAATTAGAAGCAACGATTGATGATTTTTCCCTCTTTTATTAATAATGTTGCTTATTTTACCTTTAGAAATGCTAATTCCATAATTAGAAGCAATGCTTGATGATTTTTACCTCTATTACTACTAATGCTGCTTATTTTACCTTTAGAAATGCTAATTCCATAATTAGAAGCAATGCTTAATGATTTTTCCCTCTATTATTAATAATGTTGCTTATTTTACCTTTAGAAATTCTAATTCCATAATTAGAAGCAATGCTTGATAATTTTTCCCTCTATTATTACTAATGTTGCTTATTTTACCCTTAGAAATGTTAATTCCATAATTAGAAGCAATGCTTGATGATTTTTCCCTCTATTACAAATAATGTTGCTTATTTTTCCTTTAGAAATGCTAATTCCATAATTAGAAGCAATGCTTGATGATTTTCCCCTCTATTATTAATAATGTTGTTTATTTTACCTTTAGAAATGCTAATTCCATAATTAGAAGCACTGCTTGATGGTTTTTCCCTCTATTATTAATAATGTTGCTTATTTTATCTTTAGAAATGCTAATTCCATAATTAGAAGTAATGCTTGATGATTTTTCCCTCTGTTATTGATAATGTTGCTTATATTACCTTTAGAAATGCTAATTCCATAATTAGAAGCAATGCTTGATGATTTTTCCCTCTATTACTACTAATGCTGCTTATTTTACCTTTAGAAATGCTAATTCCGTAATTAGAAGCAATGCTTGATGATTTTTCCCTCTATTACCACTAATGCTGCTTATTTTACCTTTAGAAATGCTAATTCCATAATTAGAAGCAATGCTTGATGATTTTTCCCTCTATTATTAATAATGTTGTTTATTTTACCTTTAGAAATGCTAATTCCATAATTAGAAGCAATGCTTGATGATTTTCCTCTCTATTATTAATAATGTTGCTTATTTTACCTTTAGAAATTCTAATTCCATTACTAGAAGCAATGCTTGATGATGTTTCCCTCTATTATTAAAAATGTTGCTTATTTTACCTTTTGAATTGCTAATTCCATAATTAGAAGCAATGCTTGACGATTTTCCCCTCTATTATTTATAATGTTGCTTATTTTACCTTTAGAAATGCTAATTCCATAATTAGAAGCAATGCTTAATGATTTTTCCCTCTATTAGTAATAATGTTGCTTATTTTACCTTTAGAAATGCTAATTCCATTACTAGAAGCAATGCTTGATGATTTTTCCCTCTATTATTAAAAATGTTGCTTATTTTACTTTTAGAAATGCTAATTCCATAATTAGAAGCAATGCTTGACGATTTTCCCCTCTATTATTTATAATGTTGCTTATTTTACCTTTAGAAATGCTAATTCAATAATTAGAAGCAACGCTTGATGATTTTTCCCTCTTTTATTAATAATGTTGCTTATTTTACCTTTAGAAATGCTAATTCCATAATTAGAAGCAATGCTTGATGATTTTTCCCTCTATTACAAATAATGTTGCTTATTTTACCTTTAGAAATGCTAATTCCATAATTAGAAGCACTGCTTGATGATTTTTCCCTCTATTATTAATAATGTTGCTTATTTTATCTTTAGAAATGCTAATTCCATAATTAGAAGTAATGCTTGATGATTTTTCCCTCTGTTATTGATAATGTTGCTTATATTACCTTTAGAAATGCTAATTCCATAATTAGAAGCAATGCTTATTGATTTTTCCCTCTATTACTACTAATGCTGCTTATTTTACCTTTAGAAATGCTAATTCCATAATTAGAAGCAATGCTTGATTATTTTTACCTCTATTATTAATAATGGTGCTTATTTTACCTTTAGATATGCTAATTTTATAATTAGAAGCAATGCTTGATGATTTTTCCCTCTATTACAAATAATGTTGCTTATTTTACCTTTAGAAATGCTAATTCCATAATTAGAAGCACTGCTTGATGATTTTTCCCTCTATTATTAATAATGTTGCTTATTTTATCTTTAGAAATGCTAATTCCATAATTAGAAGTAATGCTTGATGATTTTTCCCTCTGTTATTGATAATGTTGCTTATATTACCTTTAGAAATGCTAATTCCATAATTAGAAGCAATGCTTGATGATTTTTCCCTCTATTACTACTAATGCTGCTTATTTTACCTTTAGAAATGCTAATTCCATAATTAGAAGCAATGCTTAATGAATTTTTCCCTCTATTATTAATAATGTTGCTTATTTTACCTTTAGAAATGCTAATTCCATAATTAGAAGCAATGCTTAATGATTTTTCCCTCTATTATTAATAATGTTGCTTATTTTACTTTTAGAAATTCTAATTCCATAATTAGAAGCAATGCTTGATGATTTTTCCCTCTATTACTACTAATGCTGCTTATTTTACCTTTAGAAATGCTAATTCTGTAATTAGAAGCAATGCTTGATGATTTTTCCCTCTATTATTAATAATGTTGCTTATTTTACCTTTAGAAATGCTAATTCCATAATTAGAAGCAATGCTTGATGATTTTTCCCTCTATTACAAATAATGTTGCTTATTTTACCTTTAGAAATGCTAATTCCATAATTAGAAGCACTGCTTGATGATTTTTCCCTCTATTACAAATAATGTTGCTTATTTTACCTTTAGAAATGCTAATTCCGTAATTAGAAGCAATGCTTGATTATTTTTACCTCTATTATTAATAATGTTGCTTATTTTATCTTTAGAAATGCTAATTCCATAATTAGAAGTAATGCTTGATGATTTTTCCCTCTGTTATTGATAATGTTGCTTATATTACCTTTAGAAATGCTAATTCCATAATTAGAAGCAATGCTTGATGATTTTTCCCTCTATTACTACTAATGCTGCTTATTTTACCTTTAGAAATGCCAATTTCATAATTAGAAGCAATGCTTGATGATTTTCCTCTCTATTATTAATAATGTTGCTTATTTTACCTTTAGAAATGCTAATTCCATAATTAGAAGCAACGATTGATGATTTTTCCCTCTTTTATTAATAATGTTGCTTATTTTACCTTTAGAAATGCTAATTCCATAATTAGAAGCAATGCTTGATGATTTTTACCTCTATTACTACTAATGCTGCTTATTTTACCTTTAGAAATGCTAATTCCATAATTAGAAGCAATGCTTAATGATTTTTCCCTCTATTATTAATAATGTTGCTTATTTTACCTTTAGAAATTCTAATTCCATAATTAGAAGCAATGCTTGATAATTTTTCCCTCTATTATTACTAATGTTGCTTATTTTACCCTTAGAAATGTTAATTCCATAATTAGAAGCAATGCTTGATGATTTTTCCCTCTATTACAAATAATGTTGCTTATTTTTCCTTTAGAAATGCTAATTCCATAATTAGAAGCAATGCTTGATGATTTTCCCCTCTATTATTAATAATGTTGTTTATTTTACCTTTAGAAATGCTAATTCCATAATTAGAAGCACTGCTTGATGGTTTTTCCCTCTATTATTAATAATGTTGCTTATTTTATCTTTAGAAATGCTAATTCCATAATTAGAAGTAATGCTTGATGATTTTTCCCTCTGTTATTGATAATGTTGCTTATATTACCTTTAGAAATGCTAATTCCATAATTAGAAGCAATGCTTGATGATTTTTCCCTCTATTACTACTAATGCTGCTTATTTTACCTTTAGAAATGCTAATTCCGTAATTAGAAGCAATGCTTGATGATTTTTCCCTCTATTACCACTAATGCTGCTTATTTTACCTTTAGAAATGCTAATTCCATAATTAGAAGCAATGCTTGATGATTTTTCCCTCTATTATTAATAATGTTGTTTATTTTACCTTTAGAAATGCTAATTCCATAATTAGAAGCAATGCTTGATGATTTTCCTCTCTATTATTAATAATGTTGCTTATTTTACCTTTAGAAATTCTAATTCCATTACTAGAAGCAATGCTTGATGATGTTTCCCTCTATTATTAAAAATGTTGCTTATTTTACCTTTTGAATTGCTAATTCCATAATTAGAAGCAATGCTTGACGATTTTCCCCTCTATTATTTATAATGTTGCTTATTTTACCTTTAGAAATGCTAATTCCATAATTAGAAGCAATGCTTAATGATTTTTCCCTCTATTAGTAATAATGTTGCTTATTTTACCTTTAGAAATGCTAATTCCATTACTAGAAGCAATGCTTGATGATTTTTCCCTCTATTATTAAAAATGTTGCTTATTTTACTTTTAGAAATGCTAATTCCATAATTAGAAGCAATGCTTGACGATTTTCCCCTCTATTATTTATAATGTTGCTTATTTTACCTTTAGAAATGCTAATTCCATAATTAGAAGCAACGCTTGATGATTTTTCCCTCTTTTATTAATAATGTTGCTTATTTTACCTTTAGAAATGCTAATTCCATAATTAGAAGCAATGCTTGATGATTTTTCCCTCTATTACAAATAATGTTGCTTATTTTACCTTTAGAAATGCTAATTCCATAATTAGAAGCACTGCTTGATGATTTTTCCCTCTATTATTAATAATGTTGCTTATTTTATCTTTAGAAATGCTAATTCCATAATTAGAAGTAATGCTTGATGATTTTCCCTCTGTTATTGATAATGTTGCTTATATTACCTTTAGAAATGCTAATTCCATAATTAGAAGCAATGCTTATTGATTTTTCCCTCTATTACTACTAATGCTGCTTATTTTACCTTTAGAAATGCTAATTCCATAATTAGAAGCAATGCTTAATGATTTTTCCCTCTATTATTAATAATGTTGCTTATTTTACCTTTAGAAATGCTAATTCCATAATTAGAAGCAATGCTTAATGATTTTTCCCTCTATTATTAATAATGTTGCTTATTTTACCTTTAGAAATTCTAATTCCATAATTAGAAGCAATGCTTGATGATTTTTCCCTCTATTACTACTAATGCTGCTTATTTTACCTTTAGAAATGCTAATTCCGTAATTAGAAGCAATGCTTGATTATTTTTACCTCTATTATTAATAATGGTGCTTATTTTACCTTTAGATATGCTAATTTTATAATTAGAAGCAATGCTTGATGATTTTTCCCTCTATTACAAATAATGTTGCTTATTTTACCTTTAGAAATGCTAATTCCATAATTAGAAGCACTGCTTGATGATTTTTCCCTCTATTATTAATAATGTTGCTTATTTTATCTTTAGAAATGCTAATTCCATAATTAGAAGTAATGCTTGATGATTTTTCCCTCTGTTATTGATAATGTTGCTTATATTACCTTTAGAAATGCTAATTCCATAATTAGAAGCAATGCTTGATGATTTTTCCCTCTATTACTACTAATGCTGCTTATTTTACCTTTAGAAATGCTAATTCCATAATTAGAAGCAATGCTTAATGAATTTTTCCCTCTATTATTAATAATGTTGCTTATTTTACCTTTAGAAATGCTAATTCCATAATTAGAAGCAATGCTTAATGATTTTTCCCTCTATTATTAATAATGTTGCTTATTTTACTTTTAGAAATTCTAATTCCATAATTAGAAGCAATGCTTGATGATTTTTCCCTCTATTACTACTAATGCTGCTTATTTTACCTTTAGAAATGCTAATTCCGTAATTAGAAGCAATGCTTGATTATTTTTACCTCTATTATTAATAATGGTGCTTATTTTACCTTTAGATATGCTAATTCCATAATTAGAAGCAATGCTTGATGATTTTTCCCTCTATTATTAATAATGTTGCTTATTTTACCTTTAGAAATGCTAATTCCATAATTAGAAGCAATGCTTGATGATTTTTCCCTCTATTACAAATAATGTTGCTTATTTTACCTTTAGAAATGCTAATTCCATAATTAGAAGCACTGCTTGATGATTTTTCCCTCTATTACAAATAATGTTGCTTATTTTACCTTTAGAAATGCTAATTCCGTAATTAGAAGCAATGCTTGATTATTTTTACCTCTATTATTAATAATGTTGCTTATTTTATCTTTAGAAATGCTAATTCCATAATTAGAAGTAATGCTTGATGATTTTTCCCTCTGTTATTGATAATGTTGCTTATATTACCTTTAGAAATGCTAATTCCATAATTAGAAGCAATGCTTGATGATTTTTCCCTCTATTACTACTAATGCTGCTTATTTTACCTTTAGAAATGCTAATTTCATAATTAGAAGCAATGCTTGATGATTTTCCTCTCTATTATTAATAATGTTGCTTATTTTACCTTTAGAAATGCTAATTCCATAATTAGAAGCAACGATTGATGATTTTTCCCTCTTTTATTAATAATGTTGCTTATTTTACCTTTAGAAATGCTAATTCCATAATTAGAAGCAATGCTTGATGATTTTTACCTCTATTACTACTAATGCTGCTTATTTTACCTTTAGAAATGCTAATTCCATAATTAGAAGCAATGCTTAATGATTTTTCCCTCTATTATTAATAATGTTGCTTATTTTACCTTTAGAAATTCTAATTCCATAATTAGAAGCAATGCTTGATAATTTTTCCCTCTATTATTACTAATGTTGCTTATTTTACCCTTAGAAATGTTAATTCCATAATTAGAAGCAATGCTTGATGATTTTTCCCTCTATTACAAATAATGTTGCTTATTTTTCCTTTAGAAATGCTAATTCCATAATTAGAAGCAATGCTTGATGATTTTCCCCTCTATTATTAATAATGTTGTTTATTTTACCTTTAGAAATGCTAATTCCATAATTAGAAGCACTGCTTGATGGTTTTTCCCTCTATTATTAATAATGTTGCTTATTTTATCTTTAGAAATGCTAATTCCATAATTAGAAGTAATGCTTGATGATTTTTCCCTCTGTTATTGATAATGTTGCTTATATTACCTTTAGAAATGCTAATTCCATAATTAGAAGCAATGCTTGATGATTTTTCCCTCTATTACTACTAATGCTGCTTATTTTACCTTTAGAAATGCTAATTCCGTAATTAGAAGCAATGCTTGATGATTTTTCCCTCTATTACCAATAATGCTGCTTATTTTACCTTTAGAAATGCTAATTCCATAATTAGAAGCAATGCTTGATGATTTTTCCCTCTATTATTAATAATGTTGTTTATTTTACCTTTAGAAATGCTAATTCCATAATTAGAAGCAATGCTTGATGATTTTCCTCTCTATTATTAATAATGTTGCTTATTTTACCTTTAGAAATTCTAATTCCATTACTAGAAGCAATGCTTGATGATGTTTCCCTCTATTATTAA